>JAMWET010006439.1:0-600000 GCA_024036415.1 Prochilodus magdalenae | reverse complement strand
TGTCTTTCTTATCAACACTCTCCGTCTGATTCTAGGAGAGAAAAAGAACATATGTGGGTGAAAAGGATTCTATGTAGCGTCTGTATTTATGTATACAGCATGTGCAAAACAGAGGCAGCATTTCACATTACTCCATTCTTATTTGCAGTGTCCTGCATTTTGAATCTAATTATCGTGCATCATACTTACCTGTACTCAAAGTTCAAGTTGATTTAAATTTCAATACAAAAGTTCAGTAAAAATAACTATGCAGGTGTGCATGTGTACCAGCAATCAGATAAAATCTCATATACTCTACAAGTATATATAGTATATAAAGTCCTGTATAAAAGTTAAGCACTTAAAGTATTTATATGTGGCACATTCTCATGTATGTTTATTAAGCACATATGAACGTTTAGGAGTTCTTTAGTGTATATTTATGAATTTTTGATTTCACAGAGATTCTCCTCTGGTGGTCCTGAGAATATATTACATAAACATAAATGCTAAGTCTAAGACTAATGCCACACTAAATATGGCTGGCACTGCTTGGAGGTCTGTGTTCAGGTAAGACAGCTTAAATGTATGCTAAGGCTAAAT
Source organism: Prochilodus magdalenae (assembly GCA_024036415.1). Classification (NCBI taxonomy): domain Eukaryota; kingdom Metazoa; phylum Chordata; class Actinopteri; order Characiformes; family Prochilodontidae; genus Prochilodus; species Prochilodus magdalenae. Next base: position 599,418 of record JAMWET010006439.1, on the reverse strand, counting down.
ATATGCTCTATAAATTATTAAGCTCAGAAGGTTTAGCCACACCCATTGTCAATAGTATGCAACCATTATCAGTCAGTTTATTAAAACTCTTGTCTCACTGTATGTGCTATTATTGTGAAATGGGGAGGTGCAAGACCACAAATAGCTCAGTCACAAAGAGGTAGACCACACAAATTCTCAGATAAAGTGTTGTCACCGTTGTACTCCCCTGGAGCAGTGGAAATGCACGTTCTGGAGTGATGAATCACACTTTACTAACTGTGACTGTGGTTAAAGCAGAAAGCACCACAGTCATGTTGCTACTGGTATTAAACACATGACCTCATTATACATGCATTTAATTTAAGTGGATTAACCATTTTAGCTTGCTTAGGTGTTTATAATTCCTGAGGGCACTGTAGCGTTTTAAGTTTTAGAGTTTTGTATTACTTCTGTATACCCACAATAAACCATTGTAATTTTCTATTAAAATGTTCTAGAATTATTATATTGATAAACAAAAACGCACCCAGTGTTTTACCTTGCCACATCATATATACACAATTGAGATGCCACTGACTATAAGGGTTCACATATTTTATACTGTGATTAAATCAATTACCAACTCAGAATAGTCATATACGCTTTACAAAAAATAAAAATAAAAAAAAAATAAAAAAAACATTTCAGCCATGGCTATATCACAGTAAAAATAAAATTCATTTTATTACTGTATTTGTACTTATTGCGCAACATCTGACACCATACACTACAGCACAGCATTCTGTGTCCTTTAGCCTTTTTGGTTTCAAGATATCTGCATTTTCTTAGCTTGAATAGTAGTTTACTTATTATTGGTGGTTGCAAAATTAATGGTTATAGCATGAATCAGTCAACATGATGCACAATTCAGTCTAAATGAGGACTGTGCAAATCACTGATAACTGTGTTGATCTTGAAGATACTATGTTCATTATTTTTAGATATTGGCCAGATGTAGTGTTTACATCTAAATTTGAAAAGAATCTGTTACCTGCAGTTTCTGGTGCTCTTGAAGTAGACGGTCATATTCCTTGGTCAGGGTCTCCGTCTGCTTCTTTATGACCTCTACATCCAACCTGGACTTCTTCAGAGCTGCAAAAAGTCAATTCAGTGAGCATTTATGTATAACTGTGTTGTTATGAAGCTTTAAGTTGGACAACTTTAAATGTGCGTAACAGGAGACGAAAGCAAGAGCCTGCACAGTACAGATGATAAAAAATTGAACTGATGGGAGGTGTGGTTGCTTCCAGTTGTTATAAAGACATTCTCTCATAATGTCAAGGGTCTACACAATGACACAATGACATTCATAGCCTTAAATAGCCACTTGCCCTAAAACCCTGTAAACATGCAACATATGAAGTGTTATTGCAAGGGCTGTTTTATTACTAGTTCAAGTAAAATGTGTCTCATGAGCTCTTGGAGAGGTCAGAGATTAAGGGGCCGATCTCAGCAGTAGAATTTATTTAGAAATCACTGACGTTGTTCCTTTTACAAACCCAAAACTATTGGTGAACAAAGCATGTGCCTCCATCTGTTATACATGCCTCCTAACACAACTTCATCAAGTTATGCTGCAAGTTACACAGCTCTCAATACCAAAACCCTGAGTCCTTTTTATCTTAACGCAATATAAATTACTGTAGAATGTTTGCTTGGAAAAGAAAGGAGAAAACATATACAACACTAGCTATGACCAATTTATATTACGAAACACTGAATTAAAAAAAACAAGTTTCTGAAATGGGTGTCCGTTTAATGTAACGGAGCAACAGGTCACAGAAAGTTGTTTCTACCCACCTTCATCAGATGTCTTCAGCTCCTCCTTGAGTTTCAGCACTTCCTGCTTTAAAAGCTCATTCTTCTGTGTACCCTTTTCCCCGTCTCCATTATCTGTCAAAGCCTAAAACAAGCACACAACCGTAGATAATTCAACCAGTCAACATTACCCTGTGCAAATCTGGTTCAAACAAGCCATGGAGAGCTCAGAGCCACCACACTAATCAGGTTATAAAAAAATCCAACGATATTCCAATATTTTGGTATAATTCAAAGGTCAAGAGTGGTCTGATGTAAAATAGTCCTCTAGAGAACGTGAGAGTTGTTCACTGTGTAGTCTAAAGAATTTAATGCCCCTGAAAACTGCCTTTAGGAAAGTTACATGAAATACACTGCCTGAGACTTTGTTTTACAACAGTTGATCTAAAATCTACTACCTTATAAGGCAAAATAAAACGTCACATTTTAGATTTACTATTATTTTAGATTACTATTTGTTTGTACTACAGACACTGTGAATCCCGGTTCCCATGTACCACTGTACAGAAATCCCTATTAGTAAGTAGAAACACTTTACATCAGACCACTCTGAATGACTCCATGGTTTACATCTCCACCACATGATTTTGGTAAAAATACTGATAGAACCGGTGAAATTTTTATAGCCAGTGGCCAAAAGGACTTATCATTAATTGACATTATGTTCAATAGCATATAATGTATAAATTAGTAACTCGGCAACACTATTGTAATCCAACAATAACTTATTTTTTCGTTCTTCTTCTTTTTCTTTATGCATACATATTTGTCCACTAACTAGTCCCTCAGTTTTTAAGATATCCACACCGTTCCAACTTCGGAAAGATCAGAAGAGGAACTAACCTGAATTTTTCCTCATTAAGAATGAAAGATGTGGAAAAGTACCCACCCATCTACTGTGCTTCTGCTTGACCAACAGACACCATTTCCCACACAAATTCAATGTTGGTCTGGCATGCACTCGTCTTTTGTCTTTTTTTTACCCCCCATTTTTTCTCCCCTAGAGTCCCATTTATTTTGGCCCTAACCAAACAGTTTCCTTTAACCTACATCCACTAAACTGTATGTACTTACGCAGGGCAAGGACTTTACAGTACAAAAGCTTCAACTGTACTAGGTAAGCTATGTTTTGTGTTTTAGGGAGGACGTCGTTTGTGGGTACAGCAGTGTAAAGCAAAAGACTTTAAATGAAACTTCACTGAACAAACAACAGCAAAAACTCAGCAAACATATTCACTCAGCATATTTCCTAAAAAAAAGAAAAAAGAAAGAAAATCTGGCAAAAGACCTGTTTGAGCAGCTCGATGTCTTCCATGTACTTCCTGGCAGCCTGATTAGCTGCCTCTGTCTGTGCATGAAGGGCTTTAGTGGTGCTGTCAGCCTCTGCCAACTGATTTATCAGCATTATCACTCGTCGCATGACCCTGTCAAATCCAGAGGCCAATAAACAACACATTTCATAAGGAAAGGAGTCCAAACAGAAGAAAGCAGGAATAAGAGGCTTATGCTAGAAAACATATATTGGTCTTTGAAGGTCAACAGTCTTTGTTGTTGTTAAGGATATTACTTACAGCCACAGGAAGAGGGAAAAACCAGAGATATACAGGTTCCTCTGGGCCCTGAAAAGCTTCATATGCAAGTGATCAAACATGCTAGGAACAGCTTCTTTACTGGGCTGAGCTCCGGAGTACTTCCTGACCTCCCTCGCAGCATCTATCATCGATTATAACAAGATAACAGCACAAAGTTTGTTGGTTAAGTTAGGGTGCCTTAGACTTGGCAGGTTTGCTTAGATTAAAACCAAACCTGGTTCAATCACTCTGTTAGTACGGTTTCGAGCAAGAACCACACTAACAGCTGCCATCCACCAAACAAGTGGGCCGAGACCTGAGCAAAACCCCACGCAGGCTTGGTTTAAAATTAACTTGTGGTTCTTTAGAAATATAAATGCAACACAGAACAAACTGGGATACAGCATATTATCGTTTTATTTTGGAAGGGAATATTGTACACGGACTTCAAGTATTTATGTTTTATTATAGAATTTGCACATATAAATTAAACCTTTTTGACTAAAACAATTAAATCAACTGCTTTTTTAGTCCACAAGGTGGTGCTGTGTGATCTGCAAGATGTGTCCTAGGACAAAACAGACGAACGGAAAGGTTCACCCCACATCGCACCATCAGCGATTAACCAATGAAGGAGAATCAAAAGTTAAGTAAACTTCAGCAAAACAACGCTGTGGAAAATGAAAGCTTTTGTTACATGCTCAAGACACTGGAATTCAGGCACCTGACTCATAGAAGAGAAGCTTAAAGTTAATGAATCTGCAAAAATGTGATGCGGGACATCAAGACCAGTGGATTCCTATGTAATGACAGTTGGTCAGTCTGCTTGACAGTCCCATTTTGCTGTATGAAAAAAGATTACAGTGGGATGGACAGACTGAAAACTTTGTCATTAAGTAAAACAATTGTTGACTGGTTATGCAGTGAGTCTTGTGGCGTAATGCTCTAATATCACAAGACAGATAACACTAGAAGTACATATAACCAACAGCCACAGAGAACAGATAACAGCATGATTCAGAGAGATCAGTGGACATTGTTACAATTACTGTATGTCACAAAACATAACATAAAACCTTTCTTTTCCTTTGATTTTCCTAACTGTTAATAAAAGAAAGTAAAATATCAAAAACTTAAAGCTCCTGGTATTTTGCTTGATGGACTATGATAGCTTTGTCCTCACAAAGCATGAATAAAGAGAATAATTTCACATACCCAGAAAGAGAACAATGAGGATGATGATCATCGCCAGGAATACCTTGTTCCAGAACCGACCGATACTGTTCCATATACGCAAGCTGAAAACCTTCTGCCATCTGGAAACAGCAGGACACACCACAACTCATTACTAAACTTCCTGTCACGGATTATAGAGGATGACATGTGGTCTGGTTAGTTACTAAGCACCTTCAATTACTGTGGGACACACATTCAAGAGTCAGTTAAGCACAGGGCAGTACAGACTCTGGAGCAGTTTGATGGAGCCGATCTCTGGTCGAGAAGTCTAGTGCGGTTCACACCTGCATGACAGGTTAATTTTGTAGCATCACTGTGCTGAGCATTATTGAAAGACACTGTCAGTCACAGCAGCACTGACTGCTGTACATGTCATTTCAGTGCACACACATCAAGGTCTATAACAGCACACATATTTAACGCCATAAAGTTTTGGCTGCTGTTGTGTGTTTCTCTTTTTGTGTTTATGATGCAGTAGGTGCAGGCCTAAGATTGTCCACACGGGGGCACTCTGCCTTTGCTGTGGCCATACTTGGGGAGATGTGGGGTTAGGGTAGTTTTGTGCATTTTTGTTGACACTTTTAAAAGAAACTACTTTTCCTTCATAACGTCTGGTGTTTGATCTGGCAGGTGGTCTTGGGGGAGAGCCCACTTTCATGTCTTCCTGATAGGAGGAGTGTAAATAGTACACATGCGAAGTAAAAGGGATTTTTCAACTGCGTTCGATAAATCTATTCAAATCTGAAAGAAGTTTTAGAACCTGGAAGCATTTCAAACAAACAATCTCTGGTCTCCTGATATCAGTGGTCTGGGGTTTGCTTTTAGCAAACTCTAGTGCATTCCACTGTGCGTCCCCTGCTCCTGGCACCACAAGTGGGGCTGCATGACTGCTTAATTTTGTAGCATGAGTGCTGCAACTTATCATGTCACTTTCATGCAGGCTAGCAATATGATAGCCCTGTGTTGTCCCTTTTGTGCATTAGTATGCGTTGTTGTTGGTGCACTCAGCTGCCTCTCTAGTCTCATCATGGTTAAAGATAAGCCCTACAACTGTAATGTCATCAGCAAACTTGATGTGATTGCCATGATTTTTGCCAACTACTGTGGAAGAGAAGTGGTTTGTTTGCCGGCAGCCAAGTGGGGGTGGAATGAAGCCCATCATGTGAGTCATAGCCAACCATTCAAAGCACTTCAGGACAACTGGAATAAGGGCTGCAGGTTTTGAGGATTTTGACAGCACAGAGGTGGAATCAGAGAGCCAGAGTTGGGGAGAGAATGGCTGTGTGTTGTTCTTAACATGATCCAACATGTTTTTAGCACTTGACATGATGGAAATGTTGCTAGAATTTGGGGAGAACCTCCCTTGAGTTCCTGTGTTGAGTTCCTGGGGAGAACCTCCCATGAGACTGTGTTGTAGACCCTAATGTATACATGGCAATTGTGCTCAACAAACAACTCTCCTAAAACACTGTTTATAAAAAACACTGCCTATAAGTCAGGTTTTACTGCTGGAACTAGACTCCTAACAGAGGTGGGAACAACTCATAAGAAGTAAGTCATGTCAAGACAGGCTAGTCACAAATCAAATTCAAAGTCAAGCCTCCAGTCCTGACAGCAATACAGGTAATAATCAGGATCCATAATCAATTAATCAGTCCTTTGTGATTTTATAAATCTCCACTCTGGAAAAGGTTCAGTGACCTAAAACACTTAACACAGAAAAAAATATTTCATTTAACTACAAGCAGAAACTGATACACTTTATTATGGATTTTGCATTTTAATGTAATATTACTGTTAATGCTAAGCTTTTACTGTGGATACAGTGATATCAAGTGAGCTCAGTTTTACAGATTTTTTGATTGCAGGGCAGCCTCTGTTATATTTATTTCCTTTATTTTATTAATGTAACATCAGATAGGAAGCATAGACATTGTCAGATCAAGTAATCATGATTTGTTCACAACTAGATTTTACAGCATTATCATTTTGATTTATTTGTTGGTGCAAACCTAGCAAAGTAGGATTCAGAAATGAGGATAAACTTTCATTTTACCTTTGTGCTGAGATGAAGGGCAAACACAGGATGACGAGGATCCCGATTTCAATGTAGAGAAATAGAGCCACTGCAGTCCACTGCAAAGTCATCTTTGTATGCCTAAAGTTTGCTAGAAAGCAATAGAGAAGAACATTCCTGAGAATGCTGATGTTTTTTTTCTTAACAGGTAAAACCAGACCCAGATGTCTAAAGAGGTGCAGTGTGACAGCAAAACACAGCAAAGGTGCAGTGAGACAGCAAAACACACACATACTGTATAAAGGCAGAATAGTGCAGTACATTATAAGTAAGTCGGATAATAATGATAGTTAAGTTTTGAAAGTCTGAGTCATTGTGCTGCTCTTTGAAACTCCTTTTGTACAAATGGCACTACTAAGCCAAAGTGTGTTTTGAGGTATGAGAAATACACTTTCACTGGTAGGAAAAAGGTTTCATTACTTGTTATCTACATTAGAGGAAAACCAAAGAAGCCCATTTCAGACACCAAACATGTCCTACCTGTTACAGTTTTCTTACACACAGCAATCCTGTTGCACACCATACAGTATTTTGTATTTACAGCCCATACATTGACGAAGTTTTGCCAGCTAGTTGGGTGGCGCATATTGAGATTTAGGGAAAATTTCAATCTTAATTAATTCTTTGGCATAATTTAATAGAAATTATAGGTTGATAAGTTGCTCTTCCAGTTTTTTGCACTATACCATTGGAAATAGGAAATGAGGTCAAAGAGTAGGTTGAGGCCCTCCTTTGTTTATGAATGGTCTGACAAACATGAGACAATTAATTAGATCAAACGTTTCAAAAAGTTTCAAAACTTTATTTTTTTTTTTACTTAAAAAATCATCTTGACTTCCCTGTCTCTTGTCACTAAAGTGCAGCTAAGAAAATGCTGCACTCCATAGTCAATGACTAGAAATAACACATACTGTGAACATGCATTTTTTTCCAAGCTTAAAACTACTTTCTATCTCTTTAAACCCAACAAGAAACACATGGGTAAAGATATCCATCTAAGTTATGCCTCAGCAGGACAAGTTAGACTTCATTTTCGCTCATTTGTCAATGCCATAGGCATAAAGGCAACAATACATACATATGTGCTGCTGAACCACTCTAACAACAGAGTTCATCATAGTTTCTCTGGTCTTGACCTGCTCATTCCTTCATCCAACCTGTCTTGTCTTCCTACACTTCCTTGCGTCAAGACTTAATAATGTGTGACAGAAAAACAGATGTCTTGTTAAATGATGTTTTGCTTTAACTCGCACTGATATCTTGCCTCAATGCCACTCAACGTGTGTGACAGTGCTAGACTTATATTATTTTATTCAGCAAGGTTTTAAAAGAGGCAGCAATTTGTTGGTAAATCACACTGACTTATTTTTGTGCTTTCAAAAACGTAATAGCCAAGTTCGACATTTTAACCAACCATGATTGTTCATGTTGTTTTTAGAGCCTATTTGGGCCGATCTACCTAAATACAGTACCAAAAGGACCCAATGCTGATGTCATTCACTTTCAGCATTTAACCATTCAATAAATGTGCTTAACTGTCTCAGGAATAACAACTCATTTTTATTATACGGTTTGTTTGCTGACCATAGCTTAAACGTGTTAACAAGATGAAAGCTTCCAGCAGAAACTGATACATAAATGTGTAGCATTCAAGCCACTTACTTAAACATTTGTTCTAAATAATTTACTTACAATCTGTATTTGGGGTCACAGATTTGCACTTGCAAACTGATATTGTCAGTCAACATCATGACATCACTGAATGCAAATAAAAATGAATGAGAGAATATACAGCACCCTCTGGAAATTTGAATAATGCAAATTCCTGTGGAACATGTGACTTATATTCGATGAATGGGTTAACAGGGTTGGTCATATGTTGTGCTTTTCTTGGCCTCTGCCAGGGGCTGTGCTGTCACCAGGAGCTTCCAGGTCTGACCACGCAAAAAGCCACCTGATGAGGTTCGGCATGCTCTCCCAGTAAAAGATCAGTTGGTGGCATGCTGGCATGCTCTCCCAGTAAAAGATGAGGTGTTGTTGCTGTTAACATGGTTATTCTTTGGTTTTGGGTGTGTGGGGGTTTGTTGTGTTTTGCTGTGTTGGGCTGTGAGTTGCTATAGGGAAGAAGTGTTGCTTGAGGTGACTTCCCTGTCGTTTCCTCTGAGATTCGGCTGAGGTACATTTCCTGCTCTTTTTTTTACTGTATTAAAAGAGACTTAATGGCCTGTATCAGGGCATCCCTTGACGCCTGGCGATGACTTACTAAGAAGGATGCAGCATGTGATGCTAAATGGATTATTATTATACAAACCCCTATACTATATCAAAACTGTTTTAACAACTATATTTCAAGAATTCGACAGCTATGCTGAGCTACAGCCAAAAGGCTGCAAACTGGTTTTATTAGTGTTATAAGATACTGATATATAATATTTGTGGAATCATCAAACACACGGCAACGAAGCGGAAAGCAATGTTTCTGCAGCGCGCATGCGCCACAGAATAACTCCATCGTTCGCTTTTAATGAGTTGTGGGAATACAAGAAACCCAAAAAATACACCAGATCAGCCCTAGTTAAATATAAACCCGGTGTATAGATAGCACGGTCATTCCTATTTCTGCCTCTTACTGTGAAATATAACCTACAGGGTCTGAATCTTTCATCTTCCCCACCTTATGAACACTACTGTAACTAGCTGAAACCATATATACACATGCAACCAGTTTGCTTAGTTAAGCTATCGCTCAGGTGAACTGGTACCTCTGACGAGACAAAGCTAGATCAGAAGGCAGCAACACGGTTTAATACTCACCCTCGTATGACACAGCAAACAGAATCTCTTGAGCGAGCTGTAATAAAGGATAATAAGTGAAAGCTAAAGTTTGGTGGAAGTTAGGGCTGCACACCCTCCCACAGTGCACTTCCTCTGTCTCACAGTCTTGACGTCACCGCGCTGCGCGCTGATCAACACAGAGGGGTTACAGAGCCATTAGCTCAGTCTAACGGTCCGACATCCGATATGATGTCTAGAATGGTTTTCTGTGCTTCGTGCTGTATATACTCTCAAAACAGGACCCCCACAAAACATGACTGGCGTTTTGTAGACACTTTAGCTCTGAGAGTGAAAATGAAAGTGAAATGCTGCCGCTTGAGTGCTCAAGTTACTCATGTTGAACTTTCATCTGCATCAGTATGCGAAAGACTCCTTGGCATTCGGGGGGTCTCATGTTGGCTCAGTTACTCACCGTAGCACTGCTACTTGACAACTTCTGAAAACGTTTCGGAGATCTAGAAAACTGATCCCACACCTCTGTTCTCGGTTTAAGAGTAATTCACTCTTGCCCCTAAATTCTTAGGCAAATCCTGAGTTTTTCAGGTTTACAAATATGTTACTGCATAGTGTTAATTTTTTCAGAGACGGAGTTAAAGCTGCTAGTTTAATGGCCTGGATGAACCAGTTTCCTCTGTTCTAGATAGTAGACGGTTGCAGGCCGATACTTGCTTCATACTTTTTAAGTGTTGGACCTCCGTTAAGCATTTCGGGCACGATGCCATACAGCTGCAGCCTACGATTTTGCATAATTTGTGGCCCACATTTATAATGTCTACTCACTTTACAGCGTTAGGGCCAGATCTGAGACTAGGTCACATATAGTGGGCCACAAAAACCCCAAGAATGTCTGGGACTGCATCTCTAGTTAAGAATACCAAAGACAAAGGTTTGCTGATTGTAGGTAAAGTAGCTTATCCATTTACTTTTTTTGTAATGAAGTGCTGCAATGGACAGCACTGTTTCAGAATTAAAAGGTGGGGTTTGGGTGTCCCTAAAGAAATTAAGCTGCACATTAAGAAATACAAATTGTTGCTTAAATACAAATGTATTAAAAGCTTTAGCTGCAAATTAGAGATGCCAAAAGTCTAGCCTGCCTGTGGACCACATCCTTAGATTTGTTATGGCCTACTATATGTCTGGGTCCTTGGCTCATCTGACGCCACACGGGTCGAGTACCTACCAAAGCCAGATTCTTTCTTCAGACGAAAAAGTGGCTGAAATTTGATTTTAAATACAGACAAAATTAAATTTCCAAAACTTTTATTCATATTTTAAATAACACAATTAAAAAAAGATCACATTGTAGGAATAAAAGATATATATGACTATAAGGGGCCATAGGTATTGTGTAGGTAGTCAGTAACTGCAGATATACTTGACAAACTATTAAAGATTTTCCTCTCTGGTTGGGAAGTGATACGCTCCAGCATGTAAATTAGGTGCTGATGGAAGGCAGTAAAAGGAGTCCCTTGCTCCAAAGCAATGTCCACCCAGTCCCATACACACTTCAAAGGAGTGTACTCATAGCCTGCAAACAGGGCTGGATTGGCCAGCAGTCCACGAGCAGCCATCACTCCTACAAAGGTTGAGACAGACAAACAGAACAAACAAGTTAATATGTTAACATTTTATGACTTCCACACTTGCTTAATTCTCCATTCAAATTCTCATTTTACCATTAAATAAATGTAAATAGCAGTAAATTAAACAATAAGCTGTAGCTCCAGTCCTGCTTTGAATGTAACATAAAAAGTATCAATTAATTTTGTTGCTATGCTCTAACTCTTTTATTGCACAAGTTTGTCAGGTGGGAGGATGGCTGCACTAGTATTGCATGTTAGAATTGGCCTTTATGTACTTCAAGTTCACTAGCTGTGAAAGAGAGTGTAGGATGGTGAATATGCATTGCGTTTGCCCTGAACTGAGAGTTCTATAATGCTGTCGGTGCTAATGAACAAGTCCAGGTCAAGTTTAACTAATCATAAAAAATAATAATAATAATAAACAGAAAAATGCTTGTGTTAAGATGCTTTTTGTGCCAGTGAAAGTAAACTCTGATTTCATCAGGCTGAACTGACGATCACATTTTAGTGAACTGTGTAAATGAAACATTTGTTGATGCAAGTTATAAACAGGCAATATGGGTCAGAATCTGTAAGAAATGGGAAAAACACTGAGAATTTACAGTTGTTTTTTAATGCTTGTACACACCAACAAAATGTAAAGACAAAGGATATGTAAAGACATTTTTGTTATATATTACAACTTCAACTCCCGTGAATGATTTTTGGTAGCTGTGCAATTCCTTGATCCCTTTTCTGAGTATATCTTTCCATATTTACATAGTTCTAGAAATGGCTTGGGTGCAAACAGATGAAATAAAAAATTTAAAATGTACACATACCATCCACGCCGGTAAGCTGACACATGGACTCCACATCCTGAAGGTTCTTAATATCGCCATTGGCAATGACTGGGATGGAGAGACTATCCTTAATGGTCTTGATGGCATCATAATGCACTGGTTGATGCCTCTCCGCAGCTGTCCTCCCATGGACTGTAATCCATGATACCCCAGCTGCCTCCACCTTCTGACATAGGTCCACAGTCTTCTTCACATCCTTATGGATTCTGGAGGTAAACAGAAAACTGAAATCTGAGTATATAATCATACAAACAAAGTTGTTTTTTTTTGTATTATTCTGTCTGGTAAATTGTTGGTAATGTATAGCCATACCTTATCTTAATGGATACTGCATAGTTGGACTTGTCTACTTGGTTTTTCACATGTCTCACCATGTCCTTTACTAGCTGTGGTTTATTAATCAAGCATGCCCCATAGCCCTCTGCCATGGCCCACCTGCAAATATCACAGAATCCAGTTTGAGGCCAGACAGTACAAATCCAGTACAATGACGTCAACTTATTGGCACACACAATTGTGACACGCTGTGAGACCTCTTCTACTTTCCCCAACCCACAAGAGTTATATTCGGGAATACCTCTGAGGGCAGCCGCAATTCAGATCCACACCATCAGAAAAGGGTGCGACCACACAAGCAGCGTCTGCCAGTGTCTGAGCATCTTTTGCCGCAAACTGGATGATCAAAGGTCGGTCAGCTGTTTTGGAGGCAAAAAAAAAAAAAACAGTAAAAGATTAAAGACGTATTGATTGCATTGTTGTAAAACAATGTATAGTATAACCAGACGTACAGCTGTTGGTGGTGAATTCGCTGTCTCTGGCTTTGACAGAGCGCATGAAATCAGCTGCAACGATCATAGGAGTAAAACAGATGTCACAGTCATATTTCCGCACCAGCGACCTGAAAGAAAGCCTGGCAGAGAAAAGTAAGATACATGTAACCAGTGGCAAAATATTCCAGCAAACTGATTCCTGAATGTTCATTCACTGCTCAACTCACTTCGAGTAGCGCACCATCGGGGCGCAAACTTTAACAACTTTGCCATTTTCAAACAGGTCCATGATGCTGTGTTCAGAAAATAAAACAGCTAAAATATCTACAGTTTACAAGTAGTTCATCCTTTTTCCAGACCGCGCGATCACGCTCTGTTAACTCCAGCGAACACGGCACAGTATTTTCAGATCATGTTATTCACTAAGCGAACCGAAAAACGTGCAGCACGCAACTTCCTGGTTATGGAGCGGGCTGAATCTCAAATGTCTCTCTTCTCCCTACATAGTGCACGTTCATAACTCTAGGGCTTCTGCGCCCAAATAATGTTGTAAACGTGAATATATATTCAGACACTAGTTACACGACTACCGACACTAGTTACACGACTTCTACATATAATGCAATATTTGAATATAGTATTTTAAGACCTAAGTAGTGCACTAGATAGAGAAAAGGAGCCATTTGAGACTGAGCCCGAGAAATATTTTGTTACGTAGAATAAAATTGGAGTCCTCCAAATAATAATTAACAACCGGTCCTCCAATTAGCGGCCTAATTAAAAAAAATAGTTGTATAATTCTTATGAAAAAAATATTATTTGCGGCTTTTATGATCTGCTTTAGCGTCATACAGCGTCTTTGTAAAGACTACCGTTACTTCACCAGCGACTTTTCATTTGCCGTTTACCAGAGATAACACATGAAGCCGAGAGCCACCATGCCAAAATATTTTCGGGAACGCAGTCACGTGGTTTTTGCGAGCCGGAGAAGGGACTTAATCCCCCTTAAAATGACAACAGAAACTTAAGCCCCTATTGACACCAGCAGGAAATTCTTCCAATTTCACGAAACCTTGGCGATTATGTGCCTCTTCATTTAGGATTACTGCCAACCTGTGGACATTGGTGTAAAGGTTTTTTTTCGAGATTATCGAAAATCGCATCCCCTTTTCTTCGTATCTATTTGTAATTTTAAAAGACTGTAAAATACTAATAATCTGTGCTTTGTTTTATATATGATATAATAACATTAATAACAAAACAGCGCTACGTCATATATACAGTGGAAATATTAGACCATCTAAAACATGAAACCCTATTGGTGAATCTCGAACAGCTTGTCTTCCATATCCTATATATAATAGAGTACTTCAAAATTCAGTAATGAATAGTTCGTTCACTGCTGGTTCAGTATGGAATTGTGCGAATGTGGCTGAATCCCAATTTGTTAGACATACCATGCACTGTTTGAGTGCCAGGCTTATACTGCGTACTTCGTAGTGCACTACGTAGGGCGTCGAGATATATTCGAGATTCGGTCTGTCTTAGTGTTTTTTCACCAACCCGGAAGACATTATCGGCAGTTCTATTCTTGTTTATTCACATAAATAAAATATACGGATATCCAAATAAATATACGAAAACAACAAGCTAAACGAAGGCGGATTAAATTTTTTTTAAAACTAAATATAATATCAGTTTGATATATGATGTAGCTAAAAGGCATAATTTGATGTCGCAGACTTTGTACGTCACGAATGAGCTGGCAACGATGGAGGCTGGAGACGCAGAGTCAAGTAGAAATTGTCTGTCAAAAGAGTTAAAAGACGGTAATTCTGTTTAAAGACGTCCTCTTTTCTCTGTGTATGAGTAAATACAGATGTGCTGTGTAGAGGTGTTGATGAACATGTCTCTGACTGTCGCCTCTGCTGTAGAATGTTACTCGGAATTCTTGAACGAAGAGTTTGATGTGAAAACATACACTGCGCATGCAATCCATCATGCAGTCATCGCCGAGCACCTCGCCAAACTCGCACAGGGTATCAGTCAGCTGGACAAAGAGCTTCACTGCCAGGTAAGCCTCGCCAGTGTGATACCAACTGCATGTGCAGTACGCTTAGTGTCCGCATATGTGGAGCTACTGTTGCCAAACCCAGTCTCTTCTTACATTCAGGTTGTGGCCAGACATGAGGATCTACTGGCTCAGGCTACTGGGATCGAGTCTCTTGAAGGTAACGCTTAGTTAGTGGGTTTTGTTGCAGAAGTGGTCTGCTTAATAACAGAGATTGTGGGTTTTCAATCAAGTGTTGCTCCGCCTCCTTGAACTGTAAATATGGATGTGTCCAAATAGCTTCCTTATAAATTGGAAAATCACACACATGCACGAGTAACATTACCAAAGTGACGAGTTGGTGAGTCATTTCTCCATTCACTGGAGTAGTGTTCAATCATGACAGCTTTAAAAACAATTCTAGTATCCTGTGGGAATTGGGGACCAATTGCAAAATTCAGTACTTGAAATGTAAACCGAGTTATGCGGAGTGGCGAATGTGAGGTGGTTCATTGTATAGTATTGTGCGTTATTGATGGAAGCCAGGAGTCATCATAAAATAATGTCTCTGCTGTCATCTTAATGATTTTATGTAATCGTTTTTGTGAGATGACTTTTGGAAGTCAGGTATCTTGTTTCTATTATAACAGCCGTGACTTTGTAAGTTTCTAAACCATCCTGAGTGGCATTGTTTACATCTTAATCGTTTAATAATGCAGGTATTTGTAATGACCTCTTCATTTCCTGCAACTCTGCTGATGCAATTTACATTTCTTTTCATGTTTCTCTTCATTATAATCTGCCAGTCAATAGGAATACAAGCTCTTATGGTGTGTTTAAGTCTGGCTCAATAATACATTTATTCAAGCTAGCAAATACATATTGAACTGGGTTGTTTTCATAAATCTGTTATCATTATTATTGTCATTGCTTGTTGCTTGTTGTTATTGCAATGCGTGTTTTGGCTGTCATAACTAAATATGCTTGCTAACCAAGGGTCAGCATTGTGGGGTGCCAAGTGGGCACAGCGTTTCACAGTTTGACCCACAAAGTACCATCATATGCAGAAGTGAAAAGAGCACACTTTTATTTTAATACACAAGCTTAAAATTCAAAAAAATAACTTGTTACTGCTTATGTTCATTTTGTTTAGCTGTAACTGAAGGACAATTAGCGTTTCTCTTGTTTCATGTAGGTGTCCTTGAAATGATGCAGACAAGGATTGCTGCACTGCAAAACGCTGTGGACAGGTAACATGACTTATCTGACGTGACCTTTTGAGTCCTTATTGTGCAAACCCAATTTCAAAAAGTTTATCTATTCAGCTTTATTGTTTTGGTGTGTGTGTGTGTGTGTGTGTATATATATGTATGTGTGTATATATTCTAAATTTAATGTCGGCAAAATCTAAGCGAATTGGAACAGGGGCATGTTTACCTCTATCTTAATTCACCTTTCCTTTTACCAACTTTCAGTAGTCATTTAGAAACTGAGAATGCCAATTGTTGTAAAACTGTGTATCTTGCTCGATGCAACCATCACTGTCTCCATTCATAAGCGTTTTATATTTTCCACGAGAGACGTGCCTGAACTACAGGCATACCAGCATAGCACCTGCACTCTTACTACTAACCCATGATGTTAGCAGAATGAGCAGAATATGGCTAGCTTTGTCTTCATGAAACAAACATGGATGTACCTCACAAGGACATTGTCTAGATGACAGCATATGTTGCTCTGATGTGCATCTTGTAAGGGTGAAAAGGTGCAGTGAAGGAGCCAGACCCGGGAAAAGGCACGGGTCCCGGGACTCTCTAAAGACACACGCCCAGGACACACTCCATGCGGGGTAGAAGTGGTGTTTATTGGCCCAAGCAACCACAAATCTCACCATTACTGTCCGGAGTAACTTAGAAGCAGCTGCATCAGACGGGAGGCTAGGCTACAACTAGCTCCTTAGTCCCGCGCAGAGAGCTACAGCTCAGCGCGCATGCGCAATAGTCAAATGCCCGTTATCAGTCGTTACAATCTGTACACCTCAGCATTAATGGTGCCTTCATCAATGTGCACCAAGACATGATTACATCAACTCCCTTCCAGGCATCAACTTCAAAATAATAATGAAAATTTAAAATGTTAAAATATTGATTTAAATAAATGTGAAGATAATACAAATACATTATTGTTTCTTTTTAATTGGTATTTTTTTCTAGTTATACAATTTTTTTTAGTAATGGATTTGTATTCAGATGTAATCATTAACCTTACTGTCTTCCTCTGCAACCCACTCCAACCCCCTCCACCCTTTCACAATCTACTAAGGATAAGGACCAAAATTGTTGACCCCTATAATAAAATTGTGGTTCGGACTGCCCAGCTTGCACGATTACAGGTATATATTTTCTTCTCTGACATTGTTCATTTTGGCAGATCTTTGTTTTAAAGTTTAAACAAAGACTTTTCTATGTATGAAGTATGTACAGTTAGCCGTGATGTATACTTGCATGCCAGCTAGTTACTCTTATATGATCTGTATTAATTACCATGGCGTTTGACATTTTAATACTTTGCTTCCGCATTCTGTGTGAATGCTCTTGCTTGTTGTGTTGGAATGCAAAGAGTATTTTTATTAGAGAGTGGAGGAGTTATCATAATTCTGTACATTAAAGAATTTGTAGACACTGTGTGCTGCAGTACCCGATGATATTTAGAAGCAGTCCAAGTGTTTGCTATGGCTCCAGACACCTAGACAGTCATTCAGTCATTAATTCATTCTAAGAAATAAAGGCCACTGCGGGCAAAGAATTTATCATACTGTGTTCACATTAGAAGGTTAGAAGTTAGAAGTTGTCAAGTCAATGTTCCTCCAAGCTTTTGACAAAAACTACCATGTACTATGTATGTCTTACCATTTTGTTTACTATTTGAATTATTCAGAGGTATTCTTTGCTTACATATTTTGAGTGACTGCTATTGGGAAAATGCCAGTAGGAATAAAAAGAATACCACCTGGTGCTGACATGTTAAAGAAGATGTGTAGTAGAGAATATGTCATTGTATATTTTTTTGCCGATATGAGCTAACACATTTCAATAAGTAACGTTTATTATTTAGTTCATTATACCATACGAAAGAATTTCGAAAGAATTTCCCAGTACCTGTAATTGTAGTCATATAGCCTTTATAGTCGAGTGTTTCAAATCAAAGTATGGCTAGAGGGGTTGGAGAGTTGGTGTCTTTCCACTTGGAAGACTTACTGCCCCTAAAGTATACATTAAATAGTAATTTATATATTTGCTTTGCATGGTTAGGGAAAGCATTGGTCAATAATAATGAATTCTCACATGAATCTAGCTTTTAGAATCTGGAATAATTTGCTTCCCTTATTTAGGAAAAAAAACCAAGGATTTTCATCTGTGTGTTTCTTTAGGTAGCCTGTGATCTGTTGAGGAGGATAATCCGTATCCTGTATCTAAGTAAGCGGTTGCAAGGTCAGCTTCAAGGGGGCAGCCGGGAACTCACCAAAGCTGCACAGAGCCTCAATGAACTGGGTGAGTGAACATCATCATTTAGACCAACCTCAGCTCACAAGTCCGTCTGACTCTTAAGTCTTAATGGGCTACTAAAAAAAAAAACAAAAAAAGCAACAGTCATGTCATGAAACTGCCCCAGCTTCATTCTGATACTCACTACAGATTAAGCACAGATCACAGTTTTCTGACTCCAGATTATTCTGCTTAGTGATATAATATTACAAAGATATAATGTCCTGTGCCCTCACTGGTTCCAGAGTTTCTGCCATTTTTTGCTTTAGTGGTTAATTTTCCAATCGAAAATTTCTTTTCACTTTCTATTCACAAAAGACAAAGCTCTTCTTCATATTCTTTAGAACAACAGCATTCTTAGTAGCATGTTGTTTCCGCCAGACTTTAATGACGTTAGACAGCGTTGAGGTACAGGAAAGAGCATTACAGCTTTACAATCAGATGTGCATAAATAACGATAGATGTAGTTTGATGAATTGCCTTTTTGCTAGACATGGATTAAGACCAGGTTTGAACTCATTTTCAATGACAGTTGTGTCTTTTCCATGGGAAATCATTATTAACCTACCCTAGGCTGTATTTGGGTCTAGAAAACTGGCCTTTAACGTATCCCAGGAAAATTCTAGATTTTAAAACCATTTAAGATTTAGTAACCTGATACACCATGCCAACATGCGACAAAAACAAGCTACAACAGAAGCTGGACCTATGGCTTTTGTCCAATTTGTCCCTTTTCAACAAGACAGAAACAGAATGAGTGGCAGCCTAAGATGGACTGATGATCTCCTTCTATGAGCATGCTTTTAAATAGATAGGATTAATTTAGCTACATTCCACTATCCATCAAATGATTGAGGGTGTTCTCCACTTCAGGTTTAAAATGGGCAGTGGGTTGTCCAACCTGCATAGTTATTGCTAATCCATGCTCCCCCATAGGCCCTCTTTGAGTCAGGTAACGACGAAGTGAAAGGGAACTGAATCCGCATAACCAAGCTGCCACGCATACTTATCTGCCTGTCTATAAGTTCATATTCTCTGAGCACACATCCAGCAGTAAAGCCATGAAGAACTTTGCCTTCTTTAAAATGTTGCTGCAGAAAACCTGCCCGATGTTTTTAGTAAGTAGATATACCAGGATCATCACCACCTGTGTATGCTTGGGGTTTTTTTGCCTCTTATGTTCAGTTCAACTTCAGTTGACTGGCAGGCTGGTAGACTTGGAAAGGACTATGTTGTAAACAGCATTTTGTCATATGTTTCCCAATAAAATTTTGCTGACTCTTTAAAAAACATTGATTATAAGTATCATTAACTTGATGATACCTTATACTTTTTTATGCAAACATTTTACAGAACAGTTCTATATCCTTACATCAACAGAGATTTTATTCAGTGGATATGTGCTACCTTAAGTACATCTCACAATTAACATATTTAAATATTTCACTTGTTTACTTATTTACAGTTGCCTTCAGAACAGAAACTTGAAATGTTTAGGCTACCGAAACATTTCCTTCCACTTCAGAATGTTGTATTTGCTGCAGTATTAATGCCATTGAACAAGTGACTCATATCTTTGGACTAGAAGTGGGTGATAATGTCTAAATCCAGCAATCACTAAATCCAGTTAAGCAGGATCAATTTTGCTCTGTTTATAATGAAAGCAGTTAGTCAGTGTTCTGTGATGATATACACAGTATGTTTAGACCAGCATATTGTATTGAATTATTGTGACATATCACAATAATGACATGTATCATCATATTGCCCAGTCCTGCTATGAAATTCAATTGTAAACTTTAATGTGAACTGGAACTGTTAATCGATTTTTTTTATGGAGGGGTACAGGGGTGCTTTTGTAACACTCAGTCCCTTCAAGTGTTTTTTTTTTTTATTTCAAGAGGTAAATGAGAGACCAGAAACAAGTTGTTGTGTGCTAATATGATTTTGGTACTGCTGTGATACAGAATATTTAAACATTTAGGTCAGAAAATATGCAAGAAATGTCACTTGCTTTTATGTCCATCATGAAGAGAGCATTCAGATTATTATGCATTCAGGCAGTACACAGAGTTTTCTGCTCATGAGCTTTTTAGTTGTGTCTAGGCCCTTTTTAAAATAGGAACATGCATAAAACAGAAACAGGAACATTTTGAAACAGGAACATGCATAAATCCCTCATTCAAAGACAAAGCTGAATGCACAGGAACAGGAGCATATTACACTTTAATGGGTGTAACATGCTTCCAACTGCAATTCAGTTTAGCTAAATTATTTCATAACTACAATATCCTAATATATGAGGAGCTGCGGAATTGTATACATCCACCCTAATAACTTATAAATTATAGAGTGGTGTCAGATTTGATGACAATTTGCTGAGCACGATTCAAGTTTAGATCAAGCTGACAAAAACAGAAGATGTAAGTGACTGATAGCAAGATTTAGACATGAAGCATGTTTGAGTGGCTACTTTTGCAAAAATAACTATTTAGTAACCATCATGCTTGTGCATTAGAGCAATACATAAGGAAAAGCAGGCAAGCTGCTGTTGTTTAGGTGACTGAGAAGGTCAATACAGTCCGTGTCAGCAGAAACAGTGTGACCATTACTACCTAGGAATATTCTAGAAGGGTTGTCATGCATAACTTCCTCATTCAAAGACCAAGATGAATGTATATTTGAGAGCTCAGTGGTTAAATACCATCAGTACTGATCTAGAGAGATTGTGGTCAGATGTGATATGGTCAAATGCGTCAACTGTCACTGTATTCTCCCCACATGCTCAAGTGCAAGTACAGTATAAGTACAACAACAGCACAGGTACAGTTTGACACAAACATTACAGAGGGGGGTCTTGGTGGCCTGTAATGCTGTGAAGTTCATTTTCTGACATGGTTGGGTCCTCTTGGTCTTCAGGATGACATTACATCCATCCCATTTGTTGGATTTATTTGAATGCCTGAAATGTATGTGACCCATTTACCATATACCCAGTAAACATTTGAACCGTTGAAACAACGTTAAAATCGCGTATCTATATTTAAACACACTTTAGACGTCCACAGACGACCATTGTTTACTGGGTAGGTGCAGTTATGTAGTTTATCTGCTTCTCTGCATACTTTGTTACCCTGTTCTTCTCAGGACACCCGTACGTCCACCATGGAGCAGGTATTATTTTGCTCCATCATTTTGCTGATCATTCTCACCACTGTTTGTGACACAGACATAATGGTGGTCTGTGAATGCGTAGAACAGAGTAGAACAGATACAGCAGTGCTGCTGAAGTTGTCAAACACTCTGCCCAGCAGTGACTGTTAAGAGGTGTTTAAAAAAAAATCTCTCCAGCATCTGATCCATTCATACCAGAACAATACATGCTAACACACCACCACCACGTCAGGCTTATTGCAGTACTAATAATGATCCACCAACCAAATAGTGTAGATACAAGGAGGTATATATTATTAAAGTGACTGGTCACTAATATACCATTTCATCTAATATACACAATAAATATTAATAAATGTTAACCACAAATTTAATACGCATTACATCTTTGCTTCTATAAGTGGCTCACTTATTTACATTTTGTGTCCTTTTTTGCCGTTTATTGTCTCAGTAGCTCACTCTATATTGTCAGTTGAGAAAATCTGTTGGACTTATCACAGTTTTAGATCTCTGCCACAGCCAGTGTTTGCTTTGTCATCTTGCTCCTGAGAGCTTTCTGGAATTTCTGTCGTGTGAATGCATAGAGGAGTGGGTGGAAGAAAGTAGTTCCATAGGCCATCACCAAAAAGCCCAGTCTCAGGCGTGTGGTAAAGTTACTGGGTCCTACACTCAAAATAATAATATTGAGCAAAGTGATCGGCGTCCAGCACAGAAGGAAGGTGGAGATAATGAGCAGCGATGTTCTAACAACTCTTTTTTGCTGCTTGCGGCGCTCTCTATGTCTTCTGACAACTCTTCTCAAGACAATGATCATCGATACAGAAGTACACATGTCCACTGGAGGACTTCTTGCACCACCACTCTGTGATGTATCTGTGCACACAGCTTTTTCCTGTGCCTTCTTCTTAGGTGTAGTGTGAAGACAAGTGACAATGTGGATGTTGAGTGCCTGAAGGATTTTGTAGTATGTAACCAACATGACGATGGAAGTGAAACAGAAAATTGGAATCTGTGCCAGCAGATGGTAGTAAAGGCCTTGCTCAGTATAGTACTCGTTGGCAATGTCCACTACTGCTGTCTGGTTCCTCACAGAGACTTCTTGGCTGAAGAAGGCTACTTCTATAAAAGGCACCAGAAAGCTAAGGAAGGATAGAGCCCAGATGAACCCTAACAGTGCCACTGCACGTCCCATGGTTAGCACACGGTTTGCGGGCTGTGCAGAGATGTCATAGCGGTCCAGGGTGATGGCTAGCACATTGGTGGCAGTGGCTACACTTGTGAAGGAGACACAGGCTTCGTGAAAGCAGGAAACAAGAGCATTGTCGTCCCCCAGTGGCAGCAGCACAACAACAATGGTGAATGGGATGCAGCCCACACACACAAGCGCATCAAGCACATGCAGGTTCATAGTGATAGTAATGCTGACAGAGCTAACCAGGTTAAGCTTCATGCAGTAGAGGGCCAACACAGTCAGGTTGCTGCTCAGTCCAAGCAGACACTCTATCATTAAGAAGATTGTTAGGGTTATCTGGAAGCTAAGTGGGTAGAGATTGTCCGATTCCATATCAGATTCCATCAGGGACCTTAATGTTCATGGTGGCTTGTCATTTTCAGACTGAAGAGGCATGCACTCTCCTGTAGAGATGGAGAAAACAAAACCTTAAGAAGTGTAGATTTATAATTTTGTCATATATATTTCTTACATTCTCCTAAAAACTAACAGATACTATACAGAGCAGTAGAATAGAAATAGGTGAATTTTCCAGGTAGCCCATATATTGTCAGTCATCCAGATGAGTTTGGAGTTCAAATTGGTGCTACTGTACTTTAGAACTTGAACTAGAAGTCTAGTGTTGCTGACAAAGGATGAACTAGAAACATAGAGCTTCTCTCAGTCCACTCAGACTACATCCAGGTCTTCATTAAAGAGCCACAAAACTATCTATCAGGGTTAGAGCACAATGTGACTGACTATAAATGTATGGGTGGATAAGATTCCTCTGTATTTATAATGGTCTTTGTCACACTCCACCTCCGCCACCTCAGCCAATCGTCTGCATCTGTAGGAAGTGTAAATTAGTGTAAATAATTTTTTTGCTGAACCATTCATTTAAAGCAGGAAGCTCCAGGATCTCTAGGGTTCTTACTTTTCGTTTGTTAGGGTAACTGGGAAGCTGATGCTGAGTCAGTAACGTTCTACGTTATTTTATCAGTTTACATGGTGATTGAGAGGCTTGCTCTATGTAGAGGAATGCAGACGAGGGTATGATGTGTGGTTGAAGGGGTACGTGCAGACTGTTTAAGTTAAGGGGACATATCCAAGCAATGATGATCAAGCCTGTGCAGACCTCTGGAAAGAAGGCAACACTTTAGAACTGTTTAATCAGATGACCAAGTAGCAAGTCCTTCCTCTGTTTAGCTAAATACAAAAAGTAGTGATGAGTCTGACGCATTGTTAACAAACAACTTCTGTATAGAAGAGCCATCAGTGAAAATATAGACCCTGTGGCTCAAAACAGCACTAGAACAGCTGATTTGTTTGTCCTGCTAGCTTTAGCTTACCACACATCAAAAGTCAAGTTTGATTCCAGGTAACTGATGCTCCAGTGACACACATTCAGAGCCTAGTTCTGAGGAAGCAAACTCGACTGACTGGTTGGAGTAACTGTTGGCTAGTGTGTGGATCTGCTTGCTAAGGTAATGCTAGCATTACCACCAGCTTCACCTGCTGTGTTTGTTAATGTGGTTTAACATATTGACAAATTAACATATTGCTATAATTGTAGATTTCAGCAACAGTGGAATCTTAATGTTTTAGATTTTGCTCTACTTTAAGAAGGTGCTGCTATATGTCAAGAGGTATCAGTGCAAATGTCCAAACTTGAGACCAGACGTATAAGTAATACAGAATGGTTTAATAGGAAATGCTTAGTTCTGGAGAAACTAGAGAGTTCTAGAGTTTAGGTTCTGGTGTTGGTCATAGGAAGCAGAGGTCTGAACAGTTTAACACTTCTGAAAGGTCCCTTATTGCATTAAATGAGTGATGTGGCTTTGAGAGCAAAGGAAAACATATTTTCAGATTTCATTAATGGCAGGGCACTGTAAGGTGAAAGGTGAAAAGGTGGTTTGGTATAGTAAATAAAACATCAATACTTTGATGTTGTAGGCATCAAAATCCCCGGTTGTAAATGAATATTGAAAACTCAGAAAGAAGGGTCTTCCACTTTTGTGTAGCTCTGTGATGTTCTGCCAAATCCAATTCAATAAATATGGCCAGCTCCATAGATAAATTTATAAGCTGTCCATTTACAGAGTTTTACAGGGCAGTTCTTAGCATTAGCTGTGTCATAGAAATACCCACCCACCGAATCCCAACATTAGTACCATTAATCCAGATAATACTAGGGACCGGTTTGATTGTAGGAAAACAGCGGATACTGCCCAGCCCTGGTTGGAAGGGTTTGTGCGTTATAATATCCACTTTGTTTTAACATGAAAGCTGGCTTGTTTGTAGTGTTCTTCAGTCTTTTGTCCTTTGTGTTGTCTAAATGACTCTTGCACAATTGATCGGGCTATGGCAGCACAAACCATCATAATAGGTTCATGGTGAATTTCTAGCAAGGAGACTTAAGAGCTGAACAAAAATGTATTTTGCCTAAGGAATAAGTGTCCTATCAGCATCAGACTCATCAGAGCTGAAGATTATTTTGCATTTTTTCTATTTACGGTCATATGCAAATGTGTGGGCACTCGTTCAAATGACATGTTTTGGTCATCTTCTTATTGTATTAAGAACATCTCCTGTACATCCTCTCTTCACATTGTAATGTACATTGGTTCTGTTTATTTTCTGATTTGCTGTTTACTATA
Source organism: Prochilodus magdalenae (assembly GCA_024036415.1). Lineage (NCBI taxonomy): Eukaryota > Metazoa > Chordata > Actinopteri > Characiformes > Prochilodontidae > Prochilodus > Prochilodus magdalenae. The sequence continues at coordinate 574,026 of JAMWET010006439.1, read as the reverse complement.
GGGAAGACTTTGTATAATGCATTTCTGTTAACATGGCAAATAATTGGAACCTGTTCATTACCTCAACTGTTCTGAAACATTAGCTACAAATGGCAGGTTTAAGTTCCCTATAGATCATGTGTTCATTTATAAATCAAGTAAACATACAGCTTTTCTACCTCTGTATCATTGAAGTCCTGGGTGGCATTTAGATTTCATCTAGGACGTAGCGGAAGTAATGGATGTGCAAAACAAAGGCGATGTACGTATCTAGCCCTGACAAATGTTTTGAAGACTAACGGCTGTATCATATCAGCTGTAACATTTATTACAGTAAACCAATAATAAACCAATACTAGCTTTTCTCAAACTTTAGAGAATTCTTTGAATTAGTTGTTACACTGTCTCCTTGAAAGCATATGCATCTAGAGATTTTACATTCCATTCTGATGTTTTTGAATGTTATAACAATAGCAGACTTTTATAACAATGTGTTAGTATTAACGCTGTTCAGTATAGACAAAGTTTGTTTCTGTACCTGTGCTAATGTGCAGCAGACTTCTTCAGAGGCACGAGAATCTTCTTTGTTGTTACGTCGAATAGACAGTCATGCTCTTGTCTGTACTGTTTTTTTTTTTCTCGCACACAAACCATCCCTCTATTTAGTGCTGTTGTAGCCCTGCCTACTACTCTCTTTCTTCAATCGCCATTCAAGTCTCTGTGTGATTTATTTGTCTTTTGTAACCCTTTCATGTCATGTTGCTCAGCAATTCCTTTTTTTTTTTTTTTTTTTACATTTAATAAAAATAAAACACAAAAACAAAATTAAGAACTACTATGTTCACTAAAAATAAACATGGAATTCATTTTTAGTCTTTTAAACCCTGTATTATGTTTAAAAAATAGTGTGAAACAGCATATCCAACGTTAAAACATACATTTTATTGTTTTTAAAAAAACATTTGCCAGCAACATGTTTCAAAAAAGCTGGGACAGGGCTATGTTTTCCACATGGCAGTAACTCTTCTTTTAAAAACACTCTGTAAATGATCAGGAACTGCGAAGACTTTGCGGCAGTCTTGAAATTCACTTCAGTTGAATTTCAGTTGAAATGCAGTTTCTCATTCTTGCTTGCTATAGGACAGTTTAGGCAATATTTTTGGATTTTGGATTGTACAGTCAAAATGCCACAACAACTCTACAGAGATATCCAACCACCTGTCTCCAGAATTTTAGGCCAATCTGCAGAAGACAATAAGTCTCCATCAGAATCCAGTGTTGTTGCAGTTGAGCAGTTATATTAGCCAATCTGAGGCAATCTCTATTACAGTACTTATAAGTGTTGTCAGTTTAAATGCTGTCATTTTGGCAAAAATGCTTTTTTTCTTGGGTTATTTATTTATTTATTTATTTTTGCCTTCTTGTTTTTTTCCATGGATACTCAAATTTCCAAATTAGTCAGAATGCACATTACTCACATAAACTAAAAGTGAAAGTTTTATTAAGCATGGAAAAATTCTGTTTATGATGTCATTTTTTTTTTCCCTGTATAGCTAAACCATGGCTCACTGCCAAAACAGCAGGTGTGAAAGGTATCCTGATTTTTGATCTGACCAAAAGAGGCCGTCTCCGTCTGAATTAAACAGAACTGTGGTTTGATCTGCGGTGTGAAAACACATTTTAGGATGTTCAGACTTTCATGTTTCCCTGCGATCTACTTGTGAAGTGTTGTGTGCAATGCATCAGAAAAAAGTGGTGCACTACCAAAATTGCAGCATGCCAATGTCAGACACCTAACCCTCAAACCAAGCAGTGTTAAATAAAGGAAGTCATAGTCCTTTTAGGTTATTGTGATGGGCTGTATGTCATTCAAAGGTCCTTAGTGTGCTTGCTGAAACTGCAATGTAAAACAAAAACTAACTGGATCAAAACACAAACATGAACTTAGGTTCGGTTCCTGGTCTGGAAATGGCCCAACCAGCTCGTCCATCTTGTGGCTGTTACTCATAATGATTAATCAAAATTTGGTCCCAACCAAAGACTTAGTGTATGAGTGGAAGCAGCGGCTTTACTAGAAGAATGTAATGACAGCATATTCATTATATTATTATTATTGTTGTTATTTTTGCCACTTTTCCCCAATTTAGTTATGCCCAGTTCCACCCAATGAATAAATCAACCACCCCTGCCATCAAAACACACAAGTGCAAGGAGAGTGAAGACTAGATTCCTCAAGAATCGGTGTGCTTAAAGGAGAATGCTTACTGCACACCCTGAACCAGGGCTGTTTTTTTTTATTTTTTTTAATTCAAGGAGAATAAAAATGTATATATTGACTAAACACGTAGATTAGCCTAAAATACTAACACAAGATGAGTCACAAACTAATCGATTGGAAGGCTGTTCTATAGCTGGGGAGGCTTTGTAGGATTTTTTTACCTGACAAAATTTAATTTATTAATTATATTTATGACTTTCAGACTACCTGTCTCAGGGAGTGGACCTGTCTGGGATTGATGTTATTGAAAATGACCTACTGTTTATTAGTCGAGTACGTCTTGAAGTGGAGAACCAGGCCAAAAGAATACTGGAGCAGGGCATGGAGATTCAGGTAGGAATACACTCTGCAAATGATACTGGGATACTACACGTCAAAAAAAAAAAAAAAAAAAACCTCTGATCAGCCAAGAGCCTGAATCCAGAGAGAGGATGGTTTTTCTTTAATCCAGACATACATCCAGATAGCTCGGTGAACCAAGAAGAATCCCATTACCAAGAAGAATGGGCCAACACTCAACCACAATGCTGTAAAATGCTAATCACTTCTGGAATTGCCCATGATGGCTTTACAAGACAGTATAAATGCTTTGTTATTTAATTGTGGTGTCAGAATATTTTTTTCCTTACCAGTTTTTTATGTGCTTATAAATACAAAACACTATGTTAATATTTAGTACAATATTTAAGTACAAACTTTAAACGTGTGTAAATTTAAAGTGGATATACAGCTGATCAAGCTGCTCTCTTGTCTATTGTGACTCCAGAACCCCTCCCAGGTGGGCACTGCACTCCAGGTGTTCTATAATTTGGGCAGCCTGAGAGAGACTATCATCAGTGTGGTAGATGGCTACAAGACATCTGTTCAGGAGAGCATAACCAGTGCCCTTGACATTAAAGTCCTGACTCAGCCTGCTAACACCAGAGGTTACATATTTTTGTCTATGTGTGTGTGTGTGTGTGTGTGTGTGTGTATGTATGTGTGTATGTATGTATGTGTGTATGTGTGTGTGTATGTGTGTGTGTGTGTGTGTGTGTGTGTGTGTGTGTGTGTGTGTGATTTGTATCCATTTATTCATCATTAATCAAAATGGTGTGTTTTATATCCCAGCATGATTTAGCCTATGAGACAGAACAGAAAAAAAAATATGAAAATGCATTTCCTTTATTCACTATTCCTTGATAAATTTAATTACCTAATTTACCAAACATTCTGTGAAAATGTGCCTTCATGATGAATCAGCAGTGATTAATTCACAGTTGTAATGATGCGAATGCATGGCTTAATGTTTGTTTGTCTGTTTGTTTTTATTATTTGGACATTGAACATACATTTTTGAAATTCATTCATTTCAATAAAATAAAACAGTTTATAGTGGAAATATTCAATTTACTTTACAATTATTAATAGGTACTGGGATCCCAAATTAATACATTTATATTCCATCCTTTTTAGGTGCTCCAGGTAGGGCTGTAATACCCATTCCAGGAAACACGGCTACCTTTCGTGCTGCTCTTTGGACCAACCTGGAGAAGCTGATGGACCATATTTGTGCTGCTTGCAGTCAAGTACGATGGAAATCTGTAATATTCTCTGTGACTTCATTAGCAAATAGAAACAATATGCTAAGTTGTGTTGTTTCAGTCTATACCGCGGTAATTTCTTAGTAAATTAAGTTTTCTGAACTTATTTAATATTAGAAACACAAAAGAGCTCACATTGCATTGTATACTAGGTTTTTTATGGTGTGTCTCAATTTGTAGGTCCAGCACCTTCAGAAGGTCCTGACCAAAAAGAGGGACCCTGTCACACACGTGTGTTTCATTGATGAGATCGTCAAGGTGAGTTTAAACTAATCTATATAATTTCTTTTCACTGTTCAACCAAAAACGTCTTTTTTGCAATAATAGGCACTAACTGGATACAATTGATGTATCAGATGAATTAAAGTAGTGAGCTGCAGCTGTGTTTTTATTTAACAAGAGAAAATGGAACCACTGCTTTCTGGACACAGAGTGGATTAATAGTCATGACTGAAGGCACTTGATGAGTTTCATAAACATATATATTTATTTATTGTTGCCAGAAGCTAGTTCATGTGCTCACTGGAAAAATGCTTAATATTGGCTCTTATTATTATTATTATTATTATTATTATTATGCGCGTATATGTGTGTGCGTGCGCGTTTGTGTGTGTGTGTGTGCGCGTGCGCGTTTGTGTGTGTGTGTGTGTGTGTGTGTGTGTGTGTGTGCGTGCGTGCGTGCGCGTTTGTGTGTGTGTGTGTGTGTGTGTGTGTGTGTGTTTAAATGCTCTGATGGATTGGTTGATTGATTACTTCTGCATTGCAGTCATAACACCACCCTTTTGCTGTCTGCAGGATGGTCATCCAGATATCTTGTACATTTTCTGGAACTCCATCACTGAAATGCTGTCTATGGAACTCCAAAAAACCACAGAAGGTTAGTGACAGTTTGAATGTATACTTTGTTCTGCCATCCTGGGAAACGTTTTCCTAATTTTTGGATTTTGAAAGTGTAGGTTATCTATGAGGTAATCTTTTTTGCTTTCTGATAACCATGTCATGTTTTGAAACAAACAAGCATGGGGGAGGATGTCATTTGTCATTGTCACAATGTCATATAACACATTACATTGGCATTTTCTTTAAACAGAGATTTGAATTTATACCATGTGTGTACTATGTTTCTCTTTTTAATGTTTACCATGTTTTTACTTTTTTTTTGGTGGGGAGAATTATTTGTTTTGCGTTAATAGACAGGAGAAATGTGTTTGTGTGGTTCTAGGGGTTGCACAACTTCAGAATTTAACAGGCATGTGATGAAAGTCAAGTCAAGTCAACATCAAATAGTCACTAATGTCTTTAGAAATATAACCACAGGAAAAATACATCTGTGACAAAAACTGTATCTGGCTTAGATGCACCTTGACAGCAGAGGACCAGAGAGCCAGAGAAATTTAGAGCACTTTAACTTTGTAATAATCAGATTAATAAGCTTTACAGCAGTTTATGCATTAGATCCCCTCTGCAACAACACTAGATTATTGTAGTCTTTGGGAAACTGGAGAAAGCAGTATTGAATATAACATCATTGAGAGCTGTGGATCGCTGGAGATATGTTGAAGCTCCACAGCTCAGACTATGACATGCCCTTTCCAAACAACCCTGAATCACATCACCTTTAAGAAACCAGAGATCAGTCTTGTCATTGTCATTATCATGTAATTAGTGACAAGTTCACATCAAGTTTAAAGCATCATTGCTGAGCAGCAAAGTCGGCAAATCTGTTTTAGTAGAAATGTGATTAAGGTTTATCAGTGTTTGTGCTGTAGCTTGTTTTACTGTGAGGAAATGTGTATAGGTTGGTCTAGTAAAGTTTAATACAACCTCCCAGACATAGGAACAAATCACTAAGTTGCAAGTAACAAGTAAGTCTCAAGTCTTAACAATCAAGTCACGAGTCAAGTCCCAAGTCAATACAAGCAAGTCTCGAGTCAAGTCCCAAGTCAATACAAGCAAGTCTCAAGTCAAGTCCCAAGTCAATACAAGCAAGTCTCAAGTCAAGTCCCAAGTCTTAAACTTCGAGTCCTAGTCAAGTCACCAGATATCATTTCAATATTTCACATAACTGATGCAGCTGATTCATAGTATATTAAACTGACATAATCATAAATGTTTTTAAAGTTTGTATTTAGTATAACAAAAACAACTTGCATCATCTCAAACAGTTCAAACAACAAAGTGCTATTTTACTTAACGGGATGAGTAGTGCAAATCGTTAATTAAATAATTTGAGGATTAAATAACCTGCAAAGTACTGTGCAGTAAACAAAGTACTTACCGTAATCTCTAATAGATATGTACTAAACGCAGTATGGAAAAATGAATGTGACATTATACCACAGTTTACAGCAACAAAAAGTCAAGGTTTATGGATTAAAAAAAAATAGGAAAGGACAAGAATATCATATGATTCATGATATCATATGAGCTGTTTCAGTATGCTATAAATTTCTGTAAACAGGCTAACAAAGTGCACTACATCATTGTTTCTCAACCCTGGCCCTGGAGGCCCACTGCCCTGCACTTTTTATTGTTTTCCATTCTCCCAACACATCTGATCCAACTAATCACCTCATAACCAGCCCATTACTGAGTTAAAATCGGTGTTGAAGCAGGAAAAAACAGTAAACCGTGCAGGGCAGTGGGCCTCGAAGGCCAAGGTGGAGGAACACCACACTATAATGAAGTAGTAGAACACATTCCACCTACAGGAATTTTTAATGACATCACATTCTAAACCCATAAGCGTTAATGTATGGACCTGTAATATATATATCGTCGCCGTCCAATGAAAAACATGTATCTCCATTTTTTTGTCCATTTTGACTTTTATGCATAATTTGAAAACAGCGGCAGTCGTTTACACTGTGAGATCTACATGATGAATAGACCAACAGAAATGGCCCAAAATTGCTTAGAAAAACGTCTGGTTCCATTGACTTACATTAAAATTGAATGAGGTTTTTGGCCTCTCTTGTAAAGTTGCCATTTTGGAGATACTTGTTTTTCCTTGGACAGCGACGATATATATATATATATATATATATATATATATATATATATATATATATATATATATATATATATATATATATACATACATATATACATACATATATAACAGCATGTGTGAACTGCTGTGTTTGACACTTTTCTGCTCTATGCTAATTCACCACGTCGTGGCTGAGATGCTGTGGTTCCTAAACACTTTAATTTTCAGTAAAATCTGTCACAGTGAACGGTGTGAGAGAGGGACGTACAGAGGACAACAGCTTTGTTTACATTCGCTGTTGTTTATTATTATGTCGCTACGTTTGCTAGTTCGCTAACTGCTAACTGCTATACGCGAAATATACACAGCACAGACTTACTGTTCTTTGTGCAGCCTCAAATGTCAAACAAAGTTTGAAGTGGTTGCATCTCCATCCGTGATTTTGACTCCACATGTCTTGCATACCGCAGTTCTTTTTTTATTTATTACATTATAATCTTTGTAGTTAAACTGGATTATTTTTGGGAGCATGTTGCTCGTCTTCTCCACAAAAATTCAACACTGGCGGGCGCCCTTCAAAGCTTCCTGTGATTGGCTGTACGGTTACGGCTTTACTTGTTGCTAGGTTACGGATCATTTGGGCTGAGCGGCTCAGCTCCCTAGCGTTACAGCGCCATTTAATATAAAATGATCCAGTCATGTTATTCAGTTTTACTTATTCATTATGTTAAAGTAGGGTTGTCAAGTCTTTTCGAGTCTTAAAGCTCAAGTCCGATTCCAAGTCCAAGTCAGTAAAGGTAAAGTCTAAGTCAAGTCGCAAGTCTTTAGTAATGTTGTCGAGTCAAGTCACAAGTCATCAGTTTAGTGACTCGAGTTGGACTCGAGTCCAAGTCATGTGACTCGAGTCCACACGTCTGCAACCTCCTGTTCTTGCCCCAGGGCATGTGCAAAGCTCATGTGCAGAAGTTTTGTGGGCTGTAGTTTGGGTAAAACCCTAAAAACCTGTACAATTAAAACTGTTTTAACTCGTGTATGACCATGACCATACAACTGTGACTGTTTCAGCAATGTTTCTCAAAAAATCTGATTACACTTTTCTGTAAGAGGTAACCATTATGGGACAACACCTTGATATACAGTACATTGTATACATGCAACTCACAACAGCTTCCCAAACGGTGTTCAGTCTGAATAAACAGTCTTACGCCATGTCTGACCTATCTATAACGTGGAAATTATGTGATTTGAATGTGAAATTGAGCACAAGCCTACCAGCATCCCATTTACATACCACATGCAGGGAATCTAGACTTTAGTGTTAAAATTACCACGACTGCAAAAATAAAAGGTGAAACTGTGAAAAGTTTTTTTTAAGAATGTAGGATAGACTGTAGAATGATGTGATTGTATAGAGTGATTTTTTAAAAATAACATAATATTTATTAAATATTAATGCATTGTATCATAGGGCTCTGTTACAGATAACATGTTCAGTTTTTAAATGGTGTCAGTATAAAACAAAAGTACAGAGTAACAATGTACAATGAACAATGTAATGTCTGTAATCAGAAATCCGTCGTTTCTGCATCTCTGTTAGTTATATTAATAAAGTTCTATTTTTGCCTAATTCACTTTTTTTACTTTACTTTCTTACGTAAGTAATACTATGTAAAAATGTTTTTTTTTTTATGTGTGTGTCTCTGTGCTGCTACTTCTTGGGATTGATAATGGAATCAATGTTTTATTTACTGAGCAAAAAAAAAAAAGACAGGAAAAAAATTTAACCTGCTTTTGTGTCCTTTTGTCTGTAGCCTCCACATTCCTGAAACAGGCTCTGGAGGGAGAATTCCCAAAGCTCCTGCGACTATATAATGAGTTGTGGAAACGACTACAGCAGTACAGTGCCAATATACAGGTGGGGCCGACGGGCAGTGGCTCAGGGCTGGAGTTAGATTTGACAACATCTGAGAATGACATTCAGGATCTCTTCACAAGTACAAAACAGGATTATGAGTAAGTCTGAAGTTGCATATACATTTTTGTGTCGGGTCCTGGGATTTTGTGTCTGTTCAGTCAAAAGAGCTTGGCAGAGGTATTGGACAAAAAACGCCTGGCTCCTAATGAATGTTCAAATCCAGGCCACTGGAGTTTCACACCAGGGTCATTGACCTATGTAATATTGGGTTTGCGTTGTCGAAATTCAGGGGACCTATACCTAAAAACCAGCCACAGTTCATTATCCTTTAGAACAACATGTTAGGTCTCCTCTGAACTTGTATGATTGTTTTCCAAAGTCTGGTTTTCAAATGTTTTACTGAACATACTGTGAGCACAGCGTTGTTCAGCTATACATACACACATGGAACCCTAACATACTTTTCAGGCTGTCATCTTCCATTTTACAGTGACAGCCTACGCTGTTTTAACATGATAGAGCTATTGTCCCTTTGTTATAAAGAATAAAAGGCAAGTAGATGTTTTTTAAACTTTTAAACTGCACAGTCCAGTTGAGATAAAGCAGAGGTCATTTAGAGTACATTTGATGTACAAGACACGTTTTCTCATTAACTGCATTGTGTCCATCTGCCCTTGTACCTGCACTCACTGGCAATATTATAAAAATACACTAAACTATATAACTACTGCATGTGTATATTTTATTGATTTACAATTGTTGAATGTAGCTCATCTGTTGTTATTCATTCTGTATTTATGTTAGATTTTATTATGGCCATGTTTGCATCTCTCTACATTTCTATCACTGTGTTAGTCTACTGCTAAGCTGGGCCTGTTTTTCTCCAGTCCAGAGAAAGCCTTAAAGAACTCTCTACAACCGTATGAAGCAGCCTACCTCTCCAAATCACTCTCACGTCTGTTTGATCCCATTAACCTGGTGTTTCCCCAAGGGGGGTACAGCCCCCCTTCCAGTGATGAGATGGACAGTATCATCAAAACTATTGCCAGGTTTGTGGCTCAGTTATATTTTAAAGGCTGTATGCTTTAGGTTTCAACACCTCTGTCAAATGATGTTTTTGACTTTCTAAATGAAAATAAATGAAAGTGATCCATTTCATCTATTAACATAAGCTCGCAGGGAAAAAATGTTGTTGGCTGTGACTAAAACATACCTAATAGTGTGCAATAGCTTCACAGGCACGGTTAACAGCTGTGATTTGATTTGCTGTGAGCTGGACACATTTCTGGATGTAGGCAACATCAATGTTTAGCCACTTTTGCATAAAAAAAAAAATGCACAGTTGGGCCAGATTTGGTGAATGGCTTCCCTGGAACACTTCTGACGAGACCTTCCTTTGTAGAAAAGCACAGACTTTTGCTGCTGCTGGTAGATCCATATAACCATACGCTTTAATACAGTTCAGCAAATTCAGCTGCTTCCTTCACACTGCAGCCTTTGCCACAGTCAAATGCAGTTACTCCTTTTTGCTCATTATTAACATCTGCTTTGAAACCCATTTTTCACACAACAAATAAGACATTCACTGCACTGTACCATCTCTGCTCAGTCTGCGAATCCTGTTTCACACCCTGCATGTATTTATAACTCATCCTTGTGCAACAGTATCTCCATGAGCCTATAGTTACTACCACCTTAAACATGCAAGGTCACACATTGTTTGTCCCATGAGCTTATACATGTTATTAATAACTATTATAGTACTGTAATTACACACAGTACTGTAATTACACAAACATGCATTCGGCTACGTGCATTTAGGTATGTTCTTAGCAGAAGTGTGCCAGATTTGTATCAGATGTGCTTATTGACTAGAGTAACCTTGGAATTCATTCTTGCATGAGGTGCTTTACAACAGAAACTCTATAAACCATTAAAACCCAAGTTTCTTTGGTCTTTCAGTGAGCTGAATATAGCATTGGTAGACCCTGGATTGACTGTTGCCATTGCCAAGAATGTTGCCAAAACAGTGCAGCTTTTCTGTGTGAAGTCTGAGCAACTGGTAAGAACATGCTTATGAGAATGTGTGTGTGTGTGTGTGTGTGTGTGTGTGCGCGCGTGTGTGTGTGTGTGTGTGTGTGTGTGTGTGTGTGTGAGATCAATTGTTTTTTTCACAAGCTTTCTGGCAGCACATTTCTAGCAGAAAGCAAGATTGTTGCGATAAAATGAGAGCAAGGTAATGAGTCTTAGTCCTTTAAAGTGCTTCTGGGACAGGAATAGTTTTACATGTGGCGGTGTGGCAATGCCAGTTTGCCTCTGAAATATTATTATAAGAAATCTGACCTAAAATGACCTGTCTTGCTGTCCTATGTCTGTGTCATAAACAGTTATTAGCTTGCCTATAGCTTAGTATATTCTGTTTAGCCTGTGTTAAATTGAAAATAGTACAATTTTTTTTATTTTTTATATTTTATGTTGTCCTTTATGTGCTGATTCCAAATTTGATACCAGCAAAACATTTGTTGGGACAGGAGCATGTTTACCACTGTGTTACCACACGTTTTCTGTTAACAACACTTAAGACTACACTAAAAGTTTTGAACCAAAGTTTTCAACCTAGTTTTCAACATAGAGCACCTGTTATACTCATTTTCAATATTGAATATTTATGTAGGTTGGGGTCTACTAGAAAAAGACAGAGTGTCCTAATGTGTTCGAAGTACCTAATACCCTGACAGACCTCTTGGTGTGTTGAGCTTTAGCCTCATCTTGCCCTGTGTCCAAATGTCTTCTCTATTCATCCATCCATCCATCCATCAATCCATCCATCCAATTATCCATCCACTCATGTCTCTTTATTTCCCTCTTTTAGCTCTGTACACAGGGTGACGCCAGTCAGGTGATTGGGCCGTTAACGGAGGGGCAGAGGAGGAATGTAGCAGTGGTAAATTCACTGTATCAACTGCAGCAGGCTGTGGCTAAAGTGAGTACCGCACACTAACTAAACTAGTTTAAGAAACTTTACCTGGCAGGTTGTCTTCAAGCTATTGTAGATTACCTGTATAAAATAGCTTTCTGTTTTGTTTAAATGAATGCTCAAATCTGCTCTGTAAAATGGGGTTCGAAGCTTGCATGGATATCCATGGCATTCTTTATTGCCAAAATATGCTGCCATAATAATTGTTATTTTTGTGAAGAATGCAGTTGATATTCACCTTTTCCCCACCTTGGTGTAGTTGAAATTATCATTGGCAGACAACCAGCAGTTGGGTGTTGAAATGTTCAGGTTGCTAGTTGGCTAACTGTTCTGTAACTACATTGTGTCTAGTGTTGCGTTCAGCTTAACTGTCAGGTGGGGAGCTTTTGTCCTTCACCAGTTTGAGATACAAAGTTTTTATCTTTTACTCTATCTACCTAGAGGGAGTGAAAAGATTGACACAAATTTTTAAAATTTACTTCTTGAAAACTGTGAGCTTTCTGGTCAGATAGATTTACCAAACTACTATGTCTGTATATGGAATGACCTAATCTATCTTAAATTAGGAGAAGCTGTATATTATTACTATGGATTATATGTTGATTTGACGGCACACCCTAAATTTAAAGTTGAGAGCGTAATCCTACATTTCAAAATAAGAATTCAAAGTTGATGCAGTTCTTAACAGCCTGATGATAATAATGGGTTTTCTATGTGTATTCAGGTGATTTCTGGACTTGCCCTCCCTTTGGATGCAGAGCAGGCACTTACAGCATCTTTGGAGGTAAAGTGCACATACATATACACAGCCAGTGGTATATATAACCACATTTGGCTGAAAGTCATGCTATGGGACTGCCACCTTTAACATTATTTTAGTAAACAAATAGTGTAAGTGGCATGTTAAAATAATGGAAACATCTGATTAGGTAATCGGTATTTATTTAGATACTTCTGAATCCTCTGAAATTGAAGCCCAGGTTCTGCGGTTCCAAAATGTGCATAGGAGATAGCAGCAAAACAAGGTCACTTGCTTAGAAAATGCTTAGAAATGAGAAACACTGATGGTTATATGGATCTACCAGCAGCAGTAGAAAAGAGACCTTTTCTTACATAGACACATATAACATTGCAGCTGTTTTAGCTATTTTGGCCTCTTGAAAAAGCAGAAGTACATTTTATATGAGCATTCTCTATATGCTCTCCATTGCAATATGCCAGTGTTCTGCTCAATTTACTTTAATATCAATTTAATTTAATATCTCAAATTACATATTTTAGATTTGATTGCATATAGCACCAACTAACTTACAAGCAGATTTTTTTGCTAGATCAGAACATCGCTGAAATAGACCCTATGCAGGTAGTGTTCATAATAAAGTGTCCATGAGACAAAAATGTAACTGTCCTGTTGTCACTTAGATTGTCAAAGTTTTGTCCAATAAAGAGCACTGTGACACATGCTGTCTGGCTTGTATATTGTCACCTGCACATTAGCCATTGCACGCTAACTTGCCATAGCATGAACAGGTGAGAGTGGTTTTAGAGTGGGAGTCACAGGCTCTTCTGGAGAAGCTTTAGGTGCAGCCACCCGAGGGATTGCTAGACGATGCTTGCACATTCGAGAAGCTGGCACGTCTGGAGCCTAGAATTACCAGGAGGCTCCACTATTACCTCCAATAGCAAGACCTTCCCAGAATGTAAATTCATTTATTAGTTAACTGGTCATACATATGTAAACAAGCAGGAATTTCAAACATATTTCACTGTCCTGTGGGTTAGTTAGGAAGCCAAATACCAACAAATACACTTTTCCCATAACCAACACAACATAATATGTTTATTGCTATCCGTTTTATCTAAATTATTTATTTACTGGGTTTTCAGAGAAGTTACTGTTACTCTAACCTTAATTTCTTTTTTAGCAATAGTGTTGCTTGCAAACTACAAAAATGCTTGTTATTGTCATGTTTCAGTCAGTGCAGACTTTGATGGGCAGCGCAGTCCAGCCATTGTTGATGTCTGTCACAGATTCTGTGGAAGCTATTCTCATTACTATGCACCAGGAGGACTTCTCAGGGTAAGCAAGCTATGTACAAAACAGACCTGTTCTGTTTGTGAGTTCACTGTACAGAATTAACAGAATACGTTCCTCATGCTGTCATTAGGATAAATGTTTTTGTTGGTGTTATGTGACACAATGATTATACTTAACTCTCTCTGTATGTGCACTGTAGTCCCCTCCCTGCAGGAGATAAGCCGGATATGCCTTGCTCTCTATATATGCGAGAGCTGCAGGGCTTTGTGGCCCGGGTCATGAATGATTACTTCCGCCCGCTGCAGTGCCTGGACTTCCTTTATGACAGCACAGAGGGCATTGCCCAACGTGCCATTACTCTGTTTATCCGCCATGCTTGCCTCCTGCGGCCACTTGGTGAGGGTGGCAAGATGAGACTGGCTGCTGACTTTGCCCAGGTAAGGAACATGATTCATTTAAGTCACCCTGATGATGCGGTGCGACATGGAGCCATTTGTAACTGTTTTGTGTTTTGTAACCAAACTGTACAGTACCGTGGTAACAGTGGACAAGCCCTGTTAATTTCTCAATGCCTGAAAACTTTTTCTAAAAACATTTGTGAATTTGACTTGCTTTACTGTATACATTTACAGTGAACACTTAAGGTGTGTATTGGGGTTATGTTTTAGATGGAGCTTGCTGTGGCACCTCTCTGTAGACGAGTTTCAGACCTGGGAAAAGCTTACCGACTGCTGCGTTCTTTCAGGTGAGCATATATGTACTTGTGTAGGACGTACCTATTCTAAATGATGCATCAGTTATGTTTTTTAGTTGTGTATACTTGTCTGCTTTCTTTCTTCTCTGTTGGTTTTCCCTTTGAAAGGCTGAAAGTTGTCAGGAGCTGTCTTTCTTTAAAGCTTGTGTTTAGCCAGATTTACAGAAATACAGAGACAGATACAGAAACATTTTGCAAATACAGAAAAGGAGTAAGTGAATTAAAGAGAGATGCCATTTCAAGTTTCAAAATGTGCATTTCCTTCCTCAGTTGATAAATAAATAATGGAATCCAAGTGCTCACATAGCTAGTTTTGAATTTACTGTTTTTGTGAAGTCACAAAATTTAATCATTTTAATCAAGTTATAAGGTGCATCAATCCCAAATCCCAAATTAAGCACATTGCTGATCAGCCAAATTAAATAAGAATTGTATGAATGATACATTATAATATTTTTCATATTAAAAAAATTGCATATAAAATTGACCTTGTAGGAAAAAAATTATGCAGAATTTCCTGTAATATTTAATTCACTGTGAAGGGAATATTAACTATTCACTTGTAATTTAATCAGGTGTTTACGACTTGTGCATCAGTGGCCATCCTCTTGTCTCAGGCCACTGGATGGGCCTTTTTGCACTCACACATCAGTGAGCCCTAGAAGCCCAATACCCTGTTGCCAGTCCAGCCTAACCAACCATTTCCCCCCTCCCCCGCTGTTGGTCAGTACACACCACAGCTGACTCAGAGCAGCCCTTAAGCCTAGCTGTTTTGAAGATGACCCTGTCCATTTGTCTAGCCATGACAGTTTGGTAGTTTTAGAAGTTGGCCTTGTCTTCACCCAATATATGACATGCTGTTGTTATGAGATAATCAACTTTGTCTGAAAGCTGTAGGAGAACCTGATTTCTAATTACTGTGCAATGTGTGTGTGTTTCA
Organism: Prochilodus magdalenae; assembly: GCA_024036415.1. NCBI lineage: Eukaryota > Metazoa > Chordata > Actinopteri > Characiformes > Prochilodontidae > Prochilodus > Prochilodus magdalenae. Next base: position 558,570 of record JAMWET010006439.1, on the reverse strand, counting down.
GACCTCTTCTGTTTCAGACCAGTGAGCATATAGCCAGCAGTCAGACAGTGGGTGATCTGATTCCATACAGTACCATACTGCACTTTCTTTTCACTCGAGCCCCGGCTGAACTGAAATCTCCTCACCAGGTACACATATGCACACATAATATGCTTGGGCACAGATAGCATGTAGAATTTTTATCTGCAAACATTGGACCTGTTTGATTCCATCCATTTGTGGTGCCAAACCCTTTTGTTTTTAAAGAAAATGCATTTTATACTTTATGCTCATATGTTTGAAATGTTGTTTTAAACCCAGAGAGCTGAGTGGTCTGTTGCACGGTACTCTCAGTGGCTTGATGACCACCCCTCAGAGAAGGACCGCCTCACTCTGATAAGGTAACCTTCACAAGACTCTGTGTGATCTGTGTGCGATAGTAGGTTCAAGAAACCTTAAAACCCTTAGAGCATCACCATCAACTCCAATCGTGAAGAAACTGTTGTCTTTTTCTTTTTTCATGTTCAGGGGGGCTCTGGAGGCGTATGTTCAGACTGTGAGAACCAGGCAAGGAAGGAATTTTGCACCCGTGTATCCCATCATGCTCCAGCTTCTGCAGAAGGCCACCAGTGAGACATAGAAGGTTTCTGAAGGACCTGGAATTACCACAAAATACATTCGTGATATTGTCCAATCTCTTAAATTTCTATAGCGCTTGAGGGAAAGTGAAACGCATTTTTTTCGTTCCGTTCGTAGACATTTCCTGAAAGTGTAGGACTAAACAGTGGTTGCACATAGAGGAACTATGTTTTTTTCTTTGTTCTCTCAAATCACCTTGAAGTTTGTTCAATGAGTGATAGTTTTTAGTCCCCGATCAGTATTTAGTAGTAACATTGGTTCTATCATTCTGCTTTGATTAGATTGACCATATCGTTTAGACTGCTGTCTTCTTTCATGTGTCTGCATTCTCATCAGGTTTGATGCATCATGACGGTTTGTGTATGTATACTAAGCTGTAAATGTTTAATAAAATATACTTTCTTCGTTTTTCGCTCACATATTCTGAATCGATACGAAGTGTTTGCGCGTTTTTTTAATTATTTGTTCAAATGCTCATGCTTTGAGTGACGTATGGACAGAACTATCACAGTGAAGCATCACTCGACTAATATGTTAAACTGCCTCTCAGATTCACCTTTCTAGGTGCATGAGATTAGTGCGGGACTGAAAATCTGGGCTGAAGAATTTGTAAAGAATATCGTATTACGAAGACATCTTTATATGAAACATGAACACGTTTATTGCTCGACGCTCGAAGTAGGGATTAATGTCATCTGGGGGGGGGTAGGGTTTGCTCGTAGGTTTCGCATGGTTTTACTCTTCAAACTAGGTCACATTGAACTTATCTTCCTTGCGGCCCGTCTTTGCCCATTGACCTACATCTACCTTCGGGTCTATGTTTAAAAATGTCAGCAGTTTAGGGGTAAGAATGGGCGGTAGTCCGCATTTTATATTTAATAAAGTGACTCCGATTATGCCAGATGGCTTGTACTTCAGTTCAGACATGTTGTCTAACGTGTAGCGTGTACTCCCTGGGTTAAAACAGAGGGTGGATGGCGAGCGACACCAGCTTTAAAAAACCTTTTATGAAATCTGATTATAATATTAATACTAATATTCAGAGACTAGCCATGGTTTGACGTGCAGGTTCAGCTGGAGTGACAGAATATGATACAAAAATATAAACATTGCTTCCTTTAAACTAATGCTACAGTGAACTGAATTGACATCACGATGTCAGGGCTGCGTAGTAAATTCCTCCATTTACGAGATTGGAGCAGCACTCCGCGAAAAAGAAGTCAGAAAAATAAATAGTGGGTAGAATTGCAGTACTTCTGTTTTAATCTGAAGTCTTACCCACTGAACACAAATTGACAAGACTACATGATTTATCTTTTTTTTCATAGCTCTCACTTGTGACCTAGCCTCAAGTTCCTGCTCTTAGGTAATTCAGTACAGACCCAATTATATAATGATTGACCCCCTGATAATTCGATATCCAGGGGAGCTTTAACCTGCTTGTACATGTGGCCGGGGGCCCTGTTGGTGTACTTGCGGCACACGAGACAAACAGTACGACAATACAAAAAACCAACCCCAGCACTTTTGTGAGCATGTGTGGCAAAACCCCCCACGCACGTCCGGAAGTCACTAGTTGGGTTGACAGATGAAATCTGAAGTTTTGCACCACTTAGGATAGAATGAGAATTTCACAAAACCATGTTTTTAAACAAAGTACAAAACCATGATAATTCCACTTAATTAATCAAACCTGATGTTTAAAAATTTAACATTCATCTGAATGCCTGGATCTCATCACATTCTCAAACGGAACGTTTAAGAGCATGCTGTGCTTGTGCATTTGCGTCATAGAAGTATAATGTCCACCATAGCAGGGGGCGGTGTTCATAAGACTGTTGAGTAGATCATATAAATCAGTTGGATGCACAATCTGCAATGTAAATTAGTTCAGACTGGTGAAAATCTCTGCATGTAAACATACCTAGTGGAAAGTAGACATGTTAACATCTACAAAGTACACAACCTATACAACTGTGAAAGATTACATTTCAGTACATTAAGGGTTGCAGAGGCTGCCGAGGTTATTTAGGGTTGTTTTGGGTTATTAAACAGATAACGTTGCTGTGTTGAATTAGATATGTGGCATTTTAGCGCACATTGTTATGCAATGTTCATTTTTTGATATCTTATGTACATATGTGCCGTCACATGCACCACTCATCGTGACTCAGTATTATTCAGTATATCTGTAACAAGTTGGGAACTGCTGGGAGAACCTTTTGGGAGAACCTATTTGGCGTATTATAAATCTTTCAAAGGGCGAGAGAGAAAGAAAAGTTGGGCACCAACTTTAATATGCCACAATTTGGATCCTCAAGCAAATCTTTAAAAACGTCTTCTTCAGTTTCTGTTTTAGACTCATAAACTTTGAGGTCCCTCTTGAGATCCTCCTTTACATTGAACTTGGCACAAGCTACTATAAAAAATGCCTCATCATAAAATTAATTGCCCACTGTAGCTCTCAAATTTGCCACATTTGCAGACATGCCTTGAGTTATACCACAAACATACATGCATACTTACATGCATACATATACCTATAAAATTGCAGGGTAAGCGTTACACTGAATGGGGTGAACAACCAAGCTAGAAATTCAGAGCAGTAGGGAAAAACCTTTGGAGTAAATTTCTTCAGTTTATTATGTAGTTTTTTGTTCCACCTTAAATAGTGCAGGTCCCAGAACTTAGTTGCTGTGATGTGGCACAAATAGAATTAAATACGAGTAAGAAATCTAGTCTTTTACTGTGACCATTATCGCCACAAATTAGAGATCTAAAATAGGCAGTTAGGAACGAGGTTTTTTTTTAGACTTCCCAAAAAATAATAAATAAAAGTAAAATGCTAATCATATATCGCTGATTTTGCACTCCTGGAGGAAACTGAGAATTCAGTTGTTTTGACTGACAAGAGAAACCATAATATCTGGTGGGTCAGTCACATATTAAAAACCAAAGCTTAAGCTAGACGGTAGACTTGTCACCACCTGCTGAAATTATTAAAATACATTTCTTAGACATATCGCCATGACCCCCGTATTTCTTTACGGTTTGAGCTACCCCACCAACCCCAAGTGCTGCTCCGACACTGTAAATTGTACAGATTTGGGTAGGGATAGTTGGGTTAGTTAGAGGGCCCTTTTTGCTTGGCACAGTCTATAAAATATTTCTCTACATTACTCTGCTAAGTAATCGACAGACGATTCACTAGTCTAGTATCAGGCATACTTTACTAGATGAGATAAAAAAGTGTGTTCTCGGCAGAATAACTTTGCTATGCTAGAATAGGTGGAACTGCTCTCCCCACCACGAGTGGGGTGGGCCTTGGATTTCTGCCGGTCGAAGTGGTGTGCCAAAAAGCTTATTCTCAGCCACGAGTCAGGATAAAATCATAGTGACAAATAAAATATTGTTCTCCCATTTAGACCTTTATTTCCCCTGTTAGCAAGTTTCCATGTTGGCTGCTCTGTATAGCCATGGCTCCTGCGCCGACAAGACCGTCGCGGGGAAGGAACGTTACAAAGAAATTGCCCCTCCATTGTTAGTAGATACATACCAGCACATATGAATTATGGGACTACATTTTTTTTTATATCCAACGTGGATAGTGAATCATGAAATTGTGTTTTGGTAAAAGATGTTTTTCAGGAAAGGTGATGATGTTCAGCAATCAAATGTTTTAAATAAACAGAGATGCTCTCTATTGCTGCAAGAAAACAATAACAGATAAATTTTACAGATAAACACTAAAAAATACAGCCTGAAAATCATCCCGGTCTGTGAGGCAAACTTTTTTTGCACTAAATGACTGAACAAAGCCAAATAAGCCGTGGAGTCCTAGCTAATCACCCGTAACATAAACAGTACTTTGTATGCAACCACCAAAAACTGGGACATCGGTGCCTTCATTTTCATTTATTATTTATTTAGTCATCAAGTCTTTTACAAGAGGTTCCAACATTAAACTAAACCCATATGTCCGAATGAAGGAGCGCACACAAGTGTACATTGACTAAACATGAATTGTACCTGGGTGAAAAACTTCTTAAAGTAAAATAACTCCTTCCCACCATTTATGTACGCCCCTTTTAGACCCTAATGGATTCATAGTTTCAACATCATCATAGAAAAATTGGATCAGTAAAGCATTTCTCTATTTACAGGGGGATGACTCTTCCAATATGATACATCCTTCATCCTTTAAATCAATATATACACCTTGTGGTAAATATGGTTGGCTTAGCATATTGCCAGTGTTGGGTGTTTAAAAATCTATTGTTTTCAAGACAGGTATATAGGCATAACTCGTCACTAACAACAAACTTGTCATAGGTTGCTGTGGTTTTGTGTCTCCTTTGATCAAACCTAACACCAAGTGCTTTCTCCACAGGACTAACAGTTCTCCATTTCTGCAGAGTTCTACAGAATTTAATCATGAAAGTTTTTTTTTATTTAATTTAAAGACCGCTTAACTTGATCAACACTTTCTGTATTTTCTGAACATATGTGTTTAAGAGCTGTCTCTCTAAGTTGATTTTGTATTTCATGTACAATGTCTTCTTGAGAACAAACCTAATTGAAACAAATGTATCCTTTACTATGCCCTCTTCAATAACAGATTCCTCATTAAATGCTTGCATTGTATTTATTGTCATGTGGAGGTACTGGTGGAGTGCAGAGTTTGAGAAATGTGATTATGGCAGTGGTTTTGATCAGCATAGGTCTACTTTTAAAGCCCAATGGTACAAAGTCAGTAAAAATCCAGCTGAAAAGCCAAAAATCTGATGCTTTAGCTGTAACCACACACACATAAAAGAAGGGAATGCCAAAACCCACCTACTAGCTGTCAGCTTTGAGGATATAAAGTTATGGTAATGACTAGACAGCATGACCAGACAGCAATTTAAAAACACAGCTAGAGACAATGAAACTGACTACCAAGTTGCCTTATGCTACAAATCCCAAACAGAAAAAGTCTAGAATGGAAAACAGGAAACAAAAAGCGAAGGGAACCAAAGTGTCAGAGAAGGTAGAGCTTCCAGGCTCTAGCGACACAAGTTCATCTGCTAATTTTGAACAACTTCAGAGACAGGATGAGACCTTGAAATCTCTTTTTGATAAGTGTAAACAGTTTAATGATAACCCTAAAGAGGGTTGCCATTTTACTGTTAAGGAGAATAAACTATATAGAGTCACAGACAAACACACACAGGGTTTCAGGATGGAAGGGCTTAAAATGGGTCATTTAGATCCTTGGGCAGGGCATTTTGGGCAGGCCAAAACTTCAAGTCGCATAGCACACATGTTTTATTGGCCAGGTCAGTATGCTGACATAGTCAGTTTCTGTAAAAATTGCACAGAGTGTCAGCTTACAGCATACCAAAAGAAGTCAGACAGGGTGAACATGCCTATTACAGACATTCCATTCTCACACATAGCAGGACCATTGAATGGATGAAGTAGGACCATTACCCTGAACTAAAAACGGCAACCGCTAAATCCTGGTTGTGTGTGACTATGCCATAAAATATCCAGAAGCTTTTGCACTGAAAACAGTAAAAACACTCCAGATTGCCAATGCTCTTAGTTAGCTCATTTCCAGAGTAGGAATCCCAGGAGATATTGACAGATCAAGGCACAAATCTATACTTCAAAACAGATAAAAGCTGTGTACAACCTATTAGACATTACAGGTATCCATACCGCACCATATCACCCTCAAACTGATGGTTTAACTGAGCACTTCACTCAGACACTGAAGCAGACCCTGAGAAAACTTGCAAACAGCAACCGGACAGACTGGGACGCGTGGCTACCATTTGCTCTGTTTGCATAACGAGAAGTACCCCAAGTTTCTTCCTCTCTACGATTGACAGGTGAGAGGCCAGTATTACCTAAGGCCAGTAATGGTTTAGCCTAGGGGGAGGGGCCTCCCACTTCCAAGTTACTGGGGTACAGGGGGTTCTCTCAGCTCAGCAGTGACTGACAGGTGAACAGTGTATAACATCTGCATGACTTTGCATCATCAGTCTTTTTCTCTAGCCAGCACAGATTACTATGTTCATTTTTTATAGGTGAATACGTATAAATATGTAAATAGCTTTAAATTGTTGGTGTGTAAATAAAGGTGAAGAGGAAAAGAAGAACCAAACTTTTTCTAGGTCTCTAGACCACTACCCATAAAGGGTGCCCCCTACTACGGCATATTGCCGTGTTGTGTGACACGCTTTATCACAGGCATTTTGTGTGCATGTTTGATCATTTCAAGCTAGGTTCACTTTCTCCTCTTTTGCTCACAAATGTAAGCACTAATGTACGCCTAGATAGAACTCTGACACTTTTTTCAGAGCTTGAAAGCAATGGCTTTTCACTCACAAACCTTTAGGTGTACAAAGACTGTTAACAAAAGAGCAAGCTGCTCACTTCCTGACTTCAAATAAAAGTTTGGCTGACTGTTTAACTGTGTTAATATACTGGCTGTATAGAACATGCAGAGAAAACAGTACAGTGAAAAGCCCTATCATTATTGGGAAGAAGAGAAAAGGTATTAAGATGCAGTCATGGGCTCAGAAACTAACATCAAAGACAAATTGGTTAAGTCAGTGTCTCCACAAGCAGACTCAGGAAAATGATCATACATCAAGGCTGCTGGATAATTCACACAGACAATTGCTGGAACTAGTGGTCAAATGCGTCCTCATTGGTCCGTGGTACACGTAACAATATGGAGTAACACCCCACATCCTGATGCAAGATCCACTAGTACTGCCAAGCCTATGGGGAAAACCATTTATCCTTGAATTAGGTTCGGTGATTCAGGTGTGTTGGGAGCTGGGAAAACACCAAAGTGCACAGGTCACGGTGTCTCCAGGACAAGGTTTGAGAAACACTGCTCTTGTTAAATACAGAGCTTTTAGAATGGAAAAAAACTGAAAGAACAAAAGCAGTGTTTTAAGTGCTGCTCTCCAAACCGTCTGGCAAAAGACTGTCAGGTGACGCAGAGATACAGTGAGTGCAAAAGCAAAAGACTTTTACTAATTTCTGAACATTTTTATATGTTTACTAATACCATTCACAAACTAGATCCTGATGCTCAGATGATGATCGGTGAGATGATGCATTGACGGTGCTCACAAACCAATTCCAAGTGTCTTCAGAACCCATGTCCTACAGAATGGGCCCCTATCTCTCCTTGTGAAATAGAGGAAACAAATTACACCAGGGAGGACAGGACCCTCCACAAGGACAACAAAGTGTATAACAAAGAAAAGCTTCACAGACGAGACTCACAGTGTTTGAACATACACAGAGTTCAGCAAGTGTGCCATGTCCGTTGAGGATGAGATCTTACGAAAGATTATGAAGAAAGTGGTCCATTAGGATGAAAGGAACAACCGGGTGGTCACCTCGTTCCCCACTCCCAAACAGTGAGCAAGCATTGCCCCTCTTTGGTTCTTTAAAATGCACTCTAAGTAAAACCCTGAGCTTAAGCAGTTGTTTTCCAAATTTTTTGGAAAAATTGTTTGAAAACGAACATGCAGAAAGGGCACAACCTATCCACGAGAAACATGAGTGCTGGTACTTGCTGGGGTGTGTCATCCCAAAAAGCTTGGGCAGAAACGAGTTGTGTTTGATTCAGGCACCAAACGGTATGGTGTCTTCCTCAGCTCAGACCTGTTGACAGACCTTGACCTAACAGTTCTCTCCTGGGTGTATTGCTATGGTCCAAGAAGGACCACCTTGTAGTTACTGCTGATATACATTTACATTTAAGGGATTTAGCGGACTCTTATCCAGGGCGACTTACAACCGTGCTTATTGTTCCATTGGATAATAGGGTTAAAGTCTAAAACTCACCATGAGCTCAGCCACTTCCCGAACAACTGCCAGTGCTGATACCTAGAGAGAACAATACACAGACATATATAAGGCATAAGTGCACTACCTAGCGATCCCAACCCAGCGCTCATACCTAGAGAGAAGAAAGGTTATGGTCATACAGCAAATGAATTATGGATTCCTGGTGAGGCATGATCATAGACCTACTGAAGTGTACTTGTTCATCACTTGCAGAGTCAAATGTGAAGCTGCGCAAAATCACATCAAACAGCATAAATGTAATGTAAGCCTTTCAACCTGAAGATCGGCTTCAGTCATCAAAGACTAAAAGACTCTTGACAATAAAACTCTCGCACAGATAATTTTACCTTTCAGGTAGCCATTACTGACAAGGCTTACACCCACCGAGACTGGATCTGTGTACGAGAGGCGTGCACATTGAAGTTTTATGCACAGGGCCTTGCAAAGATTTTTTGAAGCCAGAGATCCAGTGTAGTAGCTCAGGTTGGTCAGATGCACCAACTTTGTTGCAGCCAGTATGGAACTCCGCAGGGGATGTTCCAATGAGAAACAGACAAAAATCCTGGAGTATCTCCACAGAAACAGCACTTGGGAGTTTAATCCCCCACTAGAGGTGTGGAAATGTATGATTGCTTGGACATGCAGGATTCAGAGTCCATGCTGTTACAAAACAAATACACTTGTCTGACACACAAGGTACTTTTTACACTGATGGCAGAGGTATCAGTAATAATCAAGGCAATGCCGTGGTCCCTGATTTCCTAACCAACTTGTTTGGATACATGATTTATTGGTTTACATGACGTACCAGCAGATCCTAAATACAAACCTGACAACAGTCTAAATAAACCTCAATATCAATATAAAAATGGTTCACTGAATCTGGCATTTTCACTGTCATCCCAGTCCCCTAGGCTAAACTATACAAAAAAACTTTTGGGGTAAGCTAAAGAGAAGGCTCCACAAGTGTGTACCTTGGAATATGAAGGATCTGAAGTATCCTACTGTATGATGGAATGATTTCAGATCTGTTGCCCTGTGTTCTCTGTCAAAAAGATCAGAGAGAAAAAATCAGGTTAAGAAAATTCAGGTTGTAAAAGTTCAGGTCCAGGTTGAGGGGGGCAAAAAAATTCAGTGGTAACATCCAGGAAATAAACCAGCATGGATTGAATCAAACTGGATCCAGGCTGATCACAAAGCAGCTCACCAGTCACTGGGTGCAGCTTTTTGTCAGTGCTGCAAAAGTGTTAATTCTTTAGCTAGGACTCTGCAACAAAAAAGCCAGTTTTTAAATTCCTGACTTATTTTTTCTATAGTGTTCGGCTGTGCTATAGCACCGATCTAGCTTAGCCAGTTCAGTCAACCCCATTTTGTCTGGATATTTTTTGCATAGGTGCACAGTTCTAGATATATGAACAATATATGACCCAATATGGACAGGCAGTGTATATTCAACACTGTTTAATAAGCACAAACATACAGCAAACAGTTTTAAATCGTTTTATATGACGGCACAGAGCTCTGTTAAGAATTCATTTCTCATCTGCATATCACTCACAATAGTACTAGATGCCAGAACCATATTACACTTCCATTGATCGCTTTAAAATGATGTATTAGATTAAAGATTTTAAGAAACCTCATCAGGTGGATACTTTTGGATGCTCCACAAATATAATTTCTAAATATTTTCACATTATCTTGACTCATAATTTATTGGTGTCACGCACCCGTCAAGCCCTACATGGGCTATACCACCTGTGGACTCCACTTCTCAGAAGCCCTTGGATTACCACGTGACCGCTCACTCATAGCTAGCAGCCAATCGTACAGCAGCATCGTTAGAGTACTGATTGTTTTCACCTGGAGATAGTTCTTTATACGCTGTCCTGTCTTTCAACTCCTCACAAAGTAACGTTTCTGTTTTGCAGTTTTACTTACCAAGCCTTTATTATCCCGCTTTGGTGTATTTCGTTTTTGGATCCCTTGCTCTGTTTTTTGACTATGTCTCTGGTTTTGTCCTTCATTTGTAGATTATCTAAATTGTAGATGATCTAAATTAACTTTTAAGCCTATCCGTGCACGTCCTGATTTGCCTGACCCTGACAATTAAAATAATAATTTAAAAAAAAAATATTTTAATTATATATATTAAGATTGCTTTTTCACAAGCGGTTTATACTCCACCTTCAGAAAGTGCACTGCAGTGGAATATTTTGTTGCTGTAGCCCTGCAGGAAGTTTCACGTGGGCTGGGGTGAAAGGACATGGGCTTGCATGTAAAGGCTGCCAGTAAATATGGCTTCATACTACCGGCCAATCTGTGCACTAATTAATTTAGACGGTAATCATTTTCGTATTTCAAAAATACGAAAGCAAGAAAAAACTGGAGGCCCCATTCTTTGCTGGTATTTGTTCTGTCAATGCGTTAGACAAAGTCAAGTAAGGCTGTCCCACACCCGGAATGTTCCACATCTTAGACTTTAAAACATTTACTTTAAAATGATCATTAAGTACACTCTGTTAAATTGAATGTCCTACCGCACATGCGTTTATAATGTGTACAGTACAGCTTATCAAATATATCACTGTGGTTTACATGTTAACTCTGCCCTACCACAAACTCATTATACAGCTAATGTAACCACTTAGCTCCCGATAGGATTATTTAGGCTATCAAAATATTTGACCTCTGGTTTTATGTAGAGCTATAAATATGGACTAAATGATGCCGATGACCGATCTGCTCAAATGCAGGACAATCATAGCTTCCTATACTGAGTTCTTCATCTATAGCCACTACGTAGCTACAATAGTTTTGGATAACATTAACTTTGATTTTTGTGTTTTGATGACATATGATATAAATATGAGCCTACCTTCCATAGAAACGAAAAATAATGATCTGGCGAAGTTAGTTATGCTACAGTGTTTGGTTAGTGTTAGCAGTGTTAATAAAAACAAATTATATTGCTAATTATAGTAGTGCACACTGTAAGCAACTTACAGCTGTAAAAACTTTAGAGGGTTTCTCTGTTATAAGTCGTGTCTGCTTTAGCCATAAAGCTCCACCCACTTAACTGAGCGGCTTTATGACTTGCCAGGGCTGTAGCTGGCTTGCTCTTTCTGGGTATTTCTGGAGTTTCAAGTTTTCTGTACATGAACCTAAATTTTACTACCTTTTTTTTTTTATGGCCTAATCTATATCTGCTTTCTTTATCTGAAACTTTATTTCTTTAAACCTGCACTTTCAAGACATGTTTTTCAAAAAGGTAAATTCAGATTCAGAAAAGCAAATTATGTTCGAATTTCAGGTTCTAGTGACATTGATTTATATCCTTATTTTGTCTCTCCTTGCCCCTCTCCAGTTTCTTCATATTTATCATGCGACCACCTGTATTTTCTAATTTAAACTTCATTGCAACTCTGGAAACTCTAGAATACAGACAGTTGTATGAAGCTGACTCCTTTCAAAGTCGACCCACGTTTTGTCTATCATGGAGGACATGCTGTATGTGTTGTATGTGTAGCTGTGTCCTCTTTTTGTCTCACCATCTAGCAAGTGTAACGATAGAATAATAAGAAATTATTTTAAAGATGGACCCCAAAAAATGAAGTGAATCTACTGTACAATTACAATTACGAAGTAACCAAGATGACTGACTCCAGCAGAAGTCTCTAAGTTGCCACCCAGTAACTTAACCTGTTTGTCTGGTCTTTCCCTAAAGAATCTGATATGTCCCTTGGCTCTGACATTTCACTTTACTTTAATGCATTAAAAATGAATGGACTTATGAAGGAAATTACTACATTAGTAAAGAATATTATTAAAACGTTCTGTTGTATCCTGTCAACTGCTGTTAGTGTGACTATATTTCACTTCCACTCACACCAGGAAGCTGAAAGAACTGGGCTGTGCTGTAAATGCACAAGAATACTCTAGTGTAAATTTATATTAATTTATATTGTGTTTAAATAAGAGACCACAGTCTTGCTGAAACGTGATTCAGAATTCATATGTATATGTACATGACCATGATTGATGTGTTTACATTTATTGATCATAAAAATTCACTTGACAACTGTTGGGATTTGTGCAGCCAGTTATTTAAAGATTCTACAGTAAAATATCCTAATAATTCACATAGTGTGATAAACCAAACTGATATCACGGACATTTACACCACACGCTGCATCCGCAAAGCAAACAGCATCGTGGATGACCACACACACCCCTCACACACACTCTTTACCCTCCTACTGTCTGGGAAAAGGTACAGAAGCTTACGGGCCCTCACATCCAGACTGTGCAACAGCTTCTTTCCCCAAGCCATCAGACTCCTTAACACCCAGAGTCTGGTCTGAATAACTGCACACATTCAATGACTGGACTGAACGCACACACACACACATAACCTCATCTTTTAAATCTGTCCACACATAAAACTTCAAGTATAAAATGTATACCAAATATGGACATAACTGCTGCTAAAAACTATGTTCATTTAAAAAAAAAAAAAAGCACATAACCACACTTTACTGCTCCCACTACCAGTGGGCTATCTGCACTGTCCCCTCCCTGTATTTATTGTTTGCTATTTCGTATATAGTAAATTGCTTAGTGTATTTATTGTATTTATTGTTCTATGTAGCACCTTGGTCCGGGGGTAACGTTGTTTCGTTTCACTGTGTACTGTACACCACTGTATATGGTTGAAATGACAATAAAAACTACTTGACTTGACTTGATATATGTTAGTTTTATTGACTACTTGTTAGAAATTACTTGTTTTACTTAGTTTTAAAATAAATTGTAGAAGGTTGTCAGTTTAAACATTATAAAGTAAAATATCTTCATAATTCATATATACATTGTGTAATAAACTCTAAATTGAAATCTTTTGGTTTGTAGGCTACAATTTATGAATGATCATTGTGTTTATCATTAAAATTCATTTGACAATTGTGAAGATTTTTGATAACAATTACTTAAGGATTCTATGACAAAATCATTTCCTAATTCATATCCACAAAACCAATATCTGTAGGCTTTATGCATTATGTTTTAAAAAAGGCCATTTTATAACTTGATTAATTTTACTTACTAGTGAAATATACTTAACAATTGAGAATTTGGGTCTTGTATATAAAACCTGTACAACAGAATAACTAAATAATTAATATCTACATATTTTATTTAACCTTTAGCTGATATTTAACTGATGTTTGTTTTATTGCCTACACACTATTATAAACACTAAATTGATATCAGTGGGTTTTATGGACTATTTATTAGAAATTACTTTTTTAATCTGTTAAATTTGATATAACATTTTTTAAAATACACTTGCCAGTTGTGAATATTTTGAAAAGTAATTACTCATAGATTCTGCAGTAAAATGTATTTTTTAGAATGAATTTATAAATAGAATGATAAACCCTGAAGCAATATCTGTTGATTTATGACATGACAATTCTTTTGACCAAATTTAGTTTAGTTTTCTTTATCAATAAACTCACTTGACAATAACAGACATTTTGGATATAATTTACTTAAAAACTATATAATCACTTCATAAGTCAAATGTACATAGAATGATATACATTGAACAGATATTTTATGGACTACTTTTTAGAAATGACTTTTTTATAATACGTCATTAAAATACGCTTAACAATTAAGAACATTTCGGATAGCATACCTAAAAACTGTAAAGAAGAATAACTCCATTATGCATAGGTATATATAATATGGTAAACAGAGAACTGATATCTGTTGGGTTTATTGGCTAATTAATAGAAGTTATCATTTTATTTTGAGATTAATCCCACTAATCACTCAAATACATTCAACATCTGTGACAAATTACCTTAAACACTGTATGGTTTTTTCAACTTCACTTGATTAAAACCTGACTTTTCGAATCCCCTGGAATGCACTCGGAATGAATCATTAGTTACTTCATAATTTATAACAACATATTAAGATAAACTTTGAACCTATACGTGTTGCTTATTAGAAATGAATATTTTATAAACTTCTCATCTAAAGGTTTGTTTTTAGTTCGGGCTGTGCTGGGACTTTTACCACTAAGTGCATAGTAGCTGCGCACGCTAATCTACGTGCGGCAGGTTTAACCGTGTTTTGGAGAAAGACAGCTGACTTAACCGGAGTCTGCCACAGGGTTGAATGTGGGGTTTTAATCAAGTGAAGTTGAAATAGCCTACATCTCGTTCTCCGTGTGGGGGAAATCTTAGGACACTACATAGGTGCCCCGTGAAATTGAATGTAGCTACTCGCTTACGTAGGTTAAACAGCGCTTTTGCTGTCTCTTAAATATGACGACATTCGCGGAGGGATATGATGTTACAGGATAGTAGACGACAAAGCAAAGAGAACAACCAAGCCGACTAGCCCAGGACATCGCCGCCGAAAGAAAGTGGAGGTCGAATAATTTGCAATCAATAGATTGGTTGTGTAAAACAGTAATATAGAGTTTCGACTGAAGCGGAGAGTTCGATATTTCAACTGAGAAAACACTGGCATTCCACGCAGAGACATAAAAATGTCGTCTCCAAGTCCGGGTAAAAGGCGAATGGATACCGACGTGGTGAAACTGTATCCTTTAGAACATAAACAGAACGACACCTCATATTTGTGTAGAGTTTAGGTGGTAACAGCTGTGTTCAGATACATTAGGCTTACTGTGTATGTGCCAGTTTTACATTAATACCTGTGGTCCACAATGATTAATGTTTAGTTTTGTAACAGCAAACGTGAAAAAGTTTTAAAGGGGTTACAGCACTGTCCATAACTATCTAGCCATGTAGCAAAACTGCAGTATAGATACACATTAGCATGTGTTGCTATTAGCTTAGTTACTATGTAGCCAGTAACGTCAATATCATCTCAGTAACTGCATGTTTCCATTATACGGTGGATTTGAACGATTGCATATGTGCTAGCAGTGTTGAAGCGCACAGTTTGTGTATGATCAATCCAAACTGAAGGGACTTTGTCTTGATGTGGCCAGCTAACTACAATACTTAGCTAGTGGCTTGTCGTGTTTTCCAGTTAATGACACCAATGTGTGATAATTCATTTGTAATTCCGAATTAGGGAATCTGTCCTAGCCAAAGTGGCATATTCGTGTGTTGCTGATTGATAAGCCGTGTCTTATTAGCGAGAGATTATTAAACTAGCTTGCTAACTGGATAGCCAAGATGATACTGAAATTGAGGCCCAGTTGTTGTGCGTTTTGTCTACCGAACAGACACTCGTAAAACATGCTCGCCAAACGACACCAAATTGTAGGTCGCATAGTTTTGCTAAATTAGTCACGATGTCGAGGCGAATGTGGTTTGGTTTGAATCTAAACGAATGAGTGTTGATTTGACAAGCACAGTGTTTTTCCTTGGTAAATAACATTTGGCAGGACGGCTAACATTAGGTTAACGTTACTACGCAATGACTGTTAATATCCGCGGTTTGGTACATGCGTAGGTGATCTGTTTTTGTCTCTGGTCAGCGTCCAGTGAACTGATGAAGTGATTAAGTGTACGTTTCGTTTTAGTTTCAGCGTGAAAAGCCATGATGGCTTTGACATATTTTAATGTGTCTCCTCAAAGGCGCCGTAACGGTGCTCTTAAAATTTCCTGGTGCTTTCCAGCTACTAGCCAATGTTTTTAATCCACAACTTTCTCCTTGCCACAAGAAGAAAAAGCCATACTTAAAATGGACCTCGCTCATATTTTCGTCAACATGCTGAATGCTCATGAAAAATGATGCGAGTAAAGTTAGCACCTCATGTTTGTTTTTCTCTAAGCATCTTATGTAATCCTTTGCTGGGCTTTCCGAGTGATGGCTGAAAAGTATAATCATTGTAAATTATAATCAGTAATCAGTTGGTAAACGCATTAAGAGTGATTTTAAGTTTCTTGAAAGTACACAGAGCTGGGAGCATGTAGTAACCTATTGTTTTTGTCTGTGGCACGAGAAAACGCTGTGGTGATTGGATAGTCTGTTACTACCCGGAAGCTGCAAGAAGGTGGGACTAGGATAATTTGAGTGAGTGGCATTAGTTCCTAGAGAGATAGCGGCTAAGGGATTTTCTTTGATTTCTCAGTTCAGTGAACCAAAATAAAGGTTTGTTAAACTGTAAAATCCTGTAAAAACCCTCCGTGGGTGAGTGAGCTTTGATACAGGCTTGGCAAAACCAACCACAGAATGCAACATGTTCATTGGCTGCTGGCAAGAACACACAGATGGTATTTCTACCTTACCGTTTATCAAATCACATTTTTTATAGCATGTAAAGCTTTTATTTTTTTTTGAATCCCCACAAATTATTTTCAGAATGGCACAAAATGTCTGTAATAAAGTGTATAGTAAATAAAAGTTTAGTTTAGCAGTGCTGCTTGAAAAATTTGGCCTATAATATGGTCACATCTTCATCTTCTGGGGTTACCCTCAAAACAGTTAACAACAACAATAATAATAATTAAGAAATAACGATAAAAATAATAATAATCATTAAGTAAACTACACATACAATACAGACCTACAATACCAAAAGTAAATTGTGAGGGGGAAAATGCATAGTCACTCAGATACACCAAAATGTTTCTCTGTATGTTCATTAGTTTTATTGTTTGTGTTTTTTCCCCCTCAAATGTTTGTTTCTTTATTGTAAGAAAAATATTTTGGTTGTGGTAGGTTTCACTTTAGTCAAAATTATTGCATGCTTTATGAAACTGCATGTTACTCTAAAAACTGCTAAATGTTTGAATGACAACTTTTAAAAAACAAACAAATAAATATATATATATTTCTTGTAGCTTGCTTTATATATGCACCAGTACATGATTGACTATGGCCAGGCTAAGAAAGTGCTCTGTGTTACATTCTTAAGTAAAAAAGTACTAACTGTCATGGAATAACTATCTAATTGACAGTGTCATATTTATTACTAGGCTGGTCAATTTTTATGAAATAGCTTTTTTATTTTTATCAATAGCTGAATGTTGTTTGTCAGTGAATTTCTGTTTACTGCCAAACCTAAAATCAGAGATCTATGGAAACTACACATGCAGCGTCGCATTTTCTGTATACAAGGCTTTAAGTTGTATTGAATAAAAAAAGATCAGCTAATATTACAAGTTTGATAATATAGCGATGAAGTTGGGCCTGCGTGAAATCATTTATTTTATTTTTTTTTAGATTTTGTAACCCAAATCTAAAGCAGTGTTTTAATGTGGGAGCGCAATCAGAAGAAACTGACATTATAATTATCTAGTAGTATGAAATTTAGTAAAATTTTTACCCTTTCAAACAAGCACTAAAGTGATCACAGACCTTCCAATATATTCAGACATGTTTGATTTTTACGACTCAAAGTTAAAACAACATGAGTGACGTAACTGATTTGATGGACAAACTACTTCTTAAAGGAGAGCTAGAAAAGTAAGGATAAAAGATAAAGACACGCATGCAGGTAGTTGTTGAGTTATGTTGCACTGGTTATATGTGCACCCACTTTGGGGCACATCATCTAAAGGGTATACCCTCACCACAAAAGATATTCTGCTAAAGATGGGAGTGTACTGTTCTCTTTTTTTTCAAAATCTTTTAGGATTTTAAGTCATGTGGTGTACACCCAGCTTTATGTACATTTAACACATTGTTAGCCCAAGAGTTGTGCACCTAATTAGGGCTATGCTCCTATATGTGCATATAAGAGCTGGTGTATACAGATACCAAAAAGATATTGGAATACCCTGCGGCTAAAACCGTATGACACCCCATTTTACCAATACCTGTACATTTGAATGACAGTGTTTAAATTAAGACACATACTTCCTATCACTTGCATCAGTGTGCCACAGGGAGGCAGTGTGAGTGCATAAAGCAATCTACTTCCACTCTCTGCAGGCATACTTGGTATACATATCGAGACAAACCAGAGGCGTAGCTAATACATGTACTGTTACCGGCTGTCTGTGTCTTGTAGAATGAGCATATGGACAAAGTGATTTGAGTTATTTTGCATACATAACGTGCAAATGGCTAAGAATTAGGTGTTTACTGTAAATCTGGCACCTTTTGGCCTTGCATTGACCTTCATATTGTCAGTCATTTTGTCACAGAAACTGTAAATACACAGAAAATATACAGGCTAATAATTCAGTGCAACAGACTGTTTCACTAGTATTTGTCCACATGTTATTGTTTGCCACATTGTCAAGGAGGCGTTTAAGACATGGCCAGAAAGACAGAGGCTGCATCTGGACGAAGGTTCAGTACTTAAAGCAAACGCAAGTGCCCCAACAAAATGTACAAACACTTTTTCTGATGACGTCCCAGAGCACATGACTGGGGATAACATTCTCATCCAAAATCTGCTCCCCACAAAGGCTCTAAAACACACAATGCACAAAAGACAGTTGCAGGCCGAGTTGCTGGGTAAGCTTTGATTTTTAGATGACCAGTTAAATGATCTGGGAGTAGGTGCTGGAAAGGACAAGGCTCACCACTACAGCATGTTGGTCATTTGTAGTGTTGCTTTTCAATACAAAGCAGACTTTGGCTTTCAATATTGACTGAAATCCCCCCCTCCCCTTATTCTTCTGGGGAACACAACCTCACTAGCTGCTCTGTCAGTAGTATCTTTACACCATTAGGGAAATTCACATTCTTATTAACCCTGATTAACACATGCCAAACCCAGACTAATTGCTTTGTATTAACTTGAGCTAATAAGTAATTTAATAATAATAATAATAATAATAATAATAATTTAAGTAATGTTGATCAATGACAGACAGATTAGCTTGTAGATCACAGCAAAAACACTTGAGGTTGGTAAAAAGCAGACTGCTTTAGACAAACTAATCCTCTTCAAACCGTTTTTCAGCTCCAGTAAAATCATGATCCCACAGTGTGATGTGCTTGCATATTCCAGAATTTCTCTCAGTGTAGTACGACATCAGGGTAACTTGCCTACTGTTTTATGAACACTATGTATCAGACATACCACCTCTTCTCGGGTACAGCTTTCGTGTACTGTATATTATGGTCGCACAGCTTTTCGGATGGAGCAATAGTGTGACTGATGTTATCACGATCAAGAAACAATGGAAAAAGTGTTGACTCAATGTTGGGAGAGCCCACAGTCCACCTTGTGTATATAAAAACGAATCCTCACAGCAACTTGACACTGATTAGCTTCTTTGCAGAAGCAGTCTACTGTTACTCTCAGTTTTTCTCTGCTGTTTGTAAATGATAACTTTCTAAAACAGCAGTTTTGAGTTTTTAAGCCGCTGTAGTGGTGTCACCTAAAAATGTGAGCATTCTTATTGCTTTGTTTGTTTGTCCCAGCGGTTAACCGGCTAAGATTAAAATGAGTCAGAATGCGCATTCCTGATCTGTTCAGACGATTCCCGTTTTTGATTGGTGATCAAACATTATTGTTAAGCAATTAATGTTAACTGACAAGCCTAAAGTCCCTAAAAAGAACTAATCAAAATATAAACTATAAAACTAATTTCCAGATCTAAGAGGTGTCTGACGGAGCGTTGTTCTAATTTATGCATGTTAGCCAATCCAGGTCTAAGTAATCATGTACTCTGATTATCATTCGTGAATTATTACAAAATAATGCATATATAATAATGCATATAATGCATACCATATTACATATATTGCCTAGTTTATTTACCATGTATAGTAGCAAAGTATAACTTAACATGTACTAACAGCTATTTTCATAGCTATGTAATCTGTAGTGTATTGAGTTGAGATATTGGCTTTTTGGATTACAAATCTTGTGATTGCTCAACAGGCATATTTGTCTATAGAAAAAAGAGTAACGTTATCGGTATCGCATCTCTGTGAGTTATTGTCATTTGTTCTCCAAATGTCAAGCTTAAATGTTATAAATAGATGTGGATATTACAGTGGAGCTGTCATAAGGATGAATGTTCTTAACAATGTAAACACAAAATATTGAATCTGTTCTTCCCTAGAGGTTTTGATTTTCTAATTCTTGCTAATTTACTGTTGTGAGGGCTTCCTTTTAAGAAAAGAGATTAACACATTGTGAGTTTACATTTTATACATTTAGTAAATATTTACATAAAGTATAACTATGGAGTTTTAATGCTTAAATTCTCTTTGAAAATCATTTTAAATACTAAGACATACCATATTATTGTTACACTGCCCAATACAAATCCTATATGTGAACAACTAGATAAATATATTCTCATTCATAACTGGCCTGTAAAAGACAAAACTAGGAACAGACAGCAAAGGTTGACAATGTATGTGAGGATTTGGTCATGACTTAAGAAAGCACAGCTGAGTGGTCAGTATGGAAGGACTTCTTAATATATTTAACTTTTTTTAATATATGTATTTATTTTTAATGTTTTGCAAGGCTGTGTTGAAAACATTATGCAGGGGCTGCCTGCTCACGTTTACCTTTTGTGGTTGTTTAAATCCTGCTCCAATTTGACCTGCACCTGTAAAGTTTTTAACCACCACAATGTTGTAAGTACACCGGTTAGTTTGTACAGAAGGAATGTGGATTTGCAAAGGTTTGGTTTGCCGTTGTCATTTGAATTTTCTACTGGCATATGGGGTAGTGAAGTTAACTGCTATGTGGGCTTTTTGAGTGAGTACTGGTGAACAGCATTAGAGTGCTTGTGCTGTCACAGAACTTGATGTCTATGTTCAAGAAGTCGTTTTCTTGTACAACACCCTTTTATTGTATAGATATTAGTCACTCTGACCATCATTAGCCATCTCTGCATTGTCACTTGTTTTAATAATTGTCTAATATTTTGACATTTCACTCACATTTTAGCTTTTCATCTTCTGGTTTGCCCACATGAAGACTTTCTTTTTGAAACATCTTTGTATTGACCTTAACCGATGACTTTCAGCATTGAGAGTAAACATGAAGTCACAATCCTGAGTGGACTTAATGAATTTGTAGTGAAGTTTTATGGACCACAAGGAAGTAAGTTTGAAATTTCATACGTACAAATAAACATTGCTGGAAATGCTGGATTGCTAGCTCTTTGTATTTATGTTGTTTTCACATGTTTGCGTTTTTAACCTTTCATTTCCCAGGAACTTTACTTTCTGCCCAATAGATTTGTTGTGAGCTTTGTAAATGTGTTTTTTGTTTTGGATAACTGCTTGTTGTTTTGTTTTTTCTTTGTTTCTGTCTTTCTTTTTTTTGAAGAAATTAACATAAGGGCACTCGCCGAATCTGCATTGTCATAGCTGCGGTGTTTGGCCAACAAAATCTACCCAGAGAATGAGGGTTTTTACATTACACACTGTGGTACATCATGGACAACTGTCACATGTTAATGATTATATTTCAAGTTTTGCTAGTTTGATCCAAAAACACTACATGGCCAAAAGTACTTGGACACATCTACTAATTGGTGAGCTCAACTATTTCAACCCATGCTCATTGTTGACTGTAGCACTATAATAGGACGCTACCTTTTTAAAAAGTGTTTGTGTGATTTGTCTTTCTGTGCTCAACAGTAAGTTAGGGGTGACTGAGTTGTCGACAAATCTGCGGTTTGAGCTAAGAAACCTGATTTAAATAATCACAAAATGCGGTTAGGATCAATCCATTCCAGCCATATGAGGTGCTTAGTTGCTTTTTATAAACAAATTGATTTTTTTCCCCCCTGTAAATCATTTCTATATTATATTTTGGTATAAATATCACTTTAATAATACTGCTGGTGATACAAATAAATTATGTGTGACCGTATAAAATTATTTTAATAAATTTTATTTATTTTATTAGTCATGCACTCTGATTCACACATACTACCTCGCCGTGGCATGAGCAAGAGCTTTATGTAATAAGTTTCCATTGCCGAGCAGCTGCTCATGCAACTGTGTGTATGTTCTATGGAATGATGAATCACACTTGACCGTCTTACATTCTGGTGGATAACTCTGGGTTTTGTAAATAATACATTTTTTTTTATTTATTTATTTATTTTTTTATATTTTTTTATGCTGCAGGAACACTGCCTGACTAGATGCTTGGTGTGTGGTTGTAAGGTTTGTTAGAGGAGAGATAATAGTCTGGCTGTTTATGATTTAAGCTTAAGACACCATTCCGTAAAGAGAAATATTAATGATACAGCATTAGAAATGATAATGATACCGTGCCATTCTGGAGAGCTGTCTTCTTTGGACTGCTGTCATTTTTGACAGCAGATTAGGGAGCCCTTTCCTATTACAATTTCTCCAGCAAGTCCACACTATATTCAGGATGCTGGTTTAATTTAGGAGCATGCAGTGTTTCCAGTGCAAATCTGATACAACATTGGAGACCACCCAGGACCCTTTTGTACAGTCACCGTTCCTGGAGACTTAAATGCTCTCGTACAGACCTCAGTGTTGTAAATAGCATATTCTGTTTTAGGAAGGGCATGAATGGTCATTTGCACCGCTGCTTACCAACTAATGACAAGGATATACACTAGAGATAATAAAAAAACAAGAACAATTAAACATCCCAACAGCATACAGCAAGATTCATATAGGAAAGTGCTTGGTGTGGAACTTGCAGCCTGCAGAGTGCTGTGACCTCAATCCAATCTAACATGCTTGGGATAAATTGGAATCTTTGCAACCATGTTTCATAATCTAGTGGAAGGACGTACCAGAGGTGTGTCCTTTATAACAGATGGTGGCAACCAACTCCATACGAATAGACATGGTTTTGGATTAAGATTCTCAACAGCAGAGCCAATCAAGGCTTCTCTTGGGCCCACTTGGAGTAATATTCTACAAATAATGTAAAGTGTAAATAATCAGTGTCAGTTATTTAATAAATATTTACTTTCTAAATGGCCCTTAGCCGTATATACTATTACATTATGTGCAATCCAGGCATCTTTTCTGAACGGCAGTTCATAAACACTGTTGCTTGGTGGAATTCATCAAAGATAAATATATTGTTATAGATCACTTTTGTCAGGCATGAAGTCACAGAACGCTGGATGGCTGTCAGGCAGACAAGCAAGCAAACAAAAGAGAATCTCGTCCCAAAGCTGTATTTAGCCATATTTCTCTCATTGCATCTCAAATCTGCGGGGGGAAAACCTGTCTCGCAGTCACAGTGTCGTCATGTCCGGCTGTGAATAGTATTAGCTGGTAACCGTTCCGCAGACATATCAGTAAATGGTGCACACTAGAGGAGGCATTGCATTAGTCCAGCAGCTTTAACTCTTCCTCTCAGACCATCCGAACATTAGCAGTGTTAGCATGTACAGTTCAGTACAGCTAGCATTAAAACTATCTATATTTAACTGCAGCCCTGACGGCTTTGTTTCTCAAGGTTTTTAAGCGATCCTTGCTGATGATGAACTCTAAATTGATAAATTTTTAAAATATCAGAAATATGAGTAAATCTGTCCCACTGTTCAGCCACTCTCCATTTCAGTTTAGCTCTAGCTTTTCAGTTGGATGCTTCGTTAAAAGTGACGTATGACAAGCAGAGCTTTTTAGCTGGAGCTGATCATGTTTAAAGTTGATGAAGTAAAACTGGTCAATTTAATTATTGATGTTTGTTTAGCAACAGGAAGCAGCTTCTGTCACAATACGAGACTAGTATTTACACTTCCGTATTAAAAAAACACGGAAGTGTGTGGAAGGTCAATTAATGTCAAATCAAAGTGTCTTATGTTAGCAGGCAAAAAAAAACACCTGGACATGAAGACACAAGAAAACATCTTGTCTGTCTACGTCAATGATGTTGAACCTAACAACCTTTGTTTTGCAAATATTTCAAATA
Source organism: Prochilodus magdalenae (assembly GCA_024036415.1). Taxonomy (NCBI): domain Eukaryota; kingdom Metazoa; phylum Chordata; class Actinopteri; order Characiformes; family Prochilodontidae; genus Prochilodus; species Prochilodus magdalenae. Next base: position 534,254 of record JAMWET010006439.1, on the reverse strand, counting down.
TTACAAGCAGTATTACAATATGTAATATTATGGCAGTTTCGAATTCTAAATTTGTTAAAACCTGCACGCACAAGAATTGGCTCCACAAAACTACATAAATGAGAGGGAAACTCTGGTTGGCTAAAGTCGTGTTGTTTCACATGGACCTGTGTTTTGCTTGAACTTTTATTGTAAGAAGCACTGCAAAGACATGCGGTGGTCTCAGTGTGTTTGTTAAATTCAGCCGTCATGGTGCAAAATGACGAATATGTGACTGTATCCGAGGTCTGCCTAAAGTAACAAACGTTAGCTTGAAGCCAGCATAAGTATTACTCTGCTTTGCAGAGTGGTCAAACTTCAACAAAAGGAACCTCCATCAGTATGATGCTAAAATATGCATTTAGAAATGGGATTTTATATTGAGCCCCAATCATATTGGCTTTCAAGCATATTTGACTCACTCAACAAATTCTCTTAATCAAACTGGTTAGCTAAACTGGTTAATTTGTGCCATGTTTGGACTGAAAATTCAAGAGCTCTGGCACCTTACTGAGGCACTCGGTGTCACTAAAATGTTTCTGTTTTAACCTCGAGTCCTTTTTGGATTAAATAGGTCCTCAAAACCCTCCCAACATATTACTAATGTAAATACATGGAAATGTATTAATCATCTACTGAATTCAGTTGTCTTTTACTTTAGAGTGTCCAAGTACACCTCTGTAGAGGTTCACCTAAAAAGTCACTGAACATATAACATGTACATTAGGGACCATCTCAGCATCTTCAAGAAGCTTTTATAGACTGGGTTAAAGTTAGGCCCAGATCAGGGTTACGATTGGATTTAGGGTTGAGGTTTAGAGATAAGAGTAGGGGCAGGTTGAGAAGAGAATTAGGTTTTGGGTAAAGAGTAAGGTAAGGGTTATCTTTAGGATTACATTTTGGGTTGGGTTTTGGGTAATGTTAGGTTTTGTGCACATCAAGATCACCTAATTTAACTTATTTACAATACATCTTCTTAATGTAAGTAATGTATCTACAATGAATCGAGATTGCTTCCAGGGTATTCAGATGACTCACTCCTGCTAATGATGTAATGTTGGTTTGTCACTGATCCTCAGTTTAAAGTTGTTGTTTTTCTTTTTTTAACAAAAGACCACTTAGTGTTACCAACATTTTCACGTAATTTGTACTTACCGCTTTATGAAAATATACTAGGCGTGCATATTATTAAAGTGCAGAGATATGCAACAAAAAAATGCACTTTATTAGGCTTATGTGCTTTAGTAGGGTTTTTTCCATCCAGTTCTGCATTATGTTAGCACCTATCCAGGACTTTGAAGCATTTAAGCTCTAGCTTTTAAACAGAGATATGAATATTTTAGCATATAATTTAAAGCTAAAAATCTCATCTGAATCTCTGATATTAATGGCTTCTGAAGTTGCTCAAATTACACACCTTGTTGATTGTAATTGTTTTTAAGTGAAAGAAGTAAATACAAACTCTGTAGAGAGTCATTTCTGCCATGTGCAAAAGTTTGGACACAAAAGTTTCACCCACTCTTCTTTAAAAAGATCTTACCACATTTTGAGCTTCTGTTTTCTAAGGTAGTCCATGGTGGAGTATAATATAATTTGTATAATTACCCTGCTGTAGATGGCATAATCTTTTCAGCTTTGATTCTTGACTTTTTCTTTTCAGAATTTGCTGGTATTTAGCACCAATTTCCAGTTTTACAACTACCTTAGCGACATCTTGCACATACATTGTCTAATCGAGAACAAATTTGGTACAGACTGCAGAAACATACCCAGAGTCTTAGTTTGAACATGAATGTATTTTGCTACATTGTACACACAATCTAACATTCCGATTTATTTACACTTTCAGACCAGTTTTGCAATGATAAGAATGCATTGCCTAGTTGGCACCAAACCTGGTATACCTGCTTAATGTCTAATGTTAAAATAAGGTCCAGAAGGAATCAGCCGACAAGAATGAAACAGGAATGAAGGTTTGATATTGTGAGACGTGCAAGTAGGGATGCATGGCACGGATTATTGCAGGACACCATTAAGAACGCAATGCCATACTGAGAGACACTACGTCTGTACTTCTTTGAGACTAGAAAAGATGGTGGCATGCAGGACAGACTCTGTGGTTTGGTTTGGTTATTGTCTAGTCTATTCATATCTATGGGCAACACAAATTGTCATTACAGCCGTCAGGTCTTTTCAACCTCAGCCTGAATTATATGCTCTCTGATACTATCAAGAACAACATATCTGCGGACTTTCTTTGCACCCCAACCCTGTAGTAGATGAAACAGAAGAGGGGTAAGCAGGCCAGGTTGAATTCTGAGTAGCACACCCTTTAAAGTCTCACTTCTTAGCAATATTTAGTCAATGTTTGCTCACTGTTCAACAAAATGGATGAATTAAAAGTCAGACTATTATCTTAGAAAAAGCTGGAAAACTGTTGCATACTAATGTTTACAGAGACATATAAGAACCTAATAGCAGCATGTCTATTGATCTAGCAGGCCGCACAGTTTTCTGCACAGATAGGACAGTTGAAAATCTGCGATGGAGGTATGAGTGCTTATGTAAATAGTTTGTAGTGCAATAACACATCTTGCCGAGAGACGTTGGCTCTGCAGATCTTTTTTTTTTTTTTTTTTTTCTTGCCTCTTGAGTTTCCAACAATTACCACTGCTGCTGTCTACCCCCTAACGGTGCTAACGTTAATGCTGCACACAAGCAGTTGCAGAGTGCGGATAGTAAACAACAAACAAAGCACCCGGACAATGTCTTTATCATGGCAGCGACTTTTAATCCCACAAACCTTAAGTCTGTTCTGCCACTAAGTCTCAACATGTTTCTTGTCCCACAAGAGGACAAAACACCCTAGATCACCTGTATTCAAATTTTAAAGGTTGACCACCGTTGCCTGTTCCTCACCCCAGCCTACAAAGTACTAAAAGGCCAGGCCAGCTTTTAAGAGGGTGCCATTTCTGAATTACAGGACTGTTTGTACAACACTGAATGGATTTTTTTTTGTATGCAGCCATATAGAGCTGTCATACTGACATCAAAGAATTTACATCTGCTGCTGTTGTCTTGTATCAACTTTTTCACTGAGGTTGTGACAATCATAAAATCAATACTTGCCTTCCTGAATCAAAAACCTTGGATGACCAGGAAAGTCAGGCAACTACTGAGAGCTAGAGATAATGCATTTAGCAAGATCAAAGCTTAACTAGGGAATATGGATAGCTGGACTTCACGTGTCGCTCAGAGGATGACTTCCATCAAAACACGGATCCTTGGCGCATGTGAAGAAGTGTCCAGACCATATCGGACTACAAAAGTGTCTTTGAATGCCCTTGAATGGCACCATTTACAGTGCCTCCCTCCCAGATGAGGCTTATTTTGACAAGGACAGTTCTGACCTTGCAGCTAAATGTGCCACCCCACCTGGTAATCAGGTACTTACTCTAACCACTAATGATGTCAGAGGAGTACTGCACACAGAATGCAGAAGGTATGGTCAGCCGACAGAAGGCAGCAAGTACGGATTGCATCATGGGACGGGACTCCGTGAATGTTCTGATCAGCTATCTGAGGTCCTCACCACAGTTTCAGTTTCTCAGTGGTGGGGGTGTCCTTGCTATTTGCACATCTGTGTCTTTACATGCACTACCTCATTATTTTTAATAATTTTAATATGATGTTCCATAGGTATTGCAAATCCCATTTTTACTTTCTTATATTCGTACAAAAGCTTGTCGCTACCTCTTCAATCAAGCTGCAACCTACTTTTCATTGAATTTGTGCTTTCACATTGTTAATGACAATTAAGTCATAGTTTATACTATGTGGCACAATAAAAAATATTTTAAATGATACTTCAGTTTTTAAATTGGGGTTATTATAAAATGTGAAGGGACATCCAGTATAATACCCCACTGTTAATTTACACAAAATGTTTACTTGATCGTCCAAAATGGTTTTAGGTGAAAAAAAAAAAAAAGTGTGTGTGTGTGTGTGTGTGTGTAAACATACTGATAAGTGTTTTCTCACAGATAGACTAGAATTTTAACAGTTTGGTGGGCAGTCACTTGCTTAAGTTAATCTAAAATTTATGTCTGTAAGTTGGACCAGTTTCAGAGTGAGTATGTCTGGGCTAATGAATAGACCATGCTATCACATTTTTATTCTCCAAAATGGCTTTGACTGTGATTTGTTCATTTTTATACTCTGGCATGATGCTGCACCTGCAGTTACAAGATAACTTCTATGACTGTACTATTTTGCTAAGCTAAAATCTTGAAGCTGTCGAAACTGATATGTTTATATGTGTGTGTGTGTGTGTGTGTGTTTATTGTAACAAATTCATATTCTAAACTTCAGTGGAATAGTGTAAAATGCCCCATTTTGTTTTTGGTACGTGGGTAAGTGCAAACTGTATTTGAGGTCTCACAGTGCCATACATTTAACTTGATAGCCCAGAGATAAAGTTAATTCTGCAGAGAGCTGTACTGTGTTTAATTACATCACACCGCATTTTTAAGCATTTTGTCTTTTGTCATTGCAGCACCATATGAAGGGGGTGTATGGAAGGTGAGAGTAGATCTTCCAGACAAATACCCCTTCAAATCTCCATCTATAGGTAAAGTATCACCAACCACAACGTTAATCTGCTCACTAGAAAACATTACCCACATAGTGCTATTGTATTTTTGCTTCACAGTGACAACAAATAACAATGCATTACATTGAATCTGCCAGATTAAATAAATACAGCTGTTTAAACATCCTTACTGCACTTACCTTTTTATTGTTTCTGCAGGGTTCATGAATAAGATCTTTCATCCTAACATTGATGAAGCGTAAGTTGGATATTTTTATCAATGTAGCTGTATTTGCAACTACAAAACACCAATATGTAAATTTGCTAAAGATACTTTTGAATCTCAGTTTAGATAGTAATTTAGATAAAGTCGGCTATATACACCTCCCCTGCAGCAGGGGTGAAGGCGTAGTGACACCAGGTCTTCTGGACATGTGACGCGTGACAAGCTGTTCATCTTGATGCTGACCACGGTGCCTCGACACACAGATTCATTGTTCATCTTCACCATGAAGATGAGGGAATGGTCACTCATGACCTGTTACCAATCTTGAATCACTCAATGATGGCCTCGCACGATACCATTGTAGTCTTTGGCAACATTGACATAGTGTTAAGGGCAGTTGTTATAACGGTCTGCGAGCGTGTACTCCTGCGAATGTGTGCAGCCGTCTGCCAATGATTCTGGCACTAACTGGATGACTCATGGTAGACATCACTGCACGCTGAATGTCCGCAGTTGTGGCTGTTGGGTCACTTTGTGCATATCAGACCATTTGTCTGTTCTCTCGTTCTCTCTCTCTCTCCGTGGTTCATGTAGGTCCCCCAAATCCCTCATGGGCCTGGTGCATGCCTTTATCTTCCCATTGTCACCAACAGCATGCTATGGTAATCCATGTAACAGATATTGCTAACCACTGTGCCTCGAGACACTGATTCGTTGGCCGTCTTCACCAAGACAAGAGCAGGACTTGTCACTGAAGATGACCAATATTGTGCACAGTACCGTGCTGGTTGGGGGCTGATCAGTGTATCTCATACTTTTGCCTAGCAAAATGGTGCCAGCATGTAATGTAATGTCTGTAGAAAACTGAGTTGCGGTAATGGTCACGAAACTGTTGGCTTAGCTGACTCATAGGGCTCATAAAAGGAAAATCCATTCGGTCTTTCCGATCCTAAGTAGGCAAAAACCATTGAGCTCTTCCACGTCAGTGGCATGACATCATGACATAGTATTGTTCAATTATTTGCTTTCATTTTCTCATTTTCTCTGGAGTCAAAACTTGACAATTCTATGTGAAATTCTATAAAATATAGTCTGTATGAAATGCTTTGGAAACTGTCTCCACTACAGATCTGGGACCGTGTGTTTAGACGTGATAAATCAGACATGGACTGCTCTTTATGGTATGTATGCATTTACACAGCTCTGCATTTCATATCCGAGTTTCTCCAGTAATTTGTCGTCTGTACACTCACTCTGCGTCTCCTGGCATCAAACTAAGGGATTAGGCAATGTTACAGCTATTTACACTGCAGTAGCATCATTCCATTGCAGCAATTTTTGCTGCTGCTGCTTATGCACCAATACCGCTGATGTGTTTATTTCCTTCTACTAGTGCACACCACTCGGTAGCCACTTTTGATAAGGGATGGTTATCATATTCCCATCGCCGAAACTATGTTTAAGTGACAAATCTGACTTCATATCAATTCTGTATTGGCGCCCATGTAATCCACACTTTGTTTACCTGTTAAACATTTAACGCACATGGTTAATCTGCTCATCACACTTTGGCAGCTTTTAAGACTTCACATATTTTGGCAGTGCTGTTGTAGTCAGAATTTGGCTGACCAAAGTCATGTTAGTTGGCCATTATTGGCCACATGTTCTAACTGGCGCTAACTGGATGTTTTTAATATACAGTTATATGCATTTCTGAAACCTGTGTATGCAGGCCTTTAAGATCTATAACTGAAGCACAAACTTCGTAGAGATATTTAGGTATGCCCTTTATGCAGAGATATTTAGGTATGCATGCCAAAGATAATGGGAGAGCATTGTGTAATGCTCATGTCATCTAAACATGCAGGCTACGTCATTCATCTGTACTCTTCAGAATGCTCATATGCTCATACATTGTCCTGCTGGAATATCCCATCATTGTGGGGATACAGTACGTTCATGAAGGGCTGCAAATGGTTACCAAGCAGTAATACAATATAGTGGCCACCGATCAATGTTTCACAGTGACTTGTTTAGGTGAACCAGTGGACCCAACCCATGCCATGAGAACACACCCCAGACCAATATAGAACCTCCACCAGTTCAACGCGACAGTCTATTTCAGTTGTGCGTGCATTTAATATTCATCGGTCCACAGTATCCTGGGAATACATCATAGACAGCACTACCACCCAAGTTGGACAGCACAGTGTATAATGAATCTGTCCGGTGGCATCTGTCTGGAATTGTATGTGACTGGAGTCCATGGCCTCATGGGCTCTGTGTCACACACGAACCCTACCATCAGCCTGAAAGACCATGACAAATTTTGCCAGTCCAGTTAGCAACTTAACTAGCTCGGGTGAGATGTTATGTCCGGAGATGCTTTTGTTGACGGAGGCACTATGATAGTGCTTCTGCTCTCATATTCCATGAAAGCTGAAGCACCCTGCACTGGTCTGGGGTATATGTGTGTTTGTGGCCCCTTGCTTTAAATGTGGATGTGGCTTCTGCTAGATGCTTGTCTGTTCGCATGGCCAATTTTAGCCAGATGCTGCCAGACATGATCTTTAAACACCTGTGGGTGGCCACTGTGCTGTCCATTGTGGGTGGTAATGCTGTCTTTGATGAATTCCCAGCATGCATGTGACACTGTGGATTGATTGGACACTGTTTGGTATGTCAATGTAGATATTCTATATTATTCTATATTAAAAATGGCTCCTTGAAAAGTGTAAAAAGGACAGATGGAACAGCTGATTCTTCTGATGTGTAGATTAGTTTTCTACTAGACGCTACCTGTTTCCACCTTTACCTGTTCTAAATACAATTCTATAATACTCCCCTATACCCCCTGAAGGTTGAGCATAAAACAGCAGAGACAATTTGACATTTTCTCCTGTGCAGTTCTGTAAAGGACAGGAGGAAATCTACTGTTTAGTTGAAACTGTAATACACCTGACTGTAGTAGTCACAGGTGTGAATGATTGATTAAACAGTAATTTGGACAAAGACTAACTTTCTTTAGCATTGTGTTAAAGCATAATTATTCATTCGAGGGAATGTTTGTGCCCTCAGAGAGTGTTTAGCACTGCAGAACTCATTCTAAACATAAAGGTATCACAGTGCATCACTGTTTGGTTTGTGATTCCATAGCTGGTCTCTTAATATTTAGGGTTTAATGCTGATTCATTTGTTTTATGTTCATATATTAATATCAGCTCACAGTGGGGTGCAATTTTACAGTAACATTTTACTGACTTTTACTTTGTATTTCTACCCCTCACAGACCTCACCAATATTTTTGAGTCGTTCCTACCACAACTGCTCGCATACCCTAACCCCATCGATCCCCTGAATGGGGATGCTGCCGCCATGTACTTGCACCGGCCAGAGGAGTATAAGCAGAAAATCAAAGGTGAGTCATGCCATGCCATAAAAAGATGCGTGTTATCTAGAAGTAGGTGTAATTCTAGTGTTTTATATAAAACTTGTAACATCAGTCAATATCTTACTGCAAAACCATGGCCCTGTATATGGAGTTGGCCATTATATATATATATATATATATATATATATATATATATATATATATATATATATATATATATATATATATATATATATATATATATATATATATATATATAATATTATTGTTTATAAATTCTTTCGTGTTAATGTTTTAATTGCTCTCTATCTTTTTCTTTCTCCAGAATACATTCAGAAATATGCAACAGAGGAGGCTCTAAAGGAGCAAGAGGAGGGTGCGGGTGACTCTTCATCAGAAAGCTCCATGTCTGACTTCTCAGAAGATGAGGCACAAGATATGGAGTTGTAGTGGAATTTGAACACACCTCTTCTTTATTGCAGAGACTATATAATTTCCTAACATGAGAAGCAGACTATAATATTCATATTTAAACAAGGCAATTTTATTATTATTATTATTATCATCATTATTATTATTATTATTGCTATTATTATTATTATTGTTATGATTATTACTATTATTATACTATAACCGCTACTTCTACAAAACCTGGATTTTTATGAATATCTACCATTGATAATGAATATATTGCCCTCTTTAGGTGTTTAGCTAGTTCTTCGGGTGCGCATCCCCCAACCACCCCCAACCCCACCACTGGCCTCCACAACCAACAAAGGCTTGTAGTGTGTTTCCTACATTCCATGTTGGTGTGACTACAATACATACCTTCACTACCCCCTGTATTTTATACTATGCTTCCTAGGCAAAATATTTTATTTGCTCCACTCCACAGTCATTCTTTTTGTAGAATCTCAGTGACCAGTGTGCTCTAGGTACAAGGAAATTTACTGTGTACATCTATGGTGGCAAAATATTCTACAATGTCAGTAAAAACAAACATGCAACAGTATAACAGTACTATAACCCCTTACAGGCCAAAATCCTTTTTGGAATATGGAAGCACATCACTGGTGGTCATCGCAGAGTGTTCGTATTGTATTGGTTGTGCAGTCTTGCAAATGTCACGTGGATTTTCATGTTCTTCAAGTTACCCTACTGAAAAAGGACATCTTGCAGAATGTACAATTATTTAGAATGCTTTTAACTTGATAAATGAAGATGATTATTGAAATTTCACTTCCAGTTCTCAGAAAAATGTACAAACCCATTGAGCTGTGTAGAGCCAGAATATGCGTGTACTGGGACTCCTGAGACTGCTGCAGGATGACCCTCTTCTGGTAGTTTCAGTTACAACCCTGTCCTTCAACCCAGATTTACAGAAGCAGTGCATCTTTGGTTGTAATAAGTTAGTTGGTCAAGTTAAACCACATTTTTCACCTTGCACATGTGGATTAGTCGTTTTTAGATTTTTTTTTTTAAATAGAAATATATAACTTGTTTCTTCCATTTCTCCTGCTTTGTATGTCAAAAAAGAACTAGAATTGGAGAGAAAGCTACACCGTGAGGACCTATTCACTGTTACTGATATTCATACTATTTCTTTTTATTAATTATTATTTTTTTTCTCTTTGGCTTTGTTTGAGTAGAATGAATAGAAAAAATGTCACTGATTTCCGGTCTCTCTTTCACACTTTACCTTCTACATGCCTTTTAGTAGGTTAAGTTACAGATATGACCCAGTACTTTACCTATCCAGTGTGTGAAGTGTCAGTAGTAGCATGCACACAGACACTGACATTACTTTTTATTTTATTTTTTTTGGGTGGGACTTGCGTTTAAAGAAGCTGATATTCACTTTATTGTGATACTAATGTCAAAATATATTTTTTTTCATACCCAAGCAAAATACATGTTCAGGAATGAAAGATGGTGTTATTTTGTTCATCTTTTCATTTACGTCATAACCAAATGAATCATTTTAATTTTCAGAATTTTGTCTCAGGTTGTGCCTCAAGTGTTTCTTGTTTTGTAGAGTGTTCACCCGGTACAAGAACTGGTTTCTAAAACAACGGGACATGCTTAGTTTCCAGCTGTTCAATAGTTTTAATGATGCACATCAAAAACACCAATTTCTTACTGTTTAGGCTTTCCTCTAAAATATTTACTCTGAGAAAGTGAGGATGTTTATTTCCCCTCTGTTCTGGTATAAATAAGCCTATTTGACTAGACACTTTTCAAACTCTTTTCAACTGTCCCGTAGTGCATTGCTACTACTCTGATTCATCACATGACTGAGGTGTGCAATTAGAGTACATTGTAGGTTAAGTTAAAAACAATGTGGTTTGCATTTAGTATGTTATTCCTGCATTTTGTAGTTTTTGCTGGATAGTACACAGTGAGGAAACACACACACATACATACATACATACATACATACATACATACCTGTAACATAGAGGCTGTCTTTTCTTGTCGTTTAAGCCCCGGAAAGCAGGACAAACATGAGCCTGTCTTTAAAACAAACAAAGCACAAAGAATGTATAAGGGTTGTAATCTCTCTATTGGGAAGAACTAAACTTTTTTTTGTTTGTTTGCATTTGTAGGTTTCACTAACCTTCCTGCTGTGTGTGCTTAATTATAAAGTGTGCTGTTTAACTTCTTGTAGATCTAGTTTACTTGGCAGGGTGGTGAAGATGCATTATGTGTGTGTGTGTGCGCGTGTGTGTGTGTGTGCGCGTGTGTGTGTTTATGTTTATATATATATATATACATATATATATATATATATATATATATATATATATATATATATATATATATATATATATATATATATATATATATAACATAAACAAAGCATGGGTGGGTGTGTGTGGGTGTACACTTGTAGGACATTGTAAATTGTTTCTTTTCCCATTACAGATTATATTGATCCTCTCAAACCTTGTAATGGTTAATCTTTTGTAAACACAGGCAAGTTTGAAAATGGGGTGAGTTTAACTAACTGGTTTCTCTATTTTGTTGCAGTTTCAGTATTCTGATAAGGTTTGAACACTAGAATATACTGAAAAATATCTATTGATTAAACCACAAAGTGATGTCCCATATTAAAGAGTGGTATGAGGGGAGGAACTTGTGTTTTTCTTCTGCAAGTTATAATGGCTTTTTTAATTTTCCCCATAACTGACCCAAATATTTCAGGTAATTTCTCTAACCTAATATTTTGTATGATTGACAGTTTTGCAGTAAATAAGTTTGTCTTTGTTCTCTCCATTTTTAAAGAAAAAATAAGTCTCTCCTTAATTCAGTATTGCATTTTATGAAGATAATGAGCTACTTAACTGAGAATATATTATGTAGCCCTGTTTTTTTGTTTTGTTTTGTTTTTTTTTACAAAAGATGACTTTGTTTGACACTCCCTCAGACATGTATATTTGCTTCACAGCATTGCTTATCTTGTCATGGTAAACATTTTCCCCAAACGCAACATTGTGTATGCTGTTAGCTACAATGCAAATCTCTATTCTATCCAGAACATTTTTTTATTCCCCCAAAAGACCTAAAAATAAAATTTAAAGAAGTGCATGTTATATATTTTGGCTTTGACATTTGAATAAAATGACAAAGGAACTAAAAATCTTCTGATGCTGAGGTCTAATTATAAATGACAAATTTACTAAAAACATTCTACTCCTTTTCCCCTCTTTCTTTTTCCTCCCTCTCTTCCACCTCCTCCTCTTGTTTTTCTTGGTTTTATTTTCTTCTCTTCATACTTCTTCCTGCCCTGTCACTTGCTCCTCCTCCTGCTCCTTCCATTTTTGGGTCCAGTTGGTTAAAAGCAACAAAGAATTTACATGGGAAGGGTACAGAAATGTGGATTTGATCATCCTTTCACACCCACACGCACATCCGTAATTGTTTTCTGTCAGGAAAGGAAGAGCATTGGCGTCAGGGTGTTGCCAAGTGCACAAAGAGTCTCTGGGACCTCTTCCCTCTCAACTGTGTCAGCTAGAGGACTGAAAATACACAATTGAATTGGTATTTATCTTGACAGAATAAAATAAATAAATAATAAAATAAAGCAGACTTGTTAAACACACTTACATTTTAAAATGAACAGTTTTTTTCCGAATTGGGCAGTTTCCCCAAAGGCGTACCTTTACTAATACTTTTTGGTACATGGTACATTTTGCTTGAGCTTTGTTTATTGATTCCTCTGTTAGGAATACGTAATTTTAGATAAAATTATTGGAAGTTTTTGCCCATCTTTATAGCATATTACGCTTGTGTACAATCAGCTCATTTCCTAAACAGTTTTTAATGTGATATTACTTATTGGTTAATTATATATCTGGTTGGTTATCAATAGGGTACACATTAGGATTTAACAGGTATCACTGTCTAAAATGGCCAAGATTTTGTGGTGTCTAATAATACCTATACGGAAGTACTTAATCGCAAAGTGTAAATGATATCCTAAGGCACTTGGCATGCATTCGTTGTAAAAACCACAACACCCCACCCCCTAATGTGTGTGTGCTTTAAAAGCATTGCCTAAGGAGGGCATAACGCATGATTTTTCTTTAAGTATTTGTATTTCCTGTTTATTTCAATGAATGCAATCAAGGTATTATGGGAATTCACGTTTCATTTGATGTTTTTTTCCCCCCTTCCGTTTTTGGTGCATTGTCATGTGGGCATGCCTGTTACAGAGGACAAGTGCTCCCTGTCTGTAGGATTATAATCTCTTAATTAGTTGTGTACAATAAACTGTAACAATAACCTTTTTTTTTTGTAATAAAATGTGCATAAGCTTGTTTGAATGTCTTCATTTTCTTGCAATACTAACTTGGACATCTGTAAACATGTATTTGCAGTGCTACCATTGAGTCTTATGGGGGTTTTCTGTTCACATTCCCACTGCCACCGCTAGATGGCAGGCATGTAATGGATTCACCAAGTCAAGTCGAGAGGCTTTTACTGTCATCCCATCAATGAACACACAGTGGAGTGAAATTACGTTCCTCCAGGAACAAGGTGCGACGTGGAACAAAGGCGTGCAAACGTGCAGACAGAAGTGTGCAAACAGGAGATTAAACTAGAAAACAATACAATAAAGACATTACATCAAACAGACCAGACAGTGCAGCACCGACAGAGCACTCATTCTGGACCTGAGGTAGTGGAAAAAGGTGCAGAGAGATTTAGCATGCTGTGATCTGTGAGTAATAACACACAGCAGTTTACTGAGGTAGTAATGAGTAAACAGTATAAACACAGTGCTAGCAGCAATGTTCCAGATAGTGCAGGTCGAGCATCAAAAGAGGTGTGTTTGTGTGTGTGAGTCGGGGTTCAGATCAGTCCTTGTGAGTTTAAAAACCTGATGACTTGAGGCAGTGATGCTGTGGTACCCAGCAAAGGGGGAAAAAAAAGTCTATTTCAGGGATGGGTGGGGTCATCCACAATGCTGGAGGCTTTGAGGACGCAGCGTGTGGTGTGGTCAGAGACTGTGCAGTTCGCACACCAGGCTATGATGTAGCTGCTCAGGATGCTCTCTACAGTCCCCCTGTAGAACATGGTGAGATTAGCCTTCCTCAGTCTCCGCAAGAAGTAGAGGTGCTGCTGGGTTCTCTTGGCTATGGAGTTGGTGTTGAGGGATCAAGTGAGGAACTTGGTGCTCCTGACGATTTCCAAAGCAGATCCAGTGATGTTCAGTGGGGCTGGTCACCACACACTCTTCGGAAATCAACAACCATCTGCTTAGTTTTGTTCACATTTAGAGAGAGGTTGTTGGTTTTGCATCAGACCGTTAGTCACTGCAACTCTTCTCTGTAAGCTGACTCATCATTCTTGCTGTTGTTAGACCCACCACAGTCCCATCAGCAAACTTGATGTGGTTTGAGCTGGGTACTTTGCCTGTACAGTCGTGAGTCAGTAGAGTGAACAACAGAGGTCTAAGTACACAACCTGAGGGGCGCCGGTGCTAAGTATGGTGGTACTGGACATGTTATTACCTATTCTGACTAACTGAGGTCTCTCAGTCAGGAAATCCAGGACCCAGTTACAGAGGGAGGAGTTTAGGCCCAGTATGCTTAGCACAGGGATGATGGTGGTAGACATGAAAGCACGTTGGAATGACTGTATTGCCCAGACAGATGTTGAATATGTCTGTGAGAACATCAGCCTAGTACCTGTTTGGCAACATCTCTGAGCACTCTGCTCGGTATGCTGTCAGATCCTAGTGCTTTCCTTGAGTTGACTATATGTAGAGTTCTCGGTCCACGTCAACAGTGGACAGATAGTACCTGTTCATTTGGAGGCGGTGTGGTTTTCCTCGCCGTTGTGCCATTCTGTGCTTCAAACCGTCCAGAGAAGTTATTAAGTTCATCTTGAAGGGAGGCATCCGTGTCACAAGCAGGTGGAGGTGACTTGTAGTTAGTGATGACCTGGATGCCCTGCCATGTGTGCCAGCAGTGTTTTGAAAATGTTTGTGGATTGTTTTGGGTAGGCACGTTTAGCCTCTCTGATGGCCTGGAAAGCTTGGCTCTTGCTATCCTGGGGCTTGCTTTGTCCTCTGACTTGACCTCTGCAGTCATCCTTGGTTTTTTGTTGGGGTGAGTTGTGATATGTTTCAATGCACCTGCTGATGTAGCCAGTCACTGATTCTGTATACTCCTCCAGGCTGATGGAGACACTGGAAGTTGCTACTACATCAGTGTGCTCCAAACAGTCCTGAAGAGCAGAGATCCTGGTGGCCAGATTCTCACTTGCTTCTGGTCTGGTTTGGCAGGTCTGATAAGTGGTCTGTATGCTGAAGTGAGCATCACAGAGACGTGGTCTGAGTAGCCGTAGTGGGGCCGGGGCTCCGCCCTGTATGCGCCGGGGGATGTTTGTGTAAACAAGGTCCAACAGGTTAGCTGCCCGGGTTGTAAAGTCTACATACTGGTGAAATTTGGGAAGTAATGACTTGAGATTGGCCTGGTTGAAATATCCTGCAACAATAAACAGTCCGTCTGGGTGTGTGTTTTGGAGGTCCCTGATAGCGCTGTACAGCTCGTTCAGTGCAGCGCTAGCATTAGCACTGGGGGCTATATACACTGCTACTATGTGCAGCATGGTCAGCTCTCTAGGAAAATAAAATTGCCTGGCTCTGACAATCACCAGCTCCACCAGCATTAACATTTAAATGACAAAATCACATGCACATTTTAAACAATAATAGTAATAACTAGAAAAGTGCATTTCCTGAAGGAAACACGGGATGGTTGCACAGCTTGCTCAGTGAGGAGCAAAGGATGAGTAAATGAGTGCCAGTCAGTATGACTGTGGATTAGCATCTGGGGGCCAGCCCTTAGTGAGTCCGTGAAGTTTGGTGGCTCTCAGGCGTACGAAAGCAATACTACTTGGTTTGGGTTGAAAATGTCTGGGATGAATAAACGACAGATAGAGGAGTGTGGGTCAGTATGGTTGTGGATTAGTGCCTGGGAACCTGCCCTTAGTGTGTATGTGAAGTTGCGCACCTCTAGGGTGAACGAAACAGCCGGCTTTAGAGGGGACCGAAAATGACTCTAAGGGAGGAACAAGGGATGTGAAACAAAAAGGAGAAATGAATGAGTGTGGGTCAATCCAACACTGAATTCCCGGCTTTGCCCCGAGCCAGTGTATCCGATTTGGTGTCTCTAGGAAGAGCGGAAGTAGGTTAGATAGGCACGTGTTTTTCGATTCTATTCATTCTCTAAGGGAAAAAATTCCTTCCTACTCGGAATCTGTGCATCCGATCAAAAAGCTGTATACAAGCCCACATCAGCGTATCATACCGGACAATCTGGAGTGGGAACAAGTCGATATCTCGAAAGCTGCAGGACGAGTTAGTCAGAGATGAAACAGGAGAAACAGAAAAAAAAACAGTATAGTTGTGCATAATAACCATAATAACAGTGTCTACCCTTTACTCTGTATACAGTATTTTTGAGGAAACGGTTGACATTAGCTAACATTAATGAGAACGCTAACCTTCAAGCCTAACCTCAACCCTCTTATTTTTAAGGAGCAACTACATCTGCCCACGCAGGTGCGGCAGCTCAATGGTAATGGCCTGTTTTTCCCCACAGAACTGGAGCTTTGAGAGATTTAGGGTTTAATAGGGTAAATATAATAAACTTTATAAAAATAGCAGTTATAAAGTAGCATACAGCACAATAGCCTTCGATTAAATGCTGCTCTTCGCAGCTGCCTTTAAAACTCTAGTCAGGGTGGAATAAATTGTTCTGTGTGCTTGTGGGTAGATGTATACACCAGTGCGAGTTGTTTCCAAAAGCCTGACCTCCAGCAATGTGAGCAGCAACATGAGCCCCTCAATGAAATATTTAGAGCAAGAGAACTGCAATGCGATGACCAAGAAGGCTGCAGACCTCCATGATGTAATGCAAAGCTCCAAATGGCTAGTATAATTAGATCAGACCTTCACTGTCACATGACTGGTCACTGAAGACTATGTATAAGTACATTTTCATTTCTTTATTATAACATACCCACTTTCATAGTAAGGTTCTGTTTTTGATTAGAGAGGGGTTTTTTGTTATCAAAGTCAGTTTTATTGTCATTGCTTCTCATCACAAATGTGTTGCATGTGGAATTAAATACAAAACCTCAGGAACATAGTGATACATTTAACACTGAACTGTAGCATGGCAAGTGTACATATTTAAGGCTATTTTACTCAATCAGTTAATGTAACATAATAAAAACAAAACATCCATCATGCTTTTGTGTAAGCTACGATTTTAAAACATTGGACAAGCTGTGATAATTTAGTCTGTATCATTATTATTCTCACTAATTAAATTGTTTACAAATCAATAATGATATAACTTTTAAAATACTGAGGTGTTTGATTGTATTCCTAGAAACATGGGGAAACGGACGTCACTAACAGCGTCTTGCTCCATTTAGAGACTGACACGATTGTGTTTGTAGATGCATTACATGTCCAAAAATCATCTGACCTGAGTAGATACCTCTACTCCTCTGGCAAAGCTTTAGACTAGATGCTGGAACCTGATGATTTGATTGTATTTAGCCACAGGAGCTTTAGTGAGATCAGGCACAAATGTTGGATGATTTCTTCTGGATCTCAAATGCCACTTCAAGTTATCTCATGGGTGATATTGTGATTATCTAATCTGATGATCTTAATTACTCCAGATAATGCAGTTACAACATTTATAACACATCCAGTGCTTTACATTGGACATGTTGACCTTAAGCTCCAGGTTTTCTATTAATAGTTACACTTCGACAGATAAGGTTGCGACCGTTTTTGTATGAAGTAACTTTCTTGATTGATGAGTTGTTTCGTTTATTAGATTTATTTTGTCACATACCATCACAAAAAACATTAATCCCTAAAAAGAAGAGAAGCTTTTCACCAGAATTGCCTTTGAAAAATTAAAAATTTTCATTTGTTGTGTGTATAAGCCACAGAATTCACATCTACCTGGAGGCTATAACATATTTACATTTTGTAGCATATAAAAAACCAGGCTTAAATACAGCATCCACATGACATAATTTCAAATGACATTTTTTGAAGCTTTTTTTGCACAGCTTTTTCACAGATATTTTGTGGTGAAAAAATCATTTGAAATGTTGAACCCACTTTCTTTGATTGATGTATTTTATGTCTTTATGTTCAAAATACATATATTAGTATTTAATTCATTATATTTGCATTGTGTATTGTATTTGTATTCTTTTTGTCCTGACATGTACATGTAATGCTTGGAGACAGGATTTGTCAGCAGAACATTGCCCAGAGCAACAATTCATCCACTGCCATGTCTTCTTGCCACAGTGCAACAAAATTCATTAAACCAGGTAAGCTTCTTCCAAGCTCAGCTCATGTTTGTATAACCTTTTGAAAGTAAACTTGGGGAATCTGATTGGTCTGCGGCTGCAGAGCCCTACATGTGCAATGTACTATGTTGTGACGCATTGTCAGTACATATTTAAAAAAAAGCTAAAGAAAAGCAAGAATCAGCTGTGAACTAAATAATCAAAACTTACGTTTAAAGTATAATAAAACTAATTTATTATATTTTATTTTATTACATGTTTGTGATTGGCAAATACTGTACACTGTTTTTACCATAGATCTGCATACAGATGTATATATTTTGTCATAAATACCCACATCCCTGCTATGTCTGATTCTGAAAGGTGATTGAAAAAACATGCAAAGAAACAAATGGACTACAGTCTGTAATTTTAGAACTACAAAGTGCTCCAATAAGGTCAGTAGGACTGATAAAATGAACAGTAAGTGTTGATGCAAGGAGTTATACCTAATTAAGTGGCCAGTGGGTATATAATAGAAAAAATAAACATAAAAATTAACTTAGAAACTGTAATTGCCACACTTATGTTTATATTAATAGTTATATTTATTTATAGATGATAAAAAACACTGGTGCAGAGACAGTGTAAACATACGTTTATGCAATACATTCAAGAATGTGCAGCATTGTAAGTTAGGTTAAGGAGATAGGTGAGTGTGATTTTGAGTTGGCTTTTACTTGGCTTGAAAAAGTTTGATAATTACATTGACAAATTAAAGTTTAAAAGCTGTAGTATCTAAAATTAACTACCACCTTGAAATCCATTACCACCTTAAATTTACTGTCACTTTAAGTTAATTGCCACTTTGAATCTATTGACACCTTAAATTCCCCGCTACCTTAACTTCACTGCCACCTTAAATTCACTGCTACCTTAAATTCACTTTAAATTCAGTTAACTGCCACTGGTCAGAAATGTGGGCAAACACTGAGGTCCCAGTCAAGGGAGATGAATCAGCAGCGCTATCAGGATGACTCATATGAAGCATCACAGCAAGAAGCTCTATGGTAGGTAAACTGATCAGGAATGCCGGCAAACACTGGACTCCCAGTCATCAGACTGCACCAGATGGGCAGTAGCTCCACACCTGACCCTACAGGTTGGGCAGTAGTTCAGCTAAGGCTATGAAAACATACATTCAGATAGTTCTGCTAGAAGAATTAAACACACATTATGGTGGTAACACAGTGCAGCACTGACTCCAGCCCCCCTGACTATTAAAGCATGACTAAAAGGTGGAGCCAGAAGGTAACAAAGACATGAGGGCTCCCTAAGAAAGTGGGTGCCCCTCCGCTCCATCATCAATAAGACTGTGTGAACACATAAGAGCAGCGGGACAACGGGACCAATAATCCTACTAAGCCATAATACTCTCTGTCAGTGCACCCCCCAGTGTCTAGGTCTCTAGCACTGACTGGAAGGTTATTCCAAAGCTGAGTTTGTATGAAAAGGCTCTACTCTCTGATGTAACTTTTTTAATTCTAGGTTTTAATAGTGAGGCAGAATTCACGTGTTCACGTGTGGGTTCATAATACAAGATAAATTCAGTAAGGCAGTAAGGCAGTAAGGCAGGTGAGGAGCAAGGCTATTTAGAGCTTTAGAGGATTTAACTGGCAGGTAGATATAACTGGGCTCAGATTTTCTAGTTCAGGATATCCTTGCAATGAAAAAATAAAAGATAGGACTAGTTATGACACGCATTAGAGACATGTATAGATTCAGATCTCTAAATACAGTTGTAGTAGTACACATTAGGTGGTATGTGTGCCGTACATCAGAGCAGGGCACAAAATAGAAGGCAGTGGAGAGGAACAAAGGATATAGGAACCCACTTGGCTACACTAAGTTGCTAAAAACATGTAGTAGCACTAAGGCTAAAGATATACACTTCTTCGAGGTTGGATTATGGTAATGCCCTGCCTCCTGGTTGTTCCAGCAAAGGTCTTAACAAGCTTCATTTAGTTCAGAGCACTGCAGCCAGAGTCCTTACCTGAATTAGTATTTCTACTAGTTATAATTCACTTAAGGATTTGTGTGCCTGGATTTTAAAAGTAAAGTGTAGCTCTAAGTAATTAGAATTTGTACCAGTACAAATATCCTTGTAGATATATTTTATTGGATTTTTTTACCAGTATAAACTAAATTATGGATAAGAGAGAATAAAAATAAATCAGTGTTAACATATTACTAGTCAAAATGGCATTATGCATATGTCCTTCTGACTACTAGTATGAACTTTATAGCAGACCTCTTTAATTTGTGTTTTAACAGTAACTTGAATTGCTGAATTTTAAGCTTCCCGTACTCTCCAGCCATTTCGTTCTGCCTTTTATTCTGTCTGCAATGTTGTCATCCACGTTGATACACATAGATACACTTTTGAATAAAAGTCACTCACTCCCTTTCATATTAAGCTACTTTCAAAACTTCTTCAAAACAAACTTCTGAAAGGAGATTTTACCTGCTTGCTGTTGTCCCTAAAATCCCTAAAGACTATTTGCTTTTCAAACCCTCTCAGTTTCAGGAAGGCAGTAAATAATAAAAAAACAAATTACTCCCTATTTCAGCCTATGATAGTAGTTAAGGACCACTCTATTTTGGATAAAATGGAAACTATTTAACTCACATTTTTTATACTGCTTGACATATTTTTGTTTTTTAAGTAGCCCATTGCTTTCTAGTGCATCTGTCAGAACCAGAACTGTAGGCCCTTGTTAATATCAAGCCCTGGAAAACTTCAGGAGAGTATAAATTGCACCCCTTCTTCTTACGCCTAGATGGACCATTCATTTTTAATCATATTCCATTAGTTTTTTAATACTTCCATGTCAACTTTCCCAGTATGTGGTAAACAGCATGTGCCATCCCACTACATAAGGAAGGAAGGCGTCAGATCTCCTGAATCATAGGCCTATCTCTATGTTGTCATGCTTAGCCACAATATTACCCATCAAGACATTTATGTAAATTCTGTTCCATGCAGCTATCAGTCCTGTTTCAGAGAAAATCAAAGTGCTATCTCTGCTGTTATCCTTGTTTTGAATGACCATAGACAGAAAGAAACATTATCTAGCCATTTTTATTGGTGAAACAACATCAGTGGAAAAGTATCAGTGGAAAAACTCTTTGAATAAAATCAGCTGTCCTTAAGAATAACCTAGTTTAAAAACTTGGGGAAAAAGTAACTTACTAACTTTGATTGTAACTCACTTCAAGTCTTATTACCCTAAACGGATCCATAATGGAAAGAGTCACTAAAGTTTCTTGGCATGTGATTTCCCATTGCTGACTAGAAAAATGCTCATTGAGAGTACTCTGTTATTAATAATTGATATTAGGGATGTGATATACAGATGTGCTTCTGCAAATCGCCTCAAGCCCTTAGACCCAATCTTCATCTCTGAGATTCACCACTGGAGACCCCTACAGTACTTATCCTTGGGCACTGTATCAAAAAGGCAGCATGTCAGGAAGCACACTCTCGTCTGTTCATCACTGGTCATATGCTATCTTATGTAACATTAGTGCTCTCTGTGAATAAAGAAAATCAGTGCAGAGTGGTAGGAAAATCTGCTTTTAGCTGTAGTGCACCAGTGAGTTGGAACAGGTGGGGAATCTCCAGCTCTACTCACCCTGCAACTGTTTTAATAGACATATAATAATTAGTTTTAGTTGTTTATTCTGATTTATTGTTTATAATTGTTATTTTTGCTTGTTTTATATTTTTATTATAGAAATTGTCCTTCTAAGTTTTCTTATGCTTTTACTCTTTTTAGTTATTTTACTCATCCTTATTATTATTATTATTATTATTATTGTCTGTTTGATTAATCTTATTTGTTTTTCTGTTTCTTCATTTTTACTTTAATGTAAAAATAAATACTTTATTTCACAATACAGTTTGTGATTATATTTTAACTTTATAAACTTTATTTTTTGGTCTGGTAAACTTCAATTTACCACCAATTTCTTCTATAGGAGGTGCTCAAAGGAAAGCCACCAAGCACATGGTGGACTGGGTTAGTGAGAGGCTTCATTTAACTGTGCTAACCAAGCACTGGGTGAAGATAATATTATAGTGTACTCCCTCACCTGACACTGCATCATGCTGTATATGGGCACTTGGTAACCTCTTGTGTTCTTCAATTAACAATTTTGCCCCAGTTTATCTAAATACTGCATCTTTAATCACAAGCTGCTTGATATTTACATGACTATATAACACTTTTGCATTTTGGAGAGCTGTCCATTTGTGGCATATGTGGAAAGCAGACTGCTATGTGTACCTTGGCCAAGACATGTGAGGCGTTGTCCGCTTGCCATCAGCACCAACAGGCCTTCATCTCAGAATTTTCCCCAGGCATCCAGCATTCTACTGGGAAGGACAACCCTGTAGCTAAATGTCCGTCCTGCACAGGCACAGCATCTGTGTCTCTTACTCCTAGATTTCCAGTCCCAGGTCCCAAGGCCTGTTCAGCAATGTTGGCCTCTTTCACCTAGTAGGAAGAATTTACAGAGGCCAGTGGTGGTGTTCATGTGGCATAACCTAAAAAGAGATATGTGGTGATGTTAGTGCTGAAGTCTGCTCTCTCAAAGTTTTCCAGTTCTTTCCCCCATGTCTCGGCATGGATTACGGCATTATGGATTATGGTTTTGCCCTCATCACATAGTTCAGACTGTTTATGTGGCATGACTCCCCAGAGAGCCCCCTCTGTCTATGATGGCCCGTCCAGGTCTGCTCAATATTTGTGCTATTTTTAAAGCAAGGTGAGTTATGGAGAATGCTTTCGGCATACTTGGTGCAAGGTGGAGAGTTTTGGGAAGGGCCTGGATCGTTCAGCTGCAATCCAGATATCATAGACATGTGTTCCTCTGCATGAATACCTTTATGATGCACATCAGTTCCTGCCAGAAACTGAAAGGTATACCACTCTTGTACTGATTGACACTTCTGTACTGAAGGTGTCCTTGGAGAATAGAGACAGGTGTTTCAGGGGAACACCAGCCTTCTTGACACTTGTCATGTCACTGCTGCCAGAGCAACACTGGATGGCATGGCTGTTCGAGAGGGGTAACTTGCCTGTTTTCCAAAGCACATTACACTAAAGTGACCACATAAGCCTGAACATAACAGTGTGAACTCATGTAAACATTATATAACTAAATTCAGAATGGTCTTCTTTAAACGAAAAACGAAGTGTGCCAGTAGTTTTTAAAATGACCATATTTTATACAAGCATGTATAGGCAATGGAATCAGTAATAAGTTATGAATAATAAAAAAAAACTTTTTTTGTTGGGTATCTTGGGTATGCTGAAAATGACAACCTCCAAATTAAGATATTTGAACTGTTTTATAATGTACAGTGCTTTGTGCTTTGTGGGTCTAGGTAGGAAAAGTACATTTCATTATCCCACCCACAACAAAGCACCAGCTGCTGTTATTTCCTTTTACTAGTCAGTTAATTGGCATCAGGTTCAGTAAGCTGTAGCAAATGTGTTTTTGTTTGTCTGTGTCTCCTTACAAATGTTTCTCCAGCCTTTCAAGTAATGCAGTGTCAACTGGACTTGATTCCTGGCCCTGCCTTTTTCTTTTTCTCATGTCATAATGTTCCAGCTAAACATGTATATCTCATGTATCTATTTTTGATGCAGGTTAATTTTTTTGTAGGTGAGATTTTAGGTATGAGGAGAAGGAATGAGTTTAGGTCTAATATGAATCAATGTGTGGATGACATAACATTGGGAGGCCTGGAGAGGCACAGTAAGGCAATACGGTCACTTAGGGTGACACACTTTGTCATCCCACTCAACTGCTAACCAAATTAGAGTTGGTGACTCTAGGGTCAATGGAAATGGAGATGCAGCCCGATCCGAACTGCAGATATAAATCTGGGCATAAGCCATGACTGGGAAGAATGTATTATACTAGGGAAGTTCATAGAGCCACCAAACTTGGCATACTTTGTTGTCCCACTAGGCTGCTAATATAAGAGTTTGGTGACTTTTGGTCAAAAGGAGGTACAAGGAGGTACAGCTCTTAGAAATTCTAAGGCCCAAGTTGATTCTTGGCATGTTGGATCAAGCTTGAAACATTTTTTCAGCATTGAGATGCTACACATTTGGTCATCCCAAGTCAAAATATCAAGAAGATCTTTTTCCATATTGGTAATAGTCATTTATTATTAATGTAATATTGGGCCCTAATGGATTACTACTGGTAATATTGGGCCCTAATGGATTACTACTGGTAACATTGGGCCCTAATGGATTACTACTGGTAATATTGAGAAGAAATAGATTACTGCTATAATGGCACTTTTGCAGTAGTAATCTGTTTGGAAATGTTGTGTTTATGACACATACATGGTCAGCATCAACTGGGTTGTCATTCATTTGCATCAGACTGCAATACAGATATGCGACAATTTGGTAATATAGGTCCTAAGCCGTTAAACTTGTTACAGACATGTAAACCATGCTTTCCTCATCCACAATGTATAGTTTTTAGTAACTCTGCCTGCAACTATCGTATCAAGTTCACCAGCGTGAACCTTAGACTGGTCAGGGTTAGGTTTTGGGTTGAGGATAAGGTTAGGTTTGGCTTGATGGAAGTAACATACTTAGTCTCCCTCATGTGACAGCAACAGTACAGGGCAGTTTGAAAGGGGCTTTATCCCTCTTAAATGTTACTTAACCCCTGCCTTCTTAAGTACATACCCATCACTAGTCCAAATAATCTCTAATTCATTTTTATTCACAATATTCTGTGATATTCTGTAGTGAGCAAACTGGAGGAGGCACTGCTGCTGTTCTGTTGCAGCACCACCTGTACGCCACACCTGGGGGAGGGTCTCTGGTTTTACACAGTCTCTTTAATATACATAAAAAACATGCAGTGCAGTGATTTGCAAATCTTATAGACCCATATTTTATTCACAATAGAACACATAACCCATATCTTATTTTTAAAGTGAGATAATTTGCCATTTAATAAAAAACTCATTTCAGAACTCATTTAGAAAAAGGTTGGGACAGATGTCTTCCATTGTATAGCATTCCTTTATGAAGTGAGGACACCAATTGCTGGAGTTTTGGGAGATGAATGATTCCCCATTCTTGTCTGGTGTAGGATTCTAGCTGATGATCAGTCTTGGGTCTTCTTTGTCTGATTTTTCACTTTGCGTTATTTGCCATATGTTTTCAGTTGCTGAAAGATCTGTACTGCAGGCAGGCCAGCTCAGCACCCAGACTCTTCTTCTGAGAAGCCATGCTGTTGTGATAGATGCAGTATGTGGTTTAGCATTGTCTTGCTGAAAAATGCAAGGCCATTTTTAAAAGAGACATGGGCGTATGATATAAAACCTCTATATACTGCTCAGTGCCTTTCCAGCTACCCATGACATAGGCACTAATGCAACCGCATACAATCAGAGATGTAGGCTTGTGGACTGATAAGCTGGATGGGCCCTCTCCTTTGTCCCTTTCCTCGTATCCCTTTCCAAAAACAATTTAAAATTTGGATTCATCTGACCACAGAACAGTCTTCCATTTTAAACAAGCTTTAGCTCATTTCTGGAACTGTTCCTAAACCCATGCAGTGAGTTCCAGTGGAGAATCATACCTGGTTTTAATGCAGTGTTGCCTGAGGATCCAAAGATCATGAGCATCCAATACAGATTCATCACCGATATTCCAGATTCCCAGAATCTTTTGATGATACTGTAGATAGTGGATTATCCTAAGTCTTTGCAATTTCATGTTGAGAAACATTTTTCTGAAATAGTTCCACAATTTCTAGATGCAGTTTTCACAGATTGGTGCCAGCTTTGCTTCTGAGAAAGAGACATGTGTTACTAAGATCATGTATTTTTGTCTTGTAACTTATGAAACATACCCAACTGAACTGAAATATAATTTGTGTGTTTGTGAGGAGATGGTTTTGATTTCACTACCTTCGCTTGATCTGTGTCTGTTGTAAGTAGGTGGATATTGTATTTAAGCCATATTAGCTCTGTGCTTAATATAAACTATAAAACAAGACAGATGGATCTACTGTGTACCGATTTGACAAAATTGCTATAAATATTTGATTGATTTTTTGCTGCCCAAATGTTCCTGATGAACATTTTGTGCCCATTAAAAATATTCCTGTGGGACAATGCCCCCAGACCCTCCTAGTACTTTCTTAGCCCCCACCTTTCCACGAACCATTAGTGACACCCCTGCTGATGGCAGCCAAAAATAGTTTTGCCTATACTTGTTTTAAAGAAGACAGAAGAAGGCTGTCACGCAGTGCTCTATTACGCAGTGCTCTATTACGCAGTGCTCTATTATGCAGTGCTCTATTACGCAGTGCTCTATTACGCAGTGCTCTATTACGCGGTGATCTATTACGCAGTGCTCCAAATGGAAAAATACCATTACTTTCCTTATTCACCTGTTGCCTGGTATCAGTAAATAATCAATTGGCAGTAAGTTTTACATTCTGAATTTTTACGGTAAATAAAAGACATTAGGAGGTATTGGTGATGTTGACAACATCAGTTTATTTACACAGCCATTTGCAAAGCTGTTCATTTTGTCATTATATTATATTATATTATATTATATTATATTATATTATATTATATTATATTATATTACTTGAATAGTGATTTTTATCATTTTTGTTACTGTCTTTTCTTAAGTAGGCTACAACTGCAGCAAACCAAAAAAAATCATTGTGTCGTCAGCAATATGTTGTCTTGTTTTATTCAGTTCAGCAGTATTTATTATAAACATGCACCCTTTTTTAAATTTTGCTTTCTGTTGGTCCAGTGTTTCTTGATGTTGATGTCATTTAGTAAATTGGCACACCTGAGCACATGATTTGCAAAAGGTAACATGAATTTGAGGTGGATTGAAACCAGATGCAGCTTGTAAAAGGTGCCAGAGTAACTGCACCTGCCATCTGCCATCATGTAAAAGTGATATGTTATAGTTAAACGTGATATAGTTGATATATTTCCCTCTCAAATGTGAATACATAATCCATTTTGACATTCCATAGAAAAATTCAAGCAACATTTTTTTTTCTATTTAATTTTGCTTTAAAGTTAAAATCACACCTTAAATATGTCAGCAAAAGTAAATGCATCTGCTCTTCAGTCACACTTCCCTAGCCGAAAAACTCATGTTTTTTTTCCCCCAGATTTGTTGAACAAGACCATATTCAAGACTCCTCTCTGAACAGACAGTACAGGGTTTACTTTGTGTACCCATGAGGTGAGGAGGATGGAAGGCAGCTGGATCTGATGATGCTTGGGACATGTGATTATGGCTTGTGCAGATCAACTGGTCTACACCAATATCTCAACCATTCTGTCTTAGGAACTATGCTCTCAGGTCCAGTGCTGATGTACAGAATCCTTCTTTTCTGGTTTGATTGGATCTTAGTGCAGCTTTTGATACTTTGATCATAAGATTTTAATCCACCATCTTAAACACTGAGTCAGCCTGTCAGGCACAGGGCACAGTTTTAGAATTATTTAAATCACATTTAACAAAAAGACTGTTCCTGGTGTCAGTGGAAAATTCATCAACAAAAAACAAAAAACAAAAATAATTCTTGTGGAATACGACAGGGGTCAGTTTTAAGGCCTAGATTTTTCCTTGTACATGCTATATCTAATAGATGTCATCGGGAAACATGACATAAGCTTTCATAGCTATGCTGATAACACACAATTATAAATTTCCATTCCCATCGGATAATCTAGACTCTGTAGAAGCAAATTAGCTGTCTGTCATATATTTCTAAGTAGATGTTACATAATTTTCTACAATTAATTCAAGACTCTACAATTATCAAACCTTAAGTACAAAACCTGGGTGTGATCCTGGGTGTGATCCTGGGAGTGATTCTGAGATCTATTTTATCCCACATGTAAACGCACATGTCACTAAAGTATATTGATGAAGTTTCCTGTCTCAGAGCGATGCAGAGAACCATGTTCATTACAAGCAGTCACAGCGTAATGCTACTCCCACTGGGATTTCTAAGAAAACAATGCATCCCCTACAACCTATACAAAACACACCACAGTGTGAATCCTAACTAAAAGAGAACTCGTATCACTGCCATTTTAAAGGAGCTGCACTGGCTATCTTTTAAGGTATTCTTAATAGAATTTAGGCTCTGCTACTATATATATATTATGCAAAGTTTACATAATCTAGTACCAGCTTTCTTCACAGAACATCCCTCTGTTTATGTTACAACTTCGATTTACAGATACTGGCCTTCTGTACATTCATTCTGCAAAATAAAGCATAAAAATACCAAAATTATTTCAGTTATTGTGCTTCTAAACTGTGAAACTCAATTCCAACTTGTATTAGACAGTCATCCTCAGCAACACTATTAAGAAATGTAACATGAGCACACCACCAGGTGATGCACCAGTTTTAGATTAAGCTGGTGCAAACCAACAAAGCACCTCTGGCAGTTGCTGGGTGCCACACAGCTTGTGAGAAGCAATGTTGGGTGCAGTGGTATGGGCTACTGCATGCACTGTTGCAGCCTGTGCACCACCATGAAAGGGCTGCCTCATGCTCTGTTTGCAGGCCATCCATTCTGCAACAATGGAAATGGCAGCCATGGACATCCTGAGCTGGGAAGGCCCCTGTGTGGCATAGGGCTGCCTGGGTAAGGTGTGTGGCAAATTGTTTTAGATTATAGGACTAGACCTTCCCCATATCAGCTTCATAAAGAGGAGACCATATCAGACCAGATACAATCTTATGTCGGAAGCTGAGGAGTGTGCCAACACCGGTGATCATGCTAAGCGCTATAGGAAGATACACTATAGAGCTATGTAGCAAGTGTTGTGTACAAGTGTATCAGTGCAAATGGATCAGTGTACTAACTCGGTTTTGACTCCCTGGAAAGCTACCCCACAGAGTGCTTTTAGAGAGTAAAAGCAAGCATGCACTGTAGCCCAGGGGATCTAAAGCATCAGCTTCAGCTTCCCTGTCCGTTCTCTGCCTGGCAGTGCAGCCACCTCTTCTCCTTCTGTTTTCACCTACTATTGCTGCACAATGGAAAGAGTTGTTGATTGTCAGAATTTTAGTATCTCTAGTTGTTTTAGTTTTAATAAATGGTCATATGTTACATGTGCAGAGGTCTGGTGTCACTCCACCCCTCCCCCAAAGTCTGAAGGAACTCTATAACTGCTGAGACGTGATGTGCTAGCCCTACAGCATACTGAGAGACACTGTTTCTGTGTGTTTATAAAAAACTATTGGCCATATTAGTCCACATTTCTCATCATTTATTGTTCCTGGCGACTTTTATCTTCCTTCCCAATAGCATAGCAATCTTACATTTCCTTCTCTGTACAAAAGGTTTTTTTCTGATACTGCAGCATGAAAATGAATGACTCATTACTCATTAAAACATGTAGGTTAAAAATATTAATATATATAAAAATGTGGACACAGTAGTTACTTATTGTGCCCACCTGTGTACAAGGGTACTGAGATAAGAATATATACATATGGATGACTTAGCAAGGTAAGAGCCATAAGCCACCAGATCAGCCTTAAAGTGTCTTAGCATAGACTGCACACTTCTCTGAAACCAGAGGAACCAGGGGAATTCTATCAAGACAAGTTTACAGAAATGTTGTTTTAATGATGCTGGCAGAGTGTACTGCCTAAAACTCTATGTTGGCTCAAAATCTCCCATAAGTGTTTAATTGGATTGAGATCTAGTGACTCATAAAACCATAAATATTATTTACATCATTTTCAAATTTAGGAAGAAACATACAGTAACCCCTCATTCCCTAGCCATCTGGTGTATTGGTGATGGAATTTAACCATCATGGATAGACACTGCAAATACTAGCTTCTCAAGGACTGTCCTGCAAAGGGTTAAGCTAATACACTAATCTGTTGGTTTTGTTAACTTCATTGTCAGTGTAGAGATATTCCTACCATAATGGTGCACATTATAGTTAGAATACAATTACACAGTAAAGCTGTTGTTGGTCCATTGACCTGTGAGCCGGTGCAATATTCATTAAGGAAAAGAAATCCTCATAGGACCAACACTGAGCAGATATTTTATGGGTGGTAGACTATTCTCAACACAGTAGTAACACCAACATGGCATGATAATGGATGTTACACTGTTATAAGTGTGTTACAAAGCCATTATTCCTCAAGCTCTAATTAAAGTTGTATCTCCAACCTCTCTTTCAAAACTACAGTGGTGGATAGGGCTGTACCAAACTGCTTCATTTATCAGTCTCACTAGACACAGTCTCTATAAGCCCTTTTTAATCTGCCACATTCTGCACAGTACTGAGTCTGCTCCCTTATGAGTCATCACTGATCCCTTTCTCTCTGCTGTTGCCAGTGTCCTCAACATCCTCATCCATGCTGGTAGTGTGGCTTTTAAACCTGTAAACCAGGATAGGACAAAATTTCATCTATTGATATCCACTGCTTTAGCTCCTTCTAATTTCTTGTTCTTGCACCCAAAGAAATGCATCAATCCATCTTGTGCATTAACAAACCCTAAACCCTGGCATTCTGTTTTGCTGTCCATTAATCTTCATTGTAAAAAAATACATGTTTAATAATAAAGCAGTAGTGGATTTATTATTATTATTATTATTATTATTATTATTAGTAGTAGTAGTAGTAGTAGTAGTAGTAGTATTATTAGTATTATTATTGTTGTTGTTATTGCTTTATTGTTTATAATTATAAACATTTTTTATAAAACAGCTTTAAAATGCAGCTGCGCCTGGTACGCTCATATTCGGGCATGCATCATCGGTGCTACTGTTATTTAAAGAAAGGTCCATTTGTATCATTTGTACTTTTTTAAATAACCAATTATAATGAAACACTGTATTTGTATTCACTGTAAATGAGCTCTTAGACTAAGTGGTAACATAAAACAAGCATTTCTGAGCCCCTCTAATAACGTGTTAGTGAATAAGTACAGAGCTGTATTTATTTACGTTATGGTCTTATTTTTTGGAGTCCCACTTCGCTACTGAATTTCACTGGCTGATTATAATATGCAGGTCCTATGGATATTTAAAAAGGGTATTGGGTAAAATGACAGTTGTTTAAATTATTGTATTCATATTATTATAAATTGGTCGATCACTGATGAATGAGTTGGTTGACTAAATATATGCCTGAATGATTAATAAATGACGTTACTGCTTTCAAAATAACTGATAGGCTAAAAGAGGGATTTTTAACAGGCTACTGAGCAGGATACTAACCCCACACTGCAGTTTTAATCTATTTCTTTGTTGTAGAGGGCCCTGGGATGACGGAATGGTTTCGTATATAGACGAATTAATATCTTGAAAAGTGTAGAAGCTGCGTTAGATGTTGAGATTCCAGGTTTTGTTGCCCGATCAGATTAACTGTTTCCAAATATTCACATCAAATTTGCACCTCACAAATCCTTATGAACTTTATTAACTAGAAGCATAATCAATTTTAATGAAACGTAAAAAAAAAAGTACCTCAACTATACACCCCCCACACAGCCCACCCCACCCCCCGCGTTTACTCATAACCGAACTACTGAAATGCGTTCCCCGGAGTGACACATGAGATGGCTGGGTCTGTATGACTGAGGCTAGGTTAGAAGGGGCAGAGGCTCTCAAATTGCCGGCTTGATTGCAGTGGCACCTGACAGGTTTGCTGCTAAGCCAGACAGAGCCCTTAATTTATAAAAGACCCTTTAATTAAAATCTCCTCTAAAAAAGGAAGACTTCCCTGTGTTGAAGAATTACCCGAATAATAACACGACAGAGGCAAAGAAAGAAATACCGAGGGCGATTTTACTATGGTGTAAGAAAGGATGGACTCAAAGTTGAACGGATACGTTAATCAATTTCTCTGAAATAATACACAGCTGCTTTACCTGTAGATCCTCAGTCAGCTTTTCCCTATCGTAATTAAAACATTTGAATTCATTTATTTGAATCAGCTGCGTGATTATTTCGCACTGGGTGGTGAAAGAAAATTTCTTTAAAAAAGGAAAATAAATATGTGTAAGAAAATATATGGAAACTGGGCCATTTCAATTTTAACATTACACTTCATAAAAACATTTCAGTGGCACACAAGCACGAGAGTTCAGATTATTCCAGCACTGCTGTTTCTCAGAATTACATTTTATATTTTAAATGATGTTGTTATGTTGTGTGGCAGGTCTGTCTTTTATCTCAGTGGTCAACGAATTTAATAGCGAGTGGTGATAATACATGTCCAATGTTTAAGCTGTCAGCAGCGCTTTAGCAGAAGGACATTTGATAATTGCATCGCTCGTGAGGAGCTCCACATCTATCACTCTTGGTTGCTCGCGTTCCGCTATCACATAACACCCAGTATCACTGGCAGATGGTAAAGGGCTGAAACCTAAACGTCGGATGGAACTGGGCACGACGAAGCGAACCAAATGAAAATTTTAAAAATGAATGAGCTTTACTCGGTTACTAGTGTCTGCCCCGTCCACAGGTAATCTGAATCTTACGTTTCAAGTTTTCCAGAAGTTAATCTGATGAATACCTCCTCGACTATGTCGGCAAAGACCTGAACAGGCTCTTTTTCCTCTCTGACGAAACGACAATGAGCTCCAGGGATGGATTTCACGGTTGCTATCCCGCTTGAATAGATGTAACAGGATCCACCCTGAACACCAGTCGAATAATTTGAAAATATTGTTTCGTTTTCTTTCCACGAAGGTGTCAGTCTAATTATCAACAGCAGGTAAGTGGACTCGGCTTGTCCAGCAGAGAGGACTGTGGGTAAAATTACCTAGTATATATAACGCCGGACCGAAGTTACCTGCAGTGCTGTCGGATTTGTGGCTATTCTGATATTGTTTTGGTTTACTCACTTGGTATGACGTCGCCGCTGAGGAGAATATGGAAGTATTACACAGGAGAGACGTCGTCGACAGCGGCGCCCATGGTGACGTGGGTAAAATAACGAAACACTAGGATTTTATATTTGTCAGCGTGAAAGTAGCTTTTTATCATTATCTTACTGTTTTAAAAGTTTGTTGTGCTTTATTATTTGTAATGCTGTGCGCTATATTTAGATTGCTGATAGGTCTGGAACAGATTCATTAAATCGTCATTAGTGTGTCTCAGTTTTTCCTTAAAAGCCGATAAACCCGGTGCAAGCCATCTGTCTGGATGTTATCTGTCCTGCAGCACTAGCGCCGCAGGAGAAGGGACTAAGCCTCTCCCGTATAAAGCGCGAAAGGTGTTCTGTGCTGTTCTGCCATTCTTTCTTTTTATTCCAGCCTAAAGACACTTTGATGAAACCTGCTTGCATCACGCGACTGTAAGGCAGACTGACTTATCTTTAACCTTACGTAATGTCCGGGTAGTAAGCGTTAGAGGGTTTAAGGGTGAGAAAACATTCCTTTGATTATTGCATGCTGTGTAAATGTGTTCAGGAATAGTAAGTAAGATGACTACTTCCTCCATAGAATATTTACAAATATAGAGATCACACACGCAGCAGTTGCCTGTGGACAAATACGCTCCTATTCTAATGATCGTTTCCGTTTGGCAAATCCTTACTCTTACAGACCAAAGCAGCTTTTAAGTGATGCCATGTAGTTTCTTTCCATGTAGAAACTCGCGCACGCGCGTGTGCGAGCGTGCGTGCGCGCGCGCGCGTTAACATGAAGAGGAAAGAGCAGAGCAGCCTCAAGCTAGAGCACCTGGACCCCCAACCGTCGCCTAGGTACAGCGACTCTTCAGGTGGAAAGAGACGCATAGGGAAGAGGAGAGAGAGAATATGTGCGGGAAAACAGTGCAGAAGGTGTTATTTGATACCCAGGAAGTCAGAGACGGCGCTTTGACTTCTTTGTCTCATTGAAAACTCACTATTGTGCAGGGGCGAGCTCGGTAAAAAACTTGGTCCTACTGAGGTAAGTCAAACCTGAACGCTCATGTTTTATAGATTGCGGAACTTATTCGTTTGCGAATTTGTTGCGGTATTGTTTTAGGAATAGTGACCCAGTCTTTGGGCACGTAGAGCTTTCGACGCGTAGCCTTTTTCTTTTACTTATACGAGCTTGAGTCAGCGTTGTTGCTTTAGAGAGAGCTCTTTTAAAATAATAAGGCCTGGATATCGAGAAACAAGGGGAACATGTAGCCTACCGCAGTTTCACTAAGCCTTCAGGCACACTAGCAATGAAAAAACATTGGCCTACATTTGCGTCCCCATTTTAGCTGTGATAGCCGAAAATTGGTACCTCGCTCCATTAAAACGGGGTTAGAAGTGATCATATACGTTCGGTTACGTTTATTTTCTGTTTACTGCTACTCCGTTTATTTTCTGCTACTGACATTATAGTCTGACGTGGTTTTATATATATATATATATATATATATATATATATATATATATATATATATATATATATATAATATAGATAGATAGATAGATAGATAGATAGATAGATAGATAGATAGATAGATAGCTAGATAGATAGATAGATAGATAGATAGATAGATTTAATATTTAATATTAGAAAAGACAAGCAATGGGTTATTGTTTATCGGGTTTTTATTTTTTAAATAGGCAAATTTATGTTTTGCATGAACTCGTCGTGATTTGCTCAGCTGAGAATAAGTAATGCAGGATTGTTGTCATGCCTGCAGCAATTAAAAACCTGCATATCTCGCTTCTTTAAACCTTTAAAATGATAAAGACACCGGAGGAGACCGGAATTATGAAGATAGTCTTGCCCAACAACTCTTAAAATAACCAAGTTGGGGCACTGACCGACTTGGTAATCAGACAAATGCGATTAACCGAGAGGCTTTGCAACTGTCATTGAGGTTAATGAGAGCTGACCAGGGAACATTCGTGTTTCACACACGCAAGGCCTCTACCTTTAGGTTAGCGGGTTTTTTTTTTTTTTTTTTAGGTTTGATTAATATGCTCTAAGTCATCTCAGATATTAATCACAGACTGCAGTCATGATGTTAGAATTTGTGTTAAACCGCGTCTTCCTCCCACGACTTAGACTGTGCTAATGGAATTAACTCCCACCTCGCTGAATTAAATCATTGGAATTCGGGATATTCATATATAAATAGCTCTATTTATTGACTATCTATCTTTGACTCAGATTATTAAGAGGTGTCCACGTTTTTCTCGCGTATCCCTTTATAGATACCGTGCAAATCTGCTTCGTTTACAATATAATTCTACAAATTCTGTTACGTTTTAAGTCAGAATGCAGTTACAGGATTGGACATTCTGAATTTGATTTCATAAAGTGATGATGTTATTATTATTTTTTCTGTTTTTAGTTTCTGAATGTTGTGCGCACAGCGATGCACGGCAACTTGCGAAAAAAAGCCCATGTGTGGTTTTGTTTATTCATCAGGTTTTATTAACACCCATTTGACAAAATAAATTTTTTATTGTCTAAAGGGAAACTCCCCACACTTAAGTAGGACCACTCGTCCCTGTCTGGCTTTTCAACTAAGCTTTTCAGTGGTATCGATTATTCCAGGAAATGGTAACAGGAGTCATTTTCAAGGAGCCATTTGGTCATCTGAAAAATCACTTAGAGCATCATTTTTGAGCTGGAATCAATTGAGGTTCCATCTCCTGCAGGGGAATTGTGAGTAGGAGCTAATGGCTGGCTGCGTTTGGACCTTTAGGGTGTGGCTATAGAGCTTTCCTGAGGGAGAATCATACAGGGAATGTTATTTCTGTTCTTATAGACATGAGTTAGACATCTGCTTGGCAGTGAGCAAGTTATGCCAAAGGCAACACAGGCATGTGCAAATGTGCAAATACTGTGACTGTAATCTGAAAATTAAATTGAATTAATCTAAGCCCAACATCCTAATAAATGTTAATAACGCATTTAAACAACATCAACATTTAAATGCATAGTCAAGTGCATCAGTACTCTGTGCTTAGGTAAAAGGTGTTGGGATATATTTAAATAGAGGCCTTGAGCATCACTGGTACATTTCTGTGCATTTGTTTTATTCAGTGTAATTTAATTCATGGAGAAATATTTAGATTGGGGGATCAACTTGCTTGTAAGCAGCTAAGTTTGAGGTAGTACCACAAAAATGATTGACACTGTATTTGACTTACTACACATTAAAATAAGACTGAATAAAGCATTGCCTACACACAATGAAAACTTCCTATCTAAAATTAGCATATGTGGGACTGTATATTATGAATTTAAAATTGTCCCCACATCCTCCCTGCATTTTCTAGTATATATGCCTAGTATATATATCTGGCTCAATGATTAAAGCAGACAGAAATGGAGGAGCTATTTGTACCAGGCAAGCAGGCTTACAGTAACCCTTAAATCTCATTTAGTAGTTTATTGATATTGTCTTCCAGCATCCCCTGTCTTGCTTTTTGAGTTGAATTATAAGATTTATAGCTTCATCTTCTTTCTTCACCTGTGGTTCAAAGAGAAAGATCATTTTGCTTTTGTGTTATTAAGCCTCTAGAGATGTACTGTTTGTTTGGAATGAGCATGAGTCCGTTTTATTTGTTTACAATCTGATTAAAATAGATTAGCTCATTGTGGGTATAGACTGTGGACTGTAATAATTACAAGCTAAAGTTTGAGTTTTAGCATGACTGTCGTATTTTGTTGCATCCTTCCGTTACCCTTACATAAACTAGAGGGATCATTTTTAACACTGTTTCTTTTTATATTTTGTAGCAAGCAAACGTTTTTCTATGGCTTTCCTCAGGCCCTCAGGCACCCCCTACATTCACACAGGGACTTGTCTGCTCATAGTTTTCTGTGTTGCAGTAATGCTGACTCCTGTTCTGTGTATGGCACTGGTAGAATTCACTGTGAAAGCACACTATCAGTGAATTACCATAGGGCCATAAACAGAGCAGAGAAAGAACCCCAGAATGATGCCGTGACAGCTCCCTTCACTGTGTAAACATAGACTTATTTTGGATTACTACTGAATGCCTTCCTTCTTTGCCCATTTTGGCACTAGCACATTTTTGCTTCTGTATATATCCTTCGAGCAATTATGTGTAGTGCCAATATAGGACAAGATAAAAAAGCAGCATTCTTTTGACTTTCTGCAAGTTCACTTCAAGCTTATTTCCTTATATATCCTTGAAAGCAAAGGACAAAGAGACATTGACTTGATTGATCCCTTTCAAACCCACTTTTGTGTTACTGTTAAGTGCAACCTGAGACATGACCTTTGTTGGGGGTAGACATAGCCATAAGTATGCAGTCATGGCTGCATCAAGCTGCAAATGTGTTTTTTTTTTTTTTGCATTATTTCCAAATGGTTTTCATAGCAGAACAGACTTGAAAGTTAATGGACAGGTGTCTCACACCCTATCTACAGAGATATTAAAGCAGCCCTAATTCACCAGTATTCATTTTTGGTTTGAAAACCTTGCCTACAAGGCTCTTTGACCATTCAGCTCCATCCATTTAGGGTTTGAGATAAGCATTTTGTATTGTTAAAAAACAACTCTAAAAATAACTCTAATCCCTTAGTGCCTTTCCTGATAGTCATGGAGGGCTCTGATTGGCTTTGGTTGAAAAGGGGTGCATGAACATATATCTTTAAACAGCAATGGGGGAATTTCTGAATTTAATAATTCAGCTACTTTCGAAGGATTGTCATCTTGTCCAAAGGAATCTAGGCACTTAGTTTTGCTACCTATAGAGATCAACCTAAAAAGATGAGAGCAATATCCACAATATCCATAAAGCTATCCCTTATGTTGCTAAAGTGTTCTGTATGTGCTATTGATATACTGGGCAACCTGGGCTATTTGCATACCCTTCACCACTGCTATATTTCATTATTGTGCCTTATACTTTATAACACACTGTACTATATATTATGATTAGATCTTTTAGGTTGATTGATAGTGATCTACAGCTTTTGTGTAATTCAGTAGTAATAAAAGATCACTTCAATCTTTTTGTGAAATACATTAGTTTCCATTTTCTAAAGAAGTAACATAAATCATACTAGTTACACTAAATATAGCTTAGCAGAACTAAAACTGTAGTGTTTCCTGAATTCTGAATGATGAGTGTGGATTTAATTTTCCCTACTTAGAAATTGTGCAAAAGCTTATCATGTTTACAGTCTTTAATAATGTTGCTAGGATGCCGTACATTACCTCTTACCTGAGGTTTCAGGAAGACATGGACAGCTCTCTGGTGGTGTTTGGCAATGGTAGAACTCACACTGGTGAGGTAAATGATCCGGTGGTTCTAGACTTGCCAACTACTGCTTTAGTGCTCCCGCCAACTGCTCAGTGTCCCTCTTCATTGCTATGCAGTACTGCTTAGGATCTAAGTATGGCCACTGCGATGTGCAAACTACCGTGTGTTCTTGTTGAATGTGCTAAGAGGTCAGACACTGGTTTGGTAGCCTCCTGAGTGAGTGACTGAAGGTTGTGAAGGTTGGTGTGGATCCAAGCCTTCCCCCTGCACACCTCAGTCTCAGAACTCGTAAACTCCATAACTGATGATACAAAATTATTGTCAAGCACATTTACTAATGCTGTAATACACCTTTCTGGCAAGGCTTTCTGGACAAGGCTTTCTAAACAAGGCTTTCTGGACAAGGCTTTCTGGCCTAGCACCTGGAAGTAAGCGAAATCAATACAGTGTAATATTGTAGTTGGTTATCCTATGAATAACATTGGAAAACTCTGATTCTGGAAAAATGTCAAGCATCTTATTGACAGTTCTATAGCTAGTCAAAAATGTCTGATGCAGTGGTTTGAAGATATGCTTTAGCACAGGGGGGCACAGCTCTGATCCTAGAGCATTTGCATCGTAACAGCCAGCAACAACAGCTACTTGTTCATGAAAATAAACACATGAATAATTATTTATATTACATAACCATTATAACTCAAATTATAATAAGACTATGTAGCTCTGGATTGAAAAATCTCATAAATTCTATTTTAGATTACCTTGTCTTAGAAACAAGATGCAGGAGGTGTTTAGCCTTTGTTATTGATTGTTATTGATGTAACTAAATGTCTTTAAAATGTACAAAATAATACAATGACATTAAAAGTGCACAGAAAGATGTTGTCTGAATACCTTTTATTCATCATTTTAGAGCAAGGACACACACATATGCCTATAAACTGAAGCTGTTGTTGTCTTTAATTAATTAAGTCTTCGTGTATGGTTCTCATCATACAGTTTTTTAAACAGGAATTTGGTCAAGGAACTAATGTGCAGACTGCAAACCATGATTTTATGACTGGTAATTTTTTGGGGATCTGAAGGTATGATTCGGATAATTGTTTGACTGAAAGAACATCATTTGCCTCCAGACAGAGCCAGTCAGATTTTGATCTAAACTCTTATTTGATTCCATGACTGTCTCTGCCATGTATCCTACCAAACCGGGCCTTTGGAAGGAAATAGCCCTACATCATGAAAAATCCACCAGCACAATTCACAGTGATTCTTTGAAATCTGATATCAGCCCATGTTCCAGGCAAGCTGATCCTTGTGACTTTATGCAAATATTCTCGTAATAAGGAGCATCATTGTTCTTTTTTCCTCTAAATTCTCAAAAACAGTCAAACATAATGACCGTTAAAACAAGGAGTAATGTAACATTTTTACATTTCTTCCCATACCTTAGAGACTACATCGAATGTTTAGTCTTCATATGTATAATACCAACATATAAAAATGATAGGCACCAAATCTTAGGACAGAAAAAGAAAACCACCTCATCTATTATCCGTTTTGGCCAATTAATGTTCCTTTCAATTTAAAAGTGTGTGCTGGCGAAGAAGTCAAACAAATCTTTTTGGATGGGGGGGCACTGAGGAGAGGTCTGGGATCAAACCTGTATTCTTGTAACTAAAGGACTTTTTATAATAAATTCTTTTTGTGTTCTGTAGTTGAGTTTGTGTTTGTTCTGTGTTATTCAGAGTTCTTTTCTGACAACAGCACACTCACTGCTCATATTAATGTTTAGCCTTTGTGCCCAACACCAGCACTGTATATATTTCCTCTATACATAATATGCCTGATGATTCTCGTTCTGAAGTTCTCACATCAGTGCACGTCGGTGGTGCCCAGTTGGCATGATTCTTTTAAATAATATTTACAGACCCCTATTCATTCGTTATTTTACTTTTAAAGAAACAGCTGTCTAGCATGAGGGCAGCCAGAAGTATATGTGGGTCAGTGCCTGCTAATGTAGGTGAAAGAAGGATCTGCAGATTAAACCCATTTTATCTGCTTTTGCCTAAATCCAGGCTATACGCATGATTTATACTGTCAGCTATTCTTCTTTTAGGAAGACTGGTACATAAGGCTATTGTAGCTATTAGTATACAGAATTCGGTTAGAAAAAATTAAAGGATAGAGGAAATGTAGAAAAACGTTTTTCAGATTGTTGTCTATAAATAAATTCATGTTTTCAATTTTATTTTCATGTGATAATAAACTGTAATTCAACATTTATTAATCATACTTTGTTTAAAAATCAAGATGGAAGAAGCTGTTTTTGGTTCTGCTATACTGACATGATTGACATTGTACCCAGTGTTGTGTATTTATTCCGTCTGGTCATCTCCGCACATTACTTGCTCTGCCATGCAAATATGTTTACCCAGATAAGAAAGGCACATTGCGGCAGATTCCATTTGAAACTTCATCTGCTGTAATTGCTTTGTGGGAAATCTGTTGGTGTGGCCTTCTCCAAATGGGATACAAAGCTCAAATTACCAGCAACATCCCCGCACCCCCCTGCACTAAACCCACGCCCCCAACCCCCCTTTCCCATCCACCAACACTAGCTATGTGAAGAGACATGTAGGAGAGACAGAGAAAAGGCAGGTAAAGACTACCAAGCAAGTGGGCTGTGGTGACTAATCAGTATTATGGACACCTGTCCTATTTTAAACATTTGATGAAAATCCCAATTTTTTAGTGTGTGTGGCGTCCTGAACAACAAAGTACCGGATAAAATTCAGAATGTCTTAGAAAGTTCCAGGTCTGGTTGGAATGCATCCAAAAAGCCAGAGGTACATTTAATAGTGAAACTAAAATGATTTCATTAAAATGAAACTAAATTGAAAAGGAAATTGTATAGATGGGCCAGATCAGCTTTCAGTGACCATTTGGCAGACCAAGCAATTGGTGCATATCTTGAAATTTGAGTGGTGTGTACAATATGGAAATTTAGGAATGCCCACAGACCATGGTCACTCTCAGAGAATACAAATTAAGCTAAAAAGGTATAAAACGATAAATCATGAAGTCATGTGTCATTAAAAAATCTTGCAACTGAAAAGTCTGCGTGTGTTTGCATTGTCATGTTATGGGTATTTGTCTTCACAGTGTCTTCACTGCGACAGTGAGATCCACTCACATTACTCTATACTCTTGAGTGAAACTTTCTACAGGATGGAACAATGTTTTCAGTGCTGTCTTTAGCCCTCCATTGGTCAGAGGCCATGCCAGCATTACACTCTAACTTTAACAAGGTGGGCTTGTACAGGAATATTGTTGGTTGACGTTGTTGAAAGTACAAATATAAAATCAAGTCTTAGAGCTCACCGAAAATTAAGTGAGATCAACCTACTGGGATGACTACTGCAAAACTGAAATCTGACTTTTACGTTAACTACTATGACTGTGCTTTTGGATTTGTGATATGCCAGTGTTTTTCTTCTAAAATCCCCTGACATAAGTGCCAAATGAAAATGAACAGGCATGATCTACTGAGGTGAGTTGAAAGATGCAGGGGAATATTGTATAATGGGGAACATAATTAAATGTCAGTAATTCCTGAAAGTGTAAAAGAAAGGTTTCCTACCAAACACAACAACTGGCAATTAAATTAAAGGAATTGTAGATTACTACACAACGACCAAAAGATACAAAGTACACATATCAGTTTGAACCCATCAACTTGTTTCTGTATGACATACAGAAAATATATAACAATATTAGAGCATTAGAAACCCAAGCAAACTGGATGACATTCAAGAACTAGGCCTGTCACAATCATTACATTTCAGTTGTCAATTAATTGGTATGTAAATATTTTTAATAAAAACTTAATTGTCTAAAGTATCCAATTTGGCTAATTAGCTTGATCTTTTTTCTTTCTATGAGTTGATACACAGCAGCTCCTCACTGCTTACAGATTCTTTAATATCTTTTTGGACACTGTATAACACTACCTTACAATTTTACACCGAGTACCACTGTATTCATTAAAGTGATTAGAACAGCCATATCTGTGTCCAAGTTTAGCATGTACAGAATGATGATTGACACACGTAGGCAGAGTTACAGCAAATAAATTGGGACAGCGGGCCGTTTGTGTTTATAGTACAAAATGAACGTCCCAGCTATCCTCTGTTGGAACAATCAGCCATTTGAAACATGCATACATTTGCTTCAGACCAATAGATGGAAACATCCCGTGTGGTTTTGTGATGCAAATACATGAAAGTTAACACTGCGGTAAATAATTCATCTTAAATCATTCTGATTAAATGAATTTGTGATAGTTCTGACAAGCCTAACAATTATGGATTGGGTGGCTTATTGTTGTGGCATCTCCTGTAGAGTTTATTGTGCATTTTTGCCTAAATAAAACTGCCAGTGTTTCTCAGGGGCAGTTCAACCAGATACCTACCTTATGTTCAATTCTCCAGATGCCCACTTCATAAAAAGGCAAAAACAACAAACAGCGTTGCAATCAATCTTACAGTTTAGTGAGGTAATATTTATATATACACGAGGGAGAGAGTTTACTGTCTATTGCAATTCAGTTATCTTGTAGTCCAGTTATGCACAGGTGTGGTGATTTCTTAAAGACGTCTGTGACAACGGCTTTTCAAAACTTTATACAAAATGATAGCCATTGAATACATTTGCATCAAAGCTTTTCCCTATTAGAAGAAAGTTACTATAAAGACTAAGCGGATCCCAGTTTAGATAAATATTTAAGCATTTGAGAAATGATATTTAAAATGTATAAAAATGGAGGGTGTAAATTGAGTGTATGGAACATATATTGCTTCTATTTAAAACTTCACCTAAATTGATGCACAAAATTTTCTGCCTCCTTTCTGCTGCAAGGTCGAGAGAGCATATAATCTGTACAGTTCTAACTAGTGCGCATATGCGTACGGGGGGAGGGGTGGCAATCTGTGTGTGTGTGTGTGTGTGTGTGTGCTCATGCATGGGTGCTTTTGTGGGAGGGCTGGAATCATGGGGTGTGTATTAAGAAACGATTAGCAGAGATTAAAGCTGTGCTTCAGAGGTCTGTGCAGCTCCTCATTGGAGGAATGACTTCCCGTAGAGATAGAGTTCTTAGGTTGAGCTTGTCTTTCCTAAGGAGCCAATGTCATTTCTTGAGGACTGTTGCATTTGCTGGGGGGATTTGGGCGGTGGGTAGGGTGGGTGTGGGTGTTCAATATTTGTTTATGATAGCTTGTTCACTGATCCTCGGTATTCTGCATCATATTAGATTATCAGAAAAATAAGTGATTAGCATAAAATAAAAATGAGGCCACATCTCACAGACTACATGTGGTCCCTCGCCAGTTGTTTTCTATTCCTTATTTCTATTCTTTTGCCTTCACTTTTTTTTTGTTTTTGGACAGTAATTCAATTGCTGTTTATTAGGTCACATTATCATGTGTTATGTTACTAGAGGACTGATAGAAATAAAGAGCTAATAATAGCATTTTAAAGACACACTTACATACGGGGATTATAGCTCTGTCTTAATTTACTTATGTAAACTGGGGTTCTCTGAATCGAAAAGCTCAGATAGTTAGAGAATAAAGCAAGGATAGATCCTCAGAAAGCGTGCCCTAGTAATCCGGAGCTAGAGAAAGGACGCATGCGCACACTGATCATCCACTGCCAGCTGCCACCCGGAAACCACATGCACATAAATCCACCTATGTGAACACATCCTTTCCGTGTTTACCACTCTGATCTCAATATATACTTGGACCATGTGCCGGATGATTTTTTGGGTTGTGCTGCTCTCCTGCAGTCATAATCTACCTGCAATGTTTAAATGTGCTGTGACGCCTCAAGGATTAGGCCTGTACGCATGTGTTACAGAAGAGCAAGAACCTTAAATCCAGGCTTTTACAAAGGTGGATGCAACAGAAGCCGACCGCTTATGATGCAGCAGAGGTCGTCATCATTTCATAAATTCCTGTCCAAACTAAATACAAGTCAAAACTGATTCTGGATTGAGAAAAGTATACAAATTACTTGACTAAATGAGGTTAAATGAGCTATTTGTTTTTACCAGCTACTGGTGTTAGTTAACAAAAATAATTTTAAAAAATAATAAAATAAATAAATAAACTACATTTTGTGGATAGAAGTCATTTTTATTCCAAGAAAACAGTGCAGACCACCAAAGAATATGGCCTGCATGACAGTCCTCCTGAAATGAATACCAACATCTTCACACTCTGAACTGGAGAAAAGGGGGTATCTTTGTTTTCAGCAAATATTAAGTTGACTGAATGCACTTACATATGGGATCATCCCCCAACCCAAAAAAATGAAAAGCATATTTAAAAATTGCAGTGTAGTGCAAAACCAATTTTACTTAAACTATAATGATATTTTTGTTAAATAAAACTTGTGCTC
Source organism: Prochilodus magdalenae (assembly GCA_024036415.1). Lineage (NCBI taxonomy): Eukaryota > Metazoa > Chordata > Actinopteri > Characiformes > Prochilodontidae > Prochilodus > Prochilodus magdalenae. Next base: position 489,413 of record JAMWET010006439.1, on the reverse strand, counting down.
TACATGAAATAATCCAAAACTCCAAACAGGGTCAACACGAATCAGTCATTTCAGTCATCTTAAATCATAAAAACTGCTGGATGAACAAGAATTACGATATGAAAACAACATCAGTCTGCATGCATAACAGAAGAACAGTGTATTGTAGGTTAATTTTTTGTTTGGCATGGATTCAATTAAGAAATGGTGATGAAATAATATGTGGGAAAAAAATTCCATCTGAAATAAAAAATGAACCTAATTAAAATTCACATCATATGGTGAATATAATTTAACACCAAAATGAACATTAGTATTGGCTAACAGATGTTTTTAAATAACTATAAAATACTTACACTTAAAAGTTACTGTTAGACTTGCCTACTGAGTTGCCAAAACATACCATGTTCTAAAGTTTCGTTTGAAATACGCCTAGCGAAAGCTCAAAGTGATATACTTTCATTGGTGGCAATTTGGCTGCAAACTTGTCATGATAAAGGTGGGACTGAGAGAAGCAATATTCAGGAACAAAAATATGTACATGAAAATAAATTTAAACAGCTAATGAGGAGACAAATAGCAAAACCCCTTAATGCTCTATTAAGGGCAAATGCAGAATAAGAAAATGCCATTATTCAGTTACTGCTGCTGTCATACTGAATTTGGTCCATTTATTTCCTATTTCAAGAAATGTAGACAAAAAAATAAACATTTGCAACACATTTATCAACATACTAAAAATAAAACAAAACTCAAAATCGTTCCAAAGTTAATAACAACGTTATAACTTTTAATCCCCTGCAGATGTTAAAAAATAGATTTTTTTGTACTATACCTACTACTTCACGTGAATATTGTTCCATTTCAGTGGTGATTCCTTTTATGGAAAGGCAGGATTTCCTGTTCCACTTATTTGCAGAGGTGTCACTGCTCTAAAGTCACAACTTCCACAGCCTGTCCATCCAGCGTTACAGTGTTGTCAATGCGTGTGGCCACAGGGGCCATGGCAACTTGAACAGGCCGACTTCCTTGTGCCAAACTAGTAACTACAGTTTGATACATACTCACTGGAATCTGGACTAAACCTAAAAGAAAGGACAAAAAGAAAGAAGTCAAAGGGCATGTCACATTGGTTTGTTTTGAGTCTGGGCCTCAACCTAAATATGAACAAATGAACCGACTGCATCAGCCTTCCCTTATCTGCCATTGCCTTTATATGTAATTGCTCTATGGTTTTAGCATGTTACCATTTACTCTCTTCCTATTGCGGCCACACAACCTGTCATAGATTATACACCAACCTTGTGTATAACATAAATATGAACTATGTGCAGTCCAAAGATGCTAATAAATTGTTGGACACTAAGTACTATAAAAATATTCCTTTAAACCAAGATATAGTTCAGGGAGAATAAAGATTGGACTCTAGAGAAAGGGGGAAATGTCATCTGATGAGTCCCAGCTGACCCTACTCCAGAGCTACAGGAGGCTAAAAAGGCAAGCACAAGCCCCTGGAGCCTGTGCTATGATCTGGGCTATACGGCAATAAACGAAAGTCAGCTGACTACGTTAATGTACTGAATGACTAGGTTATACTATTGATGATTTCTTCTTCCTTGATTACACTTCTTATTCCAGGAAGACAATGCCAAGATTCATCAGGCTTATATGAAACAATGGTTCAGAGAGCATGACAAATCATTATCTCACATGAATCAGCAAAGTAAGCTGCATCTTTGTGAATGCCTTGATTTTTGCCTTGTCCTGAGGGTTAAAGTTTATAATCATGCATGACACTTTTAACAAGGTAAATAACCATACAACAGCTTTCATATAATTTTATCATATCTGTTCATAAGCATGAACGTTTTATTGCACCATAACAGGCATCTGGCACATTACCAGGAATGGATCTCAGTATGCATTTGTTAGGTGTAATCACTTCTGCCCCAGGGCAGAATCTATGGGAGACATAGGAGAAGATAATGCATGGAATAAGGGATGATTGTTAGTGAATCTGGTACTGCTTCAAATGTGTTCCACACACTACCTGCCCAAACGAGTTGCAGTTTGGATTTAAATAATACCTAGGATCCTTTGTTTGGTTAATTACTGCAGCAATTCATATGGTTTAGCTGGCAACTCTAACTCATGCAGTGAGTAGCTTCTCATCCCTTCATCTCTATGAGAAAAGCTCTATAGAATGCTGAGAGGGGTCAATGAATGGTCTGCACCAACCACAGAAAACAACTAAGCAGAATCTGGAATTGGGTTAAAAACCATCCAGTGCATTACAGGGTAGGATGGTTGAGAACTGTCAACTTAGTGACAGAAGACAGAAAAACTTTTTAGTTCAATTAGTTTTTGAAAAACAAGACAGAAAAACTCTGGACTCTGGGGTAAGGGAAAAAGGTCATGCTGTCTGATGAGTCCAGCCGACCCTATTCCAGAAATGTAGGTGGATCAGGGTGAGAAGGCAAGCGCATGGACCCATTATGCATAGTGCCCTCTGTAGAAGCCTCTGGAGCCTGTGATATGATCTAGTTAAATGATTTCCCAGAAATGTGAAAGAATGGTTCAGGGAGCATGCCAAATCATTTTCATACATGAATCATTCCCCACACTTAACCTTAAACACGTAAAACACCTTTGTGAAGTACTAGAGAAGATTTTGTGCTACTTTTTGACCCTCTTCTCTTTAATACAAATTAATGGAAATACACAGGACATTGCATGAAGTGTCAAAAACTAAATGGATATTGAAAAGCTATTGAAAAGGATTATCCCAGTTGCACTCCGATTGGCTATCTGCACTATTATATATACACACTTCCATGTACCGTTTTGCACTGGTCTGACAGGACTTTGGCCAAGCAAACAGCTGTAGTAGCTACAGACAATCCACATCTTATGTTTGTCAGAGGGACTATATGCTGTGACACCATTTTTACAATTCCTTCCCTCCCCCACCATGTCAAATCGGAGGCTTGCTATTAATCATTTTGCGCGTCAGTCAAATTTATTTCACCTAAATTAGCCACGTTAAGTGGCGAAAAGTACCAGACTCTCACTTAAGACTCTCTTAGTTCAGTTGTAGAGGCTTCAATGCCATTATCTGAAACATTTTCTATACAATTTTCTTAATTTAATTTTGACTGGAAATTGGGTGGAGTCTGACTTTAGGACAGTACTGCACAATCATCTGGCTTTGTCAATTTTAGTTGTTTATACAACCTCAAAATGCTACCCTTATATTACAGTGATATCATGAACAGTAGCAGTAACCTCAGTCATAGAGTATACGGCAGGTTCAGTAATCAGACAAATGGCCCTCAGTAAGCCAGCCATCTGAGACCATTAGAGGGAAGGGAGTATAAGCAAGTAGTCATATTGCACTTTGTGTTGTGAGCCTGTACTGTGAGAGGAGAGAGATGATGCAATAGAGGGCAGTGGGCAGGGCTACTGTGCTGCAGTGCAGTCCCAAACAATGGAGCAATTGAGCCATCCACGCCCTGCTCTTGGAAAAATCGCTCTCCTTTACCGCTCTCTCTGTCCCTGCCCCCCAACACTCTAAAACTTCTCTTTCTTCATCTGTACAGTATAGATGCACAATGTATCCCAGATACACTGTTTTAAAAAAACTTCAGTGCAAACTATCTCTAAATGTTCCAACTGATATGCAGTGTCCTGTTTCAGTAAAACTTGTCAGTCATTCCACATTTGGTCATAACATTTAACTGTACTAATACGTACTATTTACTAGTATCTGTGTTTACACTGTGTTTACAACATTTTCATTGCAGAAAGAGATGCAAGAACAGGGGAGCTTGATTGTACATCATCACAAATACTGCACCAACCAGATTGTGTCTTGTTGGCTAGGCTGATTCTGATTCTTTAATTACAGTGTCTCTGTATGATTGCAGCGGTTTATATGAAGCATTGTTATGGGGTGAAGTACCACTCTTTCCTCCCTTAATCACCATTACATTGAGGGCTGCTAAGAGGCAGACAGAGAGGCACTAAGTGAAGCAAATCAGTCCCAGCCACCTCAGACAGCCCACTTCAAAGCCTGTCCTGCATGTCCATTTTACTGATTGAGCGCATGAGGTCAGTAAATTCAGGCTGCCTGTGAAGTGTTTGCTGTTGATTGCACTCTCAATCTTCCAGTGCAACCATACCAAAAAATATTATACAGAGCAATTGACAGTGCGATCCTAGTACTCCTGAGTCATTACTGCTTCCTTAGACCAATAGCTGCTTACTGTCTTTTACAACGTGGAAGTCACTGTTATATGAAATCACAAAATCAACATCTTTCCGTTCTTCCACAAAACATCAAGAGACAATAAAGACATTACAGAAAATTTTATCAACTGTCTGCTTGTGTCACAGAATTTCTTATACTCCCTCATAAATAGCTTTATTGCTAAAATTCAGATTTTACCAGATGTTTGGTTATTTATTCTCTCTGTTATAATATTATATATAATATTATTTATGGTGGCAGTGGATAGAAGAAGGTAACCTCAGTGAAAATAAGAATCTGGTCACCGAGGGAGAGAACTGATGGATTGTCAAACATGCATAGATGCATTTTTATACATACATACATACATATATATGTATGACATAAGATATATATATGTATTTATATTTGTGCTTTAACTTTCACAGATCTGTTCTCTGAGTTCTATGAGATAAGTATCTCAGTTGTGAATCTGCTCTTGTAAATTTAATTTATGAGCACCTTGAGAACACTGGGTTCTCTTAAGGCTTTTTTATATCATGTTAGCATGTTTCTCCTTTTTCATTGTTTCTCATTAGGGGTCTAAACCACTAAGGAGCATATTGTGGTTTTAATACAGATAAAGTAATTAAAACATTAATTAATTAGTCACATAATTAAACATTAATTAATGGGATTTTTGCAAAACCTAGCTAAGGACAGGCAATTTCATGAAAACCAAAGACTGAAAGCTGAAGACTGATTAAGTCTAATTTCAATATACTGCTCAGTAGCATGTTTAAAATAGTTGTTGTCGCTGCTTTTTCTCGTCAACTTTTATATAAGAGTCTTGTGTCTCTGATGCAGCCTTGTTCAAGCTAGCTGACAGCTGGCCTTGTGATTAGACTATGCACTGATAATGGAAAGGATCAAAGCCTTCTAAGAGGCAGCCCCCACAGGGACCTGCCAGCCTCCTGCGGTCACAATGGAGTGTAGGGAACACCAAGCCACCCGTCAAGATATCTACTATTAGGACATTAGGTAATGGTAAAGGTACAGAAGTTGATGGGTGAACAATATTGCCACTAGAAAGTTGCCATTCTTAAAATCTGTTTATTGCCCGAATGCACTGGACTTTGTATATGCCCCCTCTCAAATATACAAATGTCGTTTATTGAAGAAGTGTGCAGCACTGCATATATAGAGTACTTAGGCAAAGCATGGATTAGTAATAAGTGTGGAGGCTGGAGCGGGTAACGCAGGTCACACACGCACACCATCTGTCCTAGGAACACCCAAAGGATTATTACAGACCAGCTTGCCTGGTCTGGTTTGCAGATCTCTTCCCCCCTCTCTACTGGCACCTTATTGTCCAGACTATACATATATAACCACTAAACTGAAAAGGTAAAAAGGTAGGATGTCCTGCTACATAGTTAAGGTCTTACTATTGTAAAATTGAAGTCCCAGTACACTAGGAAGTCATTAGATTTCTAAAATGCTCCTAATTCCAAGTAACGTTATAACAAGGTGAAAGGCCTTGTATTATATCACATATAATAATATATATTAATATTAGGAAGTTTATATAATCCTAAAACATTAATAAACATATAGTTAAAAATACTCATTAATTCAAAAGTGACATTCTTATAAAAATACCAAAGTTTAAGACTAATAATAACTAGTTGGATTGTCCCACTTCTCAACAAATTGTGGCTGGCAATGCATACAACAAAGTGAGTGTTTTTGAAAGGCTTATACCATTGGCATCTTGCACTCCAGTAAGAGCTCCTACTGCAGCTGCCGTCTCTCCTGCCAACACGATTTGCCCACCTCCTTGTAGAGTAGCCTCTGCCAATGTTGCCACTGCATGGGCTGCTGCTTCACTATAACATATACACATATGGAATGCTGATATTCATTATTCATTCCTTCACTTTGTCCATGCATATTTATATTTTTTTATCCTCAGTCTTCATAAATTGCAAAGTCTAAAGTCATTCATAAATGATTTGGCAAAACTCTTGACAGTTTTTCTCTTGGCTCCTTCTTGACAGCAGGATGAAACATCAATAAACAGATACAAACCAGTGCATACTGCCCCCTGGTGAAAAAAATATTTACACACAAAAACTTGAATCTACCCCACTGGCTTATATCGCCTTTGCTACAATGCCTGTCTGCCCAAAGGACAGAGAATAATGCATCCTCTGCCTAATTGGGTTGGGAAAGAGGGATTGGAACAAAATGTTCCAGTAGTGGTGCTGCTATCTGCTGCACCTATCATTGCATACTGTGATAAACAAGCTGAAGATGAGCTCAGGTGAGCCCAGGTAACAGGTCTCTAAAGAAATACACCTGAGAATGGCACTGAGCTAGGGACTAATGCTGCATCAAGTGTACACAGCACTCCACATCCCGTTTATCTTCCTTACTCGCTCCTTCTTTCTTTCAATACATCCCCTGTGTACCTGTTAAGCGCCATAGTAACTGTTGCCCCTGGCTGCATCTCTTGGGAAGCAGCAACAGCAGCCTCTGCTAAGGAAGCCACTGCCTGCGTGGCCTCAGATGCCTGTGTGGTCTGGATGGTCATCTCACCTCCCTGTAGTGTTGCCCAGCTTGGCTCAACCTTAAAGTAAAAGAAAGCAATAAAGACAAACAAATCTCTAAAAAGTTATTTAAGTTATTTAAACAACTACACAAACGTCATGTGTAAATCATGGGTGAGGACGAACCTAGTGTAGAATAAAGTATATAGAATTGTATATGTGCTTGCTGCTGTTGTTCCCTCTTACCTCCCCATCTGTGACTGTAGAGTAGTTGACCTGGGCAACAGTAACAGTGCCTGGCAGTTCTGATGCATCAGTAAGTGTAGCTACAGTTGCTCCAGTTCCCACCTGAGATCAAAACATAAAAGTGACACGTATTCCAAATGAAATATTAGGTGTAAAATATTGGCTGCATCTTGACATGGTTGACTTACCTGCAGAGTTTTATTTCAATGTACTGTAAATGAAAGGCTACAGTGCATGTCTATATGTATCAATACACATTTAACCTAATTCTAATTAGTCAGTTCAGCTATTTAATGATGCACCCACTGTTCACACATGTTAAATGCGCAGATATGCTTTTCTGATCTCCACAAAACAGTGCTGCCAATAGAATGGGATGCTCTGGAGCCCATTTTTTGGGGGGAAAAACCCATCATGTCAGTACATCTTTCAGCTAAATAAGGTATGAGCAGAAACTGTTCAAGAACTGTTGGTGTAAAAATACGCTGGAGCACTTCCTTCAACCCTTGAAGAACTGGTGGCTAGCCCAGAGTCTTGCATTATATCATTTACCTTACATTATAAGCTCACCAGACAAAACATTAGTCACCTTGCATTTTTAAGGTGAGTCGCTTTGGACTACTACAGACGATGATGTCTAGGGATGAGCAGGATATATATTCCTGTGGGGTGTGCTGGGGGACTCATAAACTGAAAAGAGGTGGTACAGAGTAGTGAATGCCTCATTCGACATGTGGAAAATGGCTTGTAAAGCAGATGCTCAAGTTTGGCAAAAAAGAAGTGAGTGCATTTTGGACCTGCTAAAGGCCATAGTGTGAAGACAGTAGATGAATATGCAGGTGTCATACAGTTCAATCAGCAGTGGCAAAAAATCCCAGTATACTCAGTTTACAAAAATCCCAGAAATTCTTGTGAGAATTGTGCCAGGAAAGCAATCCACGAAATCTATCCGAATTATAATTCTTTGAGTGGCTAAACACTAAAGTCACTTTCATTGCGAAACTTGTCCAGTCCATTCAGTCCATTTGAATAGCAACTATTATTCAGACTTGTGTAGGTATTACATAACATCAGGTGATTTAGTCACAGGTGTCTAATTCTTTTGTCTGGTGAGCTTATTTTCTGAGTTGCACCCAGAAAAAATAGTGTCAGGGGAAATGCTGTTTAGAAGGAAGATACAGGTAAGTTTGACCAAAATGGACAATATTTATTGAGTTACAGAAGAGACATACAGAAGTATTCCCTCACAGTGTAACGTTGGGTGCCCATGTTAATGTAACGCAACATGCCAGACATGAATGCAATGTCCCATCCATCTAACCCCATATATTAGTCCTCATTTAAGCGTCATTAATTTATGTCCCCTTGCCATGAGTATGCTGGCCAGTGTTCATCCTCACTCACACATCTCACAACTTGCAGGAATGGGCATTCTAAAGCCGTCCCCTGAGGTAATGCCACTTCATAATCAATTTACATACTGCTTTCCCATGACTTTTGCTATGTCTGTGTTTACGTCTTGTTCCTCTGCGCCACAGTGCATACAAAGTATATCTTATAAAAAGATGTTGTTGTTCACCATGTTACTCCTTTTTTTGATGGAACCTGGGCCTCCTAACCTTGAGTAATGCTTCCATAAGTAAAAAACAAAAGACTGACATCTATCTCCTGAAATCTGAATTCTTAAAATTAGTGAAACTTACTAAGCTTAAGCTAAACCGGCTTAACCAAAAAGGTAGCAAGCTTGGTCCCTTGTCTGTTTATCCATACACAAATTTTGTGTGTTGTTGTATCTGCCTTTCCATCTATGGTCAAGTTGTATATTACAAGTTGTAGTTTTTCAAACTGCAATTTATGAGTACACTGTTATTTAACCACGCACGCCTCTGTGGGCTGAAAGCTGTGCTTACCTGTATAAGTGAGACCGTTCCATCAGGATTACTGATTGTCTGTACCACTGTTTGTGAGGGCACCAGATGTGTAATATTATGGGTAGCGGCTGCAGCAACTTGTTGAGGGGTGACCTGCTGGTCTTCAAAGGCATAAAGTAGGTCCTCCCTTCCATGCTGCTTGTAGCAGTTCTTGACTATCGTCCTTAGGGCTTGTGTCCATGACACCTGTTTCCAAAGGCACACATTCACAAATGAAAAACCATAAAGCACGCTTTGTACGATTCGTGAGGCAAAGCTTGACAATTAAGCATAACAACACGAGTTCAGTTTTAATATATACTCATATACATATACTTTATATACACAAACACATACAAGCACACATACACACATGCCAGACATCTCGACATCTCGGCACTATAAGTATTTACCTACTCATAACTATGAATGAGCTCTAGCCATACCCGCTGTTTCTGGTCCTCTGTGCGTACATCACTTCTTACGTTGGCCCAGGGAATGTCTTCTGGCCACCAGATGGGCTTGCAACTCTCTTTACCCCAGCCAGGCTTCCCCCGGCCTGTAGAGTATTTCAGCATCTCGGGAATGAAAGCTCGAAGCTGAGCCTGAGAAAAGACATCCAACAGACACAACTTGTTTCACTGGACACAGAAAATATATTCATATTCAGCAACTTATTACTGAATTTAGCGCCAAACAAAAATGTTCTTCATACTTTGGAAATAAAATATGGTAATATAATACATTACTAGAAATGGCTTGTGAATTTGAATCTCATAGGAAAGTACACAATTACTAAACCTGCCAAATCTCTAACCGATTGGTTTGTTTTACCAGCAGAAAATAAGATATTTATGTTTTATATTCAACTTTTTAAGTAAGACATTTCATCACTATTTCATCCAAAAATGCTTTGCTTTGACCAGATCTGATTAACCACAGCACTCAATAGCTTTAATTACTCCCTTTTTATTTAAGGGAGAGAGGGTGATCAATAACCATTTCAGACAGACTCAGGGGCCACAGCATTGCATTCTTTGAAGCAAACTGTTACTTTTAAAGGTATGTACCGTACTGACTCTTTAAAGTCTCAATCTGAAAAACTTTTCACATGCCTCATTGGTGCTTTAATATCTGGAATTGTTCCATCAATTTTCTTTTCTTTTTTTTTTTTCTTTTTTTTATTTGATGCCAACACAGCAGTGCTTCTTGAGTTTTTAAACACCTGCTGGAAGTATATTAAATAACAAAATCAAATTTCTTAATGCATGTTTTATTCAGTTTTTAAAACACCTCAGGAAGTAGCAGGATCAACTACAACTTTCTCTATTCCTTTACTATTTAAATGAAACGTAATATACACTTTGGTAAGATTCATCTGATCATGTTTAAAGACAACATTTGAAGAAACAGTACGTGGATTACGTGTCATCAAAAGAAACATGAATGGAGTGATGTAGTAAGATATATTAGAAGAGAACTCTACCTAATCAGCCAAAACTTGGAGAGAAAGTTAAGTACAAACATAACTCAAAAAGCACCGTGTGTGTAAAAAATAAAGATGAGTTTATAATACCACATAGTACAAGATACATTACATAATATTAAATAACCAAAACTGGTGCTGTATTTGGTTCCTCTAACAGTGAATAATTTTAAGCAGGTGTTTGTCAGGATGTTTGTTATAAAAAACAGATGCTATTTTTATAGTAGCCTCAAACACCATATTTTTAAATATTTAGTCAAAGGTTTCTGACTCTCTGAAACATGAGTGCACTATATTCAGTTCCAATACTGCATTAGTGGGCTGCGGTTCCCATGGACTCCCTTGTTTGTTTACTGCTGCTACACATATGGATCCCACCCAGAACAAATTGTGTGAATCTTGTGGCCAAGGCATCAAGCCACCATGCTGCAGCGAGCTAAAGTTGGGTAGAACACTCATGTGGAACAGTGGTATAAACGTGAAAACAGTTTACTTTCTTTCTTTCTTCAATAGTTTTCAAACAAAGGATAATCACTTTTTTAAGTTAAACTAATTAATTTAATGGCCTTTTAGAAGGACAGGATCTTTTTGGACTGTCCTTTTAAAGAATCTAAAAAAAAAATTAAAATAACTTTCAACTTTGGTACAAAACAAAATTAAATCACCAAATTATATAATTTAGCTTTACAAAAAATGCAGTTGTACTGTTTGCCTTGTGTTTTTTGGAAAAGTATCAAAAACTTTAGTAAGAAAATATATATTTATTTTAATTTTGTAAACCTAATTTAACTTTAAAAAGTAGTATTCCAAAAAGTAAACACACAGTAACTGGATTAAATGATTTTAACAATAATTTTAAAAGTGATCTTAAAGGTTACACGTTACACGCTTTACCAGACAATCAGTAATCTGTACCAGAACCCTGTGTGTAATCCATGTCCTACATCTGTCTGTTCTCTTTGTCTCTGGTTTAGGAAATTTCCTTGCAGGGCCTTTTCCATACTTTTGAGGTACCTCATTTATAAGTTCCTTACATGCTACGTCATATTGTGAAGTACTTAGCATTTCACCCTTGCTAAAATACAATTAGTCAATTGATGTTTACAGGTGGGATTAGGGCATGGGGTTGGGGCTATGCTGTGCAATGACTGACAGATTGCTTAGCGCCCAGAGAATATGTTCAAATTAGGTATTGATCAATTAAGAGAGCAACTTGGCATATTTTACCATCCTTTTTCAATACCCCTCTAGGGCTTACCTAGCTGCCTAGTTAGGCTGTGTGGGCATGGTGGGTTTTTATGCATGTGTTTGCTGCAAGCTGTAGGTATTAAAGGTTATACTGAAAGCACATGTGTAGTTTGCAAGCAGCCGGCTAAGAAGGAGAGGTTCCCATCAAAATGCACTATTGCCCACACTAAGGCCTACAGTTTAAGAACAAGTGGGCCAGAATCTTAGAACTTGCCTGACTGTTGTGTAGATATCGTTTTAAAAACCATTAAAAATTGTTCTTATTGATTTCTAACAAATATGAAAAATTATTGCGTTATAATCTTTAGGAAACGTTAAAATGTTAGGGAAAGTGTCATGCTAAGGCTTGTGGCTTATGTAAAATGATGTTTAATAGTCTAACTACGCAATTAAGCACTACGTAATTCAAAGTCTTTTCTTATGTTGTCAGAAATGATGTAGTCTATGAATAGAGATGAATACAGATTACTGACCAGCTAATAGCAGTTACCTTATTAAACTACTGATAGACACATTAATACTACTTACACACCTAAAGTACCTTTTTTGCAAACCAGCCTATTAACAAGCTAGTGAAAGATGATTTACTACACTGTAAATGACCAGTGAGTTTAAGTATACAATTCAGTTCTCTCATTAATTAAATGGGCAACTAGTGCTTTGAAAGGCAAAGACACCTCATGCACATTGGCTTTATTCACACTGAACTGACATCCTTAGAAACAAGACTACTAAAAAGGTACCTGCTTAATAATGTAGAAGACTTTGTCTCATTTTCTTTAGTAATAAGCAAGCATATTTATAAAATTCTGTCACGGCTACGAACACTACAGAAACAGCAGAAAGGTGAGAGCTTTAACTGGGTTAACTGGTTGCACTCATTGTCCCTGATAAGATCACAGACATGCTGGGGATTATATTACATCATTGCAGGGTCTGTTCACATGACATCACAGAATAAATTTGGCTCTTGTGGGGGTAAAAAAAACCACGTCACTAAAAGAGCGTATTCCTCACATCCACATGCTCATACAGAGACAGTCAGCAACAAGACAGTGACAGGAAACTGCACTTGGAATGTGAATCTACACATTTTGTTAGGTTTTAAGTCAGGTTAGGTTTTTGCTTCATAGATAATGAAATATCCAGGAACGCTACAGTCAGTGCCTCTGCCCATGTCTGCTTCTGTGCAGATGGCCTAATTACGTGACCCAAACACTCCACTCAGCTGCCCCCTCCATCCCCTTGCTCCTAATCCACCTGGGAACCAATCAGAAGTCTTAGTGCTTGTCCCTGATGAGCCGGATAATTTCACAAACACACACATGCACACAAGCACGCAGACAAAACCAGGTTCCACATGCTGAACCCTGCACAGGCCTGCCTCCCAACGCCCAAAGAGGTGTGCTTGTCCTTTGTGTTTCTGTTTCATACAAAATTCTAAATGTGAACCAACTATTTTACACACACGCTGAAAACAACAAAATCAATCAAAAAAGACCCAGCCTAAGATATTCAATGCTTTAATTTTGCCCACTCCTTTGCATTACTGACCCTAGCATTAATACTTCTATATACCCAAGTGGCTATATGTTAGTGCCAGCAAAGAGCCAACAGTCTAATATAAAACACAAATGCATCTGAGGTGAAGTGAGGGGTTCAATCTATTTTGATTAATTCAGCACATCGTTCCACAGTAATGACTGATTTCTATGGCTTATGTAGTTATTTTTCAATATGTATGCATCTTCACAATGAAAGGAAATCTGATTTTAGCCTACACATTATATTGGTCATATATAATCATATCTTATATGAAAGGTTTATACTAAAAACTAAACAACATGGTATATGATCATACTGAGTATAGTTCTTAGTGTTGTTTTTCTTTGGAAGTTTTTATTATATTGTTTTGTGTCCTGGTGCAGAATCAAGCAAGCATCACAATGTATCCATGTTCTTTAACCATATGCAAATAATTTTCACTTTGAGCCTATCAATATTTTTTTATTATTTTATTTCCAGAGGGTTACTCATGAGAAACGTTTGAAACATTAGACAGATCTTATCTGAAGTGTTAGAAACAAATATTTGCCTTGTATTGCCATCTGCTGGCTGAAGCCTACCTGTGTCATTTTGTCCACAGACACTGGGATGCCATCAATGGTTAGTGGAGGGAGTTCAGAACTCAGGTCACCACCACCAGGGGGTGCATGTTCTGCCAGAGCATTTTCCAAGTCCTCCAAAATCATACTCTTATACTTCCGGACCTTAGAGGGAAGAGCAGGGCAGCTAAGTTAGAAAGCACTGGTGAATTAAAAAACAAAAAAGAGGAGCAAAAGAGAGATATACACTTACCACATTTTCAAGTGGAGCTGCACCAAACACCTTAAACACAGCATTGGGCTTAGATGGGGATATGCAAAGAACAATGGCCTGCTGGCCAACCCTCGTTGTATATTCATCCAGTGTAGCTCTCAGCTTCCTGCAGATGAGATTTCGCTTTAAGATTCAAAACGCTCTACCTGATGATAACATATTTATGTTTTTACACTGTAAGGTGTGAAACAAACTCACCTGAGCAGGCGAGTCTGTTGTCTTTTACGTATTGATGGGTTTGACTCAAAGATGTGTGGTCTTTTGCGTTTTTTTCCTGTTGCCACAGCAGCAGCTGCAGCCATGCCGACTGGTCCTAAAAGTTGATTTGTGAGGATAAAAGCAACTGTTTTACTCTTCCACATGTCAGAATGATTCAGACAGACAAGACAATTGTTTACTTTGTTGTTTGTAGTATTTCAACAGGAGCTGGGCACAAGGCTTGAGGAATTGAGTGAGGGACAAAATATACTCTCATCATCCTAGCACCCAGAAGGAAGTGTTGGTTTGCAATGCTATTCAGAAGGAAGTTAAAATGTTACCAGGAACAATAAATGCTCTCAGTATGGCGTTGGGCCACACCATATTTGCTAACGCAACGTGCCCGGTGTCTCAGCATGGAGTTGTAGAGGTTCTTAATGGTGTCTTGTGATACTCCGTCCCCTGGAGCCTGAATATTGTCACGCAGTTTCTGCAGATTTTGTGGTAGGGTTAGAGGTGAGATGACACCAGGCCTTCTCAACATGTGCTGAGCGCAGCACCTCCACACAAGGGATTTTTTGGTTGTCTCCAACCAAGACAAATTTGGGACACAAGTCAGAATGGAAGGCATCCGCAATAGGTCTCACTCAGGTACAGTGATAAGACACGTCCTTACTTACGGCCGAGATTCCATCTTTGTGCAACAAGTTTTGATGATGAGTGTATATTGAAAACTACTTTATCTGTCCTTATAGGAAATGTTACTGCAAACATGCGCATTTATGACATCCAGCTGTAATTGGCGGGTGTGAGGGGGTGTGTCAGTTATTATTTTTAAAACCAGTCTGGCCATTCCTTTGCTTCATGAAGCATATCTGCATCTCCATATTTATCTACATGGGTCAATAACCAAGATGATTAGATCACAGCCAGAGCTGCAATGTATGCATGCATAACACCATGGCACATTTGAAGGTACCTGCAGCAGCCAGATGTGCTGTAACCTCATCTGTTCCTGCAGAGTTTAGGATGTCAGAGTCATCATATGTGTCATCATCAGGTGAAGAAGGTGAGTCCTCGTCAGCGCTGAGCATGCTGTGTTCTGTGTAGGTAGCCACATGCACCTGCTGAGACACAGCATGGGCCTCGATGGTAGTCATGTGCTCCGTGTGATGTACTGTGTGGTCCTCCATGACTTGACACGGATTTCTTTAAACTGTCACACAAACACAAAAGTATTAAAAGTGGATTATTAATGCACATACCATGTGATTCAATGTATAATATCATTGGTAAGTTCTAATAAATGTGAATATTTATTTAGTTTAAAGTTTTTAGAAAAGGATAATATTTTTAACTGTTACCTTAGTTATTTGCTTAAACCATACAGAATACATTTCATTTCATTTCACAAGTGAAAAGGTTTGTATGAACTGACACAATCGTGACAGGGATGAACACTGTCTCTTGTAGGAAAATAGACAATAATCTAAACCTTGCAAACTCCGGCTTGCACTCTAGTGCGTGTGGCTAATTTCCTGGCTCTTGACACAACAGCTAAATTTCAAACGATTAACTGGTTGAATTAGAAAATGACCCAACTGTGTCAGGCAAACCACAACAGTGTGACAGTTTACAAACAGCTAAGGATTCTTCAGAGTACAGCTTGTGCAGCTAGATTAAAGTAATATGTAAACCTAGCAGCAGATGTTGACAAGCTGGAACACTCAAAGCTGTACAACATAGCCTTGGAAACGGGGATGAGGCAGGATAATGACTAACCGATTTCTATGAGTACGATGTCTAATACAGTCCTCAACAAACCAAACAGACTACAACATCTGAAAAGATACAAACAACTGTGGAGAAACACAGAGACTGGATGTTTCCCAAAAGATTCTTGATCAAGAATAAGTTTCACCCATGGGTTGGTATGCTGAGAGACCTCAAGTGACAAGTTCACAAAGTGACAGATGAAACGAAGCACAAAAAGATGGAAGGAATACACAGAAGACCTGTACAAAAAGATGTTAATTGCCACAACAGTTTTGTTGATGTCTGCTACACAAAATAGCCCGAGAAGCTACAGACACAAGAATCACAGAAATTGATAGCGCTACTAAAGAAACAACAAGATTTTAAAGCATAAATAGTTAAAGTGCTAACCAAAACCACTCAATGGGCGACGGATCGGAGGAGGCGAGTTAATTCTCCAATATAAAAGAAAGGGGATCAAAAGCAGTTTGCAGACTACCATCAAAATTATACTCATTACTGAATGTAAAATAGATTTACTCTGAAAGAGCAGGACACAGGACATGTAAAGAAACAACAGATATGCTTGCTAATGTATGCTGGAAAACTAAAAAATTCAAGAAATTTGACAAAGAAATTAACTATCACTTATGTAATGTAATGAGGAAAATCGGTATACCGGAGCATCACACTGCTGTAACCAGGAACCTCTGCACTGGTCAACAAGCCACAGTTATGACAAAAAATGGAAAAACAGACTAGTTCCATTTTGGCAAAGAAGTGAAATAAGGCTCCAGTCTATCAACATGTTTGTTCAACCTTAGTGATTCAACCTCTGTGGGGCTAAACGTGAACAGCTGACATGATATATAAACTCGTTTGACATCCCTTTCAAAAACCATATGCATAACTATACAGTGTGGCTCCCTTTTGCAGCTATAAGCCTCCGCTTTACTGAAGACTTTCCATGAAATTTTAGAGTGGGAATTTGTGCCGGTTTAATAAAAAGAGGATTTGTAGGGTCAGGCACTGACGTTGGATAAAAGGAGTTTATGCTCTCAATCTATGTTTTTATCAAAAAGATGATCAGTGGGGTTAAAGTGCAGGCCACTGGAGTTCCTGCACAGCAAACTTTTTACACCATGCTTTTATAGTGCTCACTTTGTCCACAGCGCCACAGTCATACTGGAAAAGGAAAAACCTTCCGCAAACTGCGGCTACAAATGGCAATTACAGTTTACGAGGGCAGATCTAGCATGGCAGATGAGACATCATCTTATTTTCATCAGGATTCATTTTTATATAATATATATAATGTAAAATTAAAGGAAACAAAACTTGCAAATCAGGGTTAGGTGCACATGAGGCAATTATTAATAATACTTTTAAACTATTGTGCATATCGAAGTGGTCATATGACATCATCAGATAAAAAAAGTTCAGTATTTGTTTTTATAATGTAATATTGCCAGTGTTTCAGCATTCCAGAATAGTTCAATTGCCACAAGTGTTATTACTAAAAGCAATGATCTCAATTTACAGTATAAGCAGTAGACTTACAGATATACTTATTGTAAACAATTTACATATACTAAAGACAGTTAAAAGTGCAAATTAGAAATAATAAAATAAGCCTGCATATACCACAATATGATACATCTTATGGTAAAAGCTGATTAAGTTTACTAAAATTATTCATTTGTCACAAACTTATACAGCAACATAAATAACATGCAGAGTGCTGCTTATATTGTTTGTAGCTAAGAAGGATCCTATATGCACAGATTTATTTTAAACACACAAACAAATACTGATTCTGATTCTGATATCATGCACTCCCAGAATATGCTTGTGAATGCACGTGCACACACACAGACACACACACCTCCTACACAAAAGTCAGGAGTGTATTAAGAAATACCTGGTGGTAAACTCTTTGGAAATGGTGTCAGTCATGTAACAGTGGGGAATTACAGGCACATGTACAAATGGCCATTTCCACACACACATCATTTTAAATTACACAGCCTGAAAATGATCACATATGCTACCTCATCATATGAAGCATTCCAGCATAAGTAGTGTTTATTTGTGAATTCATTCAATCAAGATGAATTAGTTGTGTAGGGATGTCATTTAGACAATTAATAGATAACACAGTACATCTGTGAATCTCCTCAAATGTTGGCATCTCGGTTCATTCCTTAACCTTTAGAGGAGAACAGAGGGAAAACAACTCTACAAAACCACCAGCTAATGAAATGCTGACAGTGCTGTTTGGATATATCAAATGGAAGAGGCCTTAATTCTGTTACTGAACTGCAAGGTAGAGAGATCTTCACATTTAATCAACTCCTTACCTACTCCTTCATTTAAATTTCAGTAAATGTAGCTTTTATGTAGTTCAACCATAGTTTATTATATTTCTCATTTACAACATAGTTTAAATATGCTACTAATATACTACTAATATACAATATCTCAAAAGAGTAGAATATTATGACAAACATTTATGTCCTTAAATTAATTCAAATTTCACTTTCTGTAATGATGCATCATACCTTTTTTTTATTTGAATGCCTCATAGCTCATGAAAAAACACTGAGTATCTCAAATTATTAGAATATTTTATTTTAAATTAATATTCAAAATGTGTAAATATTGTGCATCTTGCAGTCTACTTCAGCACACACCACCACATTCAAGGGTAAGACTGCTGACTTCACAGTTGTCCTGTTGATAATCACTGATACCCTCCATAAGGAGTGTAGGTCACAGAAGGTCATTGCTGAAAAGCCTTTTTTTGGCATAGTGCTTTATCAAAGCATATAAAAGGAAAGTTTACTGCAAGGGGAAAATGTAGCAGCATAAGGTGCACAAGCAACAGGGATGACTGCAGCCTCGAGAGGATTGCCAAGAAAAATTGATTCAAGAACTTGGGAGAACTTCACAGTGAGTGTACTGAGACCACCATGCACAGGCATCGCCAAGAAAAGCTACGGCTGCTGCACTCCTAATATCAAAACACTTCTGAACCAGAGACATCACAAGCATCTTATCTCGTTTAAACTGGACTGTTGGTGTGCAAAGTAAATTATGCAGTCCATTTGGAAATCAAGGTCCTGGAGCCTGGTTGTCATGATCCTCACTTACCAACTTAGCGCTGGCCTGAAGGATGCTGCTGGAACAGATAATGGCCAGGGTGTGATGTATCAATTATAAGTGTGCAGATCCAACAGTTGTATGTATGTATGTATGTATGTATCTTAATTCCAATGGTCTTTTCC
Organism: Prochilodus magdalenae; assembly: GCA_024036415.1. Lineage (NCBI taxonomy): Eukaryota > Metazoa > Chordata > Actinopteri > Characiformes > Prochilodontidae > Prochilodus > Prochilodus magdalenae. The sequence continues at coordinate 470,145 of JAMWET010006439.1, read as the reverse complement.
TCAGACCTGATGATGTGAGCATCATGTTTGGTGGCTAAGCTGCCCCACATGGTGATGTATGTGGTGATAAGAGATTGTATGGTAGCAGCGTAGAGCAGCTCCTGTTGACCTCCTTCAGCTAATGCAGGAAGTACATCCTTTGTTGGGCTCTCTTGATGATGGAGCGGATATTTGGAGTCCCATTTCAGGTCCTTGATGATTGTCGTACCCGAGGGTTTGGTCTTATGAAACATTCAAATCATTTGAGATACTGGATTTCTAAGTTTCATGAGCTTTAAGCCACATTTAGGTCATTTAAGTCTTTTTTGTTTTAAAAACAAAAATGAACTTTTTCCTGATACTCTTTTATTGCCCGATTGTTTTAAGGTCCAATTAAAGCAAAATACTGAAGTCTTAATGAAATATTTGAGAATACTGCAATGATTAACATGTTGTGGCTGGTAACGATCCTTTTAACCTCAACCGATTCAGTGAATAGCTTCTCATGTCTTAAAACCATGGGAAGTTGTATCCTATAGTCATGAAAAAATGTAACTTGTTGTTTCAGATGTGTCAATTCATTGGTTTGTATCAAACCAATCCAACAACAAACGAGAAGCTGATCAGAAAGCATGTAAACACTCGGTGAACAAAGATGACACCAGAACTGCTTAATATTAAAGTAACAGCATTTCCACATGTGCACTGTAACAAGAACCCACAAGATCAGGACTAAACTGCTGTGTTGCCAAAAGAAAACCAATTGTTAGTGTGATTCTGGAGGCAGCGTTATGATCTTTAGTTGACTACCTGAATGTACATGAACATGTTATCCGATCAATAGATTTTTTTTTCCAAATTTGTTCCAAATCAAAAACGCAAATATTCCGTCGGCTCTAATTCTAAAAGAGTGGTTCAAAAACATGAGGAATTCTGAGTATCTGCACATTTAAGTGTAATGACTTTAAACATCTTTTTAATATCTCTTACAGGAAAAAAATATTACTACTATTACTTACAGGAAATAATACTATTACCTGGCAAAACATGACTAAATGACAGTATACACTGTTATTACTCTATTACTATCAAATGAACATAACAGGCACTGCTGAGACAAACCAGTCAATACAATCATTTTACCTCAAAACCACAAAAGCATGTACATAAGACAATCTTAACTCTTTCTACAATAACAATAGTGGGATATAACATGCTGGTAAAATAAACAACAACAAAAACCATTCTGCCCCAAATTTAATTGCATTCCTGTCCCCCTACAACGGCAGACATTTTAAGACAAGTTTAGATGTTTAAAAGTGAAACCTTTTATAACTTTTTAAGGATCCGACCATACCCTGGAATTTGTTTTCAGACAAACTGGCCACCACATATTCCCATCCTAAACTTTATTGAAAATATTGGGATGTATTTTAGCATGTCATATGTATCACATTTCACCACTACATGTAGACTACATTCAGACTGCTGGTTAAAGTAGTCCATGTGATATTGACTTTTATCTTTTTAATGTGACTTATATCTGACATTAGTCTGAACAGTTGGCACTCCTGTATTGACTGTACAAAAGAATAATGATCCATCTGGCACACTCATTCAACAACAACAGCTGTCCTCTACATTTCTTTTACATTTAAAAAAAATATTTTAATACAGCATCTAAATGAGCTGTGTGACCCCTGCCCTGCACATTTAGTGTTTTTCCGGCTCCAGCACACCCACTTCTGCCCAGGAAGGCAGTGCTAATCAGTTGATCAGTTGGATCAGGTGCATTGGGAAACATGAACTGTGTAAGGCAGGGGTTTTCCAGGTCCAGAGTTGAGAAATACTGGTTTACAGTGAAGAGCACAGCAAAGATAAAAAGAAAGAGATCTGGTCCCCATTTACCTATCCATACCTGTATCCATAGAAAGAAAAATGTGAAATGTATTTTGCTACTAACAATGTCACAGACAACAAATCTGTGCCACATATACGAAACCTGCAGCCTGAACAGAATCTAAAACCTAAAAGAACATGTATGGTCAAGATGTTTTAAAACTGAGAGTGGGAGTCAGCATGATCTTCTTACTATTCATAATTGTTTTGTGATTCACAAATGTCATAATAAGTAGGTTAATAGGATTTTGTGCACCACGGTGTGAAGAAACATCAAATTCATCTACTGTAAATCATTTACTGTACTGCTGGTCTCCAGCTTTTACAATGCAGAAACACTAAGTAATAAAACACTTCTCCTATACTGTGATGTTAGATTTAATGCCAGGTTGCTCATGCTCATGCCCTGACATTTGAATTTGCACATAAACCAGACCAGACCAGTGAAGAATATCAAGAATCAATGGGCCTCATTCATAAAATTTGTGTGAATACACATCAATTCTAAGTAAATGGGCTGTCCCAAAAACTCTCTGCCTTATTTAAAAACACAACTTGTTTCCCCCAACCATGAGTTAAAAAGTGGCCACCATATAATGAAGCCTGCAAAGCCTAATACTAAGACTTTAATGTGCCTATATAGTGGCTTCCTGCTTTTTTTAACAAAATGTGGCTGAAAGGACAATTTGACTTCCTGTAACTGTCGATAATTTGTGTAATGCCTCCTAAAGACACACCCCACCACCGAGTAATATGAGCAGGAAAGTAGCTCTGCTGTGCTTTAAAGAGAAAGCATTTATGCTTTAACAAAGATCAGTGGAGGTGCTTCCTGTCCCTACATTCTTCTTCTGTTTAGACAAGTACTGCTGCTTATATGCTCAAGTGGTTAATAAACATATTAGTTGCCAACAGGCTGCCAGTCATTGGTTAGCATCTAATCTGTGATTCGTGTCTTTTGTAATCTGCTAATTCCTGATCATCAAAGTTCTCTGTTATCTGGGTTGGAGTGAAAGTTTGAAGTTAAGCTGAGTTCAAGTGTTCCACCACACATGTGCATCTCTTCTCCTACTGAACTGTCTGTCAGCGAGAATAACTGGATTTAAAAACTATGCCAGAAAGTGGCAACTAACTTATTTCGACAACTAACTTATTTCACAATCTTCCAGATAACCAGCATGCAAAATATAAAGTTTAAGAAAAAGGATTGGGACACACTAGTGAAGGTACAAGCACAATATAAAACACACTCAGCAAATCTTAGCAAAATCATTCTTCATAAACTGCCTTGTGACAAGAAAAGCACCTGAGGACGAGACATAAACATGGTCACCATTTACACCATGAAATTCAAGAGGTTGAAAGAGACGGTTTCAAACAACTTCTGAATACTTAGACCCAGGATATACACCACCTGGACAAAAATCTCAAATAGCTCTGCCCTAAATTATACCACTCATTTCGCCGAACTCTACACACATAAACTGCGGAAGGTTTCACATTTAGCCACAACAGTGCACTTATGGTCAGGCAAAACATCAAGCTGTATCTGTTCTTGAGTGTGCATTATTGCCACCGTGAGAAGGCCGCATGGTTTGTATGATAACAGACAGCAGGGCTAATACTGTGCACTATGGATTAACAACAGGAATAGAATTTAAGTGAATTAATTAGGATGTTCATAGATACACAAAAGAAGAACGATAATGAATAAAGATGTTATATGAAAATTACATAATAGATATAGCATACATATGCTGTTATAAATATGTTTTACATTTATATTAAATATAAGTTTTATACATTTAGATTTATATTATAACTATAGTATAAAGTAAGCTTGTAGTATCATTATTACATTGCTGCTCTCTTTGAATGATCAACTGACTCAAAATATGTTATCCTGTTTTCTAGAGGAAGCGTTAGGGTCTCTAGAGTAGGCCAAGATGGGGCTTGAGACAGAGCATGATGGAGAGATCTACTAAGCACTAAAAGGACATTCGTCATATGTTGGTTGCAGACTAAAAGCACAGGCATGAAGTCCTGGTGGTGAAGTCTGAGCCGAAAAACAAAAAAAAAAACAACACAAACCAACCAAACCATTTTAAAGTACCTGAATGCCAAGTGCACAGAAGACTGTGTGGACACACCGTGACCCAAATTGTGACCTACATCTCAGAAACACTAAAATAACGATGACAGGATCAAAGCCATTATGACAACAGAACTTGTGGCTATGGCAACAGAGAAAGACAGCCCTAACATTAACATTTATGGCATTTAAGATGACGCTCTCATCCAGAGCGACTTACAAGGTTAATCATATTACAGGTAGGCCAGTGTAGTGTTAGGAGTCTTGCCCAAGGACTCTTATTGGTATAGCACAGCCTAGTCACCCAGACCAGGAATCGAACCTCAGCCTCCCACATGGAGACTGTAGCATCCTAGGGGGCAGTGATGTTATCCACTGCGCCACACCAACCACCAAGGAGCCCTACTTCAGGCTCCTTAACTGCTTCATCACAGGCTAAGGCAGCAGAAGCTGGAGCAGGTGATGATGCAAGAAAAGCAGCAAAAAAAGACTAAATACAAAAAAATTTGACCAGTTATTTCAAGAAAACACTAGGGGAAACTAAAGAAGTACATTCTCCCAGACTGGGGAGATGCAAAAAGGTATTAGTGCCTCCCTGCCTGAAGCAGCCCTTCGTCTGCAAGTTGAGGACTTTGTTTACATCAACTTCACTTGTTTACATTTGTGTTTTGCTCATTCTGTTTTGACAATCACAAGGACACAGGGACTGTGCAATATTTGACAGAATTTGAAGGAAGTAATTTGTGTACAAATTACGTGATGCACAATTTACTTTACAGTTGCAGTTTCTAATGTTCCAGCATTTATTGTTTGGATGGATGAATAGATAATTTATTGATCCCAAAAGATTTTATGCTCTGTAGTTCATTTTAATTCCATTGGATACATGTCTTGGTTTATTTTAAGTGTTTTTAATCTGCCTTTGTGTGTTTTTGTACTTTGAAATGATTTACACATGTTTGCAATTTTGTTTGTGTTTTTATTTAGACATGTTTTCCTGGGATTTATAAACATCCTTTTATACTTTTTTTTTCTTTTTTTTGCAACAAACAACTCACTTTTGCACTACTGGATATTTCAATGATATATCTTTTTATACAAAAGTTTTTTTTTCATTATAATAAACATAAAAAATGTGTTGATCCCAAATATTATAGCATATTTTATAATATATGCTTTCTTTTTCCCCCATACTTAACTCAGTACAGAAAGAGAAATTATTCACTGAAAACCAATATTTAACCTCAAGCCAGGAAACACAAACAAAAAGTTTATATAAAATCTAAAATCACAGTACGGTGCGTGCCACAAAATCAAATGTCCTCACTAACAAAGAACAGTTGGTCATTCCAGAAAATGAGCTCCATCTTCTACTTTCTTAAGTCATATTCTGCAGTTGCCGTCAAGCACATATTACAGGAACTCCGGGTCTAAGCAGATTTCTCTAATGGAGAAATGAATGGCTTTAGTTTTTTTTTTTTAGACAGCCTTTAATCTTTCCCCACAATTCTAACATTTCACAGTCAAATAAGGTACCACTCCTGGTATGGACACCACTTCTAAAGATGTCAGTATCAGTGTTGTCAGGTCAATGTGCCTAACAGTGTTAGCAGAGATGTGGTATGCTAATATTTCTGTAGCACCTTCATAATTTAGAGAATCCAAATAGAACGCATTAGAAAGAGCATGCCTGTAGAGTAAAGTCGCACCAGGTTTCCAAAATTATATATATAAATATTTATTTTTTTACCACAATGTTTATGGGCACACAAAACCAAAAAATAAAAAATAATGATGGATATTCCAACAAGATAATGAAAGCTACTACAGAGTTAATTTAGTGAAATTTGCACTTTATTTACTTTAAATGTGTGACATAGCAGCGCAAGGCTGTCTTCACTAGAGGGCCTACAAAAAATCTGATAATTACAACACTATCAAAAAGCATTTGTGTAATGGTCACAGACATCAACAGTACACATTAAATGTTTATAGCACTTATTAGCATGTTATGGGTCACCTAGGAGTGGTGAGATATGTTGAAAAGGTGGAAATGTTATATAGCAATGCTGCACACTGTGAGCTACTAATACCAAAAAAACAATTCCTTATATGTGAACATAATCAGACTTGTGATCATGCAGCAGGCCAGTATTTCACAAGTCTTCTAAAGAGACTAGTTTTAGCAAATCAGAGGCTAACACCAAGTTTAACACAATTATATTTTAAACAAGTTACATCTTTGTGCCCAATTAATGTGGCTACAGTATATAGCAGAAATCACATTTGCTTTCATGACATCCAAAGCATCATTTGGGTCAACTGCTTGCTGTTTAATTTCTTTTAATAACTATTTCTTTTCTAAATAATACGTGTATCAAAATGCAAGGCACTTCAAAGTCTTTCAAAAAATCAAGCAAACTTTAGTCGCAGTCCTGAGGACATCCAAAATGCCTCCATACTCACAAACACTGACACTACGAAACCTGATGAATGTGCAAATTTTACACAGAAATTAGTTCTGCTCATGAGTCATGAATACGGCCTGCATGTTAGTGATCATCTGCTGCATTGTCTATATATTTCTTTCCATTTCTCTTAATTTGGAGTTTCCAAATTCAACTCCCTTCACAAGTATAATCTAATGTATTGCATGGGAAGAGGACAAGGTTCAATTTGGGCATTCTGACACCGAGTCACTTTTAGGATACTTCTGACTCATCAGGCTCATGTACATATATGCCACACCAAACTTTGACAGCCCTCTCAGTGAGTAGATCAACTTTATGACATTGTCAACTGGAGGGTAAGTCTCTATGGCCAATTTAAGAAACACCTTTTACAAAATAACATTAAAAGGCACATGCTGAATATGACATTTTGCCACTCACTAATACACTTTGTTATTACAACAAAGTACAACCAAAAACGAGTTACATTTATAGTTATTCTCAGGAATAATAGCTGCAGTCTACATATCCTACAACGTGCCGTTATTAATCCACAGTCCCTGGTTATGAAAGGCAACACCTACAAGTGTACCAACTAGCGAGCTAACGCGCTCCCCGGGCTAACCTAATGTCACCCACTGTTTAATACTGCTAAAATGTAAATGAACTGATTTGTAGGCTGTCAGCCATCAGTCTTACAAACAGCTCCCTATAGCTTGAAGCTAGCTGCTAATAATACAGAGCGAAATAGCGGCTAGTGTCAAGCTAGTTAGCCCATTACACTTCTGTGCTAACTAGCAGGCCATCATAGTCTAAAAGTATCACACTGAATCGACATTAATTCCGCTGTTTTTGGAGAGTTCTACATTATTAAACAAACTGAAAAAAATACAAAACAGCTTTAGGTGTTTATCATCACAGCACTTAGCTTCCCTGCTAACATGCTAGCTAACTGTAGACTTCAGTCATATAACACTGTACTAAATTAAAAACAGAGAAGACAATGAAATGTTACTTTTATAAAAGTCTGGAATCATGTAGTCCTCATGACTGTCAAACCCAGGAACCCCTCTGCCCTCGATACTAACCACACGAGCACTGTAACTAGTACTTCAAGCGGACCTTACCCTAAATAGCTAGCTAACGTTAGCTCCAACTTATTTCACACCCGCCATCACAGGACCAACGCGGCTCCAATGAGGCCTAGGCCTGCAAATACGACGGTATTATATATTTGTAGATATATATTCGTGGAGTAAGTAACGCTGCTCCCAGAAAAAGCCCGAAAACTCCAAGACGTTCCTCCCTGTTCTGTATCAACACAACCTCCATCACTGCTTTCACAACCCTACGCTGCCGGGTTTGTTGTTGCGGCTGCGCCGGGGCTGATATAGCTGGCGATTGCGCGGTAGGGTACTAACCTCAGAGCGGCTGCGCTACTTCGGGCCTGCGCCGTACAGCAGAGCTGAGAATCTGACTTGTAATGGAGGACAAAGAACAGAAAGCGCACCCAAAGCTGTTGCTGACAGCTTAGTGGTCCACATACTGCAGGCGAAACCCCGCCTACTCTTAATTCTAGAGACACCCCGTCCAATTGCAGCGATTAAAAAAAGAATAATTTCATGAATTTCTACATTTCTAGCCAGATGACCTGGCTGTTGTTAAGGGGAAAAAAATCACAGTATAAATCATCAATATTATAATAACAGTTATATCTGCTTTCTTGTTTTAAATGTTAATTTAAAACTGTTTCTGATTTAAATGTTTATTTTATTAATTATTCACAAGCCGTCTGGTAACTTTTTTTCAGGAACATAGCGCTTCTTTTCCATACCATGCTGACATTAATATTTTTTAAATCCACAGCTCACTTCATTTCATGCAATACTATATATATATATATATATATATATATATATATATATATATATATATATATATATATATATATATGGTATTGCATGAAATGAAGTGATATATATGGTATTGCATATATATATATATATATATATATATATATATATATATATATATATATATATATACACACACACACACACAGTTTTTTTTTTATAGACCTAATTGTGTGTGCTTTCCCTCCCTGAGCTGAACTACTGCCCAACCTGTGTGGTCTGATGCAGAACTACTGCCCATTCTGCAAGCTCATATTCTACATTTCAACAGTAAAGATTTACTTACAGCAGTCACTGGTTACACTGGTGACTAATTTTCATTCTGACTTTTAAGTTTGTTACTCACTGCTACTCTTATAGGACTGTTATCTATATTCTATATTAAACTTTAAATTCTTAAAGTTAATGTGTACTGTTAATTCTTGTCTTTGTTCTGGTCTTGCTAACCCATGTCAACAAGAGGTGGATGGGTTTCCTTTTTGAGTCTTGGTTTTTCTCACGGTGTCTTCCTCTTGGTCTAAGGAGGTCTTTTCTTGTCACTGTCGCCCATGGCTTGCTCGCTGGGGGCAGGATTCTCTGTAAAGCTGCTTTGTGGCATCGTTTGGTAAAATGTGTAATAAAATGTAATTTGTGTCACACAAATGTCAAATTTTCTGATTTCTTAAGGTTTCTGTGTCAAATGGTGTAACTCCAGGAAAGATTTAAATGTGTTAAAACTGTTATTTAATTTGAAAACAAATGTTTTAAAAAGTTCACAATCAAATATTAAACCGGTGTCCAGTAATGTGACAGGTTTTAGTCATTTGGTATAATAGAGGTGTTCATTTTCAATAAAACATTATTGAAAAGTGGAAGTGTTTAGAAACCTTAAACCTCAACCTCATCAAACACTTTTGGGAAGAACTAGAACAGAGATTGAGAATCTCTGACACCACAAATGCTTTGGTCGACGAATGGGCAAATTCCAGACACATTACAAAAATCTTGTAGAAAGTCTTTCCACAAAAGCGAAATGCAAAAGTGGGGCCAACTTCATAGTATCGCTCATAGATGTAGAATGGGGTGTCAAAAGCTCCTGCATGCGTAATGTGTAGGTGCCCAAACACTTCTGCTATATAGTGTGGCTAGACAAAAGTTTTTCAGTGGTTATGACAATATCATACTCTGGATGCATCTTAACTTTAATTCTTTGTTTTTATTTATGTCAAAAACTCTAGCCTGATCGAGGATGCCACTTTGTCCCGTTCTTTCTGCGAACTGGTTTTAAGGTGTGCAACAGTATAGGGTCTTTGTTGTCGCTTTTTAAATGTCATTGCATTTTAAAAATACACACATTCTCTAATGAGTACAGGTCAAGATGAGGACTGCAGGTATTTGTGCTTTAATTTTAATGGAAACCTGTGACTTTTACTCCACCACATTTTAATGACAGTTATACTTTTGGGAACATTTCTATGTAAATTCAGAGTACTTATTTATAAAATAAAAAAAACAAAAACAAAGACCCAAGATACATTTGTCCCTTATCTCAAAAATTAATGAACACAAGAAAAATTATTTGCTGACATTGTTCGCATTTAATAACAGTGTTTCACCACAAGACTGTCACAGTAACACCAGTATCATTTCTACTAATAACAGTGAAACATCTGATCCCAGTAGGAGATATGGTTCCGGGATCCTTTCTTGGTACCCCTGTGGAAACCAAAAACTATTGACGGAATATGGAGAACACTCTTTTTGATTTGTCCTCAGGACCCTGGAGGGGACAGACGAAGACGAAACAATGAAAAAAGCATTTTAAAAGTATTCCCTCCAGTCACAGTCAAAAACGATAATTTTAATAAATAAAGTTACTTTCACATAAAAATGTAAAATTTTTAAACCCAAAATGAATGTGGAAAGTGCATCTCACCTGAGATGGCGTAGCTCCTGTAGGACTAACGCTCCCTTTCTTTGCTAAGAGAAGTCCAAGTGTGACTCTCCAACCTGATGGAGGAAGCGCTGTGTCGCAGCCTACAGTCAGTAATCCATCAAGATCACATTCTTCCCTTATTACACTCACCCAAGGACACCAGCTTCTGTGTTGGGCCACTGGATCAAAGACGTTTCTAAGCAAAAGTCCTTCCTGCATCAAAAGAAAACTTTCAGCACCAGAGAACTCTAAACATAAAACATACAGCATGCTAAGTGAATGTTCTTTTGTTACAACAGTACTTCCCAAAAAGAGCACTCTGTGATAAAGTACAAATACAATGCATACTTGTATTCTCTCCCCTGAAAAACCAACAGGGTCCTGAATAATTATTGGCAAACTGAGTGGAGTACAATAAGTCCATGTAAAATGTCAGTGGTCATCAGTAGCAAGCAGGAAAAATACTATAATTACATATACTATAACAGAAAGCCAAAACAATCATCTGGGGACTAAAGACAACTTGATCATTGGACAACTATGGCTACAAGATTCAAGCATTTGTCATATGCACAGAGAAACAATTGTCCAAAAAGATTTTAAAATTGGCCAAACATCAAGAAAATCTAATCATGTGTTCCCAAATCTGACCAACTGAAGCAACCCCAAATCGTAACACTACATCCTGAGGCTTATACAGTGGGACCTATGCATTATGGGTTTATTGCTTCATGTGCTATATCATACCCATCCCTCTGAACTAGAACTTTTTTGATGTATAATAAGCAGTGGGACCACTATGCATTATGGGTTTATATTGCTTCAAATAAATATATCATACCCAAAAAAAAAAAAAATAAATCACCCCCCCCCATCTATTTTCTAAGGCTTAACTTTATGTCGACACCTGCACCTATAGAAATTCCTTACACCTGTTATTTGGCAATTAAAAATTCTGATAAGATTTAGGTTTTACTTTTAATTGTTGTATTTCAAATACATAAAAAGGTTAAACAATAGACAAAATAGACAAAAACTCCTGTTCCTGTTTACCAAGCATGCCGACATTCTGACAATATTCACAACTGAACACCTGGAATACTAGCATGTTTACGACTGTGTTCTAACACCTTTCCATCAACATTGTTCAGGGACTGAAGACACACATTGAAAGTCATCCCCCTTATCCAGTTTTGAAAGCAGAATTTTTTGCAATTTTTCATTCATACATGTTATCAGCTGTACATCCTTGTTGTCATATTTTGAGCTATATCAGGCTACTGATAGTTACTGCAGGCTGGCCAGTCTAGCACTTATGCAGCCATAACCAGGGACATCTCTGCATAGCACAGTGTCTAAAAAGAAGCATATGTTGTTTAACAATGTATGAGCATTTCCTGCTCAATAATTATAATTTAATTCAACACATTTCATGTTATTGTAATAAGAGTCTTTATATACACGCCTAGAAGAAACACTTATCCTTTGCCACTCCAATAAAGTCATCATAAATTTGTCTCATTGTGAGTTCTGGTTACATCCTGTCTCAATTATGAAAAATTATTTTTAAAAAATAATAATAAATAAATAAATAAATAGGAAAATAAATAAAATAAATTAAAATAAATAAATAACTCCCGTCTCATGATGCCTCTTTGTACCTCAAGAGGCGTTAGATCTTTAAGGCACAGGTAGTCAATGAAAGGATTTTTTTTTTTTGAGGGAAAAGCCAATGTTGTCTTTTGTCTTTGTCTAACACCAACAAATAGGTTGTACTTACAGGGCCACTCAAAGAAGAAAGACGTGGGCGTTTTGTTTTTCTTTGGGGGCTTGAAGGCATTTCTGCTATGAGGTTGTCTCCTTGGCCTCTGCTGCGGGTTAGGGGCCTTTTGCCCCTTCCTATCTCTTCACTAGGGCTAGGAGAGTCCCTGCTTCTGATGCGAGGAAGGGATGACGTACTCTCAGACTACAATAAAACAAAATAAAGAAGAAAAACCCAACATGGGTGGCAGCACAGCAAACAAAACAAATACTGTTTCATAATCACTCACTAGAAAACTGTACCAGTGAACAGGATCAGATTTTTTCTTTAACAGCTAAGACTTGAAGAGTACAAATCTGTCTTCCGTCACTCGATAATAAACAATCCCAAGGAATTCCTGTGTACAAATTTCAAAGTGAAACCCTAAATCCATGTTTTCTAATGAAGATAATCTTGTATTTCTTGACCCTTGCTATAGATGTACAGTGTATTGTTGTACTCTCAGTGTAAAATGAGGGGTCCTAAAAGTGGTAAAGCTGCTATCAGCTAACATGGCACCACCCTCCCTTACTGTCTGAGCAACCTAGCGAGCTAAAGCTAACTTGGTAAGCATCTTCGTAATCTCTCCACCTATCTGTCTGCATGTTGTGCACGTCTGAGGACCATTCACCCAGCAGCTAATGTTATGGCAGCATTCCGTATGCTCATCCTGCAGTAAAGTGGATAAAAGCTTTGCCTTTTTTACAGGATCGATACATTAAAACTGGATCAATTATTTAGCGCATCATGGACACAGCAGCATCGCTAATGACACAATGCAAAGCACATTTCACTGAGGACAGCTTCAGTAACTTCACTCAGGAGACTAGTGATTATGCTAAAAAAAAAAATTAGCTTGAAGAATGGATCTGAATTTGCTCCTCTTGTCCTCTTGTCAGATGAAGAAGAGAACCTGTGGCCACAACGTGACTAACTAGTGTTCATGGTGATCTGTATTTTTGCCTATAATTTTACAAATGCCAAAAGTCATTGAATAGCTTTATAAAAAAAACGGTTATGAAATGGAGTTTCCTCTAGGAACAGCTTGGGAATGCACAAACCCAAACATGTTATGAGGTGCTCTCTTTTTTTTTTATATTATTATATTTTTATATGCAATTTAAAATATTGAAAGGTTTTAAATCGTAAGAGCTGCATTTGTTAAAACACTGGCCACGCTATTAAACTTGGGAAAGTTGGCAAATTTATTGAGGTTCCAAGTTTGTTTTTATATTACTGCAATTCCAAATTGGAAGTTGGAAAATTTAAGAAAAAGCTAATAACATGAGAGTTTGTGAATGACCTGTATTTAAAGATAAGTCAAACAATGAGAATCAGCCCATGTACTGTGTAAATGAACACAACCATAGTTAACTTCAGTCTGGAATATTAACTGGCTGCTCCCAAAACTCAAGCCAGAAGAAGTGAATACACTGCTTTTCTCAGTTCTTAAATTGAGTTCTTTGACTATAAATCACAACCGCAACAATGGTCCAAAAAAATTAATAAATACATTTTAGAAAATGCATTTAGATATTCTGCCTATATCATTCAACCCTACATACAAGTGATGAGCAGCTACCTATGCTCATTGAAATACTGCAATATATTGGAACATAAATAAAACAGATTTCTATGTAGTTGTCCCCAACCTGTTCTGTGCGTGTGCCATCCTGGCTGCGAAGCTTCATGCGACATGGAGTTGGGGACTGAGAGGGGGAAGTAGGTGTCAATCTGTCACCAGTTCGTGCCTCTGGAAACACAGTAGAGAACTGGGAGTATGAAGAATTCTCTCCATCACCAAAACCACCCTCCAACTGGTGAAAATTCCACAGGCCTACTTTCCTCATGCAGAATGCGCAGTTGAGAACAGGGAGATTCACTGCACCGAGGCCTGGGCTACATGGAAACACAAAAAGAGGCAACGCATCATATTTTAATCAATCAAAATCAGCCAAAATCTAAATTATTAATGGGCCAATTCCAAAACTCCCACAGAAACCCATTTGGTGCTGCGACTGGTCAGGTAACCAGCCGGCCTGCAGCTTCAGGAGCTAAGCCGTATTGAAGTTGTGGTACTCGGAAACACATCCACACAGTCTTGTTGTTTGTTTACTTGCAGACACGGAGCTGCACATGGACCATTTTTTTTCAGGCAGTTATTTACAAATTACAAATCTTGGGTCAGAAAAGTCCATGGCTCAATTGATTCATGGCACTCAATGTTCAAAAATGTAATAAAAATTGTAATAATGATTTACTTTGAAATATTAATTCATTAGAGATTAATTTAAATTCTGACATCTTGAAATGTAAAAGACAAGGTCATTAACTAGCAATGAAAGTTTTCTAAAGACTTCCCACAACTCAAAAGTGACATGGTTGGACATAAGCTTGTTTTTTTTTTTACTAAATGAACAGAATACCCAAATGGCAGATTAATGTGAAATATCAGGTCTGTCAGAAAATGTCATACCATTCAAGATTTAATTATTAGCCTATGTTGTGCAATCGCTTCTTGAAAAACATTTCAGTGTTCCTAGTCTTAAACTGCCACTGTCATTTACCAAATGAGAACATATTTAAAAAACAAACAATGATGACAAAAAGGTATTACTTAAATCAACTGTCTGTTTTCAATTAAATATAAGTCAAAGTAAATTTACAACATTCATAATGGCTATAAAATAGAAAATAAATCATTTAAATGTATTACATTCACATAGTTTTCAACAGTTGTCAATTAATTAGGGGGGGGGGATTAACAATTCAATTGCTTAATAAATGTGTGAATGTGTCTACTAACCTTGCTTCCCAGCCACATAGGGCAACAACACAAGCAGTCATCTGTATGTTGAGTGAATCTAAGGAAACGCCTTCCTGCTTTTTTAGCTCCTCCTCAATCAACTGTAACAGACTGCTTATCACATCTTCAGTCAGTGCCTACAAAAGACAGATACAAAATTTAATAACAACCCGGGGGAGCTTTGCAGCTAATGTGTGAAAACAAATACTAATTTAGAAAACTGTATCGTGAAACATGTATCAGAAAATGTTCATCTTCAAAACAGCTGGGAATGCTGTTGCAATTTAATGTAATACTGAGTGACAGTAATGCCTGTAGTATCTATAGCACACAAACAATTAATAATATATTTTAAATAAATTCCATCACTGTAATGTTCAAAAAGACAGGCCCCAAGAGCATGTCTTCAGACAGTAGGGTTTGTGTTGGGCTCAGACATCAAGAAGCAATGCACTGTACAGGTACAGGATTATAACATGGATTGGGTTCACTGGTCTGCCTAGACACGCCACTGATCAGTGCCCACTGCCTTTCACTGCTTGGTGGCCATTTGCAGCTCTTCGTGAACCCCCACAGTGATGGGAAAATCCATCTGAATAATGCACCGTGCCCTCAGGCCCAATTTGTTCAGAATTGGTTCAAGCAGCATTCTGCAGAGTTCCTACAGACGGTTTGCACATTCGACCAACATGAGTCCAATCGAAGCATAACCCTATCATGCCTTGTCCGCACTCCAATAATTAACATCACCTTTCCATGAGCATGCTGGCCATTGTTTAACCTCACTCGCAAGATGACACCTCCCAACTTATAAGTTCCCAAACCGCCCCTGACCGCAGGTAAGGTCACTTAATTAATTAAATAACATATTGGTATTGTCTGCTAAGGCATTAACAAGGGGACTTGATACACCGCACTGATGTCACATCTTTGCAGACTATTTTGATGCACAATCTTTATGTTGGCTTTTTAATATTATTGATAGGAATGTACTGTGCATTCTGGTGGTGGTGGTAACGGAAAGATTGACTGACTATAGAGCTAGAGAATGTGAGCCTTGGTAAGTAAGTGTGAAATCATGAGACATGCAAACAATTCAAGATATGCCTCGCATGAGATGTAAGCAAGGACGAGCCTGATATCACTGTACCTCACTGAGCCAACAGTAACGACTGCAGAAATTCACCCTGTTCGTGCCAACACCATCGGCACCATTGTACAGCAGTGTACAATTGGCTTTCATCACATGGATATTGGTGTGATTAAGTGTACGAGTAAATAAGTGCAGTATCAAGACATACCTGATAACTTGCAAAGGCAGTCACTCAACAGAGACGCAGGTAGGCTTCTCAATGCCAACAACAAATTGCCCACTATTTATTTGTGATGACAAACACTGACAGAAATGGGTGGGTTCTCACCATGGCTTTGAGTTGCTCTGGCTTCAAAGTAGGCAACTGCTGTTGTAGAAGACAAGCACTCTTGAAACGCTCTACAAAGGCACTGAGTAGTTCTTTAGGCTCATCGAATGGAACCATCCAGAACCGATCTAGAAAAAAAAGATCAGTGATTTACTGGATATGACAAATATAGGGTGAGAAAAACTTTCAGATGGTGAAATCTTTAAATACCAGGGCATGGGAAATCTGGCCATGAGCAGAATTTTTCATGCTGGGTTTGAAGTTGCTTTGTCAACTCCAAAATACGTCCTTCATCTTCACAAATAAACATTAAGCAAGAGCAGGATTAGCCAGATTGCCAGCAGTAACTAATTGTCTAAACGTAATTACATGCACACTAATGATTCTAACTCACATTTCTGGAAATCCAGGGATGGCTGAATGGATGCACAAAGGAATGCCTGACAACTGGAACACTTCAGAATGTCGTTGTCTACATTTATCCAGCCGTACTGAGCACATTTATATGGTGAGAGGACAGGGGGCTTTCCAAACCACTTCAAACAGTTTGAAAATTTAAGAAATAATAACAAAGAAACAAGTTTCAAACAAATTTACTCAAGTTTACTCGAGCTGCTAATCATTTTCCATTTTGACACAGGGATTTTGGTTTAAACATAAGATTATTACTATAAATCATTGATAAGCTTTTTCTTTTGAAGAATATTCAAATGAAGTTATGAAAACCATAAAAAGGATATAGAGTATGATTCCACCCTGTCAAAAAAAGCATTTTTGTTTGTAGCCTCAGAAGGTGTATCATTCACAAAACTGGAGGCCAGGGAGTCAGAAATCAAAGTTGAACTGAAAAAGAAGAGAAACATTGATACTTATTAATTAAACAAGCCACGGAATAGTTGGGTACCTGGCACAGAAATTGTCTCAAATGGAAACACCAGTATTTTAAATATTATGCAAAAAATCAAAACAGAATGCTGCTTGGAGTTCAAAATAGTTGAGGCAGTCACAGGCATGTAAATGCTGTTGTCGCTTGGAGGAGAACGTTTCTCCTGCTGATCCAATCTATTGTGGGAGATTTTTTTAATAATAGTTAGAAACGTTACAATACATCTGTTGATTTATAACAGTTATTCATATTATGCAGTATCATTGACAGATTCAGTACAATTATACTGCATCAGCCTTAAATGGCTCTCTGTGTATGCGTATAGTATTGTCTGTGTGTGTCAAGATAGATGCCATTAAGAATAAGTAGACCTGTTCCAGGATGCATGTGCATGCACTCCGTTCTGATTACATATTGTACGCATACAGAAAGTAGCTCAGTCAATCATATTTTTTCTTCAATAAAATATATATAATTATATATATTTAAGTCAATATATAAGTCATTCCTATTTGGTAAATTAAAAAAGGTGACATAAATATGATAATAAAAGAAAATGTTTTCCCATAGATTGCAAATGATGATATTTAGTAAAGTGATATGTGATTTGAAATAAATGCTGGAAAGGTGAAGGGTATGAGAATTTAAGAGAGACAAGGAGAGATCAGGTAGAAACTGTGTGTTTTATAGCATAAAAGAGCTGGCTCAACTTAAAAGTAACTTTAATCCCTAAAAAAAAGGGGGGGACTTAAAAGGATTTTGGGGCATGTCTTTTCATCTGCAGGAGCACAGCAGTGTAGGGTTTATCATATCATACCTGATAAATACCTTTTTGTAATCTGTACTGACAGCTACTGTGCACTAATTAAGAACTAATTATGATATGTAACCAATGGAAAAATGAGGCACTGGGCCTGAAATCCATTGCTTCATGTTCTTGTTTAAAATTTTAAGGCTGTTGAAGACACTTAACCTTATACTTATACTTAACCTGATAAATCAAAGTGAAAAGGTTTGTTTACCGCTGCCTGACCGTTACGATGGAGTACAAAATCAAAGTGTGAATTAAAATACATTAGTGGATTTTGCTAGCTACAGTACATCCACAGCTTGTACATCCCACAGATCTGTTCCAAATACAGTTTTGAACGTAGCACCCTTGATGTCTCTTGGCCTATAGGGCCACATGTTGCAGACAAGCATTACTGTTATTTAAAAGTGCTGGCAAGTGCAACCCCTCCAGAACAAAAGCTACAGACCGAAAAATATACATCCAGGCAGAAGGAACTGGCCCAGATGTTGACTACTGTCCTGCATGTTGTAACATCCTCCTGTCCTAAAACTGCCAGGTCACCTCTGGAAGTTAACTGGTTTATTAGTTGAATCATGGGTATTGGAAGCGGAGCCTGTTCGTAGTCTGAAAAATCCATCATGTTAGTAGCCAAACTCAAGTTATTACCACCGATAACATTGAAACAAACCAAACCCAAAGAAAGTAACATTACATATACATATTAAAAATACATATTAAAGTCATTTTAAAACATGTTACAGTATTCATATGTCAGGGAAATAAACTCCATCCCTTGGTGCAGTGTTTCTAAACCCTGGGCCTGAAGGCAGCCTGCCCTGCCACCCTTCCTCTGCTCCCACACCTAACAGAGTTGCAGGGGCACTGTTCATGCAAATCAAACCATGTGTTACTGCTTTTATTTTTTAGAAAAATATATGCTAAACTCTGGTATGAGCGTTTTGCTCAAGTGAATGCCTAATAGTATTTCAACAGTTCGTCCATGTGCCCAAAACCTAAATCCAGACCAAACATATCAGCACGAAGAACAGATATTGTATGTTTCGCGCTTCCATCCCTCTGCTATGACCACGTCCGCTATATTGAGCAGAATCCATTATTTAAAAACCGCCATTTTTGACCGCATATGAATCAAAAGAAACCTGAAATCGTGCGAGTACACTGAGAAAATATCTTTTTCTCACGAACTATCTAGGGTTGAATGTAATTCGCATTAGCTCGTAGCTAATGGCTGAGAAGCTAAAGCTTTCCTATTTCTGTATGGAGCACACTCACCGATTTAAGACACTCTCCTGTGAAGCAACCCCCTCACGGAGTAGCTGTCGAATTTTTAAAGGGGATACCACATGCAATTTCTCTGATTTATGAGTGTGTTCCGGGCGACTTTCATTATTCCCTAAAGTTGCCATTTTCGTCAACAGGCGCAACACAGTTTGCTTGTAGTTAGAGGAATTCGTGTGTTGTGGTCATACTTCTTCTTCTGTGGACTATAACGACTCATGAACTACATACCGCCACCTATCGTAATACACGCGCAACACAGAAACGAGCAGCATGAGCACACGCATGTGTCCAAATTCGCAAACTACAGGTAAAAATGCAGGTGTGCTGGCGGGGAAAATGTTTGTGTATACACCTGACATCTTAGACACAATCAGTAAATGTGTATTGGGCTTTCAGGCAGTTCTGATTAGTAATGGTTTTGAGCAATGAATGTTCCTTGTGTGAGGCCGTAAGGCAGATAAGCGGAGGGAAATACCAGTGGTGTTGTACCATCTACACCAGTGTCCGTGTGGGTTCCTTCTTTTATTGACTCATTGACTGGTTCAAGACCAACCTTTCACCCCGCATGCGCGCAACCAAGGAGACTCTGAAAGTTTATCATGGTGTTATATACCGATCAGCCATAACATTAAAACCACCTCAACCCAGTAAACTTTAGACGTCCACGGACGGCCATTGTTTACTGGGAACGATCTACACTCTTTATCCATCAGCTCCACCTACTACAAATGTGCACCTTCTAGTTGTACATGTAGTTTTAGTTACAGACTGTAGTCCATCGGTTTCTCTGCATATACTTTATTAGCCCCTGGCCTCACCTTATTTCCCTCAATTGTCAGGACCACGACAGAGAAGGTATTATGTGGGTCATGGATCATTCTTAGCACTGCAGTGACACTGACATGGTGTGAGTGTGAGCAGTGCTGCTGGAGTTAACACCTCAGGATCACTGCTGAACTGAGAATAGTCCACCAACCAAAACTATCCTACCAATAGCATCCTCTGGGCCACGTCCTGTGACAACTGATGAAGGACTAGAGGATGACTAACACAAACTCAGCAGACGATCTATTGTCTATGACTATATATCTATAAGGTGGACCAGCTACAAGGTGGGAGTGTCTAATACAGTGGACAGTGCTGGGACACAGTGTTTTAAAACTCTGGCAGCACTGCTGTGTCTGATCCACTCACACCAGCACAACACACACTAACCACCACTATGTCAGTGTCACTGCAGTGTTGAGAATGAGAATGATCCACCACCCACATAATACCTGCTCAGTGGAAAGCCTGATTATTAAAGAACATGATGAAAGGAGACTAACAAAGTATATTGAGAATCAGATGGACCACAGTCTGTAATTGTAGAAATACAAAGCACTCCTGCTTTGGGGGAAGCCGATAAAATGGACAGTGAGTGTAGATACAAAGAGGTGGTTTTAATGTTATGGCTGATAAAGAGGCTGTGACCTGTGACATATGGTGACCTATGCCAAACATACTCTGACAAAACGGTGGTCTACTCTTGGTAGAAACAGAGGCTGTTGTGTTGGTTGTATGAGAGTGTAAACACTATGTGGTCCTGTATACTTTATACAACATCATCATTGAGCATTACACTTCGGCATATGATATACTGGGTCTTCGGCATATGATTATTGACAACGGCCTGTAACGTCTGACACAAAAGAGTGGGAGGACAATACTGCTAGGGTGCAAAGTACTGACCATGATGGGAGGCCGAACAACTGTTCTACTGGTCTAGGTAATAACTCCAGCATAAGCCAGAGCCTGGCCTACTCACTATCCTGGCTCAGAGATCTATTCAATGGGATGATCCAGAAATTGCAAAAATACTGGCATAGATCAAAAAAATGTTCATAGCGTCAAAAACAGGTTTGCCAGCCAGAAAGCTGGCTCTGGGAACTGTGAGGCAGCAATGCTGGGAGTCATTGTCATGCATTCATGTAAGGCATTTAAGATAAGAAGCACAGATCACTTAAGATAGCTGTGAAATCTTAGATGCTGCCATGCTAAAACATAAGACCCATCATCATACTCATCGTATAACTCACGTACAAGGATAGCACCAGTTCTTTAAGTTGACTGTGGGAGCTCTAAGACAGTCGCTCTGAGAGTGGAAATCACGTTACAGATTGAACTCTGTTTGGCTGTTATACAATGTTTTATTTTAAACAGTATTTTATACCAGTTTTACTGCATGTAGCCAGAATAGAAGTCAGAAAACACAACCAAAGGAGAAGGAGCAGAGCTGAAGGACATTCCTGAACTTTGAGCATAAGCCATTTAACTTAAAGAAAGCTTCGTAAAATACCACCTGAGATACGTCATATAAAAGATTTATAGACAGCTATCTGCACTCTTACCTGTGTCATGAACATGAAAACATTTAGTTTGGATTTAGGTCTTATAGATAGATAGATAGATAGATGGATGGATGGATGGATGGATGGATGGAGTGTCATATAGTGCAAATAAATAATAAACCTATGATTTAACATAAGAGATTCAGCCCTCATCTGTCCTCTTTCCTCTTCCAGTCCCACTGGGAAGAGTTGAAGAGCGTGATGACTCTGGGGACAAAGGGTCTCCTGAGTCTCTCTGGAATTTGGCTCTTTTCTGTGAGGTGGAGGAAACAAACCAGATGGTTATGGATTTGTGGATTTAATAAATGACAAGGCTTCAAGATTCAAGATTCAAGATTCAAAGCTTTATTGTCATATGCACAGTAAGGAAACTAGTTTCCCTGTACAATGAAATTCTTACTTTGCTGCCCACATGTCATATCATAGAATCCACATGGATGTCATAGAATAAAAAGTATAAATATAAATAGACAGATAACAAGGATCAAAAATTAAGCATGCAAGAATATATAAATAAAATATAAAATGTAAACAATTTAGAATTATACAGGCTATACCGAGGAACTTTAGCTACTGCTGTAGTAGCTCGGTAGATGGCGGTAATGCACGTTACGCTGCCTAACCGCTGGCTCAGAAGAAGAAGAACCCACTCGACAGTGCCCTGGAAAACATGGCTACGTGGGGTCAAGCTAACCGGTTATCGCGCGTGCTTATTCGCGTTTGCTATAGTAGAAGTTTAAGTCAACTCAAAGGTAAGGGGCATTTCATACTGAATAGAGGACGCATGAGCCATATTTTGGGTTTTGGATTTCAGGGTCTGCTGCCTGGTACCAAAGGGCTGTGAACGAGTCTCAGGCTTAGGTGTGAAAGACATTGGTGGTTGTTTATCTCGATAGGTAAATATAAAGCGGTATGTATGAAACTACGCCGGTGAGCCCTAGAACTGGACGCAGGTGCTAATGTACGTTTTGAATAGCTTTCTGCTGTTTATGGTAGAAAGACAAATAACAGTTCAAAAGCTGATCGAAATGGAACAAGATTTATTTCTTGCTGGAATTATAGATTTGATCCTGATGTAGCGTTAGGGCTGTTCTGTTATTGAATTGTCATGCTTTCTGCAGTTGGTCCCGAGTCATCTTATGCTACATCAACGCGTCAAGTACCAACTTCTCATCAAAACTGGTAAGTATGGATAGTGTTGGATGTGAGCAGTTTCTATACTGAGTCATGTTTCATACCCTCATTGCACTGTAACTAGCTTCCATAAATGTATTCTATGAGGCCTGGAAACCAGCAGGGTATGTAATAGATGTCCGGGTCCTTGAATGTACTATTAGTGTAATTATTCAGTAATTTAACATTCTAGTAATTTAATAAGCACAACAACTTTATCATGGACATTTTAAAACATTCATTCATCTTCTAAGCCACTTATCCTTCAGGGTTGTTTAAGGGGAGCTGGAACCAAACGCAGAGTCTCAGTCACAGCATTCTCAGTACAGTAGAAGGTGGAGGAGACAGAACTGTGTTTGCATGTCCCAAACTGTGTGTATAAAGTAACAGAGTGAAACTTGTCTTTACTTAAAAGGGATAAAGATTCTGCATAATTCAGTGTTTGAGGTGGAAACAAACTCTTTCATAGTGGTTTGATGTTAATGTTTATTATAAAGAAATGTACCCAATAGGGATCCAGGGGTCATGAAAATTGCAGTGCAGATATAGACACGTTTTATGTCCTAAAACAGTAATTGAATTCCTTTGTGTCTTCTGAGTTGTTATGCACATTGTTAATAATGAAAAAATATTATGCATATACACCGATCAACCATAACCTTGGTTGAGTTGGTATCCTTGGGTGGGTGGTGGATCATTTCTCAGCACTGAAGTGACACTGGTTGTGGTGTGTTAGTGTATGATGTGTTGGTGTGAGTGGGTCAGACAGCAAAACTAACACAATTATCATAAAACAATATTTAAGGCATCAAGCAGTGTTTTATAATAATTATGTCTAATAACTTTCACGGAGCTTTTAGGGTGTGTTAAGGCTTGACAGGCTTAGTTTAGTTAAAGACCCAAACTTTTTGTGCCACTTCTTTGGTACATGGAGAAGTTGTTTTGTTGCGTGCATATATTGTAGGATTTCTTCATAAGCTCTGAATTACTAAAATGGATTGTAATTACAGAATGGAAAGCATAGAGGCATTAAACTCTTGCTATGTCTGGTTTCTATAACCACTGCACTTTATTCACTCTGAAAGACTTTTACATCTTTGACATTTAATTATGCAGAAAAAAACCCTCTTGACTGCTATTGGGCAAAAAGGATCACCTTTAACATTGTGTAATAAAGTGGAGCATTTAACACAATGTAACAAAAAAAGTCCAGTCGTTAACTTGATGCTATCATATAATGGAGACCAATAAAAAATGACTATTCTTGTTTTGAGTGTGCTTAGGCTTAGTTTAGTTAAAGGCAGCTTTTTGTGTAACTAGAATTGTTTTGTACATGCAATCCCTGTAGGATTTCTTCATAAGCTGCTAGCTTTATGCACATGCTAATTGTATGGTAAAGGTCTTAGTATTCCAAGGCAGGGTTCAAGTTTGAAACCAATAGTTCAAGGTTTGAAAGACAAATTCTTTAAATTTTTATTTTTTATTTTTTCAAACCTAAGAAACCCTGTTAATGTTGTTGATGCACGCATAGAGGCATTTTCTTGCGATGTTGGTTTTCTATAGCTTACTTTATGAAGTGATTTTACATCTTTGACATTTAATTATGCAGAAAAAAACCCTCTTGACTGCTATTGGGCAAAAAGGATCACCTTTAACATTGTGTAATGCTGAGATTTAACACAATTGTTGGCAAAAAAAGTTTTCCTTCACTCTGTACTTCAACTCAGCCCAAAAAAATCTAATCTTGGGTTCAGTGTCTTAAGAAAAAGATTGTGGACACCACATCATCCCTGTACGCAAACTGCTAGCTTTATGCACATGCTAATTGTACCTTCTTGGTCAAATAAACCAGGGTTACATCCTGACTGCTAGTTCTGACTGCTATCTCTTCTGGGTTCAGTTCAGCTGATTGTGGACACCAGGTCATCTGACGCAGCACTCCATCACTCTGACCTTCTTGGTCAAATAAACCTTACATAGCGTTCAGCTGTATTTTTTCAACAGTGTCTCTGGCAAAGCATCCCAACAGCATTACACCTCCTCATTCATGCAGCACCTCATCTAAGGTGCTGTTACTTTGTGGTTTCTGATGCTGGTAGCTCTAATGAACTTTTTTCTCTGCAGCAGGGGTAACTTTTGGTCTTCCTTTCTTGGGGTGGTTCTCATGAGAACCAGGAAAGGCAGGCAAAATGTGTACCAACCCTACCTCTGCACAACATAACTGACAGTCTCCAACACATTTAGAATGCAAGCAGTGCCGCAAATAACTCTTGACAAGGCACACCTATAGACTGAAAGGCATTATAAGTGGCTATTTCATGAAGCTGACTGAGAGAGTGCCAAGAACGTTAATTGGTATCTATTACAGTTCTCTTTGGGTTATATGTTGTTATACATTGTGCTATATTAGTATCTTCCATGTAGCTGTTTTATTTATTTTTTTACAAAAAAATTATATGACTTACCTCTTTCTCAACTAGCAATGTGGAGCTTGGAGTGACGCATGATGGCAAAGCCATAGTGTGCTTTCACCGAGCTGTAGACACTGCCTTTGAGTTGACCAAGGTGAGCATGTACATTTTGTCCTATTGGGCTACAGTTGTGTGAGAGATCATTTTCAACTATTCTTTTAAATGCTGTCACAATACTGAAGGTGCTATATAATGAAAATACATACATTTTCCACATAGTTGAATAATAAAAGTTAAACATCTCACCTCAGATGTGTTTTTTTTAAATAAAATTAAAATGGATTAAGTTAATTTTGTAATTACTAATAAGAGGCCAGCCACTTTGCAGCTTTAGCTCACTTTTAGATCATACTGATCACTTGGAGTAATGATCGCTCTCTTTGGGTTGTGAACTCCAGCCATCATTACCATACAGTTGTTGAGTTATTCATTCATTTCAGCAGGACACACAGTCATTAATGTGCTGTTGTGTATGGGGAGGAATTCATGCCATATTCAAATGCAATCATTACAAAAATGAAATACAAAGCCTCTGTTAAACGTTCGCTGTGCTTTACTTATTCACTGAAAAAACACCTTCACAAGCAAACAACTAGCAGCTGTATTTCACTGTGTGGCGCCAAAGCAAAATGTAATGCACCGTGGTGTTGTGCCACAGTAAAATGTAATCACTGGCCAATCATAGCCCTTTGAGGGTGTGGCTGAAAAACCAGTCAGAATTTGTCACTCACATTTGCGTTTATCCAGAGTAATTGGGCCTTTGCCAGAGTGAAACAGAAAATAAGCACCAGTTCTACATGTTAAGGACTCTGCAGTTACATACGCGTTGGCCGGCATGCTGTTTAAAACTGAGTGAGATTTAAAGAACATCGCACAGTCAGTGATAAGGATTTCCCAGAAGTAAACCTAGTATTAACAGCACCAACCAGGATGATTAAGTACCTTATACATAGCTTATAATTAGTTGGTTCATAATTGTTAAATTCTGATGTGTTCACTGTTTTTATACATGACCACAGCAGAAAGTTTCATTAAACCAGTGGCAGATTTTTCTGCTTTGTCAGGATGAGAGTTGTTGATTATCAGAGCGGTAGCTGATAAACTGTGCTTCAGCTTACGGTCATTCACACCATCCAAGTTCTTAATATTCATAAAAAGTGTTCAAGGTCTTTGGTGTATTTATTCAAAAGGTGCCTTCACCATTTTCATAAGTACAAGGCACTGTTAAAACATTATCTAACTTGCTTCACCTTTCATCAAGTTTCATTTCTATATTAGTTGACCATAGTTGGATTAAATTTTCTGTTGTATAGTGAGCATATTAGTGAACTGAGAAATGTGCTACAATACTTGTATATGTTGTTTTGCTGTGTAGCCCATTTCCAGGCCAGATACCATCAGCGATTCTGCAGAAACCCCTGATCTAGTGCTGAAGTCTAAGCTCACTGGTGAAATTTCAAAGAATGAACAGAATCCAACTATAGAGGAGCTTTCTAAAATGTTCTACACCACAAAGCACTGCTGGTACCCCGTCGGACAGTAAGCCCTCTTCCACTTTATTCAATCATTTTAAAGTACTTGAAGTGTTTTTCTATTTTTAAGATTTATAAAAATGATTATTTTTCTATTGATCTTAAGAACTTATTTAATAGAACCTTTATTTTATTTGTACCTGATTTTGCTGGCCCATTCATTAAAATAAAAGCATGTCCATTTGGACAGTGATACAATTTTAGGAATTTTGTCTTGGTACAGTAATTGAAACTGACAAACTCTTGCTTTCCAAATATCTATAAGCCTAACTATATTTATCTCTGTATGAATAACAATATGCTATAATTGTAAAAACATTCTTATAACAATAAAATGATACCCGGATAGTAAAAGTCATCCTTTGGGTTTGTTATTTCTACCCTGCAGATATCACAGAAGACGCAGAAATAGAAATCCACCCAAAGACAGATCTACATCCTGACCAAGGCAAGGTAATTGTTCTTAATTCTCTGTAATTATGTACAGTATCTGATGTTTGTCTTGTGGGAATATCCAAAATTACATTACCGAAAGTGGAATTACATATTTTTTTCTGTGTTGGGGCAAAATGTTAAGGGTGCTTTTGCCTCTTTTCCTTTAGGAACTTCAGAACACCATGCAGACCAGGACCAGGACTAAAATCCATGACTTTACAAGACCAGCAAGATGCTAGAACTATAAATCATTTTATGGTATCAGTTGTCTTTAAACCAAATAAATGTAAAAAAAAATATCTCTTCTGTTCTTTTAAAGAGAACCTTATTGAACCTTTACTTTGTTTTAAAACACACACACCCTTAATGTTCACACTACCCTCTAGTAAAATTAGTTATGCTATGGGGTCACCAAATCTGTTCCCTGATCAAATATGCCAACTTGGTACTCAGCTTGGTAAATAAAAGTTTATTTGAATCAAGTGTTTGAGCTGGAAAATCACCAAATTGCACTGGACTACAGCCCTCCAATAGATCAAAGTTGATATGTTTAAATATATTTTGACCTTTAATACTTGTGTGCATATGTTTTTTGGCTTAGACATGTGTGTGCTGCTGTGGCAAGCAAGATAAAATACAAAATATAAAACACTGAAAGTCCTTTATTTCAGACATTTGAGTTCCTGAACATCAGTCTTCACACTACCAATTGGAAATCAGTGGGATGAACATCAGTAAAAGAGACAGACAGAGAGAGAGAGAGAGAGAGTGTCAGTTTGCATAGCTACTGAAAGAAAAACTAACTTTTTGGTGTAACGTTTATGATTGTACTTTAGAGTGAATGCTACCATTTTTAGATGCCAATCAGTGCACAAACTAAGCAAGGCACTGTGTACAGAAACTTGCACATAGGCAAGACAAAAAGCAATAGATTTGGAATCTTGTATGGTCCGCTAAGGGATGGGAAAATTTAAAGGAATGCATTTCTAGAGAAAGTAAGGAATTTCCTAATATGAAAATATTTATACATGTACAGATTATGGTCTGTAGGCATAGTGTAAACCATGCTTGTCATCAGTGAAAGGGGAAATCGGTAACAGAAGATGTGATTAGGACTTGTGGAGCATCAGGCTGAGCAGCTGGATGATGAGGCGTTCTGTTGGCACCCTGATGGGGTAGTGAGGGCATAACTTGTGCCCTAGCTCTGATATTCTCACATAATACCTTAAAAATAAATAAATAAATTACTAATTAGTAGATTTTAATTATATGCTCCATTTTGTGTCCACATAGTATTTTGATCCATGAAGAAAATAAAAGGTGTATACAGGCGTAGAGTAAAACACGGGAGAGGCAACGATTCTTCTGTAAGAAAAGTGCTCCTTATTAAACAGTGGTACTGTGACAACAAAGGTCCTAATTGTTTATGCTGTGCTTGTTTCAGATTTATGTACCTTTTACAGAGTCATATGTGATACTTTAAAGCTGTGCAAGTTACTGAGCTATAATATGACCACTCCAAAAATAATGCAGAGTGGACTTACACTAACTTCATTATCCTGCTGATTACACATTTGGGAATTAAAAAACAGCATGATCACTTTATGGAAAACACCATCCAAGCCAATAAATAACGGCTGGATTCGCGAGAAAACCTTTCCTTACATCAGCTATGCCTCAGCTTGTCCAAGGTCAGGACAGCTGGTTCCTGAATCAAGTCAATATTACTAGTCTTTACCCTAAACAGGCAAGCTACAGTCTTTTACCTGAACTCCTCTTTGAATTCTGATGTTATGTAGGTGTGCAGGTCGGTGTTGTAGTGCAGGCAAGCCAGCAGCACACGGCACCGCTGGTACAGGAGGACGGCCTGAGATGGGCTGAGAGGAGACTCTTCATCAGACAGCACCAAAATGACCTGCTTAGCCTGGTAACCCATGAACTGCGGCTAAACACAGGCAGATCAAAGGACAGAGTTTAAGCCAAGTGCTAATAAAAGGAGATGAAGAGCATAAAAATGATTCATGCAGAGATATAAATGAAGAGTAAACAACGTTATGTTAAATAGGCAAACAAGTGATAGAAAATTATACAAATCTATGGAAGACTTACTAGGAAAGGATGTGGTTTAAGGGTTCTAAAAACCCAGCCCATGGTCAGGAAGTGTCCTGGATCTGTAGAGCGACTTGCCTTTAAAAAAAAAAAAAACAGACCAGAGAGTTTATAAGCCCTTATTTGTGAATGTGATATTCTATACACAGAAGTGGCACAACATGGGATGTAAAGAGTGAGACTTACATCCAGACAGAACACTACCACTTCGTACAGCAAAACAGACGCTGCATCCAGGTACTCTGCTTGTAAAGCCTGCAAAAGAGACAGAAACATACACACATACACACGAGACAACACTTCAGCAAAAATGGTTTTAGCACTTAAGCTACAAGACAAAAGTTTCTAACGAACCCAGAAGCTGATAAAAGAATACAATAATAAATGAAGAAGGATTGTAACAGTAAGTGGTGCACCATTTAGGGGGAATGTGAACTGAATTTGTTGTAGTTTAAATTCTTGTAGTGTTTTTGACCTTCATTTAATCCATGAATTTATCCAAAATAGAGGTTTTATGTACAGAGCTACCAAAAATATGTACTACAGTTGCATATTTTGACAAGACAGTACAGTTCATCAGAACACGTGCCTTGCCTTCATGTAGCTTAGTGATATCAATTTGATGCACATCAGCATTAGCCTGCATGTAGTTCTTCTAAAATGCTTTTATTTTGACATGTCAAGCCTGGACTCAATGAGGGGAAACATAAACTACAGAATGACCCGTGACTTTAGTGGTCTGTATGATTGCTAGAGGTTTACGGATTACAGGCCTGCTGATAATCTAAATTGATGTTCTGCATTTTTATATATGTATATAGTAATAAATATATTTCATAAAATAATACAGGTTAGTAATTATATAATAATATAATAATGATGACAATAGAAGCACAAAATGGTTCTTGTTACAAAAACTTAACATTATGAAATGACCTGTCTTACCATTGTGTATGACTGAGCTTGGCCACTGGGAAGTTCTGGATCACACACCAAGGCTAAGAGCATAGCTGCTGTTACACCTCCCCTGGAACACATCATAGCCTGAATTAAATCTATGAAGTTTGGATTTTCCTGTCCTAAAGCCACATGGCCCAATGATAAAGTCTTAAACTTTCTCACAGCTTGGATGTCAGCATGCTACGGCAAGCAGGTTCAAGCTCCATCTCACGGAACATCACACTTAACGTCTGAACCACTAATGTGCAAAGCCTGGAGAGAGTGAAAGAATGGTAGTGTTTCAGCACTTTAAGCATGTGTGCTAGTAAAGAATAGCTCAGGACACTGTGTGCTTAGTTACAAAGAGTGGCCTTTTAGGCTACTGTTAAGTCACAAGTTATCAAATCCTCTCGAAGTTAGCCTCACAGTGCAGTCCTAAAAAAGAATAAACAGTTAATTTTGTTGTGTAGGTAGATTCACTCACAGTAGTCTGTCTACCCTGTTCAGCCCATCCAGAGAGAGCCACGAGCTCTCCGCCAGTGTCTTCACCAGGAATGGATACACCTCAGGGGACTGACAAATACATACACAGGGAGAGCTCATATTTAAATGAAGATACACAAACCTGCATTCTAGCCCAAGGTTTTGGTCCTGGCCATATTTATTGCCCCATATAATTCTTAGTGTATTGCAACAGACTGAAACAGATTGCAACAGACTGA
Source organism: Prochilodus magdalenae (assembly GCA_024036415.1). Classification (NCBI taxonomy): domain Eukaryota; kingdom Metazoa; phylum Chordata; class Actinopteri; order Characiformes; family Prochilodontidae; genus Prochilodus; species Prochilodus magdalenae. The sequence continues at coordinate 439,120 of JAMWET010006439.1, read as the reverse complement.
AAAAAAATATTTCCAAATCGTGAAGTCAAAACCCAACAAAACCCATGAAACCAGCAAAACACCAAGACTAAGATACAAAAACAAAACTAAGGCACAGATGCTGAGGAACAAAAGTCGTGAACACCAAATGAACAGAGTCATATTTTTGTGTGTGTGATAAGAGAGCTCTCCAATGAAATGAATATAGTGCACTCCGGCAAAATAGCAAATAGACACATATCGTAATAGTCACATTTTGCCACTACTATGCTGAGTGTAATTCGATATACAAGCAAGAAGACACACCAATGCCAAAGGTTAGGATAACATACCCTCCAGAAAAGTTTTTTGATGGCAGGGTTTCGCTGTGCAGCAGTGCAGAGCTCTTGTATCAGCAGATAAAGACTCTCCAGGCTAATCTTCTCCTGTAACAGCTCTCCAATCAGCTGGTTGAACAGGTGAGAGGTCCGCTCCCAGCTGTTCACACACACAAGCACAATTACGTTAAAAGGTTTATCATGCAAAGTTCACTATGAAGTGCATAGAGGCTTTAATTTTTGTTCCAACTGTGGATAGAAGAGGCTTTGAGAATGAAAAAAAAATCCTTCTGAATGTGTGAATATGAAGTTTGGAACTCTTGACACAGCAAAGTAAGGTACTGCACCTGGCTTTTTGCAGCCTTCGGTTTGTGGACGAGGGGAAGGATAACATGTTGCACTTCAAAGGGTCCAGCATCAGTGTGGATCTCTAATATAATAATACATATAAAGGCTTAGGGGAAATCATTTTAACATATTTTTATGATTTTTGAAGTAAAAAACGTAAACACAATCACTATGGAGAATATTACGCCACAAATCTTTTTGTACAGTTACCTATGGGTAACTATTCAGGATGTGGGTAAAAATGAATAGTGCTGCATTACCACGTAAATAACAATTAACTACAAAGGAATACTAAATAATTATTCAGTAAGTGATGATGAAATAATCATTACGGTACTTTATCTGTACTATTCACAGAAAAGTATCCTCAGAGGAGGCCGGAGGCACCACACTCTATTGACTGGTGTCCCCTGTGTTTGTTTTGATCAGCAACCCTAAAAGGCTAATGGCACATCTTAATTTTTGGTAGCAAGAGAGAAATTTGCATGTGAGCCTACAAATGGGACATTTGTAAAAATACTATAGTATTTCGTAGACTAGTCTGCTCATCTCTAGAATAGAAAAGAGGAGCTACAGGACCATGTGGGCCAGGATTGTTTTTTAACAGTGGTTAACAAATGTTTTCTCGATGGTATAGTCAGTCTTAGAAATCAGAGTATACTTCCTTTTTAGGCTTTCATTATCTGCAATGTCTCAATCAGCTGCTAACAGGAAGCACAGGTTTAAAAAGGGAATTTCAAATTGTCATCATTGGAATTGCCTAATGATTATTCTTGATATGCTAAGCCTAAGGAGTCCTAAAAGCTTAACAAGTGAATTATGTTTTGAGACTTCATTGCTGGAAAGGTCTCCAAACTTTTATATAAATATAAATACATAAATAAATATAAAATAAATAATGCAATGTAATGTAAAAAAAAATGTAAGGATGTAAGTAAAGAATATAAAACTTTTTTATTTATGCTGTATATATTATATTAATATATATACATATATATACACATTATATATACATATATTAATATATCACACAAATACAGCCAGCATTTACCAAGTTATTGAGTTACTGAGACCAGAGATCGAATAAAGGTAGATGATCCTGGAGATACGATGCAACAACATCTTATTACTACTTTAACCTTTAGATACCGAATATCAAAATCATCCTGATTTAAACACATGAGCTAGTATTACCTCAAAAGCTGCCAAGTAACTTTTTATAGGAAAAAATCAAGCCCTTACCATGATGTAGCTGTTCCAGGAACTTTGCAGGTGGAGATATATTCGTGAGGTTGGTGACAAAGCATACAGATGAAGCTCTGCCTCTTTTTCCTCCTCTTCCCCTTGCATAACCTTCTGTCTCTTGACTAGCCTGGCCAGGACTGGGGCTGGCAGCAAGGGGCTGGCAGCAGGGGGCCATAGCTGCGTCGCAGTAAACCCTGATAGTGATCTGAAGGAAGGCCATGCTAGTACCTGGTGCCTAGTGCCCCGGCCAAGACTGGATGGATTAGCAGGACAGGATGCTGAACGGCTCTCTCTGATGCTCTTGCCATAATTACCACCTCTGCAACACAGTTTGTCATCCAGTTACTGACATTGTGGAACACTCGACGGACTAAAATCCGTGGCCATCTCAAAACTGTTTGAAGATCATGCAACATTAAATGTAGTACATCCATTGCCAGAGTGGGTGCTTGTAAAACACACTCTTGTTAAGATGCCTCTCATCATTGCATTGTACCTTTTTAAAAAACAATTTCAAGTTTATTCTCTCCACTTCAGTTTCCTCCGGTATAACTATTTGCTTAGAATGAAGAGGAAATCCTTCCATTTGCCTTAAAATTTATTTTTAGATGCACTGACCTACATTTTTGTACTGATGTTAAAGAACAGTATGCACTGAGAGGTGTCAACAATACTTCACAAAGAGCCAGGACAAACAGAGGTGTATATTAGCAGACAGGCAAATAGATAACAAGTAATGTGATAACTTTATACAGCTATGAAAAAAAGCTGTCAATTTTTGTAAATACCTTCGTCATCCAGTGGTCGGAAACCACATAAGCAAGTCTATGTGAGACCACTTAACAATTGGATAATAATAATAACTAATGGAGTAAAACTCATTTCATTCACTTTTGTTTTTTGTTTCTGAGAGTTATCACCCCGCGTTTATAGGGATTTTATCTTTCCCTGGTGAGGACGGAAAGCCTTACCAAACTGGAGCTAATAGCTTCCCTGGGGTGGAATGTGAAAGCAGACCTGCGAGCCAAAGTGCTGTACCCACTAAACAAAATGCATGCCTCCTGGTGCTCCCATCTATAACACCTATAAACACAAAGGAATCCAGATGGACAAGCACTGCTGAGGCAAGGCTTTATAATTGGATATTTATTGTTAGGAGCTTTCTAACACATTTTGTGACCTAGCAACAGACTGAATGGTGTTTTAGACTTGCCCACTTCCATCAGTTCTACAGTTTTCACAACACTGTCTGTGGAATTTATATTGTCACAAAAAACTCACACTTGACCTATACCAATGTAATTATGTAACAAGAATATCAAATCAAAACACTGTGGGAGAAGATCATGTTGCATATAACAGTAAATTTGGTACATACATCTGAATATTGAAATGTATAAATGGGTAATAATTAAACTACTGCAAATGAATTATGCACTTTAAACATTTTGAAAAAGCCGTATCATTCCTCTTAAAGCTACCATGCTATGTCAATGTGATACACTTGTGGTGGTTTATTAATGAACATTGGACCCTTTTGTTGTCTCACCAAACTCATTAAAAACTTATCAGTAACCTGACCAGGCTTCTCTCCCCACCCCTTATCTTGCCATGGCCTTCTGAATGCAATTTGATTGAACTTCAGACAGTAATATCCTTTTACATTATCAAACACACCCAATGTTATGACATATTGAATATAAGCTCTTTCTGATTATCCTCTAAAGCTTCCTGTCCTGTGTTTTTTTTCCTCTGTTCCTCTGATCCAGAGACATGTGTCATAACACTGTCTAGGCTGACTTTTTTGATCCATCCTCCTGATGCTCTCTCCCAGCAGGGGTCACAGTTAAACATTTATAGGAGATGCCAGATGCCACAAACACTCATGAAAACACACTAACAATGTCCCCTTCACCATTCGACACTGAAGACACTAAAGAGATGAGCAGTTCCACCTTCACAGAGATTCATTTTTTTCCAGTCTGTAGCTATTTCGGCAAGTTGCTTCTGGTTAGTAGATTAAACACACCAATGAATCATCAGAATCCGAGCTTCACTGGAAAAGACGAACATGCGACTTTTAAACAAGTAATTTACTTAATATTTCACCCTAAATTTACTCTGCATATTGTTTTTTACATTCACTCAAACTATCGCAGCACACACTAACACTCCACCACATCAGTGTCACTGCAGTGATGAGAATGAGCCACCCCCCATATAATACCTGCTTTGTGGTGGTCCTGACCATTGAAGAACAAGCTAATTAAGTATACAGAGAAACAGATGGACTACTAGGCGTGTAAGAAAATATCTACACACTTTAAAATCGCGATACTGTGTACATTCTCAAAAACACGGTATCGATTACAGTATCGAGACTGGGTTTTATTTTGTGTTGTGTTCGACAGCCTGACCGCTAGATGGCAGTGTTGTGATCTAGCTTCAAGTACTAGTAGGATGGCCACTTTCATAACCCAAAAACAGGAGAACATCCCACCCCCAAAATTAGGACATCAGTAAAGGGGGGTGCGATTCTAGAACAAAATTAAAATCATAACCTAACCTATGTAACACGTAAAAGATTTTTACTCGCCTAAATGGGTGGATTGGATAATAATTCCTGATCCAGACTGGACCTTACTAATTGACTTGCATTTAGATCGGTAGGCGAGTCGCGATGTCACATGACATTGGTAAACCAATGAAATGTAAGGAATGTCTTATGACACGAACGTGAGCCAAAGGCCCACACAACAGTGTTATAACATGAGCACTTTTATTTATTTATTTATTTATTTAAAGAGGTATTGCGCCAGACGGAGGACTTGGGGTTAAATAATCGTGCTGTCCGGCCTAAAACGGGACGTGTGGCCCTAACTACTAGACTCCTCTTTTCCAATGTAAATGTCACACCGTATTAGCATTAGCAAACCTAGCTGACTGCCGCATAGCGCTGTCGTTACCGCTGATGGCCGAACCTAAAAGCATTATAACGTCTCCAGCGGCATACAAAGCTGAAATGTGGGCTCATTTTGGCTTCCACAATGAAGAAGTGTCAACTAAGATCGACCAAAGCTATGCCGCCTGCAAAGTGCACCACGCAAAACTCACTCTAGAACAAGTTCACACACCGAAGTTACCACCGACCTCGTGCGACCGATTCTCTATTTCATTTGCAAGGATAGGCGTCCTCTCTGTGTTGAAGGGAATGAAGGCTTCCGTACAGTGTGGTTACACCACACCCTCCCGACATCGCTGCACCCATGCTCTACAAGGACTTAACGATGGTGCTAGAGACTCTTAGCTCAGCTAAGACGACAGGAACTCAAGCGCTACTGAATCGTACATTACTATCACAGCGCATCACATTAGAGAGCGCATGTGTACACGCACAGAGAAGAGTCGTCAAAGCTAGGCAGCTTTAAAAATAAGATTTTTTAATCATCAAAAAATAAGCTCTGATACACAAACTGAAAGATAAGGTGAGGTCAACGTGAATCTGAACATTTTCACTACCTGTGGTTTTGTTTAATTTCTTTAATATATTACTCAGGAAATGTATTAGCACTTTGCACTACAGTCTATAAGCACATTAGCTGATGCCCTTATCTAAAGGTTAATCATATTACAGGTAGGCCAATGTAGTGTTGGCAGTCTTACCCAAGGACTCATAGTCACACTGACCGGGAATCGAACCCCAGCCTCCCACATGTGGTGGTGCTCCCTGGCGGATAGTGGTGTTATCCACTGGGCAACGCTAACCACATTAATGTCCGTTTTGTAAGCAGATGCATTTAATTAATTAAGACTACAACTACAGGTACCAAAAAAAAAGTTTTACAGGTTACAGAAGCTCACAGAAACTACGCCTTTTTTTACTGACTATTTAAAAAATAAAAATGGTCATACATGTCTTATCATTATATTTCAGCAGAAGGTAAACCTTCTAAAAATATACTTAGTTCATTTGTTTACCCAAAGTAGGCAACCATTAAAGTAGTGACATCTTGTTAAATACTTACACCCAAAATATAAAATATATACTCTTATATCCCTATAATTTCCCTAAAAGAAATTGCAATTGATCAGACCCTATCAGTAAACTAAGACAGCAGTAACAGTGAAGACATGGCAGGATGAGTGGGTGGGTGAGTGAGTTTGTTTTGTTTGTACCTCGTTGATGAGGAAGAAACGCTCCAGCTAGTGTTTTCAGATGGTGCCAAATGGGTGGACAAAAGAACACTTCTTATTCCTGTCAGAGATGGATGTGAAATATACTTTACAAATGCACTTAATTTCCAAACAATCTCACTTTATTATTAACAACCTTTTTGATGCATGTGCCCAGAGGTCCCATTAGAGGAAAAACATGTGTCAATAAAATATAGGTGCAATGAGTGAAGCCCAGAGAAATTGGTGTCAGGGAAAAGACCATCAATAAAGAGCTGGTATATAGGTTTTTTTTGGTAACAAAAAGATATCTGATATTATCTCTGATATGAGGTGAACTATTCACTGAGCACCTAATGGTTACAGTCTTTAAAGCATGAGTGGAAAACTCCAGTCCTGGAGTTCCTGCATAATTCAGTGATTTTCCTGCTCAACTGATTCACCTCATCAGTAAACTGACAATTTTATTTTAGTTGTGAATCTGGGCAGGACTCCACATTTCCTAACTTTCATAGAGAATGCAGCTCTGACAGTCACAATCTGCTTTATAATAGTTATACAGGCTAAAAGGAAAGTTGAACACAAAACACCAAAAACAAAAAACAAACATGTTAAAAGAAATGTTTAAGAAATGTAATACCTGAAAACTGACAACTCTTATTTTACCATAAGTTACTGACAACTGATAATTATATCATTCATTAAGGCTCTATTCAACAAAAACTGTTTAATTGTGCCATGGGAGTTTTAACAACATTGCTGCACGTCATTCCAAACCAGCTGCAGCATACCTGATTTGTAACCGATTAGTCTTCTGCTCCATGAAATATCAGCCATGTAATCACATATAGATTGGTCAACAGTATTTAAGCTAAGCACTTCTGTTCTACTTCTGTCATCGGATAGCAGATAATACAGAGTTTATAAACGGGAAACTTCCTGTTCACTAGTGCTGTCTTACCATTCATAGATGGGCTGACACCATAGTTGTAATGTTGACTGCAAAGTGTTCGGGGCCCAGCTGTATTTTTGTGTTTTGGGCTTCTTTTCACAGTCTCTTTTGAACTGGTGTGGACAATGCGTATGTGAAGTGACTGCTCTCGCTCTGTACCACTGAGGAAGTCTGGGAGATCATTGATCTATAGGTAAATACACAAAATGCACATACTCCATTTACAGTCCATAAAGATCTCTGTACTTCTGAAGTCATTGGAATCTAAGAATCTAAATTTGACTAGACGTAGCTCTTTAGAAGACGATTTTACTGACAATCACCTTAATGCCACTGGGACACCAGCCTAGACTTTTCTCATGCTTTTATACCGAATCCTTTATACTTTATTTACTGGTCCCACTTTGAGGAATGACTTGAGAATGCATGCGCTTACAAAACCTTTTCTAAGCCATTTAATTCAGCTTAACTTGAAGGAAGTCCTGCTTCTATAATTAGCTGTGCTGATGTTATAAAACAGCACTATGGGAGCATAAAACAAAACAGATGAATGAATGAATGGATAAACAGATTTAGTGGATGGATAAATTATATACAAGTCACGCAACACTTGGCTGATAACACTTGGTCGCTCTCTTGTTTATCCATGGTTTCCAAAAAGAAATCCAAATTTTGACCTCTTGGACTTTTACTTGTATTTGTGGATGCAGCGACAAATAGTGTTGACATGCAAGGTCTTCCTGAGCCCAGTGATTTCCACTACATAATTGTGTTTATTTTCAATGCAGTGCTGCCTGGGCCCAAAGACCACTTCATTAGTTTTGGGCCTTGTCCATGGCATACAGAGATGACACCAAATTTTCAAAATCTTTTAATGATATTATGTGAGATTATGAAATCTTTGTTGTTTTATGTTGGGAAACAATATTGTTGAATTGTTCCCCCATTTCCCAAACAGCCTTTCACAAAGTGGTAAAGCCTTCCACATCTTTACTTCTAAAATGCCTCTCTCGTTCTCTTTTTTTATACCCAATCATGCTACTTACCTGTTACCATCTTATTATTATTATTATTATTATTATTATTATCATTATCATCATCATTATTATTATTATCATTATTATTATTATTATTTTCATTATTATTGTCATTACACAACTTTACTAGTCTTTGTTTCTCCTATCCCAACTTTTTAAAAATTTGTTGCTCGTATCAAATTCAAAATGGGTATATATTTATATATTTTCAAAACACACAAATAAAAAAAATCTCAGTTTCAGTTTTTGATACCCTGTATTATTTTCAATTAAACATAGGTATGGGTAAACATAGGTATGGTTTGCACATTATTGCATTGTTTTATTTACATTGTTCACTGCATCTTACCTTAACAATAGAACATTTCTCATTATTAAAAATTAATTGAATGACTAACCAAACAAAAGGAAAAAATCTACATTTACTACATATTAGTTAACTAAAGAAATAAAAAAGACATTTGTCTAAAAAAGAAGACACACTGACAGCAGGCTGCAGGTCATCACAACGTTATAACTAGAAGTACCATTCTAAGCTTTGTATAAGAGTAAAGACACCTTACATTCTCTAATGTGACAGGGAGAATATGAAGTGCTTTAAGCATCTGAGTGACATGGTTATTTTTACTTGTTTATAATATAGGGTTCAGTTTCTTCAGTAAATTTCTGAATAAATGTATAAACTTCAGACACTTTGAGGACACTTAGTCACTTTAAACACAATCTACTGCTACCTTTCCAATTTCCTGCTCTTTCTTTCTATATTTGTTTATATATTTATGTATATTTTATTTATTTAAGTACTGCTGTTTGGGTGCAACTCGGTCCTTGAGTACAACAATTTCGTTCCACCCCATGTACCACATGTGAATGACAATAAAGTCTCCTTGAAAATTGAAGGGCTACAGGAGGTTAGTAATATCCCTATAAATAATTTAAACGCTGCTAAGTGAAATTACTTGTGGATTCGCATTATTATTATCATCCCAGGACACAGACGTTCACCCATTTACGAAACCAGACGTCTTACTGCATTACACTAGAGTCTTAAAACAGGTTCTTTTGAACACTCACCATCTCGATGTCTAGGATGTGTGCATAGTGGACAGCCTGCCGCAGAGTGCGAGGCGGAAATTCGGTCAGGTAGATGCACTCATCGCTCAGCACGACGTGCATGAACACCTTGTTGAGTGTCTCTGACACGACCACGCACGGCTCATAAGCTCGTATCTGCTCGTAGGCATCTTGATCGAGGTTTCTCTTGAGGAACGTCTCTAGCTTGCTGTTTCTTCGCCAGTGAGAACCTTCCGAGAGAGTCTTGGCCATTAAGAGGTACCTTCACACCGGCATCTCATCAGGCTTTGTCTTACAGCGACGTGCCATAGCAGCCAAAGTCCTACAATTCGGAGATCCGCTCGGCTGGAGAACTTCCATCCTCTTGAACACCAGGACATGGGTCGCCCCAACCCGTTTTCCGACAAGCCACGCCCCTTCGCTAGGATTGGCTAGTAGTTTAAGGAGTCCTACAGGCGGCCGTACTGTTATGAAGCACTAGCTAATTGTAGTGGAGGGCGCGGGGCTTGTTAGACGACGGTTGGGTAAACGCTCCCTAGACGCGCTTTGTCCAAGTAAACCATGAAAACTATTTTATCACAGCAGTCAAGTCAAGATTTATTCATAATAAGATCATCGGCTGCCCACTGCCCTGCCTGGAGGACCTGTTCAGCTCCCGTTGCCTCAACAACGTGGCAGCCAACACCCTGAAAGACCCATTTCACCAAGAACATCACCTGTTCGGCCTGCTGCCCTCTGAAAAACGCTTTAGGTCCATCACGTCCCGGACATACAGACTCAAAAACAGTTTTTACCCCAGAGCCATACGGGCACTGAACACTTCCAAACACACACACACACACACACACACACACACACACACACACAGAGACAAGGACTCTTATAGAACACTGTGCTCAGTAGAAGTAAGTGTGCAATATATATTCTTCTATGCAAAAAAAACCTCTTCATGTGCAATAATTATAACTCTATAAGCTATCCAAGGAATGTGCAATAAGTAACTGCTATCTCACCTGTCTATTGTCTGTTAAGAATATACAGTTTTTATAGTCATTTATTATATTTAAATATTTTTTTAGGCAATGTGTATATATGTATATTATTTTATTTCATTTTATTTTATTTTTTTTCCCTCTGTCTCTTTTTTAATCTTATATACAACTCCAATTACCAAAAAATTCACTCTGTAAAATTTAAATAAAAACAATGCAATGGTTTAAAAATCTCAGAGACCCATATTTTATTCACAATAGAACATAAACACATATCAGACCGATTGTGGGAGTTTTGTGAGAGGCATGTCGTCCCATTCTTGTCTGATGTATGATTCTAGCTGCTCAACATTTCTGGGTCTTTGTCATATTTTATGTTTCATGAAGCACAACATGTTTTCCATTGGTGAAAGATCTGGCCACCAGGCAGGCAAGTTCAGCACCCTGACTTTTCTTCTGATGCTGTTGTGATGGAGGCAGTGTGCAGTTTAGCACAATCTTGCTGAAATATGTAAGGCCTTATCTGAAAGAGACATCTACCTATCCAGCCTTGTTTCCCTTGTCCCAGCTTTTGGAAGATGTTGCCATCAAGTTCTAAATAAGCAAATAATTTTCATGAAATGGTAAAATGTCTCACTTTCAGTATCTGATATGTGGTCTATGTTCTATTGTGAATACAACATGGGTTTATGAGCTTCACAAATCATTGCATTTTGTTTTTATTTGCATTTATTTACATTTTACACAACAGCCCAACTTTATTTGGATTTGGGCTTGTATTTTACAGCAGATGTTGTCACAAAGCAGCTTTACAGAGAATCCAGGTCCAAGCCCTGGGTGAGAATGGCAAGGGAATACTCCCTGAGAGAAAGAGGAAGAGACCTAGAGAGGAACCAAGACTCGAAAAGGGAACATATTCTCCTTTGGTCAATACCGGGTGGAAAGAAACCACAATATAAGCAATATAAAAAAACGATAAGAATTTACAATTTTATGCAATATTGAACAAAACAACCGATAACACACAGGAACAGAACACACAGGATGGGCAGTAGTTCCATATCAGATGGGCAGCAGTTCAGCTTGGGCAAAGAAACAGTTAGCTCTATTAGAATATATACTCTGTGCAGGGTTCTATAACAGAATACATGGAAAAGCATTATGTATTCGGGTTACAGTTAGATTAACAAAGACTGTGACCAGATTACAGATACAGATTATATAATGAGAGATGATTACTAGCAGGTTTACATTACAGAAACACAGTCTATAGAAATTGAGTATGTTTTTTGGATAATACTTTTAAATAATGCTGAACTGAATTTATATTAACCTGTATCGTGAAAAGAGAGTGAAGTCATGTGAGTGGTAGAGTTACTTTGTAAAGTAAAGTGAGATGATCAGCCCACCTCAGTATTCATACGAAATCATGTCTGTTTGAACTGGTAGGACACTGGTGTGGATACTGAACTGTGGAATTGAAAACATTTTTAAAATAACCCTTCTAACCCTGAATAGAAATAATAAATAAACAACACTGAACTGAACTATTTAAAAGGACAAACATAAAAAGTAGGCAAACATTTTCTATACCTGGCACTAACCAGGCATTCTGTGTCTTTCCTTGATTTCTCTTTTTTTCTCTGTAGAATCATAATTTTTTTTTTTTTAAAACCTAATGAACCTGATGGAAATTACATTAACATGGTTTAAACACAGTTGAGATAACTTTCAATAAATAATAATATAATGAATAATTTTATCCAGGTTGCAACAATAACATACTGACAAGTAGGCTGATCTGATGAAAATAAAATAATAACATGGCAAGTAATATTCTGAAAACAAACATAATATAGTGTAAACAAGTAGATTATACTAAAGTATACATAAACCATTATCTGTACTGTAGATAATTGATTGTTCCTTCTGAGTGAACTGAAGAATATGCAACACTGATACAGTAGTGCTCTAACAGGGTTGCACCTTAATGCTTATTTCAGATTTTTTCAAGAAACAGGTGCTAACTGTAGATTATAATGTTATACTGTTATGCTTAATGATAAACTAGTTAAACAAATACAGAACAAAACATAAAAATTAATTGATCTTATTCTGATTATTTAAGTAACAGGGTTAGAGTGACACATTTAATCAAGACTGAAAAAAAATGGAAAAATATAAAAAATAACAGAGAGGGCTTACTAATGATCTAGCCATGGTGTTAGCAAATGATTTGGTGATGTAATTTCCTCATGTGTCATGTGACACATTGTTTCCTCTTTTATGATCACTTAAAATATACTGATGATTAAACAAATAGTTTTAACAATAGCAAGAGGCATATCAATAAAACAAAATGTAATTTAACTCTATTATTTGACATAAAATTGGTCATTCAGAAGGTGAGACAAGTGAAAAATGTCATTTTGGGGTGGGGGTCATTAATTCCTCCTACAAGAAACACAAGGGATTAAAATAAAAGACAAACAGATGAGTATGGGTATAGACCAACACCGAATTCGTGCTTAGGGGTCTGCAATGTATGTGAAACAGTGGCTGTATTTGAAATGCATACTACACACTACTCAATTACTAAATCTACCTAAAAGTAGTATGCAGTATACAACCAAATTGATCTGCAGTGCACTGAAGAGTCCTGAACGGTGTACTACTTCAGTCAGAGTTTCTAGTGTACAAGGGGAGCTATCTTCATGGTGTACTGCATCCCATCATGCACCGCGGCCTCACCAGCTCGCAGTCTGCTTCAGCCGGAGAAAATGGCGGCAGGTCACATAGGGGAGCAAAACACAGAGTATAACTGTGTGTGTAGTCAATGTAGTGGGGTATATTTTCATCCAAATGAACCGCAGAAAGTTAAAATATACAGGTCTTAAGAAAGATGAACTAATTTTAGAGCGAAATAACCGAGGGTAGCTAACAGCTAGGCTAACCGTATTTCAGGTGAACTGAGCAGCGTTAGCAGTAGTTAGCTCCACCCAGTGGATACAGTAATAACAGCTCTGAGGTAAACGTGAGATAACTGGTCATGTGACTGTATAAGTAAACTACACTAAGTCAGAACGTGTTACTGTACTGTATACTACACACAGGGGCAGTATGCAGTATACTAGTGTGTACCATTTTTAATACAGCCAGAGTCTGTCAGTCGAGCGAAAGTACAGTAGATAGGCGTGTACTTTTCCTCCCTATTCATTCTTAATGGAAAAAATAAACAGATTATTTTTCCTGGAAACCGATTACAGTTCCCACTGAAATGCTGCCCCACCTAATCGACAGTTCCCCCAGTTTTTGATTTGCATTCATATTGTAGTCCAGACATGTTGTCAATATTGTTTGTCCACATTTTATAAACAACGTCATTCTTGTCATATATCGTTGCAATAGAAAGGCTAAATGCATTTTGTGTTGAAACTTTTATTTTGAAACGCATCGCTGTCGGGCGATTTTCATGCCCTCGTCTTCTCGAAACTCCTGTTTGTCATATGATTCCAAGTGTGTGACGTCGCGGAGGACGCCATTAGGCTGGGCCACAGACAGGAGGCGAAATACGGATTTGTCTTTCGGTGCTTTCCTGCAGTCAGGCAGCTTCACCCCTCGCTTTTTAGTTCGCCTTGTAGACATCTCATGTAACCGCAGGGAAGGAAGAGACTTGGATTGCTGTTTTACCGAGCTGAAGAAAGGCTTCTTCCTTCGCCATGGCGGCTGGCGGAGCAGCAGGCAGTAACAAAACATATTCATTCAAGGTTGTTTTGTTAGGGGAAGGATGCGTCGGCAAGACCTCATTGGTGCTGCGCTATTGTGAAAATAAATTTAACGACAAACACATCACCACTCTTCAGGTACGTGGCTCCCTTGGCCTGCTAGCTACTTAGCTAGCTAGCCTCCGTTGCGAATGCATTGCGTTAAGTGATTTTAATGAGTTTCGGTAGGGCCGAAAGATTAAATCTGTGTATTAAGCGCTAGTAGTTATGAAGTCGGGTTAACTGTCAGCGCCATCGCATGTCATGTCTCATCTCCGATACTTTGGCTAGTGGGATGAGTCGTCAGTATCCGTCGATGTGCCCCAGGTCGAAAGTACAGGGGCAGCTAGCTCGGGCGTCCTGGCAATCGAAGCCAAAACCAAGTGAACTGCAACCTGTTTAACACTCCTACAGCAACAGTCTGGTTAGAGGCTGGGAAAATATACCGGACTTGGAAAACTAGTAGCTTTGTACTGTCATGAGGAAACCTGGAGTCCGAGTTTCAGGCACTGAGGCCCTTTAACCTCTTCGCAGTCAAGCGAACTTTCTCTCTACACGTTGTGATAACAGGATCACTTTCATTTTTTCCACAGCAAGTTAATGTAACTCTGCCTCTTTTTTCTCGAATCATATACCTTTCTTTTAAGCGTCGTCAGATTTAATATTTTAGTCGTAGTAGTTGTAAGTATTGTTATAAACAATGTTTAATAGTGTGCATTGTACTAATGGTGATAACTGTTATCATTATTGCCATCAGCATTACTGTTCCCTGGAGCATGACACATTGACTGATATGATGGATTGTAACTGATGACTAATGTGTTAAGCTTCAAATGAGGCTTTCAAGAAAACAGAACATAGTCCACTAACGTTTTTTGAGTTAGGTGATGGGTCTTTTGCTCTTTTTAAAATGAAATAGCAGCCCCAGTCCAAACCGTTTTGTGTAACATGCAGATCATTTCCTGTTTTATATTTACATTTAAGGTATTTAGCAGACGCTCTTATCCAGAGCGACTTACAACTGTGCTTAGTGTTCCGTTGGATAATATGCCAGCTAGTGCAGGAAGTTTGGAGCCTAGAACTCACCATGAGCTCAGACACTGCCCGAACAGGGGGCCAGTGCTGGTACCTAGAGATTAATACACACCATGAGCTCAGACACTGCCCGAACAGGGGGCAGTGCTGGTACCTAGAGATTAATACACAGACCTAGAGCAAGTAAACCATTACCTGGCAACCCCAGCCCAGTTCTCATTCCTACAGAGGAGAAAAGGTCGTTATAGATGCAACACAATACACATTGACAAAGGTCATTATAAGTGCAATACAAAGGTTATTAAAGTGCAACACAACACACACAATTTACACGTCTACTAGAGCTCACTCACTTAAGTGCATTACGAAGAGATGGGTCTTCAGTCTATTTATACACTGCAACGTGTTTATATTAATAATAGGTGCCTTATGGTTAGAATATGTTGGGATTGTTTTTTAGTTCTGGGTTCTTGAGTTGTATAATGTATATTGTTTTAGCTATTCAAGAAAGGATGACACCAAGCTGGAGAAGTGCACATGATGCGTCTTCCTTCCAAGGAATGTTGGACTTGTGTTTAGACCTGACAGGACTGTAAAGGTCGTGCACAGTGTGTCAATGCATCCTAGAAGAACCACTGTGTTAGAAAGTAAACATTGCATTGAGGTTATCATTCCAGCTTTTCCAACAATTTTGGTTAAGCTAGTATATTTACCAATGTCAAAGTACCAACTAAGGCAACTGCAGGCAGATATGCAACAGCAATGCAAAACACGTATTTGTGCATTGTGATGTTCTAAACTGTTTACTTCTGAGCATTGCAGCAAGCGGGACTGTAGTGACAGCCAAGCTGTTTTGTACTGCCATTGTGCTTTCATTTGGTCAACTGTTTTTTGGCAACTGTCACGATGGACCGAAGTCACTTGTAAATATCTTGTACAAAACATATCCCTAATGTATTATAAGCCTGGAATCAAACATGCTGGGCATTTTCCCAGAGTGCCGATATGATTGAATTCATATATCTATATAATAACAAAAAAGGCCAACAACCAGCCTATAATGCCGGGACAGCTGCCGATTAGTTTATTTTCTATAGTTACACTACGGTGGCCCCATCTCATCTCTTATTAGGCCCTACCCCTCCTTCTTTGACCTCTCTGTTTCTCATGTCAGATAATGTGGCTCAGAGCCAAAAATCTGTGCACAGATATGCAATGAAAATAAAAACCACCAAGACTGTGGACTGCCAAAAATGCAAGATTCAGCACCCGTGTTTTTGCAGCATTAACACCAGCCGACAATGTTCAGCAACAACTTTTGAAAACAAGAGATGTGGCTGCATTGCCATACAGAGAAGAGATGTGACAGGGAGGCTGACGGACAGAGTGAGCAAAAGCAGGAGACCAATGTAGATGTAGCTGTAAGCTTGGAGTAGCTTCATGTGCAGGGACTCGCAGAAAGATGATAATTTAATGGACGTTAATGACAATAAGATGTGAAACCCTCGTTTACAGCTGGCATTTACTCATTCAGTCAGGTAGTGCTGCATAAACTTCCTTTTGTCAGCATCAGCTAAGCCCACATTGCTGTGACTGATTTGGGTCACACATCTTAATATCATATTATCAAAATGTATTGGGTTTAGGGTTCCCTAGCACTAGATGCTCAAAGTACTTTATATTATAGCATACGAACACCTGTAGCTCCACTTGCCCTTGCTACTTAGCTTAGTAGTGGTTGGTATTCGAGTGTACACATTAACCGGCAGGTTTCTACCCCATCCTGTTTTGTGTTCAAGTCCAGCCTCGTCTTAGCTACGTTCCAATAGAGCAAGTAAACCAGCACACACTCTGTTGCTGACATGTTTAGTTATTGTGGCTGTAGAATTAATAGCATATTCTTGATCTAGAGTGCTAAAATAATGTAAACATCACAATAGGAACATAGGAACTATGGCCGACTGTTGACCAGTTCAATTTAACGAACAAAGTTATGCATGCATAACTTTCTTTTAAACCGGGAACAGTACACACATTGTTTCTGTACCACAATTACCAGTGACCACAATTTGGTTAAGAGTGCTTAACTATGCACTCATAGAAAAATGTTGTGGCAGTGAAATTGCCCCATGCCACAGCTGGTCATCGTAAAAGGTAAATGTTT
This sequence comes from Prochilodus magdalenae, assembly GCA_024036415.1. NCBI lineage: Eukaryota > Metazoa > Chordata > Actinopteri > Characiformes > Prochilodontidae > Prochilodus > Prochilodus magdalenae. The sequence goes on along the minus strand of JAMWET010006439.1, from coordinate 422,040 downwards.
GGGAGATTTGTGCTGTGTGCAATGGAGACCAATATCACCAATATCCTTTTTCTTTTTTTCCCTTTTATTTTTAAAGGCCTCATTCCTTACAAAGAAACTAAACATCACAGGAAAGAGAGTCAATCTGGCTATTTGGGTAAGTAGCATGTGTTTTTTTTAAATTTTATTTTATTTATTTATTTATTTTTCTCCCCCCCATACTAGCTTCAGTTATTTTTGATTCTCCATCAGGAAAATTAATGGAAAATTATGACATAGAAACACTCAATGTTTCGATACTCTGTGTTCGTTTAGTCTTTATTTGCGCATATTCTATGAAAACATATGAATACAGATGACACAGAGCAGCACCACAGGAAATCGTGGGGACTGTGTAGCCAATAGCTCAAGCATGACCAATGTCAGTTTCTCTCATTAGTAAGATAAGTGAAATTAAATTCTCCATTTACATGTATAAGTAATTCATGGCCCCCAGAGCACTGTTGGGTGGAGTAGGTTATGATTTTTTGCTGTTTTTATTACTTGACTATGATGTCTGTCTTTCTGTAAGAATAACTATTCAGTTGAGTGGGATAACTAACAAAGTTCCTTAAACCATTCTCAAGCATGCCTTGTCTAAACCGGTTATTCACGACAGCAGCACTAAAACAATAGCACTAATGACTTTTCACACATGCACAGCGCAAATGGGGTTTGTGGTTCAGATCTGGAAATTACGTATATTATTATAGCCTTTTCCAGCATTGCCAAACCTTTGACTCCATTGCCTTCTAGTGGACTTGTTGCTTAATGTCCATGCAAGCATTAAGGACACATGGGAGTATGTGGGCAGTGGCACTTACAGATTTAGTTTTATATGTAAAGGGAACATTAAAGAGTCTTAAGCAGGTCAGTATTAGAATTTTGAAATGCATCTATACAGGCTAACGTCTTATTATAAGCCCAACTTTTGTTACATTGTACCTTTACCGTCTTATTGATCTTGGATAATTACTGTGTTTCTTGCAGGACACGGCTGGACAGGAGCGGTTTCATGCACTTGGACCAATCTACTACAGAGACTCCAATGGAGCCATTTTGGTCTATGACATAACGGATGAAGATTCGTTCCAAAAGGTGAAGTTCTCTCTGGGTGCTGTGCTGGTCTTTAAAGTATGGCATTTCTATTTCTTAACAATTGCCCATGTGAGTTGCAGTCAGAGAAGTTATAAATGTGTAGACTAGTCACTAGTTGAAATATGAATGGGAAAGCTTGTAACATTCAACGCAGTGTTTATTTTTAGATCCTGTCCTTTAAATAAAAGAGCTGGTCTGCTTGCTGTTTACACCATGCGTGGGAAAGTGTTGACAATACTGACCACTGTAGTCATGTCATCATTTTATAGTGGGTGTCATGTTTTTATGTCCATATAAGAAGCTCTTGAGTCTGTATAGAAGAATGAATGGAGTTTTAGAAAAAATAGTGTCTGCCACATCAGTAGTAATTAAAAATGTAAATGCAGCAAAAGAGAACAGGAAGAGGAAAACTTGAACAGGAAAACCTGAACAAGAAACTGGAGAAAAACAAGACTAAAGGTGATTCTGCTGGACAGCATGGTAACATTAGCTTATTTGTGCTGCTGCACCAAACAACTAGGTCATTTTGATAGCATTCGTCAGAACACCACTGTAGCCTGCCTTAGTTTTAATGTAGCTCATTGATGTGAATTTGAATCACAGTATCATGACTTCTTAACAAGCTAGCGGTTTGGAGGATCCAGTGATTCTCAGAATGAATATGTACACAGACCCAACGTTTATAGTTGTGAGCATCTTTATTCACCAAATTTTCCAAAAAAAAAAAAACTTTCCTTAAATAGAGCATTCTAGCTTAGACCTGGACCGCAAAATGATGCATGACTATGTTGGTTTTGGCCGGTCATATTAATACTAGCTATAACTCAAAATTGTTTGATGTATTCAGATTCTAGTATTTTGTACTCTCGTTATTTAATAAGATATGAGTCTGGTCTAGTATGTTTATGGTCTAGAAAATAACTACAAAACTGTTTGGTGAGTGAACAAGGCTCTGTTAAAGCATATGTACATAAACTTTTAAATGTAACTTTTGAAAATCTAAAATTGAGTAGACTAAATTCTATGAGAATAAGAGTTATCTCTGTAAACTAGGTTTATTATTAGTAAATAATCATCTGACCATAGTAGTTATTTAGGCCTTGCTTCATAAACCTCTTTTCTATTTGCATTTTGTTGTACTTGGTCAAAATGAGTTCCTCTAAAGGGAATAAATATAATATTTTCATATTTTTCATGTTAACTAAATTTTACTATGAATATCAGTAAAACATTGTAACATTATGTAACAGTGCATCTAATACAGCACTGACCCTCTGGTGTAAATGCTAGATTAACTGTGTAGTTTTTAAGACTTTCATTGTGATGGTGGGTCTATAACCATTTTGACAGTCTGCCGAATTCTAACCTACTAGCACCAGCCCAGCCCATCCTGTCTTGTTATACAATTTTGAACCTCAACAGGCAATAGTGAGACCCTTTAGTTTTGAGTCTGCCCTTAACCCAACATGAAGATGAAGTAGCACCACTGCCCCAATGCCATATTCCATGCCACTATGGAACCATGGCTGAAATCCTTTCCAAGTGACCGCTGTAATGACTCATGATATGTTGCCGCTATTGTTTGTAGTAGAAGTTCATACATTGCATCATCTTATAAACTGGAATAATGAAGAAATTCTCCAACTTAAGAGCAGTTGTCATAAATTGCAACGCTTACGGAGGAAAGCTAAACTGCAGGTACATTAAGATTTTCTTAAAGAGCATATCTTCACCAACAGTTAAGATATGGAAATGTCTAGACAGTCATGTTGCAATTAAGCCGTAACTTAACTGGCGATTTATCAGTTAAATGTATTTTTTAAAAAATCTTTCTGCTCTAAATCATTTTAGCCCAAGCTTCCTTTTTATAGTAAAGTTTTTTCTTCCTAGTTATTTTCATGCAATTTAATTCATGATATCACAATATAATAAGGAATATTAAACAAGTTAAACAAGAAATTTCAATCAAGTCTTCATTCTAACCATAGTACTGAGACTTTAGGGCTTTTGTTTCTGCTATGGATGACTTCATGCTTTGTCCTGATGCACAGAATCCTTCTATTTTTCTCTTATTGGCATTTAGAGCAGCTGTTGATACTGTTGATCACAAGATTCCACTGTCTTCAATACTGGGTCAGCCTCAGGCACAGTTTTAGAATAGTTTGAAGTTGCATGTAATGAATAGAGAGTTCTTGGTTTCACTGGGAAGTTGTTGATCAAATGGCTGTCTGTCTGTCTGTCTGTCTAGTGTGTGTAATTATTGTAGAATTCTTCAGGGTTAGAGTTTAGGGCTTTTGCCTCTTTGTACATTTTACCTCTGTGATTTATTTATTTATTTATTGTTATTTATAGCTGTGTTTAAAGATGTGCAGTTTCTTAATGGATCTATATATTAATTCTTACAGAAATGCTTTATAAGAAGCCAAATTCTTTGCTTTGTATACCAAACCTGAAGTACAAAACCAGATTGCATGTGTTTCAGTTGCAAATATGCTTCACAGTCTGAACACAGCCTGAGATGATTTATTACAGGACCCATGTATTTAACATGACTTTTTTTTTTTTTTTCATGCTTGCTAAGGCATACTGCTCCTGTTTTTTTTTTTTTTTGTTTGTTTTTTTTTTTAATTCAAGTACTAGAGTATTTAAACTTTGGTCCTAGATTTTTTTTTTTGTGGATAGAGTATAACAAAATAGAATATTTGATGCTCAAGTGTATCAATATTTTAACACACCTAGTTAAAGTGGATATGTGCAAAATGACATTTGCTACATATTAGCATCTTTTAAACTGTTTTGACACGATACTAACTACATAATTTAACTATAGGCTAACAGATACGTTTGTAGGCTGTAGCTCAAGACATGCTTAACAGAAGCACCATGCTCTAAAAAGAAAAAGTTGTAAACTGCCTTAGCACTGTATCATATGACTAGTTAGCATATATCTTATTTGCACTGTTGCTGTAAACTGTTTTTAGGTTGTAGTGCTCTCAATAATAATAATGTCGTTGTTACTAATATATGTTTTTTTTTTTTTTTTTTTTTTTTTTTTTAAACCCCTCTGTAGGTGAAAAACTGGGTGAAAGAGTTAAGGAAAATGTTGGGGAATGAAATATGTTTATGTATAGTAGGTAAGTTTTTATTTTTTCTCCCACAAAAACAAAAAAAGGTGTGTGTGTGTGTGTTCGGGGTTTGTTCTTGTTTTTTTGTTTTTGTTTTTTTTGCTTGTTTTTTGAGTCTTGAGGGCAAGTGAACTGTCAGCTGGCTGAGTTGCAGTGGCAGGTTGTGTTGCTCATCTCCTTTAAGAGCTTTAAACATAAGGCATAAGGGGGCAGTTTGATTAAACTGTGTTGGAAATATTTGAGCACTTTAATAGCCAGTAACATGACCTGTGCACTGATCATTGCAATACATAGCATGCTTCTCTCCATGCTCTCTTACAATCTATCTTCTCCTTCACACTCAAACATGCAGGCAAAACGTTGGGACCTGTGTATTTAAGTCACAATTATGGTGACCCAGATTACACAGTATAAATAGTATTGGTTGATTTATGTTTCCAGCCTGTGATTGGTGTTGAGTGAATTATTTTTAACAACTTTAAATAAAACTGGTTACCAAACCGAACGTGATCTCCTGATGTAGATCCAGGTTTTAAGATCATGTTTTTACAAAATAGTTCATGTGAAGCAGTTCCACATTTCTGTTGCATTCCACCAAGCTCAAGTGTACCAACTTAGTTGTTCTTTGTTGTTTTTATTTTTGTGTGTGTGTAGTTTAGCTTGGAATAAAACCTGTCAGACTGTCTGGATAGGGAGACATTAAAATATGCAGTGTACCTTTGATCAATACAGTCAGGTAGCTTTTTGCATGATTTGATTAGCCAGTATGTAAAATGATCTACTGAAAAACTGTAATTTTTGTCTTCATCTCTTCTTCTAGGCAATAAAATAGATCTGGAAAAAGAGAGACATGTATCAGTGGAAGAAGCTGAAAGGTAAGTGACTATATATAATATAAACATACAACCAAACCAGTGCCAAGTGTCCTCTCTATTGGTATAAAGACCACCAGCATTGGCCTGTGGAGCAGTTCTTTGGAATGATAGAGCTCTGTCTGATACCTTTGGGATGGTGTGTGTGTGTGTGTGTGTGTGTGTGTGTGTGTGTGTGTGTGTGTGTGTGTGTGTGTGTGTGTGTGTGTGTGTGTGTGTGTGTGTGTGTGTGTGTGTGTGTGTGTGTGTGTGTGTGTGTGTGTGTGTGTGTCCTCATGAAGCCTGTTACTGATTGGTCAGACACATTCAGCAGCAGGAGCCTGCCGGAGTTCATTTGGTAGGGCTCTGGCGGTGCTCATCCTGTTCCTCCTTGCACAAAGGAGCAGATAGCGGCCTGCTGAGGGGTTAAGGACCTTATACGGCCTTGTCCAGCTCTCCTAGAGTAACTGCCTGTCTCCTGGAATCGCCACCATACTTTAAAAACTGTGCTGGGAGACACAGCAAACCTTCTGGAAATGGCACGTATTTATGTGCCATCCTGTAGGAGTTTTTTTTTGTAGGAGCTGACCCAAAAAAAAAAAATTGTCAGAAAAGATGAGCAGGGCTATTGCAGACAGGTAGTGAGGGAGGTAAATAAAGTGATGTGCCATGATTAAGTGTGAAAGAGACATATCTTGGGTTCATGCTGTCTGCAATGAAATGAGTCAAAGTAAATATAAGAACAGCCTTTTATCTGATATGCTATTGTATATGCAGTGTGCTGTAAAGTCAAGTAATCTGTAAGAGAGTGTATTATTTATCGATTTACTTCTATTTTGTCATCATCAACTTTACATCTACAACTCCTAGGTCGTAAATGTTTAATGGTGGGTTTGGTTATAGGTTATCACAACCCCTGGTTCCTATGACTATTGTAGAAATAAGAAATCACCAAGAAATAAGTTTTCTCCCATTCATTTTAAGATTTTCATGTTGACTGGTGAAATTTCTCTCTTGATTGATTGTTCTCTTTCTTTCTCTATAGCTACGCAGAGTCAGTTGGGGCAAAACACTATCACACATCAGCAAAATTGAACAAAGGAATTGAAGAACTGTTCCTTGACCTGTGTAAAAGTGAGTGGGCCACAATGTGTAAAGTAAACGCTGATAAGTTTATTACACAGTATTACTTTTTGCTGAAATACAACATGGGCTGAAGTAGTGCATGCATGCCATTAACCAACCACTTAAAAAGGGAAAGTAAAGTTTGTTGCTTTCTATTAATTAGCTTCTACCAAACTGGGATTAAAGCATGAAGTTATCCTCAAGTGTATAAGTTTTGCAATCGAAGTAAGAGCACTGGTATTTAATGAACAGTTTGCCAACATCAGTCATTTTGGATAACATTTACATCAGTTAATACTCTGTGTTGTGTTTTGTAGGAATGATGGAGACAGCTCAGGTTGAGGAGAGATCGAAGGGGAATGGAGCAAGTAATGCAAGCACAGGGCGGAGAGGTGTACAAATAATTGATGATGAGCCTCAGGCTGCTACTGCCGCAGGAGGCTGCTGTTCATCAGGCTAGGACCCCTCTCTGTTTCTGTCTATACATCTCTCTCCCCCTCTCTCCCTTTGTCTCCCTTTCTTTCTCTCTTTCACATTGTTGCCCTCTTCTTTTCTCTCCAAAAAGACTGCCACTCTTCATCCTCCACTGGTTGTCTGCTTGGTGAAGTCCCTCTCTTCAAAAGGGGTATTTCTCAGTGATTCATCCATTCGAAGCTGGAAAGCTGCAAAAGCCCATGGACCTTGTCAGTTACTCCTGACCTTGGCAGTCTGATGCCAAACGCCAAAGGCCATCCCATGCACCAACCCATGCTCTTCCTCTGACTCTTTAACAGCACATTGTCCTTACGAGCTGACTTTTCAGGCTTTTCTGATTTGACTTTCCTTTTGCAAGGATATTGTACATGATGGGTTGATTTTCTGTGAAAGCATTTTTCTTTTAAGTAAAAGATGATTATTTAATAACTTAAAAATATACACTGAAATCTAACGTCCTCTGTGCTTGTGGTAATTGGTGAGCTCCCTTGTCTTTCTCACTGTTTTCCCCCCTTTGATTCATCATTAATCAGAACTTTTATTAAACTTGCTCTCTACTTGTCTTTTGGACTTGTATGTACAACAGAAGAAAAAATGTACTATACATATTGAATATTTTATCTGCTTTTACAACTTTTTGTGAAATCTTACTTGCAAAAGTATCCAGACCCCAATAAAGTTCTTCAACAACATAAACAGTAGAAATTACTGAACAATGTGCAGAATACATGACTATTCTTGGCTTTATATTTCTGTAGGGTGAAGGAACATTTACGTTTAGTCCATATTAGCACTTTTCTCCACATTGCATGGATGTGGTATTTTTTGTTTCACCAAGACTTGCTCCAGTTTTCTGAAACACACTTTGGTTTTGTGCAACGGTTATTGTTTCTAATTGAAGCCAGTTTTACTTTCATGAAAAGAAACCTTGAATACAAAATGTTTTAGCCAAGAAGTCCTGGGCATGCAGAGTGCGTGTATATTAATGTAATATGTAAATATAAAATATACCTTTGATGGAGCACTTGGGTCTGAGTACTTATGCAACCAACTTTTTTCAGCTTCTCATAAGGCATAATTTGGAGTGTATTTCATGAAGGGTGTTTTTTTGTTGTTGTTTTTTTTGTTTGTTTTTTTTATAGAATAAACAGTAAGAAATGTCACTTGAACAGCCTTGATTTATTTTGGCTAAACTACAAAAACTGCTTTGTGAAATACCTGACACTTTTTTGTTGTTAGTTTTTTGCATGCATGCAAATGTTGCATTTGTTGATAACCTGTATTATTTGAAATACAACAACATTACAATGATTTATGAGGGTCTGAATATTTGTCCATGCAGCATAAGGTTTTAAAAATTGTAAGATAGTCAGATGATTGTAAAATGAAGAATACCAGTTTTGAGTGAAAGCACACTTTTTTGAAACTGTATTTTCTAAATTATTTAACTGCTTGTGTCATTGTTTTATAATAGAACAATTTTAACAGCTCACTAGGTGTTGAAAGAATCATTATTTATGTACAGTTTTATTGGGAGGTGGGTTGGCTTTTTCCAGTTTTCTTATTTTTTTTGTACATGTATTTTAAAGGCACTTATACAGTGCACTTTACAGACATTTGTGGTGTTCATAGCATTTTGAAATTGATAATAGATTTTTGGTGTTTTTCACTGGAAGTAGAAGCTGTAGCTACATATATATGACAGTAGTTGATGCTGTCAAACATCATTACCTTATGCGGTACTGTAGAACAATTACAATACACAGTAAAAGAGCGCTCCAAGCATTTGTTGATGGTTATGATGGGTTTTGTACATGACCATTAGCTTTCTAGTGTACATCTTTTTAAACTAGATCTAGTCTGACTTCACTAAAATTAAAGATGGGGCAAAAAGCATCTTAAAAAAAACATCTTAAAAATAATTCTTATTTCTTACGTCTCTGGAGACCAAATAAAGCCACTTAAAGCTACTTCTATTTAAACTACAGGTGCTGGTCATAAAATTAGAATATCAAGAAAAAGTTGATTTATTTCAGTAATTACATTCAAAAAGTGAAACTTTTATATTAATTCAGTACACACAGACTGATATATTTCAAGTGTCTATTTCTTTTAATTTTGGTGATTATAACTGACAACTAATGAAAATCCCCAATTCAGTATCTCAGAAAATTAGAATAGCACTTAAGACCAATACAATAAAGGGTTTTAGAAATGTTGGCCAACTGAAAAGTATATGACAATAAATGGCTCCTTTCGCCTGGATTACAGCAGAAATGCGTCGTGGCATGGAGTTGATCAGTCCGTGGCACTGCTCAGGTGTTATGAGAGCCCAGGTTGCTCTGATAGTGGCCTTCAGCTCCTCTGCATTGTTGGGTCAGGCGTATCGCATCTTCCTCTTCACAATAGATTTTCTATAGGGTTAATGTCAGGCAAGTTTGCTGGCCGATTAAGAACAGGGATACCATGGTCCTTAAACTGGGTACTGGTAGCTTTGGCACTGTGTGCAGGTACCAAGTCCTGTTGGAAAATGAAATCTGCATCTCCATAAAGTTGGTCAGCAGCAGGAAGCATGAAGTGCTCTAAAGCTTCCTGGTAGACGGCTGCGTTGACCTTGGACCTCAGAAAACACAGTGGACCAACACCAGCAGATGACATGGCACCCCAAACCATCACTGACTGTGGAAACTTTACACTGGACCTCAAGCAACGTGCATTCTGTGCCTCTTCTCTCCTCCTCCAGACTCTGGGACCTTGAGTTCCAAAGGAAATGCAAAATTTACTTTCATCAGAGAACAGAACTGACCACTCAGCAGCAGTCCAGTCCTTTTTGTCTTTAGCCCAGGCAAGACGCTTCTGATGTCTCCTGTTCAAGAGTGCTATGACACAAGGAATGCGACAGCTGAAACCCATGTCTTGCATACGTCTGTGCGTGGTGGTTCTTGAAGCACTGACTCCAGCTGCAGTCCACTCTTTGTGAATCTCCCCCACATTTTTGAATGGGTTTGGTTCCACACTCCTCTCCAGGGTGCGGTTATCTCTATTGCTTGTACACTTTTTTTCTATCCTGTTTTCCTTCCCTTCGCCTCTCTATTAATGTGCTTGGACACAGAGCTCTGAGAACAGCCAGTCTCTTTAGCAATGACCTTTTGTGTCTTGCCCTCCCTGTACAAGGTGTCAATGGTCGTCTTTTGGACAACTGTCAAGTCAACAGTCTTCCCGATGATTGTGTAGCCTACAGATCTAGACAATTTAGAGACCATTTAAAGGCCTTTGCAGGTGTTTTGAGTTAATTAGCTGATTAGACTGTGGCACCAGGTGTCTTCAATATTTAAATAAATGAATTCCTGAAATAAATAAACTTTTTCATGATATTCTGATTTTAGAACCAGCACCTGTAAATGCTAAATCTTCACATTGTAGGATTCTTTTTTTCTGTTGTCAGCGGGAAGCTTGATAATCATTCATGTTTATCATGATCTTAATTTGAGTTTAAAAAGATTACCATAGCTGTTCATCAGAAGTTATTGACTGTCTATCTTGCTTAAGTATTTTTGATCAATGTGGTAGGATATATATATATACTATTTCTCTGTCTTTCTTTAAGAATGACTGGCTATTGAAGCCTTTTAAAGCGAATTCCACCAATTGTTTAAGATGAAAATGCACAATAGCCATGCAGAGAAAATTGCATCAGAAATACAGTGGGGCAAAAAAGTATTTAGTCAACCAGTGATTGTGCAAGTTCTCCTACTTAGAAAGTTTAGAGAGAGGTCTGTAATTTTCATCATAGGTACACTTTAACTATGCTTTTTACGGAGCCACTCCTTCGTTGTCTGAGCGATGTGTTCCTTCATCAGGACCCTCCGTGTATTTCTGGAATTTTGTTCTCATGATCATTTTAACCCCACGGGATGAGATCTTGTGTGGGGCCCCAGATCGAGGGAGATTATCAATGGTCTTGTACGTCTTCCATTTTCTTGCATTTGCTCCCACAGTTGATTTATTCACATTGACCTGCTTGCCTATTGTAGATTCACTCTTCCCAGCCTGGTGCAGGTCTACAGTTTTCTTCCTGGTGCCTTTCGACAGCTCTTTGGTCTTTGCCATGGTTGAGTTTGGAGTCTGACTGTTTTTACTGATTTATAACAGTAACAAGTGGAGGACAGAAGAGCTTCTTAAAGAAGAAGTTACAGGTCTGTGAGAGCCAGAAATCTTGCCTGTTTGTTACTGACCAAATACTTATTTTCCACCGTTTTTTACAATTTACAAATCAATTCTTTAAAAATCCTACAGTGTGATTTCCTGGATTTTTTTTTCATTTTGTCTCTCATCGTTGAAGTGTACCTATGATGAAAATTACAGGAGCACTTGCACAATCAGTGGTTGACTAAATACTTTTTTGCCTCACTGTATTTACATCTTTACTGAGGCATTACTGAGTTTAATGCCTCTAAAATCTGTATCTCAGAAAGTTAGGAAATGAAGCGAAATGCTGCCTAATGCCTCTGATGCTGTTTTGTGAACGTTTTGAACCTAAAAGAGATTGGATTTTTTTTTCATACATAGCGACAAGGTACATGCAGGTTGTTGTAAAGCAAAGTAGCTCTCATATTGCTCTATTTAGATTTACATAGTATTACAGATATGAAGAATGTTATGTTCATGATAAACTGATGTTTTGAATAGTAAATCAAATGTCTGTATTTGTGTTGTAGAGACAACCTTCAGACTCTATTACAGTAAGTTTTTCTACAATCAACCTTTTTGTGTCCAACCGCATATCACTTCAATCATTCACAATGGGGTTGTTCAGGAGAGAGTGTTAACTGAATGAGGAAATAGTGGTTTTAATACTGAATGGCATTTTGGTATCCAGTCTCCAAGTCCCCCAGTGTAAAAGAAGATATGTAGCATTTTTGTAACATATGTAGATTTTTAAATAATTAATAACATTCACTGTTTTTGGTCTATTTAAAAAATGGCTTGCTGGTGTTATAGCTCACAGTACACACTATATAATATGCTTCATAAAAGATTTATATTCATTTACATATCACACTCATGCAATGTGTTCCAAATCCTTTCATATTAATCTGTGTAAATGATGTAGTCAAGTCATATGAATATTTAGGTCTCTTTAAATCAAGGCCAGTATAAATAAAGAATGGTCTATAGAACGTGCTGGGACAGTACAGGGGACTCTTTAGTACATTCTGCTGGAGCTGCCAGGTACTACAGTGAAAACCCATATACCGTGAATAGTGGTAATACAGTCCATAGGGAGCCAGTTAAATCACACATTCACACTTTCTGTAGTGTTCTAGGCCGTTAAAATAATAATTAATAAATAATAATCATTATTTTATAAATAATCATTTATTTAAGTAATAATTTAAATAATAATTTACTACTTTTGTTGGCTAAGTAGATGCCAGGCAATGGCATCAATTTTTAAAACATTTTTTTACATAAAGTCCTTTAGAGTGTTATGTGTGGTATTAAAACCATAATAATACGTCATCAGACAGTGTACTCATAACCATTTCATGTAGTAACTTTCTGTGAAGGTTTTGATTCATTCAATTTAGATCTCTGTCTCCCATTGCCAGCTTTAAACAGTTCTGACTCTATAGAATGAAACATTTTATGGCAAACCGCTGCAAAATATTTTGCTTACATGCTTTAAAAGAATTATGCAGAATGTTACGAGGCTTTTATCCGACACAAATAACTTAAATGTGATTTCAACACAAGCAGGTCTGCAAATTGTGGTGTCACTTTTTAAATTTGTTACAAACTTGTTTAATTAGAAAAGAAAAACAGAAGAGCTGACCCTGCTAAAAAACCAACATAGACTGGCATGCACCTAGTCCATGCTAGTCTAAGCTCGGTTTTGCTTGACTGCTGCTTGTTTAGCAGATGCCTCAGAAAGGTGGTGGACCTGTATACCAGCATCTAACACAGCTAGTTGCTGCTTTAGCTGGTGTCCCAGCATGCCAGTCTGGGCTTTCCTAGCGGGGGATATTCCTGCCTGAAATGTTGTGTGTCACCCCTTTGGGCACATTGGAAACCTGAGACCATAGCACTGCCCCCACAGTAGGCACTAGGCATGATAGGTGCATCACTTCAGCCACCTCTCTTCTTACCCCGATGCGCCCATCACTCTGGAACAGGGTAAATCTGGACTCAGACCACATGACCTTCTTCCATTGCTCCAATGAGTCCAATCTTTATGCTCCCTTACAATAAAGATTAAAACTGTTAAGAGTTCTACTGTTTTTCTATGATTTGATTTAACCTTTCAGTGATCGGCAATCACGATCATCTAAGATCTTTTCCGATTCCATGTTTCTCCACCGTCCTTCCACTTTTTAATAATGCGTTGGACAGTTCTTAACCTGATTTTAGCAGTTTCAGCTTCTCCTTAGGTGTTTTCTCTGCTTGATGCATGCCAATAATTTGACCCTTCTGAAACAGATTAACATCTTTTCCACAACCACAGAATGTGTTTCACATGTCTTTCAATGTGGATGTTTATCAAATGGGAAGCTACTTGCTGCATCACTTGGGGTTAAATAACTTGCTACCATCTAAAACACCCGTGAAGTAATTATCCAATGGGAGGCTCTTCTTGCTTTGCTTAGTTAAATCCAGGTGGTGATGTTATTTTTATTTATTTTTTTTATTTTTGACCAGGCAGTGTATATTGATGTATATATGATTATAGACCAATACAAATGAATGGCTTAGATAACCCTTGCATTTCTAAAGACTCTAGTAGCTTAAAGCATGTTAACAAACCTGTCAGAAACATAAAACACCATGGTGATGAGAATAACAAAACATTTCAAATGTTTTCGAACATTTAATGTAAGTGTGCTCTGTAATAAGTAGAACTGTATTAATATAATGATTAATTAGATCAGAATTAATTAACAAAAATGAACAATACTAAAAATGTTGGGAGGCTTTTTGAGCTTAAGATTCTTTGGAAGGATTTATCTATACTTCATCACATCTTGGCACTGACCACGGTGCCTCCACACACAGATTTGTTAGTCATCTCAACTAAGACAAAGGCGGGTCTTATCACTAGAGATGACCGGCTGCCATTTTGGGTCACTCCATGGCAGTTTGTCACTACACCATTGCAGTCTTTGGCGGGGTTGACAAGTTGTTTAAGGCAGTCATCATAATGGTCTGCGTGGATGTAGTATTGTGTTGGGTGACACCAACAGGATGACTCATTTAGGGCATCAATGCTCATTGAATTTCTACAATTGTGGCTACGAGTCGGTCAGGTACAGTGATAAGGCCCGCCTTGCTTATGTCACATGCATGGCCAAGCGTGCAGCTGGAATTATGAATGTCATGGAATCAATTCCTTCTGGGTGCAACTATTTTTGCAACTATTGTTTTGATAAGTGTATGTTACACATTAACATTATCTTACAGCAACCAGAAGGTCAATATAAAACAATTAAATAAAAATATGCTGTGTACACAAATCTGTAGACAAAAACACTTTTTTTGTTGCTATAAAATAAAAATAAAAAAATCAGTACAATTAGAAATACAAAAATGACCAAAAGCACATTTTACAGGAACCTGTTCAACTGCACAAAATGCCCTTAATACATTTACCCGTGGTTTTGTCCTCCTCTCTGTTTTATATAACCTAACACAATCAACTCCACTTTCGGGCACATGACCCATTTACAGGTTTGTGTGGTCAACACCTAGAGTTTTGACATGACTACCTAGAACAGAGTGAAAGGCTGCAGTGGGGTTGTAACCTGTAGACTGCAAGAATGCTGACCTTAATTTTTTATGCACTTACTTTTTAAAGGGGAAGTCCACTGGTTTCTCAAATAAGTCATAAAGCAGTATATATGGAATTTAATTTGTGTAATAACTTCCTCTGGGGGAACATTTAGAGGCATTACATACCTCATTAAGCTCATTAACCTAAAGCTAACGTCTGCAGAGAGCTTGATATCCAGGAGCAGTGTAATCGTAAATCAGTGGAACACAGTAAACAAATAAAGTAAGTCATTCACAAACAGTGCCACAAATATAAACTGTACCCTACTCACAAATGAATTATTAATAAATATAAAACTTGACTATAAAATGTTTCAAAATACAAAGGCAAATGTGGATGTATTAGTCTAGCTAAAAAAAAAGTGAACAATATTACGTACTGGTGTCAGATAAGTGCATTATTATCAGATTATTATTATCGCTATACTTGGCTGGCAAAGTTCTTTGGATTAATATAATGAATAAGCAAATGCAACTCTGACAACAAAGTGCTTTTACTAGGCAGAAGCAATAAGCTCAGAGTATTTCGGCGGATAAGGGCTAAGTGGGAGGACGGACGGGGTGCTGACAGGATACGCGGTAATGCGAAGAATCATCCCGAGTGACATCAGACTTCCCAAAAGCTAGATGAAGAAAGAGAGAGAGAGAGTTACTAAATTGAAACCCCTTAACCAGTTCCCATGGCTGCATTATTTTACACAGCTTATAGATTCACACGTATGTATACAGTTAAAACAGAAGCAGACAGAAAAAAGTTTAACGTACATAACTTTTAACTAATAAGCTATAAGTTGGGATGCTGAGTAAAATGAAAATAAAAGCAATAAAATTATTTGCAAATCTCATAGGCCAATGGAAACGAAACACTGGAATAGTGAGTGGTTCTACAAACTGGGTATAAAAAGAGCACTTTATAGAGTCAGATTTTCTCAGAAGCAAAGATGGTCAGAGGTGCTTAAATGTGAATATCCCACCATGTACAGTACATAATATCAAAGTGTCAAATTCTCTGAATCTGGTGAATCTCTGCGTGCACAAGACAAGGCAGATGATCAATATTGAATGCTTGTGATGTTCTTGCCCTCAAGAGGCACTGCGTTAAAAACAGCTATGATCCTGTTCTGGAAATCACTGCATGGAAATCATTTCTGTGAACATCATGCAATCCACTAATACAAGTTAAAACTGTATCAGGCCAAGAAGAAGCCATATGCTTCCGTCCAGACAATGGTACACATGGCCCTGTGCCAACTTTTTTTAAATGCGTTGCTGCCATCAAGTTGTAAATGAGGTAAAATGTCACAATATCTGATGTGTTCTATGTCCTATTGTAAATAAAATATAGGTCCATTAGATTTGCAAAGCAATGCATTCTGTTTTTATTTTCCATTATTTACATTTTACACAGCATTTTGGAACTGGGGTTGTATTAAATAATTCAGTAATTCACTGGCACCTTTCAGAAGCACATTCCAGCATGTACAATAGAATACTGTATTTAACTACTAAACCAATTATCTAGATTAACAAGCATAAAATGTATATACATTTTAATTCTGGGAAAATAAAGGCTAAACAGTGTACTTACAGCCAAACTTGTGAAGCCGAAGAGAACAGCCAAAACAATGTCATACACATAATTGAAATATTCCAGCATGATGGGGACGCAGGACTGGATGTAGGGGGGGAAAAAAAAAATTAACAAGGAATTTATACCATAGATATGACATAATATTTTAAGTGAGATTTTGGTACATCTTACCTCTGAATAGACCATCCTGTTTTCACCTCTGCTGTACACCCCTTCCTGCATCTGGAGAAAGCATAGTGAGCATTGTGAGCCAACCTGCTGGTTACCTGCTGTACCACAGCACAAAGAAACAACTTGGGGCATAGTGCATATGCATGGTTGGCTACCATGCATATGCACTATGCCCCAAGTTGTTTCTTTGTGCTGTGGTACAGCAGGTATTTACCCTTGCACATACACATTTTCACAGTATGCAATCTCGGTGTGTCGATCATAAGTAACATGGTGACTTCTTTTATTTTGTTACTTGTCGAATTGGCAACTGTAGTCAAGCTTTGAATATCTAAAATAATATCAGGAGGTCACCTTCTGACACCGATCCATCTCATCACGTCCACAGTCACATGATTTAGGAACCTGGTCTCCCCAGTCTAGGTAGCCACGAAAGAGTCCACAACACTTGGTCTGGTCAAAAAGGAGACAATTCAATAAGAAGACTGCAAGAATCCAGTTGCATCATCCTTAGTAACATGGACACAAGTTAGAAAATACACGTTGCCTTCTGTAAGTGCTCTTCTATTAAGTCGAGGGTTTACGTTTCAGTAAGTACAAAAAATGCATCAAACCTGAATGGCTGACTACATCCTAGAGATTTCATAGATAGAGCTCTGGTTGAAAAATATTGAAGTATTTGTGTAAAAGCACAGTTTGAATCTGTGAGAAGCATAAATGGATTTGCATATACCTGGTTCTGTACGTATTCTATACCCATCCTTATGTCTTCATCAGCCTCATTCAAGGGTGTAACCTTAGAAAGCTCGCTCTGGAACGCCGACATCAGCTGTATGAACAAAAATTTTTGTAATAAAACAGGAAGAGGTCGAGAGTCAAAATCTGATCTGTCTAGAGCTAGACAAAGCACTTACCATGCTTGCTCATACATTTGTAAGGTTTTGCTGCCACATAATATAAAACACATTCTCTGGCTACTGAGGGCGCATGAGTATGTATACACATATATAATGTGTATATGTAAAGCACAATCTCACTAACACACATCATGTACAAATATAAATGTTGTTCATGTACATGTAGCCAGATCTAAACGTGTAAGTTACCAAGATCACGCTTTGGTCAAATGTTTAAGAGGTGGCCTGACACTACTGTGAGTAAGAGAAGAGAAGATTACCTCTGTGCGCGGGACAGTAGAAACTTGAATAGCCGCGCGCAGAAGAAAAATAGTCCCCACACACATGAAGACGAAAAACTATAAGATGAAGAAGATTATAAAAACATGAACCCAAATCAACAGAAAGCTGAACCTTGTTACTGACACACTTGAACGCAGACTGGAAACATACCGCTATCAGGACATTCTTGCTCTCTTTGCGGGCGCCGTGAGCTCCAAGAACAGCAAGGATGAAGGTGATGGCTCCGAAAACAATCAGGTAGATGCCTGAAGTCTTTTCTTGATGCTTATTAAGAAGGGAAAACAGACGTGTATGTGGATGTACGTCATAAACAGCTAAACTAATAACTAGCCTGGGCGACATAGGGCTGCTTTCAACAGCTCGACGTTTCATCCGCTAAGTGCTGACCACGTCCCATATTTATAATCCTTAAATTCATCATTCTTAATCCCATTTTTAGGATATTCTGTGTCTTGTTTTCGGTTTCTCTTACCTTATCTAGATGGGGGAGAAGCAGCACGCCCAGGCCAAGCACCACAATGCCAAAAATCTACAATCAAGCAAAGAGAAATGTGATCACAACACTGAGGAAAAAGGCCGAACTCTACAGCACTTAGTACACTGAATTTCACCAACAGCAAAATACTCTGATTCTGGATTATTACCGCAAACAGGACGTTAAAGAAAACGAAAATCCTCTTAAAACACGGGTTTATTTTCGCCATTTCGAAACAATCTTCTTGCGGAATACACAGACGACCTGTGGACTTCAGACCTCGGGATGATACTATATTCCTCGGAACTGAAAGCGATAGGAAAACATAGGAAGTGGGCTGAACTTTAAAACCCGAGGATGGTTTCCAGTAAGCGTTGAGAGGATAGCCTCCTCCCCCCGTTTCACAAAACCTTGTGACGAATGTGCTTTTAAAAAGTGTATTTATTTTATTCACACTCTGCATATTTCTGAACCAGTGTCCGTGTCCGTGTGTCACATACTTAAAAAAACATTTTATTGAAGTGAAGGGCTCTGCTTCTCTACGTTTAAAAAACAAAGCAAACAAAAATAAATAAATAAATTAAAAAAAAACTGTGCCGTTTTGCTAGTTTTTACAGGAAGTGTTTCAGAGCCGCAATACCACAAAACAGCGATGGTGTTTTCTAGATGAGTCTTAGCACCGCAGTGACACTGGTACTGTGGTAACGTGACAGCGTGTGAATCAGAGACAGTGGTGTTACTGGAGTTTTCAAACTGTATGCCCACCCCCTTTCCACTCTATCAGACACTCAGGCAGATCTTAACAGATGGAGAGATCTTACCTCAGTAAAGTCAAATGTTTCATTTACATTAATGTATTAATGAGAAATGTATGTAAAGTTATTAAAGTATTTAAAAATTATAAATTACCATCAACATGAACATTTACATAAAAATACAGAATTACAGTTGGTTAAACAAATGGTTATCAAAGACCCCAGAAAGATATTTTCTTCAATCAAATGATTAGATAATGGTTAGACATATATAGTGGTGTGAAAAAGTGTTTGCCTCTTCATGATGCAAGCACTTTGTCATTCAGGGCCATGTAGGTTTGGATTCATTTTCTCCCTTAATAATAAAAACCTTCATTTAAAAACTGCATTTTATGTTTACTTGTGTTGTCTTTGGCTAATATTTAAATTTGTTTGATTATTTGAAACTTAAGAATGACAAACATGGGAAAAAAAAGAAATCATGAAGGAGGCAAAACACACAACTGCTTACTTACTTTAATACCTAAAAACAGCTATTGGTGATTTTTGTTGTTGATTGTGAGGATGAATAATGTTACTATATGTACAGAGGGAAAAAGCAGGTCTATATAGCACTTGTTGCTCTTCATTACTGAGAAAAGCTGTGCGGCTACATGATTGTTCATCCAGCCAACTCTGGCAACATTTTTATTTTTGGCACGGATCCCTTGTATTTTCATGGAAACTATCACACAGACAGTAGTGGTCACTGCTGCCAGTAATTTGGTTAGCATTCAGATCTAGGATACAGTTTTGGTTTCTAGCCCTGGTAAAGTAACTGCAGGTTTTAGGGTTGGGGTCCAAAAGTCTTCCTTAATGATGGTTGAAAGGAGGGGACTCAGGCTCTCTAAGATTTGCACTGGCATCCCACATTCAAAATCATAAATGCACACGTTTAGGAAATGTTTCCAAGAAAACAAAATGTCAGCAACATCGTAAGGACTTTCTGCTTTTGGGTTAAACTGTACTGAGAAGACCACAGCACAAGAAGGCATAACTACAGCCCATCCTCCTAGTAGTGGTTAATGTGATCAATCAAATATTCACCAGCTGTCAGACAGTACAGTTTATCTTAACTTTAGCACAAACTATAACTGCCATCTGATTTAATCTCAAGGTCACAGTTACACACAGGAGATCAGGGGTTGCACTGATTGTCATGATATTGAGACACAAATCCAAACCAACTTCAATCATTTATTTGTTTATTGGGTTGTTTATTTAAAGGATATGAATAAAAAGGTAAATAAGACATTACATGATGTGTCAGATTAATATACATAAAAAAATAAAAGAATTTGAATTAATCTAAAAACATCTAAGACAATTAATTAACAGAACAATTATATCATGGTATGTTTATGAAGGGAGATCATTAAGTCTGCTCTGAGAATTTCACATGGTGTTCTTAAGAGATTGTCTCTAGAGGTTTTATGATTCTCTGGCATGTTCGCCAGAGTTGTAAAATGAGTTTCCATCTTTTCTTGCTCTCAGTGGCAAGACTTTAAGCATTAGAGGGGTATTAGCAGGCAGGATGTGGTGGGGACGTTGGTGTGCCCTCAACCTTTCTGGAACGCAGCATCTTCCTTAACGAACATCAGTTAGCGGGAGGGAAGGAGAGAGTGGACTTATGCCATGTAACTAGTCAGTCTTCAGTTTATAAAAAAAGAACAGCCAACTTGCTACAAGAGGTAAAGTAAATTACTAATGTATATACTCCATGTGTATTTACAATTCACATTTAATCAACTAAGCATTCACATGACAAGACGTGTGGTTCTGTTATGAGTTTTTTTGCCTATTTTTCATGTGCTGTCTTAAATTACTTCTACTTAGCTCAAGATGCCATATTGAGCACAGTACTATTGTAACTCGAGAGCAAATCTGAGAGCATATTATGGACAGTTCTGTGCAGATGGTGGCTGAGCTGCTGTTGTCTGAGGCTGTGCGGTTTTGTAGTTCTACAGTGACAGACTGTGATAGTCTATCTGCTTCTCTGCTTACTTCGTTGCCGGTTCTTCAATGGTCAGGTATTATTTGGGTGTCGGATCACTCTCTGCACTGCAGTGACACTGATGTGGTGGTGGTGTGTCAGTTTTTATTGAACTGGCAAAAATGTCACTGCTAGACAGAAAACAGTCCACCAACCAGCTGATAGTGTCCTGTAGGAAGCGTATTGTGAACTGTAATGAAAGACTAATGGATGAAGAACAGGGTGAAAAGTGAGTAATAAACTCTGCTGAGAAACAGGTGTACGACCGCCTGTAACTGTAAACCTACAAAGTGCACTTACGTGGTAATGTAACGTAGCGGTTGAGGCAGGATGCAAATGCCCAGTGGCTTTATTCAAGTTTGTCAGGGAGACAGTGGTCAAAATACAGGTGGGTAATAACAAAGACATGTCCATAAACTGAGAGATGACATCCAGGAACAAAACAAAGTCAAAACTCAGAATGAACACAAACACTACAGAACACAAGAACTGAAAGGAAACACGGCTAAGATTCACGCAGGGAAAACAGCTTAGAACTAACAAGGGGAAAAACAGGGACTTCACAAACAGACAGGGCAAACAAAGGACTTCTTAATAAAAGTCCTAATGGGTTACAGATTGGTATCAGGTGTGGGAGTGGGTGAAACCCGGGGGAGGGTTAATTTATAATTAAATTACAATTACAATTTTAGAGGGACAGAGGAAGAGAACATATCAAAACATATACGAATTATCAACATTTTACACATATTTGTTTTGGTTGTTTTGGATGATATTGAGGTCACTATGGCATGAAATTGTATAATGTTCAAAAACTTTTAGGGCCATAACCTGACATAATCATAACTGTAGAACTGCAAGAGCCACTGATGGTTTACACAACATGGGGAAGGGAAGCTGGGGGAAGGAACATCATGCTTGTGAGAGCTTGTGACCATGAAAGTGACAAAGAGGAGAATGTGTCTGAGATGATGAGGATGCTGATTATGAGGCATTCCTCCTCTGATGAGAATGAGATCCTCAGTGTTGACCCTCCTTTTGTCTCTAAATCTCCAGTAAACACACTACCTTGCAAAAGTTATTATGGTCTGTCTCCCCACTTGAACAACAGGGTAGACTTAGTGCTGCTAATGTCATCAAAATGGTTCCAGGCCCCACCAGATATGCTGTCAGTCTTGACCAAGACATTAAATCAGCTCTTAATCTCTTCACTGTCAATGGAAAAGGATATACTTGAGATGACAAATGTAGAGGGGAGGCGTGTGTGTGGGGACAGATGAAAAGACTTGGATGTGACCCAGTTGCAAGCTTACAAGTCAAAAGGCGAAGAAACAGCAAGTCTTTGTGCTGCTGACATTTGAAGGGCTTATTTTATCTCACCTTACCTATATAAAATAATAGTTTGGTGAACAACTTCTAAATGACCTGTGTAAAACCTGTGTTTCTTCCTTTCTGCAGCCATACAGATTTTCTTATCATAAAAATATTACATAATTATTGTAACTAACACCAAGTTCAATTATGCTTTCTTTACTGTTACTCAAATAGAGGAATGTTGTGCTTTTATACTGCATGTACAAACCCATTTAAATCCCACACGATTTCGCTTCTCTTTTCTTGGAATTCCCCGCTATGACTTCATACAGTTTTCAACCGATCAGGCGATATATCTTAAGATGAAGAAGTCTAAAAGATGAAAAAAAAAGTAAATGATTCAATTAGTCAATTATGTAGTTCCAGCTTCTCTCCAAAAGTGTTTAATTTCCATCTTAAATGCTGCTTGCTTATTTTTGGTCCTGTAGTCTGTTTTCATCCATGCGCAAACTTGAGAAAATACAATCCAGGTATATGGGGGCAAAGCAACCTACTTACTGAGCTAAATTCCAGTTCTATTTATTTCACAGTCAGATTTCCAGGCTTTAAGCTATTCTTAGAAACCAGAATATGCAGTTTACACGACCACATCAGTAAATAAATACTTGCAGAAATCTGATTATGATTGGATTATTAAGTGCATGTAAATACACTCAGTGATTGCCTGAATTCTAGAACCTACAGACATCAGCAGGTGTGTTTCCTCCCTACTTATATGGCACATTTTTACTGATGATGACCTTCAAGTCCTCAGTTAAACTTTTTAAAACTGAATATTTATGGATCTGACAAAATGGGAAGCTTTCAAAGTAGGTAGTCCAGATCTTGAAGGTCCATGTCCTTGTACTGTTTTGTTGCAGCACAGAAGGAAAACATTTCATAAAAAAATGTTTCATATACACGTAATAAGTGGAAGGAGTATTGGAATACTTGCAAGACTACAAGCAGTTCAAAGACAAGTCTTAAATCTTGAAAGTCAAATTTACCATGTTGTTCATTTCAAGTCTGTGTTATTTTCACACACCAGCACAGTAGGTGGCTGTGTACTGTCACCAGAACGACATGTGCACTTCTTCAGTTGGTTTGCAACCCACCAATAGATATCCAAGAAGAATGTGGGACTATATATATATATATATTCCTTCTTTTTCACCTGATCAAGTACAAAGACAGCAGAGAACACGCAACACACCATAGACAACTTTGTTGGAACTGAAAATTATCCACCAACTGTAATTCCTATGTTCCATATGGTTCAGAAATTTGTAGATCTCCAGCAATAGCCTTTGTCTTGTCCCATGAATTAAACGTTCTGTAGAATGGAGAGCTCTATTTATATTGGCACAGTTGAATAACAACAGTTATGTACATGGAACTGACATACTAAATGGAACATTCTTAAAACAAGATGGTAAGTAGGAAATCGATTTCTGCTCCAACATATTTAACAGGATCCCAGAAAACTTCAAATACCTTAGTTTGCTCTGCACACTTAACTTCAGACAGTATTTTTTCTTGGACAATACTGAGCAGATTTTACTGTGTCTGATAGAAGAGACTGAAGACTGGACCAGTTTCACCTTTATTAGCAGCACATAAAACTGTGTGTGAATGTGTAAAACTGCAGAGATAAAAAAAACTTAAAAAATACAAATATGCAAGGTTAAAAAATAAAATAAAATCCATATGCAGACATTCATATTGCAAAAATTTAAATTGCACCTAGTGAAATTAAATGTGTTGCTATTGGTGGGAAAGATTTCATTTAACATGTAACAATCATGCTAAAGCTAAAGAGCCCTAGCTTCAACAACCCTGTCAGTACAACTGGTTCAAAAATATGCAACTGGAAAGTTCATCTTTAAGCTATGAATACTAGCATTGTTCTCAACTTGACAGCGGCAGTGTCCAGACAGCAATGAACAGCACCACAGTCATCTCTGTTTCTACATTTCCAATCCCAAACAGGCCCCTGATTTTTCTACTGGTCTGTACATTAGGGTGCCCTCTCAAATCCCATGAAAGGTATGTTAGCTTGAAATGGGACAATGCACTTTTGGCCCCGCAAGCCCAGCTTTTTATATTCTTTGGGCAGCCAACACAACAAAAATCCCATGCAGGGCCACTGTGGGGAGCCCAAATACTGCCTGCGTATTTTTACACCCTCTATGTTACCTTACATGTTCAATGACTCATTCAACAATGCACTCGAAGCATTGTTAAAGACTGCAGGTGCATTCAAAATTGTATCGTACCATTCATTTGTGCAGTATAGTAGTATGTGGTTTTAGATGCAGCTGTAGTCTTTTTTGACTAGTAATGCATTAGGTTGGGTAGCACACAGTGGGCCTGATTTTTCTAAAGGCTGCGTGTTGTTCACCCATAAAGTTCCAATGCCGCACCTATGAGCAAATCACCATTGACCCAATGTGGGCTGTCCACCGTGGGCCAAGGCCATGGGTCCAATGATGCACCACTAAGCAAATCAACAGTGGCTCAATGTAGGGTTTCCACAGTGGGCCAATGGGGTACCGATGAGCAAACTCTTAGTAGCCCACTGTGGGCTGCTGATGTGCCTGTTCACTATGGGCTAAGGCCCACAATCTGGGCTGTCATGATACCAATGATGTGATGGTGCAAATCCGCACAAAGGCGCAATGTCTTTGCCCACATAGGGTACTTACTGGTCCAGGGAGGGGACATGTTTACTGGGCATGACATGCAAGCAACATGGTTCTAGATGGTTCAACACGGTTTATGTACAGTTCTCAAATAGTTATGTCTACCTAGTTACAGTAGTAACGCAAGTTGGCCAGTTTCAAAAGCTGACATGTTTCTTAGCAATAACCCCATCCATGGAGATAAAACGGCATACTGGGTTGTTCATTCACAACATGTTACAATTACTCAAATTACACTGCTTGAAAAACATTTATAATGATTTGCCAAAGATTCGTTGGGAATTTGCATCACCAGTCTTAAGGAACAGTTATATAAATGATTTATTTTATGTAAATAAATGTGACTAGTTGTGGTACCTAAATCACGTGTACGTCATAAATGGAAAAAAGAGAGAAAAAACAAGAACAATACAGGCGTCTTTAATGTTTTCAATCAGGATGGTCCTCCTAAAGCGCTAAATACAAAGACAGACAAACACACGCGCGCGCGCACCAAACCTAACCAGCGCGTCCAGCTGATGCTCGCCCTCCTCCCTTACCGAACCAGACCGTTCCTCTGTGAACGCGTTCCTCCACCACATCCGATCAGAGATTTTTATTCAGCATTGTAAGCGATTTAGATGCGTGCGTTTTCCCGTTGCTGAGGTAAAACTGACGTGCCTCAGTATTGTCTCACCCAGACTGCTAAACGATCATTTCGATGGTGTGGTGAGTGCACGGAGCCATGAATGGACGAAACGGCATCTGCGTCCTCCTTTCTTTCCTGCTTGGAGTGCACATTGCAGGTAGGTGCAGGAGCTCTGATTTAATCTCTAATATTTGGACATCCATCATGTCTCCTTTTTAATTCAGGGCCATTCATCCGCGCAGGTGTCTCCGGAGCACTGGGAGAGGCGGGGGAGGACAATATATAAGTCCGTAAAATAGAGACAGATATAGTGCATCCACTGTAATAAGGTCAGCCATGGTTAATCTAGGTCTTAAGTATCATGTTCACAACGCCTTCGTCTTGTTCGGTCAGACATCATTCCAACCCACATCGATTTCTGATGTATATAGGAAAACATGTTTTGCGGAACAAACGCTCTGTATTGGGTTTTTAGTGGGAGGAGGCACAATGCATGTCGTATCCTCCGAGCAACGCCCTCAGTTTCCGCCCTTAGCCGCACGTGATTGGCTGCCAGGTACTCGAGCGGAAATGTCTCGGTCGCCGGGGAGAAAATGTGGTAATAAATGTTTCCTAGTGTAATAACCATTTTTGCCCATGGTTTCTTATTGATATCATGCGCCTCGTTCACATGTCATGTTAGTAGCCTACTCTACCAAATACTATTATATTAGTACTGTCATATTAGCGCTATTAATGCTGCTGCTTTGTTGTGTTTTCCTTCAGTGATGGCCATTCTGTTTTTTTCTCTCCAGTAACCCCATTCCCAAAAATAGCCAAGTGCACCTTTGGATGAATTAATTAACAAACGTGTTATGTTTGATGCTTAAAATTTTAATTGAGCCACACTGTTTATATACATACACATAGATTCTTACACTGCACTGGAGAAAGAGCATGGCTGTGTTTCCTTACACTGTACAACCCTGTATTGGTATAATGACAATAAATTTGAATTGACTTGATCATAGTTTTATTGGACATTTTCAAAATATAGCTACCAAAAGGCAGAGAGGCCAAATGCCGGCAAATCCATCAAACAGTCGTCAAACAAAGGCAGGTGAAAGTCAAAAATAAGAAGAACTAGTGAATCTCCCATGCAAATATGGCTAAAAGGGGTATAAGGCGGTGGGGCCAGAATAGTCCCATGGAACATATAGGCCTAAAAACTGTAGATCTATTGGTTTGCTTTACTCATCTGATTTGCCATAATTTACAGAAAGAAAAAGAGAAAAGAAGCCACCTGGATGCTCTGGGTGCTCAAATTGGCTTTTAGAGAAGCTAGCTTTTGCTGCTGTCTTTTTTCTCATCAGCTATCTGTTTATATATTAGTCTTTACATAAATATCTAACTCTATGTGATCTGACATTTAATAATGTTATTAAACATCTTGTGATTTAGTGATTTCAGGGCTATATAAAATGAAAATTAGTAACCTACAGGTAACCTCTTTACATAATGTGCTCTGGGAAACGTTTAGGGCAGCTGACAGGCAGGGAGTTTAGCATTCATTGCTAACTGTAGAGGCACTGTGAGGGCTAGGTAAACTTTCACTCACTGTTTACATTTAGATCTTAATACAGTATAGCATAATCAAAAATAAAATCTGAAACTTGATATATTGGTAATGAGAACAAGAAAACTCTGTAGACAGCATGATTAGCAAACTTTTAACTTTTATCTAGAGAGATAGGAGAAGAGCAGCTTACCTGGCAACCATGTTGAATTTCACAGCCAATGTCTTCCCTTATTTTGAAAATGTTGTGTACTGTAAGCTGTTTAGCTGTTCACCTGATCACTGAGCTGCTATTCTCCTACCTGCACTGTACCCTTTATATATCCATGCTGCTTACAATCACATACTTAACTGCACACTTACTACCTCACTGTACATGTACACTAACAAGCTGTTTTTGCCTCCTCCTTATGCTAACTGCACATTAGTGCTAGTGCTCTACTCTGACATACAGACACTGCTCCTACGCACTTTGCACATGTCCTGCTGTTACTGTTTGCGCATACTGTTTTTGTCTGTTTGTCTTTGCACTACACTATTTAAATATACATATATTCTTATAACTGCACCGGAGAAAGAGGCTGACTGTGTTTTGTTATACTGTACCTACCTGTATTGGTATATTGACAAAGTTGAACTTCCTTGTTTTGTAATTTTGCAATTGTCATTGGACACATTCTTTTTCCTTACTAATTTGAATGGTTTTGCTAATGATTGTAAAATCTTCCCTTATTCCTTATTCACTGCAAGTGTTTCTATTATTAGAGACATTTAAGTTGTTGTTGTTGTTTTAATAATAATGTTTTTAAACAATGTACTAAAATCGTGAGATGGAGTGGAAATGAAAATTTTACACAAATGTGAAAAAATAACACAAATATACCTATAATATCCATTGCAGTCATAATCATCACTTCATGTGCAAAACAGAGAGATGTTTATGATTTTGTATTTATTTGTTTTGTTATCATTTATTGTATATATTGAAATCTTCATGTCAGATTTCACGAGAATAACCCAAATACTGATTGTTAAGAGTTGAAGTGCTCAAATACTCTTGCTAGGGTACTACATTAGATATGATTTGTACCTGCTGTGATATCCTGGCAAGACCCAACTGCATTATGTTCCTTAATATTTTTTGCATCTAAACATAGGCCTATAAACCCGGGCAAGACAGCATGGACCACCCAAAACCCCTCACTTCAGCATTGTAGAATGCCAAGTTGGAAATGAATCATTTCTAGTAGAGCTGTAGGGGCTAAGCAGTAGTCTGCAACACTAAACTGGTCTGATATGTGATAAAACAGCACTATATTAAAATAAAAGCCCCTCCCCCATTCAGACTCAAAGAATTATGTAACCATGGTTCATTAAAACTACTTGGGTTTATAGATCACTTACCTATTTATTCGTGTATTGACCCCAAACAGTTTGGATGTCTATATTTCTCTGTGCTAAGTGTTGAATTCTGGCATTTTTTCAGACAGCTTCTCGGGGGATGATGAGAGCTATTGGTCACAGCAGTACGGCCACGTGGTGCAAGTCGCTCCGGTGTATCGACACATGGACTCTCAGGGCAGAGAGCATGCACTAAAATTTAACAGTGCGTCTCTTCATGCCCAGTCCCGTGCCCGGATAGCCAAGCTAATGCCCTCTGCACTTCTGGAGTCTCGCTTCCGGCAGGTTTCACACGATCACTCAGGAGTCAGCTTCCTAGCCAGGACCGACCATGAGGTCCATGTGGAGAACACTCCCGTATCAGCCCGTCATATTGTCACCATGGTGAGTGCCTTGTGGGGTCACAGTAGGTGGAGCAAAGCTCTAGTGAGTTGTTATTTGAGGCTGTGTGATGCAACACCACTTTACACAAAGCTTATGGAGGCTTATATAGTTGTTTGTGGCTGTTGTTACAGTGAAAACTTCTTTTGAGTTGGTAAGATTTGAAATCTTATCTTTGTGTCCTGTAAATATCTGTAGATTCATTATCCGGTGTTGTGCAAAATTGCTGTAGCTAGTCAGTGTATCTCACTTTGTTGGATTTGTTGTTTATAGTTATTATGATAAATTACATTATGGTATGTCACAGTATGGTTTTCTGGGTACACTGTGGATAACCCTGACAAACTGTACATTAAAAAGATGGTAAAAAAGAAAGCGCAATTAGTCCTGTATGAATTAACCTTTAAGAATTGTGCTTTATGATTAGTGTTTTGGTCTGAAACTTAAGGATTGGTGGCATTGGGTTTATTCAATTGTGCAATAGTAGCTTATGTAATTTTACCCAAACGGCTTTTCTGTCAAGTTGCTTTGAAAAAACATTAGTTGTAAAAAGCGCTATACAAATAAATATCGATTGATTGATAATGTACTTCTTTTGGCACCATTTAAAGTGTGTCTGTGTGTGTGTGTGTGTGTGTGTGTGTGTGTTTATTATTTATTTATTATTTATTTGTGTATCTTACATGCTTATTTTTGGAGCAGGAAAGGGTAGGATTATCTCGCACCAGTTGGAAGCACAGGTGGGGAAGCCACCAGCAGGGAAAGAGGGTCATCAATCTGCTTTCTTTTTCCTGTTTGTGTATATTAATTGCCCACTCTCTCAGTAAATAAAAAATAAGCCTTCATTAGCTTATTGGTTTCACCTACTGCATTCTTTCTGAAATGCAAACACTGTAACAGTGTCTTTAATGTAACCTGCCATAGTTCAAGATGACACAGGTTAATAGTTTTGGCCAGAATAATACAGGTTAATAATTTTAACCGTGTGCTCTAAATTCACCAGTGACTTTTAACATATTGCATTTGCAAAGCCATTTTTTCCATATTGTCATGTCTATTGTATTTGCAAGGGTTAATATTCATGGATAGTCTCTAAGGAAGAGCAGTTTGAAAAAGATAGATAGATGGTAGAAAAATACTTAAGATTCTTTTTTGATCCCTGAAGTAAGTAAGTACTGGCTTAGCAAACATCATAACTATTAACTACAAACTAGAAATAATACAGTCAGTTATAGACAGATATCTCACTTATTACAATAAGGAAAGAGATATATACAAGAAATTACATTTACAAAAGTACAAATATCACTGTAGATGTAGATGATATGCATTGAGATACCAGAGATAAAAAGGGTGTATAATAATAATAATAATAATAATAATAATAATAATAATAATAATAAAATGTGAAAGGGGTGCAGGTATCAGCAGGTATCAGCAGATAATGACAATGCTGAATAAACATAATAAACAGGTGCATATACTGGTATTTAAGTAAAGTGTCTAGAGTGTCCAGGAGTGCAGCTGTACAGGATATACAGTAAAATGTCATATATTGCAAATAAATAAACCTATGAGAACATAAGAGATTCTCTCTGCCACCTTCACCACAGAGTCCTTTTCCGCACCAACAACTGACCCTGCTCACCTGACTAGCTTGTCCAGTCGCATCTCGTCTCTCTTCTTAATGCTTCCTTCCAGCACGCCACAGCATAAAAGAGACAGCTGGACACCAGTGTGATAGAACATCTGCAGGAGCTTCCTACAGATGTTACAGGACCCCCAGCCTCCTCAGAAAGTAGAGCCGGCTCTGCCCTTTTCTGTACAGGATGTCTGTGTTGGCTGTGTTGGCTTACACAGTATTCTGAGCAATATTGTGTGATTTAATTTGCATGATTTTGAACATCAATAAATCGATACATAGTTAAAGTTGTGATGTCACAGCACTTGAATGTGTGGTAACCTCTGAAAGGTATAACTCATCTAAAGGCAGTTCACAAGTTCAGAGTTAAACTTTGTTAAGATGACATTGTCGGCTTTAATTAAAATGTATATGTATACATGTATATGTAAAATAGTTAGACTAGTACAGTAGATGTAATGTCTGTAATGCAAGCATTTATTGAGGGTACTAATAGAGCTGCGTAAGCCCTACTTTATTTTCTTAGTGCACTGCAGAGCTATTCAGTTGTCAAGTATACACACTGGATTGATATTAACCGACATGTACTTACAGTGTGTACTGTGCAATAGTATTATCTAGGAAAACACAAGTATTGGATCGCGACTTGATACTAGAAGATGCTTATAATAAATGACTCAAACAAAAAACTGGACTGGCACATCCCTAATCAAAACAAAAAAAAGTGGGTGGCTAATATTGACCTCAGCTCTAATCTTCTCTGTATCCCGCTCTTTATTACCATGGAAACAGACAGGGTGACAAGGAGCACCAGTTTATCACATATGTATATGGTCCAGTTGAAGCCAAGGGCAATAGCTGCTAAGAAGATAACATCCAGACATTTACACATTTAGAAAATGTAGTTCTTTATTTGTATATAAATGAAACTGTGTATAAATGTAATGATAATTTATGTAAGTGATTACAGTATTAGAGCAAAAAGGAAAACTCTCCTATTGAAAGTTGGCTTGAGTACCCTGTTGGGCAGCCTCTATCTCGGATATAGAATGAGATGCGGCTGAGTATGGAGCCATACAGGTGACATCCTATGGCGCCTGTGCCCACAGTTGTTGCAGCAGGGTCTGTAGATACTTGGCGGACGCAGCAGGGCGCATAAATTCTCGATTGACGATAAATCTGGCGACCGGGTAGGCCAAGGAAGTGTTGCAGTCTGGCAAAGACATTCCTGGGAAACCTTTTCCGTGTGTGGACAATCATTATTCTGTTGATAAATGATAGTTGGCCTGTTTTTGCTTCATTTGAGCAAGGACAACTGAATCGTGAATGATGCCAGCAAATTGTAAAACAAAATGTCAGGCACTAGATCACTAGAGATTGTGTGAGCAAAATATACAAGTTATTCTACCAAAGAAAGGTTAAAGAAGTTTATGGTTCAGAATGCTACAGAAATTCTATAGATATGGCTCCACAACATTTCTATAGCATTCCATGTGTGAGTAGTATCATAGTGCGGGGGTGCATGCAGCAGACAGTGGGCAGGGGGCTTAACGAAGCAGCAGGCAGTGGAGACACACAGAGCTGGACCAGCTGAATGAGCAATGGGTCTTCATTGCAGCTTAAACCCAAATGCTGTGCTACATATTTGTTGTCTTGTTGCCCAACCCTGCTAGCACAGACTGCTAATGCTACTGGTGATGCAAAGCTGCTGCTCAGAGATTACAGCACAAAGCCAGAGCAGAATATTGGTCCCAGTTACTTAATTTGCAAAACAGATCTGTACCACTGCAGGGCTTTGCAGAGTTTTCTAAAGCCAGTGAACATTGTTCAGAAAGAACTGGAATCTAAGATGACCAGAGTGCCCCAGTAGAGTCACACAAGCTCCATCTGGGGCCACAGCAGACTGTTTTTGAGAATGACCCTCTGGCTTTATTTGGAAAAAAGAAAAACTGAGAGTTTGATGTGAGCTGAATATCGCAGTCTCCAAACTGAATAAAAACCTTCCAACATTATTGGTTGGATACCAATAGTGAAGCTGATGCTCATGTTGGCAATACTGGCATGCTAAAGAACAGTCTGAAGTATAAAGGAATCTGTTTTTAACAGTGTGGTGTAATTAAAATTGTAATGTAATGTAGTTAATAAAATAATGACTACAATGATGTTTAGTACAGCAAGGGATAGAATGTTTTGAGCTCCTCTAAAATGATGTTTAGTAAATGAGCAGCTCACCTTATGTAACATAATGACAATAGGGGAGCTAGAACATTAATATACCGCTCAATGCAGTCAGTTCTATGGGAAGCTAGGATGCCAGTTTCCATGATATAGAAATTAATTACAGGGCCAATCTGCGTTCAGTCTTTCTAAAACTTCAGAGTTCAGAAAGCAGTGCATTTTAATTACTGACACTATAAACACTCAAAAGTAGCAGTGAAGCCTTGTTCACACAGTAAACTCTGAATACCTTTTTTTCTTAAAACCCTGCAACTAAATGATGCACACACTGTGTACAACCAATTCTGCACAAAGGAAACACCACAGGGAACACCTTCTCTTCCAAAAGCTAAAGCTGAACAAGTACTTTAGCAGGTATTTCTGGATATCACTGGGGAAACTCCTGGCTGCGCAGTGATCTTACCATTGTAAAGAAGTAAGGTAACTGCTCTTATATACACAGCTACTGCAATGTTACTCAACATTATTCATCTTTCAGCTCTGCTCTGCCATATGTTCTTTAACCTCTGCATTGTTATTGTCAGCCTGATACATTTTTTTGGGCTGCAGCCATGACAATGGAGCTCTGATTGGTCAGTCTGATTAGCATACCAGTGTTCAAAACTTGATGTGTTATTTTTTCTCATCCATGTTGGAATCATGTTGCTGTGTTCAGTCCTTTGTTATGACATATGGCTAAAATCAGAGAACTAATATTAAGATTTTTGACGTGATTTTTCAAACCAGGTCATTAAAGGTGGGAGTAAGTCACACATGTATCTAATAGATGTTCCAAGCTCCTTTCCTTGTTAGCCTGTCTTTTTTTCTCTTCAACCAGAATCGATTCAAATAAAGAATGATAGACTGATTGATTGATTGATTAATTGATTGATTGATTGATAAGGAAACTTATCTTCAACATTAACACAAACAAATACTTTTTCATTTCTTCCTGGCCTTCCAGACCCAAACAGTCAGGTGAAACAATTAGATATGCCAAATGAACACCTTTGTTTTTTTAAACAAATGTAAACATCTAGACATCTGATCTTCATATGAACCATACTGAGGGACTGAGGCAACTTAACTAACACATAGAATTCATCTGTAAAATGTAAGTAACAGAAATGCAGTTTTCTAGTTAGGGAAATGTTAGAACAACCCCACATTTATTACTGCTTAATGTGCCTAAAATTTAAACCAGGTACCCAATTATCAGTTGCTAATGACTGGAACATTGTTAGAAAGGATTTTGTAGGAGCTGGTCTTTTTTAAAACAGAGAGAATTAGCCTGGTTTGCTCCTAATTGTTGGTGTGAGTGGAATTACTGTAGTCAGACCCAGAAAGTTCTCTGTCCGTCAGAAAAAAAGGTTATAGCTGCATATGAGTCAGAAAGGGGATATGAAACAATTAGAAACACACTATTCTACTGTCCACAAAAGAATTTATCAGAGAAACAACTGACAGGATGGCCAGGACAAATTGTTCCAGCAAGTTCAGCCCAAAAGTAGAGCACAGGACGCGTAAAGAAGTCTCAAACAATCCTAAAACATCATCACAGGACCTACAGGTAGTTCTTGTCATGTTGATGTTCATGTATCTGCGATACGCAGTTTTTTTTTTGTCTCACAGTAGTTTGAAATAAATGCAATGAATGAAATATCTCAGTAAACTAAATGTAGAAGTATGATTGTCAGCTGGGCCTCTGTACAATACAACTGATGTATGATCTGTATATATGAGTAATTTAATACTTCAATTTTAACCACAAAGCATATCTTAGCAAACTAAAGGTTGTGGTATGTTTATAGGAGGTGTTTTACTAAATCACAAGTGTTTTTTTCCCACAGGTTTATGAGTTAGAGCAGGTTTTGTTTAACCTTAAGTTAGGTTTGGGTTTTGATTAAGTTTTACCATCTATGTCTTTCACTGTATCAGTGTTTTTCAGTGCGCTTCTAGTCTTTATAAATAACATCAACAGACTCCTCATCTCTCTCTCAGTTCTGTGCGGTTTTAACAGATATCTACTGTATTCAGGGCCTGTTGCAGCGATTCTGGCTATAGTAACCAAACGTAAAGGATGGAAAGATTGCAAACTCTGATGAAATGTAACAATTGTAGTTTGTTTCCTGATTTACCACTCCCCTTTCAGGTTAAACAGCAGCAGCAGCTCTGTAGGGTTAGGGCAGAACTTCTGACTGTAGGTCAGTGCATTCATGAAGCAGCAAGTGAATGTGGAGCCTGCAGAGTGACTGTATTGTTCTCTCTGGCTCCTCTTAGAACCTACCAGTAACTTAACGTAGCTAATCTCCCACTAGCCAAAAGACACAATCGCGTACCTCTCTGTGTGGGGTCTGTGGAGACGGATGAAGTTGGTTGTGGTGGTTGTTTCACTGATGTCTGATCTGCAGACCCTGCATATAGCTGTTCTCTCTTTACTATTTTCATCCACAACACAATCCTCTAATCCAGACCTCACTATTTCTGACGTAGCTGGCTTCATGGTATGAGCTACTTTGTATGAGTTGGACGCTCTGATAGGTTGCCATGTTTGCGCACATTGCAACAGATATCACCATCATGTTTCAACAAAAATCCCTAAACAATCCCTAATTTCTTGAAGAGAATACAAACATTTAATACCGATCAAGTCATTTCGAGTCACCTGCCTTAAGTCTAAGTCAAGTCTCAAGTCATTAACACCAAGTCTAAGTCAAGTCATTTGACTCGAGTCCCCCAACTCGCAGGTTATTCACTGATGTAGGCTAGTGAGGACCAGGTCTGCTGAATGGTCTTATTTGTATAAGTGTCTAGCTAGCTAGAAGGCAGCTATGTACAGGTTCAGTTAGTTAAGTTGAATTGCAAGTCAGGTCAACATGTGAAGTGCTCCAGTTTTTCAGGAGCTAAAACCTTAATCTAGACCTGTCTAGACAATTAAGATAACTGAGTTGCATTTAAAACTTGCTTACTGAATTTCACTGCAGCATTGTGACCTGTTGGGGTAATATAAGTGGCTGCAAATCAAAGAACCTTTTAGGATTCAGCAGTGCCACTTAAGGAGAGTGAATTTCATTTCAGATCAGTCATTGTTACAGACTGATTCAACATCATGATGGAATTTGTCTCATCAAGTTAAACACAAGCTGACTCCACAAACCGTTGTGGAACTTCTGTAATGGAGACTGTGGTTCATATGTATCTCTAAGGTAATCTTTCATTTTGAAGGTCTGGGTAAGCTTTGTGTGAGTGTGAAAGTGTCTGTTTGTGTCTATGTGTGTAGTTGTGTGTCAGTGAGGGAGTGTGTGTGTGTGTATGTGTATGTGTAGGTGTATGTGTGTGTGTGTGTGTGTGTGTGTGTGTGTGTGTGTGTGTGTGTGTGTGTGTGCATGAGTGAGAGAGTAGAAGTGAATGTGAATCTATTTAACCCTTTGTGGAAACTAAGTTTCCCTAGCATGATGGGGACTTCCTACAAAAAGTGCAACTTTACTGTGAAGTTGAAGTGAAAGTGCCACATGAGCTGCACATTTTATTATTACCTACATTATCAGCAATGCTGTCGTAATTCAACTTAATATCACAGCACTTGTGAAATGCCAGCTGATGGTTTAGACCATACAGAAGAAGCCAAACACCCATGTGCTGTGTACATAAAATCAGCAACTAACCTGGCACACATGTTCAGTTTTGAAAAAATTGGCTTCATTTTATAGAAAACAATTGCAATTTAAATGGCAAACATATATTGCTCAGAAAAATCACATTCTCTAGTTAAGCCTATAACTGTTTAAGCCATGACAGTGTTCAGCTAGTCTATGGTAAAACATGAGAATGGACATCCCTCACTACAACAGGACTACAACATTTGACTTTCTACAAAGTACCACATAGTGTTTGACTGATTAATCATTCAGTTAATGGTCATTTTGATGATGCCTGTGCACACATGGCCCATGAACAAAAAGTGTCTGCAGGTAGCCTTGTCAGTGTGGCTGCTGTGGAATGATGTTAGTGCGCCCCTGTGTGTCAGTTTTGTTGCTGTGAAACAGTGGAAAAAGTGTCAGTGCTCAGTGTTAGTTTTCAGTTTTTAAAAGTTTCAATTCTCAAAATATTTTATTGACCACTCTTTATAGCATATATACTGTCTGTATAATCATATATCATTTCTAAAGAGAAAATAATGTTAGTTGGGAACTACTGTATAACAGTAATGTTAGAAAATAAATCTTAAATAGTTTAGATTTATAATAAAATAGTTAACACTTAAATAGTTTTCGAATTATATTTTTGCCATGCGCCTAATACTTTTGAATAAAATAGAACAATAATACAAATGGATCATTAAGCCATATGCAAAAAATTGTGTATGCCAGGTCAGGTTACATGTTTTGTTTCTTTTCTAACTGAAGGTAAATACTCTTTTCAACAGAACACAGAAATGTAGCCTGTGCAAATTTAATGACATGCGTATAATAATCTGGCAGCAAAAACAACTGCAAC
The DNA here is from genome assembly GCA_024036415.1 of Prochilodus magdalenae. NCBI lineage: Eukaryota > Metazoa > Chordata > Actinopteri > Characiformes > Prochilodontidae > Prochilodus > Prochilodus magdalenae. The sequence goes on along the minus strand of JAMWET010006439.1, from coordinate 384,923 downwards.
CATTCATATTTGCTTCCAGTCAACATCTGGTAAATTATTTACACTGAAACCTTTCCATTATAAACACTGTTTAAAGCTAGTGTATGTACATGTGGAACAAGTGGCAAGGTGTGTGGTTTTTTCTTATGTGCATTAGTTTTGGTAAACATTCAGTATAAGAGAACATTTTCTTTTCTAATTTACTCAGTTTATTGAGATATAGTAATGTGCCTTTGTAAACTAATATTAACTTAATTTTAGTAAAAACATAAAAAAAATAAAAATATCTTGCTGAATCTTGCTATCATTTCAGATCATGTGAATTTGAAGTCTGTGCATTCCTGTTTCTCAGTCACCTCTGTTAGACAACTGCAACACATTATATGGCCACTAGGGAGCAGTGGCTTTCTCTTTGTATTGATACTCATCTTGTTTATCTGCATTCAATGTTTTTTTGTTCTCCGCATAGCTAATGTGCTCTCATTCATCCTAAAGCTAATTTTAATTGATCTGGTATGCCATTTTATTTAGAAAAGCAGGTTTTCTAGCCACAGTGAAATTGTTTAGTAGGGCGATGCTTACAGCAGTAGTTGTCTTACATCTCTGGTCTTTGTCTGCCCCTTTATATACATATTATGTAAAATGAAAGCTCATTAATAACGCCAAACATTGTGTTGGCCTATAGGAGTCTCTTCTATGGAATTTAAATAAATTAAATACAGAATGGATTATGTTACTGTATGTTGATTATTTCTAAGAGCATAAGGAAACTTGCAGTACTGTTCCAAAGTCAGAGACCTGCCTTCCTTTGTTTAATTTGCAGTAAAGATGGATATTAAGTACAGTTTATGCTTTTTTAAATTAGTCATTTCCAGTTCAGAAATTCACTGAAAAATGTATTCAAAGAAAATGTCCATACCTAATAACATCCATGGAAGATTTGGTGAACAACCAAAACTATCTACATCAATTTTAAACAGTACTTGCATTTTTGAGTGATATGAAAAGATAACTCCACTATTGCTTTATATCTAAAAACAATTTGTTTATGTTACGTTCCCAACTGTGAAAAGATGACTCAACACCATAGGTCTGTACTGCATAGCTGTCAATAAGCTAGGGACTGAGAAAAGAAACAGGGAGAATTGGCAGTAGAACTCCGGACATCTTTATATAGAATTAGTTCTCAGAAATTAATTAATCTAGTTAATCAGAAATTCTCTGATTAAATTTTCTCATCATGACATTGACTTCCAGCAGTTGGTAGTTCTTTTGCCTGTATAAGAGAACTTTCTCTGTCTTATACATTTAAATGTGCACCACACAACTCAGAAGCAGAAGCCACACTTCCAATTTCAATAAAAGCTTGTTTGCTTTGCGGGCAAATTTAATTTTCACTGCCCTTTGGCTACCTTTCTCATTCTTTCTCTCTTTTCTTTGGTGACTGTGATAAATGGGATTTTCTCTAATGTCACTGTAGCTCACAGCAGTTCTAGCCACTCTGTCATCCAATTAGACATGATTTCCCCAACCTGAAAACCTCTTAAAGGCTAATTGAGGTCTTGGCAATGCAGTCTGGTCCAAAACACAGGCTTCACTCACGACTGTGAAAGAAATACAGACCTGTTGTAGTATTCCTCATGAGAGCATATTGCAGGCGAGTTGTAAAATGAAGCAATGGAAGTATGATTATATTGTAAATATTGTATTTAGAAATAACCTGATACCACTTTTGATGTTCCTCAAAATGTTTCAGAGTATCGGCTTATGCTAAGCCAATACATCGTTTACAAACCTCTGTATAATTAATTGCTTAATATGTAAACAAGTGAATGCAGATAGGTTTCATAACCCTACAGGCATCTAGTAAGGACTGTGTTGCATCAAGGACTACAAAACTCAAGGAAATTTATTTTGAACCGACAGGTTGTTTAAAACATGAGTGCACAGAGCTATCTAACTATGACCATAAGCTTACATTCTTACATTTTCTCAACAGATGTTGGGATAATGACTCTAATTAACATCAGTGTTCACTTAGCCATTACATATTCCTTCAGATAGCCTTCTAGTGTAGGAGAGACCTGGAACACATTGAGGTCCCACTCAATTCTCCTCACAACACATTGTCTGGAAATAAATCATGCTAAGGAAGAAACATGCTAATGGGTCCTAGTAACATATTGTTTGATATTAGTTAAGTCTTCAGAACTTGCAGAGAGTTGAGAAGCAGAGCAAAGGTTGCAGGAAGTATCCAAGCTAAGCGATAAGTGAAAGTCTGTCGCCAGTCATGTCAGTAAAATGAAATGAAAATGGAGGGGTCACAGATGAATTTCTCTTGGGTTTAACATATGTAACCACAGCCCCCTATCACTGTAAAATTCCTACTACCGAAAGCTATTATTCTTATTCATTATAAAATAATTAAAATAAAAAGAGTCAATGAGCCTCTTTGATGAGAAATGCTCTGTTTCTATTTCAGAATTGTTCACAGTGGTGGTGTCTGAATGAATTGGTTATTTTATCTAAAATGATAAAAAAAACTGTTTCACATGTGTCATTATATTATATAAATGCTCAGAGGACACACATTGTGTAAACATCCCAACTTCTGGTGCTTCTAGTGATTCAGATCAGTACATTTCTCTTTGATGCACCGATTTATAGCCAACACTCTTAATCATTGAATTATACAGAAGAATGTTGACTTTAGGACAGGGAACAACAGTGGTGCAGGTTTGTCCCTCACATTAAAGAGCTGTTGTTCCACATACAAATGCATCCTTTTGCTGCAAGATTCAATTTACTTTATCTAAAGTCCTATTCACAGAAATTGTATTCAACAGTCAGGTTTTTTTATGTAAAAGAAGTCATAGTAGGTTTTTTGTGGTCAGTGTATGTTCTCAGTCTTAAGGCCACAGCACACTAATCCAGCAGCATCCAAACATTTGACAAGCTAAAGACTTTGTGGGAGCAGCACCCTGGGGATTAAACGCCTGTCAGTCACAGTGACAGGTATAATAATGAGAGCACTTGAAACAGCTTTAATCGTCATATCAGAGACCTTAAAATACCAGCCCCCTGTGACACTGTTCAGAGGGCTGTTAGTAAAGTTGTAAACTGATGCAAGCATGATGAATGATTGTGAATCGAGTTGTACCAGGAAAAATATATATTGCAATGATTAGAAGCTCAACGAAGCGGTAGACATCACATGACCGCAGTATTGCAGTAGTACGGTCATCATCACAGCCCGATTATCAATTCTAAATAAGACATCTACAGATATGAACTCGGACACTCAGAAGATCATTAATAAATCTTATTGAAACATGAATGAATTAAATTGCTTTATTATTGCTATATAATTGATGTGATCTTACACTACTGGCTCTAATGTTCAGATGCCCCCGAACGCCTTCATTACCTGGATCTGGGATTGCATCTCCTGGATCAGGATTGGCAAACCCTGCTCTAATTTTACATGCTGATCCTATTAACTTCACCCAACCTGGAAATGAGCTTGTCCCAATTCTGGAAGCCATTTTAATATCATAATGCACAAAAGACAAACACTCTGAAAGTATAACTGAGATGAAGAGGGTTTCATTGATCAGCATTCGAGTGGTTAGATGGCATTGTGATGAGGAAAATCAAAAAGATCATAGAGGCATCAGTCGTGTTATTGGGATGTTGGGCCCATAGGTTGAAACCAGGTTTCATAATGGAAACATTAGGCCATGTTTTTGTTTAGGATAGTAAGAGTTTAATGCTGGTCATGTTAGTCATTATCACAATCTCCCTTAGAAACAAACACATCAAAAACTCTTTCATTCACAATGAAGTTTACCTGCTTATTGCTGGCCCCCTCACTTCTACCAGGTAGTAGTTGCCTGGATACGGGTTGCTGTTATCTAAGTTGTGCTTTCGCAACCCTTTCTCTCTCTTTCCCTCTCCCTCTCCCTCTTCTTCTCCCTCTATCTAATGCTGTATTCCATCCACTAACTTGCTTCGAAGAGCTATGGTTATTGTTGAAACTGGTAGATTTAGTTCGCTTTCAGTGCATCTGTTCACACGTGTTCTGTGGCTTTTTGTTTGTGTATTTTTCAAACAGAGTCTGCATCTAAAAGGAGCTGTTCTCTGTATGACATCCCTTTGTTGGTATGATTGACAGATAATCATCACTGATTAACAGCGGGTTTTATGGAGGGCTGTGATTCACTTGCATTATCCCCAGCTTCACTGTAACTGGTACAGAATTCCATGCTGTCATACTTCCATCAGACTCTTCAATATTCCAATTTATCATTTATACCTCTTACAAGTGCTATGGGTGGAGGTGTGGTCATAGAGCGACCAAAGATTGGTGGCCTAACCTTTTTTTAAATGATTATTATTAATCCGTGCACTAGGGCTACACAATATTGACATCATAAATGTCATGTTAGATAAAACACACGTCTCTACGCAATGTGCAGACACACAAAATAACAGCAGATGATGTCAGGTGTAGAGCAGTGGCCTTGCTGTGGAATAGAAGGGGTAGGGGTGGGCTGTATGTAAAAATAATAAAACAAAAGTCATTCAGCCACTTCAACACATTTCTAGTTTTAGTGTAGTTTATTATAGTACTGTAGGTTTAAACAATTAGCAAGAATCTGTAAACAGCTGTTATTAGTGTAACTGCATGTAGCTGATGTAGCACATGGGTGCCAGTTTTTTGTGTCATCATCTTTATCATTTAATTTTATCATTGGAAGTTTTTTTTAATAGATTCAAAATACTTTATCGTTCATTCGATTGAAGTAGGAAGGAAATGGGAAGTTTTTATGTGACACTGTATAATATAGTAAGTCTACGGATGCAAGAAATTTGTCAATCCGAATGTTTGAGTTGTTCCTCCCCAGATTGCTTTGGCCTTGCAGATAATACAAATTGTGAACTTGTTGTCTATTTTCATTTATTTATTAACTTTTTACACGTTTCTCTACCTTACAATGGTATCACATAATGGTAATTGCATCAAGATAAGCAGTACACAGCCAGATGACTTTGTTTTCAGATGGCTGGCTGTCTTTGAGTCTAACTGAATGCCATCTAGTCTGCCTTTGTGTGCATGTGTGTCTGTGGTCATTATCATCTGCAATTTCAATTCTGTAATGTTTCCCTCATCCCTCTCCCCCCACCCCTGTTAAGTAGGTGAGTCATTGTGCTAAATCAGTCTCAGTGGGCCTCAGGTTCAGGCAAAAGAGCTTGTCGGCCCACCCGCCTCCCACAATCTGTGGCTCTGCTCAGCCCCGTTCCCTCCACTATTACAATAATGACTCTAAATTTCCTCCACTGCTGTATACAAACCTGTTCTCACAGCAGGTGCTAGTAGTACAGAATGGTAGTTTGGCTGCGAAAAGGAGTTATGAAGCGACAAGTATTTGCAGCAAAGATAGTGATACGTTTCATGGCAAGGACTGACAAGTGGGGAAGACGAAAGAGCTTAAGCAAATTTGAGAAAGAAGAAAATCGTTGATTGCCTCTGCTTCCCGGTAGGACCAGCACAGTTGATTAGGATACTGGTTTCTCAATCTTGCAATGTGAAGTCAGGCAGGAGAGAACACCAGAACGCGCCCACAGAACAAGCATTTAAGATGATCCACCTGAACATGGTCTCTTTCTGGACCCAGTAGTACTGAGGGGAAGATGTTTAGGTGGCCCTCGGCAGGAGTTTTGCTGTAGATCCATGTTATTGATCCGTGGGTATTCAGTACAGAGGTTGACTCTGGCTGGAATTGCAAAATGACGGATGATGGAGGTTCAGCCTGTTTCTGCATTTCCTGGCAGGTTTATCAGGTGAGTCGTTCTATAAACATTTAGTTTGAATCAAGTACCTAGACTGAGTTTGTTCTCTATGCTGCTGCTGTTATTGTGGGATTTCTAGTCCCTGTGGTGTGCCGTTTGTTGTCTGGCAACTGAAGCAACAGCTGAGTGCTTCTAGTGCTCTTGCTGTTGGGAAACACATCTATTAGTGCAGGTTATGTTTGCTGTTAACAGTGGCTTCTTATTTGAGAATCACTCTTCACTTCATAATAAGAAAATTTTTTTCATTGTGTGTTTTATATTTGTACTATATCTACTGCTGTACTAGTGTTTTAGTACTATAGTACTACTGTTCTATATAGTTTAATTGTGGTTGTTATAGCTCAGCGGATAACACACCTACCCGCCTGGGAGTTACCACCACGTATGGGTTCAAAACTCTTTCTGGGTGACTATGGTGTGCTACACTAATAAGAATTCTTTGGTCAAGACTCCTAACACTACAGAATTAGCCTACCTGTAATATTATTAGCCTTGTAAGTAGCTCTGGATAAGAACGTCAGGTAAATGAATTTAATTATGCTTTTATGTTTAAGTGATCTTTATAAGTGGCACAAATTGAAAAACCTGTATTTACTTCATAGTTGAATCAGGGGAGTTATGTATACAGAACTGACATACCATGAAACTCAAACACTGTGATCTTCTCCTTCTGATACAAATACCATGCTTGTTAAAGAGGGCAGCAAAACAGTCTGTTTTCAAAATCCAATCTTACCCACATAGAGCCAGCGTGGCTGCAGTTTTTCATTCCAACAAAGCATTAAATCACTTGATCAGTTGTTTGAAAGCTGAGCAGTTGAATAATCAAGTGGAATCAGATGAGCTCCTGATCTTTTAGAACAAACACCTGTAGCCATACCTGTCCTATAGGGATTTACTAGATTTAATCTTTTGATGATATTATGTACTGTAGATGGTGGGATATCCAAAGTCTTTGTGTTTTTACGTTGAGAAGCATTGTTTTGCGTATTGGTAAACCAGTGCCCATTTTAGCTTCTGAGAGATTTGTGGATAAGATTGGACATCCCTGTCCTAGTCTGTTATGTAACAGTCCTAACTCCATCCAAAGTTACCTAACTTAATTTCTGGCTATCAGAAACAATGACAATTGACCAACAACAATGGTGGACTATATTTGCAGAAATGTACCACTCCAGGTTGTGGATGTCAGGAATGTTATTACCCTTTCCAATGAACTGTCACTGGACATGTAATTAGTTTTTTTGTGTTTATTTGCCAGCTTCCTAAACAAAGGTTCAACTCCATCTTAAATGTTACAGCTTGTACAGAGGCCAGAATTTTTAACAAGATTCTGGAAAACTTTAATTCCAAGATGTTACTTTGCTCTGCACATTTCATTCCGGACAGTTCTTTAAACCTTTAAACATATCGAGTATATACGCAGTAAGAAAAGGATATAGGGAGCAATTTCACCATAACTAAACTCACAACCCCAACAACAACCTGCAAGTAGCAGCTCATGCTGTTTTTATCCACTTTTTGACAGCTGTAAACAGTTTCATAGTATAACTTTAAATGAATGAGTGTTGTTGCTGAGGTTCTTTTTTCTGATTTTGGGGTTATTTTTAATATTTTCCTGCCTGTATATGTTTTAAGACGTTGCCTCTGTGTGATCATTGTGGTGTCTCATTGTAAACCAGCAAATCAGAGCAAAGCTCATCAAGCAAGTCATAAAAAGGGGGAAACAGCTAATTTCATTCTACGGCATAGTTGTTGTGTAAAGAAGTGTGTATAACCACAGCTGGCATTTTCAACCCAACCAAACTCACATTCCTTATAGGTAGACGTCAGTGAATATCCTTTAACTTTTAATCATGTACCTGTCATTCATATTCACATTACCTTAATGCTTTCTTTTTTGTCTTTTATTTTTTTATTTTGCTGTAAAAAACTCTAGCTACATTTTTCCTGATTGAATCCAATCAGCAAGCACAGAGACTCAACTTGCTGACTGTTCCATCCGCGCATCTTTCTAACTTTTGCTCCCTTGGTAACGTTAAATCAGACTGTACCTGACATCACAACAGAAGATGAGGAATGGCTGAAAAATGCCAAACTCCATTCAGCTAAAGGGGTTAGCGTCTTTTGCACTGTTGGTACTTTTAGATTTTTTGTGCTGGTGAACAAAACCTCAGCACCCTCTCTAAATGTCACATCCCAGTGCAATTAGACAGCTGCTAAAAACACTTTAGCACCTGGACTCAGTTTGTGGTTTACCATTATGTTGCTGAAATATATAAGGCCTTCCCCAAAAGAACTGTTGTTTGGATGGGAGAATGTGTTGTTCTAAAACCTCTGTTCAGCACTGAACAGAGATTTTCCAGATGTGTAAACGGCCCATGCCACAGGCAATAATGCAAACCTATACCATCAGAGATGCAGGATTTTGAACTGGACAAGCTGAATGAAGTTTGCAGGCCATGGTATCTGTGGTTTACAGAAAGAATTTAAAATTTGGATTAACAGAACACTTTTCCATTTTTCCTGTGTCCATTTTCAATTAACTTTGGTGCCTAGAAGGTGGCGGTGTTTCTGGATTGTGTTGACATATGCCTTCTTCTTTAAATTATACAACTTTGACTTGCACTTATGGATAGACTGGTGAACTGTGTTCACAGACAATGATTTCAGGAAGTCTTTCTGAGCCCATGCAGGCACTCCTGTTTTTAATGCATTGCCACCTGAGGGTCCAAGGCTTCCAATATTGACTGGTAGTCTTGTCCCTTGTGCACAGGGATTGAATATTTTGATTATATTATGCACTGTAGATGGTGGGATGTCAAAAGTCTTTGCAATTTTACATTTAGAAGCATTGATTTGCATATTGGTAAACCATTTTAGCTTCTGAGAGACTTTGCCTCTCTAAAAAGCTCTTTTCATACCCTGCCATATGACTTAATTGCAAATCAGCTGTTTTTTATTAGTACCACTTTTCTTTACAGTTTTTTATTTCCTATCTCTCAACTTTGGAGATGCAAATTCTAAATAAGTTTTTTAAAATGTCTCACTTTGTGTGATATGTATTATATGTTCTATTGTGAATAAAATAAAGGTCTAGGCGCTTTGCAAATAATTGCATTCAGTTTTTATTTACATTTATTTACATTTTACACACTTACCACTTTGTCCAAGTTTTTACCAGTCCAATATTATTGGCACATTTGAAGAGCCCACTGAACTTTGGCTAGTTTGTACTAAACACATAATACTTATTTAGGCCAGTCCAGTAAGGCTGTGTGTGGGAACAATGAGCCAGAATCATTGTTTTAAGTCGTTGTTGCCAAGAGATGCTTATAAGCTCAATACAAATGGGTAATTCCGTTGATCGGCCAAATGATGAATACTGGACCCGATTTTCAGCCCAGACCCAAATCAAAATGCATACCAGACAGTCTTATAGAAAGTTAATATTACTGTGTTTAATGTTCAAAAGTTATACTTTTTTACAAGAACACATTTCAAATATTCAAAAATAATCAAAATATTTTGATTATTCACAAAATTCAGCATGTGCCCACTGGGTTCTGTTTTTATGAAGTTTTGTGTTTTTGGGGTTTTCCTGGTCTTTATAAAGTACAGAGAAACACGTTGTAATTAATGTACATTGTAACTGATAAACAGAACAAATGCAGCGAATAATGGTTAGAGAATCTGGGAAGTTTATGAGTTTGAAGAAGAAATAAAGTGAAGAAGAAGTAAAAAATAAGCTTGCTGAGGATCTTACACAAGCTACTGAGTCTAATTTCAGAGATGTTGATGAGTTTTAAGTTTACCACTAGCGTTTCTGAATAGTATGTATTCTGTGTTGTGAGATAAAATTCTATGGTTTGATTAAGTAAACAGAGATATGCTACATTCTCCATCTGAAAAAGGTGAAGGAAGCTTCATCTTTTGCAGCATCAACAGCTGGGCAGCTTACCATTGCTAAAGAAAGCAAGAATTCACTACAGCCCCCAAAAATAAGCTTTGTAGACAACCAGAATGAAACTTGTGGTGCTTTCTGACCCAGACTGTCAGACTCACACTCCAAGCTCCGGATCTGATGTTACATAGTGGTCAAGAGGCTTGTGTTTTATTACATGGCCGCTAGTACGGCTAGTAGTTCAGCTGGCTCTCTACACAATGGACTGCATACGTCAGGAAACTATAGCTTCTGCACATGCAAATTGTGCACTTACTATAACATGGACAACACATCAGAGGAATCTGCAGCACATTTGATTGAAGACTATTTATGGTCATCCATAAATGATTAGCACAGTAACTAACAATGTGCAATTTCAAAGAGAACGAGTACAGTTTCTCTTTTCACATCTGCATGCCTTGGTTTTCTCTTTGAAAACACTAATTTTAATGAATTATTAGTAAATGCAAATGGACAGGGTAATTTACAGTTGATCGTTATTGTGTAATAACGGGCATGAACTTACAGTTCTGGAAATACATTGTAATTTAAATAAAGCCTTAATTTTGGATGTGTGACTGGATAAGTATGCGTGTACAAACTTTTGGATCAGTTTTAAAGACTTAAGGTAGGACTGTTGTAAGTAAATACACCTACACAAACATCAAGTGCTAATCAGGAGAACTGGAACTCATGAAAAACATATGGCCCTAGTTTGTCCGGCTTGCTCAAGTGGACTAAAATACCAATATATAAGAAGCATTTTGAATCAGATAGAGTTGGTAAAACTGGCAGTTCTCCTGTGGGGTCTTTGGCTTTCTTTAAAAAAACAAAAAAGGTATAAATGTGTTTTTGTCGGTTTGTTAAAATGTCTTTTTAAATGTTAAGAAAATCTGATTATGAAGATGCAATACTCCATTAGTGCTATACTGTCACATCTTTTTTTAGAGCTCTAAATGATTACTACAAAACTTGAATTAAATTTGATCAGAATTTGATCATAACTCAGAAGTCGTCAGGGCTGCAGGCTTTTGTCTGAGCCCATAAGTTTATTTATGACTGAGGATTTGAGTTCTCTGCATGGTTTCTCAGAAAGAGCTTACTGATGATCAGAAAAGTGAAAAAAGCTGTATCTGCACATCTTATTTAGTTTTGATTGTCAACTGTGAGAATTTTAAAAGAAGCATGTCTAGTAGGTGAGAAATGATAAGTGATAGCTGTTGCTGCAACAGCGTGGGTGAAGAGTGTGTGCTGCTAAGTCTGCTGTGTGGACCTCTGATTCTCTCAAATCTTCGGCCTCTGCTTTATAGCCTTTTCTATATTTTTTAAAAATATTTATTTTCATTAACATATTTTTATAATTCTACAGTTGATCTTAGCTGAAAATGAAGTTAAATGAAGTTTAATATTATATTACCAATGCAAATATGGATGAGTGGCTTTTAAAATTTTGAGTGACACTGTGGAGACAAGTGGGCCGTAAGTAAGTTGCTTAGTTTTAACACTGGTTAATGTTAGGTCTGTAAGAACACTTAGGCTTGACAGATTCGGTCTGATTAAAATGAACCCTTGTGCAGTTTCTGTGTATTCCTTTAGTGTTAGTGAGAGAGGTGCACACCAAATAAACTGTCTGAGACCCTCTGACCAGGTTGGTCTTGGTTTGCTTAAAAACTCATTTTGTTGCAGTTTGTGTGAAGTATTAAGCGTAACACAGACCAAATACATCTAAACAGAAAAAGACAGGAAATCTTATAATCATATGTGTTTATCATCTGTTCATAAGTTCTTATTTGATAATGGTACAGCAGATAAAACAAGCCTGAGGCACAGTTGAAGGCATTTTAAATTGCTCAGTATTCAAATAAGCTTATGTGTTAATGGGCCAAGGCTTCTTAGCTTTATTAAAGCAGTAAACCAAGAGAATGTGTTACAGTGGTTTTATTGCCCACTGCACTGTGCACAGCCCCAGTAACAAAGCCTGTTTTATTACTCTAATATTACAAAACATAAATACAACCAACAGCCCTGGTAGAACATAGAACAACACTCAGGTCAGGAGGTTTGGTGGATGCTTGTTATATATTTATTATTTATTTATGTATTTGCATTCTTTCACAGATTCTGTAGTGTGAAAGTTCGAGTGGTAGAGATAGTATGCAAATTCAATAGCTAAGTATGGAGTCAGACCATGAGATTGTATGAACACTCAGGCATTTAATCAGTACTTGATTTGGGGCTAAAGTCTTAATTAATTCTCACTCTCACATTCCTCTCTCTCACTCTCTCTCACTCTCTCTCTCTCTCTCTCTTTCTCTTTCTTTGCTCTCAGGCACTGCAGGTGGATGTACGACGGTTAAATGTAACCCTTCTGCGTTCATTTCGTGAGGGTGTGGCTGCTGCCCTAGACATTTCACCTAGACATGTCCACATCAACCGCCTAAATGTAAGAACAGAGGCAAGATTAAAACACCTCCACTGTTCCCTATATGATAGGTTCACTCTATGATTGGTTAGTTTTAATCTAAAATTATTTATTAAATATACAGCAGTTTGATTTTTCTGTACTGTTTTATATACTGACACACTTGACATGCTGCTGTTTTATGCTACATGCTATTAGATGTTGCAGGTCACACTGAAAGTTTCGGCCCAGTTTCACATGAAGAATAATGACATCTGTTTTAAATCACATTATATCAGTGTGTTAGTAAGTTTAATTAAAAGCATAAGCTGAATAAATTTAATCATAACATAGCAATGTAAGCCATACAAAATGCAAATATGATGACTAAAAACTGGCTGTCCAGTTTAATGAAATGCATGTTTGAGTATGCCTCATGTTTGCTTGTTTGGAAACCATGTTCTGCCTGTGTTATTTTTTTTTTCTTTGATTAATAAGATTGCTTTGTTTTCATCAGGAATACTTTGCAACAGATGTAGCAGTTCTTTGAAGGGCGGTTCTGCAGATATTTCTAAAATTTTGCCTAATTTGGTCATAAGGAGTGGTATAATGTAGAGAAACTGACCCACTCAGATTCTTTCTAAAATTAGTGTCTACAACACATATATTGCCATTTTATTTACTACCAATAATGACCGGTGGAGCTAGCTCAAGCTTTTTTTGTTATATTGATAATATTGGTTGTAAATGGATATATAAATAAATAATAAGAAAAAAAAGATAATTCTCTCCAAAATGAAAGTATTTTTTTAAATATGGGCCAAAATAGTTTTAAAATAATTCTATACGAGTATTTTTCTCTGGAATAGCTCACTTCACATTAACCTGCTTTGAATGTGTCTGTAAGATATGCATTGCTTGACACCAGAGCATATAAAGGCTTGTCAATTGTCAGATTCAATGAAGTAATTAATTTAGTCAGATTTGTTACTTCACAATTGATGACTGATTTTAGGGACATTGTCGATGGTTTCACAACCATCTACCTATTTCTGTCAATGGACTTTTCAACCACCTTTGCGGACATTCTGTTAGTGGCAGCCCCATTGGCAGACGGCTGCACAGAAAATCTGCAGGAGCTGCATGGGATGATTTATCACAGGACACCATTAGGAACCTCAGCAATTTCGAGACGTCTGGCATGTTGTGTTAGAAAACTTGACGGCCCAACACACAACATACTGAGAGACACCCAACATACTGAGAGACGGCCCAACATACTGAGAGACACTACTTCTGTAGGTGTACCCCCATAAATACTGCCCATATCAGTCCATATGTTTCATCATTTATTGTTCCTGGCAACCTTCCTTCTGAATAGCACTGTAATCCAACACTATGTGTGCAACATGTTTTGATCATGAGTCTGTGTACGATGCCTATGTACAAATCTACAGTTTCAGTAAACAATAATGGTGCAGTTGTACTCAGGCTTCATTAAAACTTCACTATTATTCTAAAATGTGTACAACTAATGAAGGTTATTTAAAGTTTAAAGTTATGAGCTTTTTAAATATTAGCAATGTTTTTTCACTTCTCGTTGCTTCTTTTGTTACTCAGGAGCAGAAGAATGGCATCGAGCTCTATGTGTCATCGGACAGAATGGGGACGTCTGAGCCTGTGTCTTCAGAGGAAGTGATCCGCTCACTCAACATCAACACACTCCACCATAGCCTCAGGCCCTTCGGCATCACTGAGGTCTCCTCTGAGGTACGTTTAAAGATCCTTACTGATCTGCACAACTCTTTTTCATCCTAGTGCATTGACCAGATCATCAGAGATCATCCCTCCCTTGTTTGTTGTGTTTGACTGCATCAATGTAAATGTAAGAAAGACAGAAAGTGGCAAAAGCTCCTATTAAAAGGGGAATGTCACTGATTTGTAAAAAATCTGTGGTTGAAATGTTAACTGTCTCTGAGAGGTTTGATGTGAAATACTTCATTCTAGGACTTTTTTTTTTTTTGCTGTGGTATTGATAGGAACCAGGAGTTGCAATGTCTACAATGCAGATTAATTCAATATCTGAAATGTCCAGTGAACCTACATGTGTGTTTTGGCACAATGATAAATGGTAAACCTGAAAAAATATAATGCTATTTTACCTTACAGTGTCCTGTATTTATCACTACACCATATAAAAATCTTTAGTATAAACAATGGCAACATTTAATGTAATATGTTACTTTTAAGGAACTTTAAAAGGTATGAAACTCTTCAGACACCTGTTTTGTCTAAAGTGTTTATTTGCTCAGAAACATTAACATTATATAATAACAGTTATAAAAATAATAATATGATGATTCTTATAAAACATGACAGTTTTGTATGAATGAAGCATTAAAGTAACACATCCTGAATAAGAATTTTTGTTATTCCTTAGTTAGTAGTTATTTCTCTCACAATCAAACTTCAACTTGGATCACAAAGTTAGCATTGCAGTATTGTTTTTAGTATGCATTACTAAACTGACATTGCTAAATCAATGTCTCAGGCATCAGCATACTCATGATCATTTTGTTTTAGAACTTTCTGTGAGGGAGCTTTTAGAGGCATTCAACTATAGACATCTGGTTACTCTCACTACCACCATGAACAATTCTGACTCTACCTACATTAGTTTACATTCTGACCTTATGCGTGCAGGTGGAGCTCTGTGTTTAAAGGAAGATTAATTATTAGAATTATTTTGTTTTACACCAATGAATAGCTCTTAATTGCTGTTGGAGTGCTATACAGAACTGAACCACAACTTTATATCGTGTCATTTCAGTGGTGAGTAATATGCTTGATCTTTTTCCTGTGTACGTTATCTTGCATTGCTGTCAGCTGGAAAGTTATTTGCAAAATTATTAACCCTAGAGCTACTCCTCGGGAAAGCCTGGGTTTTGAGCAGGCCAGTCACCCCGTAATTATTAGCTTCAGAGTGATGTCGGTGGTGCTGGTGAGCATTAGCATGCGTGTTCTTTTTTTCCTGCTGTCTTCCGGGGTTTATCTTGTGAATGTGTGTGTTGTAACCGGGGGGAGTGGGGGGGGGTGGTTGTGGTGTATGGATGGTGGATGAGGGGGTGGGTTGCCATGTTTGCAGGTTACTGTGTTTTTGTTTTAGTGCTAAGTTGTGTGTGTCTATGTGGGTTGCATGTGGGCAGGCGTAAGGGAGGAGCTTGCTGTCTCTCTCACTCGAAGCAATGTCAGAGTAGATTTGCCTCTTGAATGCTCCACTCGTTAATCCTTGCATAACCTGTGAACGCAGACAGCACACACATGTTTGTAGCACTCGGATGCAAGTCTAGACTGCTGGGGGGGTGGAGCGTGTCTTAGGCTTTGCTGGACGGCGACAATTACAGGTGAGCCAGTAGAAGACGGCCACTGAGAGAACTGTACATCATGCTAACAACTTATTATGGTTTTAGGGTTTTAATCATGTTATAGGAACACTTCGGCATCTTTCAGCATATCACTTCTGTAGTACTGGGCTAATTAAAACATTATTTCTCTGCACTTAGAAAAGAACAGAAAATTTGTTGACTCAAAACACAGTCATAATAGAAGTCAGTGGGCAGATGCTGCTCCTATTAGTGTTTTGAGTCACAAAGTGTTTTTTATTTCTGGTTTAGTAAGTACAGGAATGTCTGTCAAAGTTTTTGTCCGATAACAGATGCAATAGACAGGCAGTGCTGGAGGATTCATTGTCGTCTTCTCTCTCTTCTTCTCTTTCCCTGACAGAAGAATGTGCTTCAAGGGCATCACGAGTGGGACAACGTGTGGAGCAAAGAGGGCTTCTATGCTGTGGTCATCTTCCTCACCGTCTTTGTCATCATCATCACTTGCTTAATGGTAGGTTTCACTCTCTCTTCCTTACACATTCTCGCTCTGCTACACAGTAAGCTGACTGGTTCACACGAACGAGGATTAAGAGTAATGTCAGCTGATTTGACTTTGACTTGCCTTCTAAATGTTGGTTGGTGTATGTGTGTGTGTGTGTGTTTGTGTGTATGAGAGAGAGAGAGAGAGAGAGAGAGAGAGAGAGAGAGAGAGAGAGAGATGCTGCAGTTCTCAACTAGTTGCCTAAGACGCTGAGTATCCACCCACGCTTTGCACCTCAACCACTTCCTGCTTCACATGAATAATACATGCCTGCCTTAGAGGACGCATAAACATTTGGCTCAGATCTAAAACTTTGCTCTAGAGGACTCTCATGAAGCAGCATCACTGGAGGTCAAATAAAAAAAGAAAGGCGAGCTAGTAAGGACTAGTCGGGGCTAGTACAGTGTATTAGGCGAGTTAAACAGAAGGGCTGAGCAAGAGAAGACGAGTTGGTGTGAGTCACAGTCACAGAGAGGGCCTGAGAGTAAGAGAGTGAAAGACAACGGAAGCGAAAGAGAGAAAAAGGAAATGAGCAGCGGTGTCTGAAAAAGAGAGAGAGAGCGAGAAAGAGAGAGAGGAAGTTAGTGGTAGTGTCCCTTCTTCCTCTGTGGCGCTGATGCACTTTCGGCGTGCCTCAGACACCTCAAGAGAATCGAGAATCAGCACTCGCACCTCTCTCTCTCATCGTTACAACCCACTCTGATTGGCGGATCTTCGCCCTCACCGGCACTGTAATTCCGTCTTAACGGGTCCAGGCGATGACATCACCACCAGCAGCCTACTCACCTGCCCCGACTGGCCGAGGAGCTTACAGGAGCGTTTAGCCCATTAAGTTGTAAGCTAATCAAAGTGAGTTGGGAGCCTAAAGTTAGAGGCTTAGGGTCGGGGGGATTTGGGGGGTAGTTGCCTCTTTGTGTTTTGACAGTAGAGAGCACTTCGGGTCAGCACTGGACACTGAGAGAAAAGGGAGTGTGACCCGAACTCTTTTCCGAATTGGGGAATCCACCAGTTTTTGGAAAGTGATGAGAGTGATTTATGCATTATTAGGTATACAGATAGATACCTGAACATAGTATGCCTAATAATGCATATGGATTAGTATGGCTTATTGATGTGAAAAGTGAAGTATATAGTTTATATGGGTATTTATAGGTTATTGATGCGAAAGTGAGGTACAGTGATATAAATGGCTAATTATAGCTTATTTATGTCAAAACTGAGATCATTCATGTAAAATATCGTCAAACACAAAAACCTTCTATGTGAATTTTTGTCATTTGCTCCTTTTAATGCTGTTATTTATGGTGACAAAACTGCATTGTTGCAGTGTGAACAAAAATGTTTCTTCTATGGAAAAGGTCTAGCAGTAGATTTCACATAAACAACTTGTTTGATCTAAGCTGTATTGATCATTTTGGTAATCAGTTCAACCAGAGGAATTTGTTGTGAGAGGTTCTTGTGAATGCTTGCAGCAATGCAGGCCTTGCCTCAGCAGACTGTATAAGGAAAGTGCTGAAATGTTTGAGCTTGCGCTGACGTAGAAGTAATCTGCTATAAAATGCCTCAGTTTGTTCTGAATAAGCTTCCAGAATTCTGGAAAAATCTAAATTTCAAGAATTTTGATACCAACATTTCAGGCATTAAAGAAAACTATTAAATTAATTTTGGCTTCACAGAGAGCCAGGCTTCTGCAGCTTTGGTTAGATTATGCTGCCAAATCTTTTGACATGGAACACTTTTTGCAAAAAATATTTTCAGTTGTATAGGTTTCTGTACATAGAGCATTGCATCTTTCAAAATGTGGTAGAAAAGAAGTTAAATTGGACAAAACACATTTATTACTAATCGAAATTGAGGTACAGTAGAGTGCGTTGATACACTCATCTTTAAATTAGTTGCAACCAAAAGGAAGTTTCAGATTGCAATGCTCTTTAGAAGGGAGATAAAGACTACCAGGAACAATACATTTAAATAGAATAACAATACAGTTAAATAAAATAACAATACATTTAAATAAAAGAAAATTGATATGGGCAGTATTTTTTGAGCAGAAGAAATGTCTCTCAGTATGGCATCAGGCTGCTATGATTGCTGTCTCTGATAACCCACTGCAATTCTGAGTCACTCCATGCCAATCTTGCACAACACCACTGCAGTCTTTGGCGATGTTGATGTGGTGTTGAGTGCAGTTGTTATAACAGTCTGCGTGCATTAAGTCCTGTGTCGTGCAGCTGTCTGCGAATGATGCTGGCACTTACGAGATGACTAACGGAGGGCATCATTGCTCGCTGAATGTCCACAATTGTGCCTGTTGGGTCAGTCAGGTACAACAATAAGACCCGTCCATTCTTATGCCACATGCATGGCTGAGTGTGAAACATAAATCCTTCGCATGTCTCACAATGTCAAACCTACCGATCAAGTTTCATTCTAGTTGTTTGTTTACTTCTGGGCGCAATTATTTATATTTATAACTAGTTTTTGATGATGAGTGTGAGTTTCTTTGAATAATATAATAATTTAAAAGCTTTCAAATAGAAAAAAGTTAACGTTAACATGTTCTTTTAGTTTTAAAGGACTGTCCTGTGCTGACATGGACAGAAAACATGTGTTTACTCTTTTGACTTTTTGATCAGTAATGCATGACTTACACATTTACATTTAAGGTATTTAGCAGACGCTCTTATCCAGAGCGACTTACAACCATGCTTAGTGTTTTGTTGGATAATATTCCAGCTAGTGCAGGAAGGTTAGAGCCTAAAACTCACCATGAGCTCAGACACTGCCCGAAAAGGGGCCAGTGCTTATAACCAACTTGTTTTCTTCCATATTTTTAATATCTTTCATTGTTTAATCATGGTTGTCCCTGATGTTGTTGTAATTAATTATAGGAATCATATGTCCTCTAATTTACAGCATTAATCTCCTATCTATTGTCTATTGAGACATTTCTGCCATTACCACAAGATGGAGACAGGCATTTTACTTTTAAACGGTTTTCCACCGTGTTTGTCTACAGCACTAAAGATTCATCATTTTGATATTTTTCTGACTAACTTCATTTAATGCAAAATTCACTGCATTCATGTATTAAACTGGTGAATGCAAAAATTTGGGTTCTGTTGTTACACATCCTCCATAGTGAACATGCTTCTGCACAATTTTAGCAGTTTTTGTTTTTTTTACATATTGAAGAAATTTTAAACATAAAACATGAGCATATTGATGACGTATTTGTGCACTAATATGTGCAGAATGAATAGTATTTTAAGTGTGTTTAAAGGTGTTCATTTTATACATTCATCTGCACCTAGAACTGCAACCAGAATGTATTTCCCCATTACTTGGCTAAACGGTCTCTGTGACCACTGTGCAGTAAAGTATGTGCTAATCTGTTAATTACAAAAAAAATATATCCTTATGTATATAAACATATCGTCCAGTGACAGCATGCAGACTATTTGTATGTTACAGAAAAAAAGTATTTTGGGTTATTTTCATTTTTTCTAGTTCCAGTATTGGTTATGTGAGAATGACCCAAATGCAGTTTATCAGCCAGCCTATAGTTCGCCCTTTAGCACTACACAAACTGCATGTCTAACACTTGCCTCAAAACCGCACTAAGTTGTTAAGTAATATCTCACACATTTGCCAACTTTATGTGGTTTCTCAAACTGTACAACATGCTATTGTCTTTAAAAATGGACTACAGCATGGACATAATTCTGGCTTGAAGACATGCTGCTATTGTTTTATCACTTTTACTAAGGTCCTTGTGTCAATTTTAATAGATAACAACACAGATAGGTTCATGAATATTTAGAGATTATACACTCATTGTCAAAACATAGTTGTACCAAGAAGGAAGTATCAGTCTCCAATGCTATTTGGAAAGAAAATACAGGTTATGTTAACTTAGACTGATATAGGCAATGTTTATTGAGCTACACATTCAGAAGAAGTATTCGGACGTATGATGTCAGGCCACCATGTTTGCTAGTGCAATATGCCATACATCTCAGCATGGATCTGTAAAATAGCCAGATTGTGTCCTGCGATAGTGTCTTGATTCATCCAAGACAGCTTGAATATTTTCATGCAGTTTCTGTAGGCTTTGCGGTATGGGGTGGAGGTCGAGTGACACCAGGCATCTGAACATGTAATGCGCGGCAGAAAACCGTTCGTCTAGGCTCTGACCACGGTGCCTCATAGAGATTTTCTACAAGACAAAAGCATGACTTGTCACTGAAGATGACCTGCTGGCATTCTAAATCATTCTGAACCATGACAGTCTGGCGCGACACCATTGTCGTGTTTGGCAACGTTGACATGGTGTTAAGGGCAGCTGTCGTAACAGTCTGCGTGCATGTACTCCTGCATTGTGCAATGTCTGCCAGCATGTTGACAGCCAATTATGTTTTTTTGCTTAACATTTTTTACTTTGTTTAAAGTAAAAGTACTTAACATTGTTTCACATTACAGTTAACAAGGAAAACATTAAAGAGATTTCACTGTTAAACATAATACAAACTAATTTTCAGTTACAAAAGTGTGAATATGATAGATATCAGTAATAAACCTTGGGGTTGCATATGGCTGCCTCCTAGGGCTAGGCAATATTGCAAAAAACATTTTTTGTAATTTATTAATGATTCCCAATTCAGATTTTTTTCTTGCATTATGCCATTGAAAAAATTGCATTTTAATTTAAAAGTGCAAAACTAAGTTATTAAATTGTTAAATTTTATTTTTATTGAATTGTGCAAATAACAATGCAAAGTTCTTACACCAACAGCTTTCATCTCGTCTTCTTGTGACTGAGGATGGAGGTGGCACAGTTATCTTTAAAATGCTGACTTTCTTCTCTTGGGCACAACTTTATGTTCATCTTGCTGACTGCATGTTTGCTGGTTGCACCTAACTAGACTTAAACCTTCATGTACTGACTCTTATACTTCGGTGTCTTGCCAAGTAGGTACTGGCTGCCGAGACTTCTTATCTGATTTCAGAACACTGCTTCAAAACTCGATGTGTCATTTTTGTCTGGAACCCCGCCTGGTTGGAGACTCAGTAATGAGCTGATGAGTGGGTAGGCTAAGTTCAGTGTGTGCTAAAGCCAGCTCTCTTCTTCTCTTCCAGTTAAAGGAAAATGCACTTACATATTTCTTGTACACCCCAATAGCACGGTTAACCCATTGATCTTTCACACCATTTTCTGTTTAAAAGGAAGCAAAAGCATGTTCACACTTTTTTTTGCTAAGGCATATAAAAACTCACTCTGTCTCTCTTTCTCTCACACACAGACAACCAACTGGTAAGATAAACACACATTTATGTAGTTGAGGTATAGCCATTATTAAATCAGGAACAGTCTAACAGTCTAATCATTATGAAGTTCCCTGAACTCTCTAGTATTTTATGTTGGTTACTTGGTTACTTACTTTTTTAGAGATAGATTTATGAGATCACAGTTAATTTGTGTAATCTGTGAAATTCTATCTGAAGTAAACAATTTACCAATGGTATTGTGGAGTCTGTATCCAAAACACTGGAAATGGCTCCACAGTTTCAAGCTTTGAGTATATTACTTACACAGTCAGTAGTTACGTATACTTGTCTGTCTACACTATGCTTCTAAGCAGCCAAGGCATTTTTAAAACTTTGGTTAATTACTTCACCAGTGTGGTGTCTGGAGGCAAACACTTTGCAGCGTCCGGTTTTCATTAATGTTGAGAACCGTTAGGCTCAGGTATGGCTATATGGTACGACTGCTCAGAAGATCGGTCATGGTAGCATAATACAGAGCTTTCTCTAGCCTCTCCCCTACTCTTTCACATATGTACAGATTAGGGAGCAAAAGGGAGCATAATATTTGCAAAACATACCAGGAATCCGCTGTTTATAGGAGCTTGATTAAGCCTTCTTTCTCCACTGTGTCTTTTGCTATATAAAATTACACTGGCTCAATAATTTATTTCCACCTGGGGCTCTTCTTGTTGTGCAGCAGTAGACATTACAGCTAACGTTAGATATCTTTCAGCGGGGGCTCTGAAGGGCCGCTTGTATTTTCATCCCATTGTTTCAGGCATTGCCCCGCTGGGTGTTTGTGTCATAGGTGCTGGAACAGATTTGTTGTACTGACACATTTAGTTGTCTTTTGACTATTTGACATTTTTTTGAGTTTGTTCAACATCTGACACTTTATTTACAAATCTATACCAGTTTATACCACCATTACAGTTTCACCTTTCTTTGGTCCAAGCTTACATCTATTAGAAGCACTGCCTGACTCCATCTAGAAGTGTTTGTGTGTTGTTTATCTGCATGCAGCCGAGGTCACGCACAGGCCTGTGAGAGGCAGCGCTCTTCTATTTAAGATGCGTTTTTGTATGTGTTGAAAATTTGAATAGTTTTTTGTTGCTAAGTAAAATATAAGATACATAAACTTGTACAATCTCAGTTGTTAGATTTCTAATATTGTGAGTGAATTTGAATTAACGAATATAACACATATAACGAATATGTGATGCATATGACACAGAAATGTGAATGGAATTGTAAGTGTGGGGTCAAGATCTACAGTTTTCCAGCATCTGTCTGATGATACTCTTTTACTGTCTTTCAGGTGCTTTATCGCCTAAAGGAGAAGGTTGAGTATTCAGACCAGCAGCTGAAGGGGCCGAGTGTGCCTGGTCTGGACGTTCATTTGGCACCAGTTGCAGTACATGGAGCTCAGCCACCCCTGAGCCTGACCAGCAGCATGGTGCAGGCTGCCCCGGCCCCCAAGCCTGCCTGCACGACGGTCACACAAGCCACCCCTGCCACAACTCCTAGCCATAACCCCACCACCCCACTTACACACTCCAATACTGCAGTCTCTGTCCCCAAGTCATACAACCCACCCTGCGCCACTGTGTCTGACACCAAGCCCTGCCTGTCCTCCAGTCCTTCTCCATTTAAGATGAAGGCGGCTGCTGGCCTGCAGGAGAGGTGAGCGGCCCATTCACTTTTTTTCACAATTAACATGCTGTTTCAGACCTTTTATCTAACTGCAGAGTACGAGCGTCGATCATTTAGCGAACATCAGCGATAACAGAAGTGTGCTATGAAACGCTCAGCAACATTACTTGATATCTACTTTTAGACCAATGCATTTACGGGGCATGGGCTCAGCATAAATCAAGCCTAATACAGTGGACAGTGTATTATGATCACTATCCTCACGAGAGACCATGTAATTACCAAATGTAGTGATAACAGTTCTTTCAAAGGCACCCAATGGTGCTTCAATTGTTGGCTATACTGGATTTTAATCCCCATCTGACATAACCATGGCACTATTCACTACACTGTGATGTATAGATTTTAGTTCTAGATGTATTTAGCTCTACAGAGTCTCTGTTTTCTTACAATAATTAAAATGTGGTGTTAAAAATTATTAACGTTGTTTCTTATCAATAATTTGTGATTGCCTTTAAAAGTAACCACACTTGGGTTGCAATGCTTCAGTAATGAGACTGTTCAAATTTTATTAGCTGTAATTTTAGTGCTGTGCTCACAACTGATAGGTCAGACATACTGAGGAGAACCACAGTCAGTCTGTACTGCACCAGACGGGTCACTCAAGAGCAGGAAATCTTTAAGAACTAAAGACAAGGCTGAATCCTATATCTCTATTAAATCTTGAAGAATGCTGGATGCAATATAGATTATAGTTATTCTACACACCAGCCAAGAGGGTATTTGTTCAAACCAAGGGCACTGGAGTAGGTGCACATGTTGGCTGCGTTAGCCTTGTAGTTCCAATACAAAACTAAATTAGCAAATTCCTGTACTTAGCATGTCATGGGTGACTGACTTTATTAATGTAAAGTCAAACTTGATTTGCTTTCATATAACTATACTAATTAATAGTTTTAAACCATAACATTAGTTATGAATGCATGACAATGTGCACTGACCTTGGTAAGTTTATATATTGACTAAATTTTAGAGTGCATAATAGATCTCTATTCTAGAATCCCTTCTGTACATAAAGTCTTATTATTCTAGGGAGGTGCCACAAGTTTTGTGGCGTGTAACCTTTAATAAGGACTGGGGTCAGATGTGAATATGGTGTACGTGTTGACCTTACTGTTGGCCTCCTTTACTTGTTTTCCTATCTCGTCGTTTAGAAAAGCATTGGCCGGATGCTGAAAGAGGGTGATCAGGAAGAGCGGAAAAGGTTATCAGAAACATGTGTATAGAAAGTAATGCATGTGAGCATTGCAAGGAAGCCTTGCAAGGAAAAAAAAGGGAAAGTCATCTTTTAGCCCAGGTTTGACTACACAAGCATATTCAGTGCCACAGTAGCTTTTTACTCTGCTGTGCAGTGATAACTGAAATAAGCTGTGTTAGTTGCTTTTAGTTTATTATTTTTTTAGTCAGCTGTGGACTGTAATAATGTTTCTTTATGCTTTTCAGAATGTAGAACATTTATGTTAATGGGCAGATTTGGCAGTGAAACAACAGAAAATGTAAAAAGAACAGAAAATGCAATATATTGTTTAAAGATACTAAGGACACTTATTAGTAATAAGCAAAGCATACAAGAATAAAATGACTATTTGTTAGTGCAAGTAATTATTTGTACAATCAAGAAAATGATAGGAATGTTAAAAATATCTCGATACATCCTGCATATGGTACATAGTGCATTCATAAAATCAATTTGATAGCAATTCATAAATTTGGTACAGAAAGATAAGGAATGGCTGCAAACATGAATTGTTAAGATTATATTATTTTTAAATAAATATAAGATTATAAAAAAACAATGTTGGAGAGTTTTGTATGGAATAGTAAAGAACCTGGTCCATTCAAACTGGGTTCTCAGCAGCACAGGAACATTAGTACATTAGCCCTGAGCCAGTGCACTAGGCACATCGGCCTTCCACTTAAGTTTTAGAGGTGTTTAATGTATGTATATTCTATTTGTTCATTATCAGTGCTGCTGTATGCTCCCAGGTGTAAATGTGTGCTTTCATTTACCTTTCCATCTGCCACTTTCACTCACACATGTGCATACACCCACACAGCCACCCACGCATTCACAACTATGTGGTATGGCCTGCCTGAAAGGCTGAAACAGGATGTACAGGGAGGGAGAGAGAAAGAGAGATGGATGTATATCTAACATTTTTATCTTTTACTCTGACTATAGTTCACACTGTGCACTGTGCAAAAAACCATTAAGTTATTCACTTTTCATTTTTAATTCCTACATCAGAAAAATGAGACGCTATGTATTAAATTTAAGATTACACAGAAATATAAAGATAGTTTTAATAATTTCATATTTAGTGTGCCCTCCCCTTGCCTTGCTTGTGGGTTTCATTCTGTTCCAGAGACTTGCTTTCAGTTTTTCAAAAATTCTGCAGAGGTACATTTCCACAACCTAGAAGTCTCTTTGTCTTAAAAGTTGGTTGCATTTTCTGCTGGACGTAATCCTAACTAAATTTAAGGATGTTGAGTCTGGAGTATTCAGTTCAGTTTGATAACAAAGTTTTGTGTGTGTGTGTGTATTTCCTTTTCATAGTTACAGCTACACATACCCATAGCACCGAATTAACTCTTTAATGTACATTCCTGATGGTTGACTGTTTTGGTGTCATGCACCAGGTGATACACCATCTATGGCATGTGTGCAAGCATGGTTACTGAACCCTTTTCTTGTTTGTTTGCTAACGATTCCACCCTGAGTCATTGATTAACATTGTGATACTTTAGAAAAACAAATAGTGAAAAATGCAGCATTCACACAGTTATAATTAAAGACTGTAGATGGTCTAAAGAAAGATTTGCAGGCAACAAGTTCTTGACTCCTTTGTCTTGATAAATGACTTCCTTCCCCTACCCAGCGGTCAAACTTCGCTCACACAACCTACTTCTTAATCTCATAGACCAGAGGAAAATGGTTTGGAGCAGAGGATGTGGCTTTGTGTATATGTTTATCAATCAAAGTAAAATTAATGAACTCAGATGAAAAGCCATCGTTATTCTCCATCTTGCTTTCCTGTGTGCTTGGTGTCCTGCTGTTTCTCTCTTTACATTCCTGATATGTGTGCTTGTATCGAAAGCCATACAATGGAAAGCCAAACGGTCCAAAAATAAAATGCAAAGAGAAAACAGGTTATAGATAGACATACAGTATGAACAGAAGTAAATACAGGCTCAGCAAAAATGAATAACTATAAATAAAACTGTCCATAGATAAATATATCTCTTTTTATAATAAAGCAAGAATATATACAAAACATATATGTACAATATACAAATAACACTGTAGATGACAAGAACAAAATATGTAAAAATATGAATTAAGATACCGGAGATAAAAAGGCAGTGCAGTAATAAAAAATGTGCAAAAACAGATTCATACTGAGCTAGTCTGGGCCGAGTCTGTCAGGGATTGGATGGAAGGTGTTTAAAGCTAGGTCGGGCAGGTCGAGCTTATTACTATATTAAAAAATGTTTGCCTTTAGCACTGTCTTTAGCAGTGTTGCAAAATATATATATTTTAATGGCGTAAAAATAATTTCAAAATACAGCATTTTCTGTAGGTTTTTTGGACCGCTTGGTTTCCCATAGTATGGCGTTCTATAAATGCACGCATATCAGGGATGTAGAGAGAAAAACAGTGGGACGCCAAAGTTGATAATCTTCTTGCTTGCACAAAATATCCATGTGCATATAGAATTGTATTGTGGCACCAAACATATGCCATAATAGTCTCATTAGTGTTGTCACAGGACAGCGTTATGGTCTCAATACTGAAGCTGACATGATACTATTACAAAAATTCTAAACACTAGTCATTGTTTAAACAGACAGTATTTCAGTAGCATTAACACCTTCTCATTTCTGTTCAGATATTGCATACATAACAAATAAGTAACTACAGCTTACAATTAAGTTTTTTTTTTTATCCAATCCCACATTAAATGTTCTTAAGGGAGGATTAATAGTGAGATGAAGAGAATGTGAAGCCTGATATTCTTCATTTTTTTAAAAACTCTTTATAAAACACATTAATCTATGTTACTCAGTAAAACGCAGTCTCCTCTTGAAATGCTTATGAAACTTTTGAGCTTTTTTTTAATCTGGGGTAAGTTCTGGAAACCCCCGATGGTCTGATTAATATTAAAATGGGTAGATAATAAATTATATTCATGTGTTCTCCTTACCTGATGGGCATGCGCCTGATGTTTGTATGCAGACGAGGCTCTAATGTTTCCCTGGTGCTGGATATGAGTGCTTTGGGCTCTGTGGAGCCTCTGAATTGTGGAGTGGCTACACCTCGGGAGCGAGCAGCCCAGGAGTACCTGCAGACGGCCGGTCGGCCCCTCTCACGCCAGCAGCTCCGAGATGTCACGCTGAACACTCAGGCACTTCATGCGGAGTTTGCTGTGAGTGACATTTAGCAGTATGTTCTCCTGTAGCAATTAAGCAAATATGTTGAGCACAAAGACAGTAACTGTGCATTAACTATAGAAAACGGACATGCACTTATTTTCACATAGAATTCTACCAGGGGCAACCAGATGTTTTGCATGTCAATTGTTTTAGGTCTGAGATTTACACATATCTCTGTGGTTTGCTCAGAGGTCTTAGATGCTTGTCTTAATGCTTCTGCTCCCCCCTTAGGAAATTCCAATGAACTTTGTGGATCCAAAAGACCTGGACATTCCCAGTCATGGAACCAAGAACAGATACAAGACCATTTTGCCAAGTTAGTATCTCGTGACCGTGCATTGTCTTATAACACCATCTTGTATATTTTGCACAATCATCTACTTGGCAGCTGCTTCTCACACAAGACGATGTATTGCTGCCTTGGATGGATGGCATGTTGCAACAAATTAGGGGATCCTCCCTTAGTCATTACCTCGCCAGTGAAAGAAAGAGCCAACATGTCCAAACTGATTAATGTCGGTGCTATAGAGAAATCTTTACACACTGGACTTGCAGCACCAAATAGACATTTGTCTTGTTGAGAAACTTATGATTTGTCTAGGTAATGCCATTTTTAATCATTTTAAGTACATGCATTTAGAATTTAGAAAGTCTCAGAGAATAATTTTGTTCACTCATAAGTTTGCCCTGCTTTGTGCTTATGTAATTCACATTTTTTATTACGAAACATTAATCTGACACCCTTGGCCCTTGTCAAGAGGTGACATTCCTGCTTTTGTTCTTATGTGGATCTTAGTACACATTAGGACAGGAAGCAACAAAATATGGGTGGGTTATCCAACTCTGGTCAGCCAATGCCCTTGTATGTGTCCACCTCTTAGCCAGGAAGGGTTGGCCTCTTCTTATTGGCTGAGATGGTATAGGTCTTGGGGTTAACAAGCTATTCCTCTCCTCCTTCTTGAATACAATTAGGTTGAGGAACAATTTGTTCCCTAAGGCTGGTTCACTTTAAGGGACATTATGTAACCTGGAGGCTATGTCGGTTTGCTTGCTAACAGCTTCCCGTTTTGGGAACAAATTCTTCACTGAGCCAGCAGGGGAGGGGTTCTCTTATCAATATACGCAAGGCAGTATTCTTTCCGCCTCTCTGACAGGCCTGATTAACAGTGAAAACAGGGGGGCAAAAGTGGTTTGGAAGTGGACCAAATCTTGAAAATTGTGGGAAGTTTCTATGATTAAGATGTAAAAGAAAGACGTGCCTTCATGGAAGTGTCTTTCTGCAGGGGAGATGTGGACATTACTGAGATGAACTGTCAAACATCTCAACAGCCCAGGCAAAAACAGGATGTTTGCAGGCAGCATGTTTTATGCAAGAAACTCTTCTGAGCTATGTCCTATTAAAATTGACAGCAACGATCAAACATGAATAATTATTTGGGGGCCATTTTTTACATTTTGAAATGCTTTGGGTGCATTTATAATAATAAAAAATCAAAAAGTAGCATATGCTGGAAGCACAAGTAGGGCCTATAATCATCTTTCCTCTTTACATAACCATTTTTATATAATAAATTCTTCTTTCTTTTCCAAAATAAAACAGGTTACTTTTGTGACTGTGTCTTTATGACTGATGTGTAAGTGAGCTCTCTTCTGACTAGCTGCTCTCATTCCAAATGTTGTCTGGATAACATAAAGATAAAAATATAGTAACTATAGTATAATAGCATTTTCTAGGTCAGTGAAATACACACCATGGGCATAACAATACTTTAGTGCAATCTAATGTTGTCCTGCACTATTCCCTGTGAGCTTATTACAAAGATAATGATGTAACAACATTTTTTTGCAGATCCACATTCCAGAGTCTTTCTGAAGAGCAAGAATAGCTGTGATCCTCTCAGCAGTTACATTAATGCCAACTACATACGAGTAAGTACATTTGTTAGAGACTATGGCTTTTCATTTGAGAGATTCCTTAGTTATATCTTTCTAGTTGCATTTTGTTGTAGTTGATCACATGAACTGCTACTAAGTGCTTTCCATTGCATTTGGCACAAAAACTTATTTGCACCTAAACCTGACCCCAAAGGCTTGGTACATCTGTTGTTCATCTGGCTCTCAGATTCTTCATAATAATAATTACTTCTAAAATAAATGTATATATACATGTGTGCTCTAACTAAGGGTTATCTGAGAGACGAGAAGGCTTACATTGCCACCCAAGGTCCTATGATCAACACAGTAAATGACTTCTGGCAAATGGCCTGGCAAGAGGACTCCCCTGTCATTGTCATGATCACCAAGCTGAAGGAGAAAAATGAGGTGTGAGATGCTTCTTACTTAAAGAAGTATTTCTTTTGCAGAGTGGTATATACTTAAATTGTTTAATGTATTTTGTTTTGGGCTTACAGAAATGTGTTTTGTACTGGCCTGAGAAAAGAGGGATTTATGGGAAAGTGGAGGTCCTCGTCAACAGTGTGAGAGAGTGTGAGCACTACACTGTCCGCATCCTTACACTCAAAGTATGTACTGCTCTTTACGATTGTGTCAGGATTTTCTAACAGGTCATCTGTGTCTTTTAAATGCATAGAGAACTTCCATAACTTGGATGTAGACAGTTCTCAATAATATAAACAACATGCTACACCCTGCCACGTGTCTGTGGACCATTGAGATAATGCTGTGATTTTATACTTTGCCAATCGCATTCAGATTCAGTCTGTTTACTTTGCTGGCATAACGAATGCTATTCTAGAAAATTCACCTCAACAGACACCACTACGCTTTTAGGAAATGTGAAGATACATATTGTTACATATGTAGTATGTGTAAATTAAAACCTTCACTTTTAATTTACAATATATTTTCTTTAAACCTAGTTTTGTAATTTAGTACTGGAGTGTATATAGCAATTTTTTTATTTTAGATGAGTAATGACATCATTTTTCAGAGGGTCAAGTGACATACGTACACAGAACATAGCCACTTTGAAACATTTTAGAAATTGATGGTAGAACATGGAAGAAATGAATGCACTTTTTATGGCTGTTATCATAAAATAACAGCCATAAAAAGTGCATTCATTTCTTCCATATGTAAAAATGTAAACATTTTGGATGCAACTGACAAAAGTTCCATAAATAATCTAATAGCCATTTCATTATTGTTACCATTAGATCACTTTGAACAGGATTTACAGAAGGTAATTTGATAAATCCTCCAGTAATAGTAATCCAGCAGTCTAAACTATTGGTACTGAATTAAAATTAGTGTAAATTTTAGTACTTCTCTAGGATAAAACTAATGCAGCTTTAAAAATGTTAATGTTGGTTTGCAGTTGTCTTACTGAGATTGCATGCTTTAATGCTGTATTCAATTCACACCGTGGCCATGCATTTATATCATTTCAGCAAGGTGGCCAGAGCCGTAAAGTCCACCACTACTGGTACACATCATGGCCTGATCATAAAACCCCGGATGGCGCAGGGCCACTGCTAGACCTTGTGACTGAAGTAGAGGAAACCAGAGAGGCTATTGGGTCTTGTGGCCCAGTCATCGTTCACTGCAGGTACAATGTTCGCAACAAGCATTCTGTCAGAGTATGGATAGGAATGATTTTTAATTCAGCAAATTATAATTGCAAACAATCTACACCTGCTGTCAATTCACCTTACATGGATAAGGTTTCATCAAATTCAAATACAATATTTTTCTGATATGCTTTCTGCTTAAATAAACATCTTTTTAAATATAATTTAGCTTCATTTATTTAGAACATTTAGTACATAGTAGCTAGTTACATTTACTCAGTGACCTAGTATGGATCCGGTTTGCTTTAACCCAGATGGAATTCAGTTAAAATTGAACCAGATTCCATTTAACGCTTGTCATTGAAACACATCCCCAGTGTGAGATCTGATTTTATTTTATCTTTATTAATTAATTAAATTTTCTTTTTGTGTATGTTAACCTTAACTTTAGGAGTGGACAAGCTTAGAATGTGAGATGGCTCTTGCTTTGGGGAACTCCAGCCTCATGTATATATTTAATATTGTCAAGAGATGTCTGCCAGCGGTTTGAGCCATCCAGTTGTAATTCACTTAAAGTGTGTCCTGAGGTTGTTTACACCTGGCTTTTTTTATGTGTGAAATGATCCGATCACCAAAACCGCATGTTAGTGCAAGGTTTATGTTACTCTACCACCAGCATGTATAAGTGATCATGGAAATCTGTGCAGTATCTTTTTTATCTGGTGTTTTATTTTAAACAATTTTTTTATGGTTTGCAGTGCTGGAATTGGGCGAACAGGGTGTTTCATTGCTACAGCAATAGGATGTCGTCAGCTGCGGCTAAAAGGAGTAGTGGATGTCCTGAGCATCGTTTGCCAACTGAGAGCAGACAGGTACATTAGCAATAGGTTAAATCATCTGCAAACACAGTAAAAAGGCTCTTTCCATTCCTCAGGTTCAGGATCATTTTAGTACGAGCATCATTTTTATCAAGAACATTTTAGTTAGGGGCTATTTATGCCAAATGCCAAATGATCTAGCGATGCATCCATATTGCCAAACTGCCAAATTTAGGAAATTTAGGAAAAATAGGAAAAGGCAATTTTGGTGTGCAGGAATATAACATTGCTTCTTTATTTTTATTTTATTTTATTCAAAGTACTTCTGGACCATTTTGGTTGGTTCTCTTCATTGTGAAAAGAACACACAATGTATAGAGCAGCTGAGCTTTTTAAACTGGAGTAACGACAATCAGGGCTTTTTCGATATTAAATGCAATAGTATACAAAGGTTTGGGCACTTCTGTCAAATGACATGTTTTGCTGATTTTCTGGGAGGAGATAAGTTAACGTGTCCTCTACAGAACACAAACTTTTTATTTCATTGTGTAATTTAACACACAAATATTTCAGTTGGTCAAACCTGTCTGTAAGAATACTGACACCTGGAAACTTAAAACTATTATAATTTGATTGTAGTTAGTTAGATTGGTGAGTATTACAAAAGTATTGACTTTCTGTACCCACCCCTAGTTATAATAATATTTTACCTAATATATTATTGTAATTATTTGCATACAAATGGGAGGATTAGTGTTTTACAGAGACATAACCAAGTTAAAGTTTGAAATAGTGCTGAAAGTTATATATCCTTTTAGCACATCATAGATGACCTCTTAATCACGTATGTTCATGTATCTTAGGGGTGGAATGATCCAAACTGGAGAGCAGTATGAATTTGTCCATCATGCCTTGAGTCTCTACGAGAGCCGCCTGTCAACAGACACTGGCCAATGAACACAACAGGAGGCAAGACAGTGGTGGTACGGGATTTTTGCCCAATGTTTACCAAAAAGAATAATCTTTCAAGGGTCAAGGAGTTCTCTTTTTTACCACAAGGCATACCACTCAAACCAGGAGACGTTCTAGCAGATGTGGATCTCGATGCAGCTGTGCTAATGACATGAGGCATTCAGTGATCATACCTCTCAAGATGTTCCAGAACACTTCTCAGCAAGCCTGATGTGTACCTGTATTCTTCTCTCTGACTTTTGAGGAACCTCCTTTGCCTCTAATAACCTTGTGTCCTCCCCTGTCCACCTCAAATGAAGTCACTGTAGTTGTATACTCACTCTTGAACTTTGACTTGTCCAATTAATGGCTTCTGGTACTAGTATTCAGTTCAAGGGTCTGTGGTACTTATTAACACCTTTTTCATCGTTTCTGTGCACAAGGTATTTTAAGACTGTTAAATACATCACCTGCAGTCATTTATGAATGATAAGTCTCATTAGTTGCTATTATAACCTATAAGGATAATTTAGAACTTCAGTGGAGACACTAGTTAATAAATAACATCAAATATTTGCCTAAAAGCTCAACATGAATGTCGGGCATCACCATGAAAGCGGTGGTAGTGCTGTTTTCTCTGTGTAATAAAAGCCAAAGCTTGTTAGTTTTAAGGTTTTGTCCAAGCCAAATACACAAAACGTCAATAACAAGATTACCTAATGTCATGTTTACTAACCACTATAGACTGGCATAGAGACTATGCCAAAACCTGTATTATTTTCTTAACCATTTGTAAAAGAAGGTACAATAATGTCAGTGGTGCAGTATGAATTTGTTCAGAATAGTACTTTGTATAGCAGATATGAATTACATATGTGTGTATATATATATATATATATATATACATACATATATATATATATATATATATATATATATATATATATATATATATATATATATATATAATGTGTGTAATGCTAATAATGATAATGTTATTTTTGTACAATTTGATCTAAATCACAGTTTGATATTTTTTAATCTGAGTTGGCAGTAAATCTATCCTACAGAGTTAGATTTCTCTAACCCTGAACACTTGGAGGTGTTATTGTGTGATATACAACGTAAAATGACACAGAAATGACGATAACCTTTGGCGATAACCTTTGGTCCTCTTTAATTAGGTGAAATCGTTGAAATGCCTAAATGTTCACTTAAGATGACGTTATTCATATTAAAACCTGCATCTTAACATCCATCACCATGTGTTTCAGATACACTCACTGAAAGATGCTTAAGATGCTATTTCAGTTGTTGCTGTGAAAATGATCTTCAAATGGAAAGAAAATATTTAGTCAATAAAAAGGTGGCATTTAGCTTTTCTATAATTTCATCTCCATGGCTCAGATTAGAAAATTACATAAATAATGTTCTTAGGTTCTTAAGACATTTTCAGTGCTTAATAAAAGGATACTTCACCAGTTGCTTTGTATTCAATTCATGGACCATTTAATAAAAATCAAAATGATAAAAAGGTAAAAGATAAATAATTTAAAAACACTGTGAGGTGTTCTGAGTCAGGAGAACAACTTTTCATTCCTTAAACAGCCCAGGAATCAATCAGTTATAGAGCCAGGAATCTTGCATGGCCATTCTGTTCTTTGGTTCTGTGTAACTCTCTGATGATTCTAATGCTGACTTTACATGGTGAAACTTTAATGATACTACTTGCATATTGTGAACTGCCTGCAACAAAATTTCCGGTCAAGTTGACAGTTACATGAAGCAAAAATGGCATAACATGTTCAGTTACTCCACTAGTTATGTTTTTTGATACACTGTATGTTTTTACCTAATCTTTTTTATACACTCTAAATTATTTTTCCAATCGTCATTGCTGTTTTTTATATGTATATAGTTTATATGTATATAGACATTTATGTATGTCATGTCTTTACTCTAATTTTTTGTTTTGTGTATTTTAAGCTTTTGACAAAAATAATGTTTAACTACCCATTAAGGTTATATCTTCTTATTTATTTATTATTATTTTTAGTTGTTTAAGAGAAAATTAATTTAACTTCATAAATCTTATAGCAACAGGCTAAAGTTAGTTAGTACTACTTATTTAAAGCATCCTGTTACAAAAAGGTTTTGACATTTGGAATAGCTGTTTTGTGAAACTTGATTCACATTGTGAAACTGTTCAGAGCTAAAGTGATTAATTTAACAAACCAACTAATACACGACATGAGGTAAGAATGAGTCAGTTTTTCCCAAAGAGCTTCGTAAGTCGAAACTGAGTTAAAAAACTTCTTTATTGACTCCTCCTCCTCAAACAGTGTGTTTAGTTGAACCCCAAACATTGATTCAAATCTGATTGACAGAAGGATAATGTTAGGCATGCTAAAATGCTCAAACACAAATGACTATATAATTCAAATTAAATCGAAATTAATTCTACGACATTCAAACAGTTGAACGTTAACATAATAGTACACATATGTACAAACTCAGAAAATTAAACAAAGACACGTACCACAAACACAGATCAAGAAAACACGTTTAAAATAATAATATTTGGTGAAGCCCCTCTCTCCTTTTTTAAACTTACTCTTTATCATGAGAAAGGCAAATGCCACTCTTCACCACGGTGTAGTATTAATATAAACAATGTAGTTTTTAAAGGGAACAGGTGTAAATCTGAACTGATTTTAGTTTATTGTAATTCCCAGCCTTTTGGAAGTAGCTGCGGGTGTTAAAGTATCACTGTGGTCACAGAATGCCAGGCAGCAGCTTTGCTAAGACCAGCTGTCTGTCGGAATCTACACACGATGGGATAAATAATATATCGTATCATTTTCCATTGATATTATTTATTATTTTTTATTTATTATTGTCATTATTCTTTTTCTTATTCTTACTACTGTAGAACATTATTATTGTAGAACATGCAGATCCCTCCCCCCTCCCTCAGATTGATGGCCTCTTGCTTATAGGTGCTCAACAGCAGGCAAAATCCATTTCAGGAAGTGCTTAGTAAATAAGAAGTAGTCATGTTGTACTTTAGCTACTTATAGCTTTGGTAAACACCCCTTAATTAACAACCAGTCATAAGTACTAGTTAATGCAGTACTTTTAAGGTTTTAAGCAACTAAAGACACATCCGGGTTTCACTGTGTAAAGCCAAGCTCTTTGTTTAAAAGTGTTATCATTTGCATTCGTAAAAAAGCATCAGCACTTGCGTCCAAAGTCATAAGTTTGTGGTAGTTTGTTTTCCAAGTTCAGGAAAGGAAAAAAATCCTTTTACAAGTTTTGCATGAATCCAATCACACTTTACTAGATTATGTAGAGGGGTGATCCTGAGACTGCTAAGCAGACTGTATTATGATAGATTTGCAGAGCTTATCATCTCAAATCAGTTTCAGAAGAGAAAGAGCTCATCTGAATTATTTGAAACATTTAGTTAGCAATTTATTTTCATGCATAAATGACTAACTAATTATCAGCAGATTGTAATATCAACAATTCTGAGTCATGGTTATGAAATGACTGAAAGTTAAAGGATAAAGTTGACTGCAAAGGACTGAGCCACTCTGGTCAAGTGGGTGCAAATCACCTACAAATAACACATTTAAAAGGACAATTACTCTTTCTGTAGTTAATTTAACAGACTGGTGGAAAAAGAATGTTCAGTTTAACAACAACGTTCAATTAAACCTAATTTGACCAGATGTGTTCAAACGTTGTACTTTGTGGCAAAGTCTATACCCCAACATACAACGTTAAAAGACGTTTTCGCTGCTTTTTAACGATAGGTTCAAATTTCATTAGATGATCTGACATAAAATGGCTCAGCATTTACATGAGTGATATCAGTGACATTTTGGCATTCTGGCCGCTGTAAAAAATAAAAAGTCCTCAAATGCGTATAGGTTTGTCATGGATCAATGTACATACATAAGTGCTATTAACATTATGTGGCAGTATGTCTCTGGACCACATAAGGATCTTGCTGCTATCTTGCAAGCATTTTTTGAGCAGGATGATTGTTGTATGACTATGAACATTTCTAGGACACTTTTTTGTATTGTCAGATTTTTTTATTCTGATTATTTCTGATACAGGTTTTGAAAACATATACATATATATTTGTGATTTTCTAATGTGTGTAGCATAGAAAAGACATCTGATCTGGTCGAACAGTTCATGTTGGTGTACGCTGGTTACTGTTGGTAGCTATTTTCCATTATTTTGGCTTAAGCCAGTTGATAACTTTTCCTGTATCAACCTGAATGTTGTGAAAAGATAACTGTCCAGCATAACTATGATATATATTTCTAGCTACTAGGATCTGTACATACAAACACCTCTAGTATTGCAGTAATAAAGCTGCTGATCTGAGGTCTTTTAAACTGCCATGACTGTACACATAGTTTAACCTGTAATAAGAGCTCTTGAAGTTGGTGAAGACTTTACTCAAGTGACTAAAATATACTGATGTATATAAATTCACAGGACTATGGTGTTATGCAAGCCATAATATCTAATACAGAGGTTCTGTGCTGTGTGTTCATAGTAGGAGTCCTCTTCTATCTTTATTAAAGCCTGTAATGTGGAGAAATGTGCTATTGTGGAGAAATCTGGCTACTTGTGTCTGTCCTATGCTAAAAAATATACATATGATAGTGGCTTTATGGTCTTTATTGCCAATAAACCAATTCTGTCAA
Source organism: Prochilodus magdalenae (assembly GCA_024036415.1). Lineage (NCBI taxonomy): Eukaryota > Metazoa > Chordata > Actinopteri > Characiformes > Prochilodontidae > Prochilodus > Prochilodus magdalenae. Next base: position 347,337 of record JAMWET010006439.1, on the reverse strand, counting down.
AACTGATGTTTATTTTTCATGCACACACATTTTTTTGATACCTCTTCCCATATTTATTTGTGACTTATTTTAACTACAGCATTACACATTTGGCTTTTGCTAAATTATAAAAAGGTATTTGAACACGATTTATCTTTTTCTAGAAGCAACCTAACCATTGATTGACTTGATATTAGTACAGCTCTGTGTTGATTGAATTAAAGGTTTTCAGTGTGAATATGGATCATAATAAAAATAAAACTAACCCTGTCTGTCGCATACAGTTGACATCGCTATTGGAATTTAAGAAGATGTACAAATCATGTTTCACTTTTAGTGAGTTTAACTTTTTTATAAGTTTAACTATATTTAACTCTATTACCCCCATGTTATGTCGTATCCCGTTGCATTCAACCTGATTAGTATTACAGGGATATGTAAAAAATTTTAATGAATAAAAAGCTGAAAAAACGTTTGGGATGATGATATGATATGCAGATGAGATAAAATAATCCTTTATTAATCCCAAAGTGGGGAAATTTGCAATGTTACAGCACCACAGGGAAAAGAACAGATGTGTCTGGAAATATACATATAATAAATAAGATCTTTGTAATAAGATATGATATACACATACAAAAACTAAACAGTGGTTTGTAAAATTGACTTTAACTTATAAAGGTGTGATTGAAATATTTGAAAAACAATTTTTTTTGCAAGTGATTTGGATATTTTAACCTCTAATGTGTATAACAATGAAGACATTAATAAATTCTGGAGGCATTTCAGTCCATAAAGGATGCAAGCCTAAGCCTGTGCTCTGATGTGATCCCTTAGATTGTATTGCAACTGTCATTCATCTTTAATTTATAGAACCACATAGGCTGAGGATTACTGAGGCAAAACTTTCTTAAGCACTACAATATGTAGTTACGTCCACAAATTCCAGTTAAAATGATCTTTACTGAAAAGAAGCCTTATATTAATCCATGTCCAGAAATGACGTTGACATCCCTGGACTCTGAGGTGTCTGGGTTGGACCATCACACAGTGGAAACGTGTGCTGTGTCCAGATGAATATATATTTCAGGTCTTTTTTGTTGGAAGTGGATGCTGTGTGTTCTGGACCAAAGACAAAAAAACATTATGCAGACTGTCTGCAGTCCAAAAACACGTTTGTCATGGTATCAGGTTTTTATCAGTGCCCTTTCATGCGTATTTCAACAAGACAATGCAAAGCCACATCCTACACAGAATGCAAGGGCATGGCTGTAGAAGAAGAGTTGGTAAATGCTTAACACAGGTGACCAGAGTCTAAAAGAACAATGGATGCTCATGCTTCTCTGATTTTCTTCATTGGAGAATTTCCTGTCCATCCCTGTGGCTATTCCATTCTGCGCTTTGATTAAATATGGCCACTTCAGTCAAAATATAGAAGAACACCCTGCTTAATGTTTAATGTTTGATTTACAGCTGGAAATCTTTAATTTACTTTTTTAAATGGGATCAATGTGCCTAAAAGTACAATTTGTGATTTTTGATCAACAGTGTGAAGGTGTTTAATTAAAGGTGCTGACTTAAGGAAAAAGCTTAACAGTGCATTTTCCTGTTTTATGCAAGTTTTGAGAAATCAGTGCAGCTTTAACGGCCTGGATGCTGCTGTGTGGGGGCTACAGGAAGGAAAAGGAGGTGGCCTGGCTGAAAGCTTTCAAAGACAACAAAGCAGCCCATGGCCTTCAGTCCAGGGAAAGTTGCAATTCTTGTTGCTTTCACTCAACAGCAAAGGGGAGAAAAGAAAAATCCTAATCCAGCATTTGTATTGAGTAAAAAAAACCTAAATCTTAAACCAGTCTGACAGAAGCTTAAAAGAGCATTGCTCCATCAGAGAGACTTTGTTTTCCATTGCTGTTTTCCTTGGCCACCAAGGTTTGAACTTAAGACATCTCCACCGCAAGGCTGATTGAGGATATCCGTTAAAGACCGAGGGGTTTATTCGCACGCACTGTTGATTGCTTTTGGCCGATGAGCGTGAGACAACGGACCTAAGGCCTCCAAAGAAGCTTGTATGCATCCAGCACTGCGACTTTTCGTGGACGTTTTGAAAATTTGCTTATAGACGAAAATATCCGCCGCATGGGGAGTCTACACTTTCACTCATCTCCAAAACCGTTGGATTATGTTTTTAAGTGCCTCTTTAAATTGAATTTCTATTTATTGACTAAGATTATCTAAACATCTTACAATCACAATGCTGAAACCCAAAGCTCTTTGTGTAGCCGTGTGGATAACATGTGGAATCTTGGTAAGTGTTTTGAATGTAATGTTTCGTTACTTAACGACATTTTAGATAGTTGTTATTTATGTAATGATGGTAGGCCTTGTTATATTGAACTTACATAACAACAGCTGATTAGTACCATTCAGAACAATTAAGAGTTCATTGATTTTGACCAACCTCTATCTTTTTTAACTGCTTTCAGAGTGTGGTTTTGACAGATGCCCAGCAATGTAGCATCAACGTTACAGAGGTTGTATCAACGACTGAATCTATAGAATTTACACTAGAGACCTCAGATGTGGGTTGCCAATTCAGACTGGCCATCGCGGACAGGCCGGAGACGGATTGTAAAACTGATCAGGAAAATAGACAAGCAGCTCGATGCATATTAGAAAATATGGAACCTGGAACAAACTACAACCTGACTGTGATATCAAAAATGGATGGGAGACAAGAGAACATATCTCTACCAACCAGTAAGTGATGTGCCTTCTGTCTCATGGCTGTGCTTCCTTTTGCACATTATTGTGTGGTTTATTATGTAGCTCATTTACCAGTTTATCAGTTACCATATGGGTGCACTTTACAGTTGCCGACTACTGCTTCCCAGTTCATGAGCGCCATATCACTCTTCATCACTATTCTAAATAAGGTGATTTAAATACCCCTCCACTCTTCTAAGGTGCCATAAGAGTTATTATTATATTAGGCCTAATTTCAGGAGAGGTGTCTAGACAATAATTGACCATGTCTTACTGGACTTGGAAAAGGACAAAAAAATCTGTTGACTTAAAATAACTATATTAGAGGCCCGAATTGATGGTTTGATGTTCCTGCTTTTCAACCAACCGCAGACCATTCTGGAAATCTGGCAAATCTAAAGAAAAAATGAATCCGAAAAATTCATTAACTCCTAGTCTGACAAGCGTAGTTCCTTCATCTTTAACCGCACAGAACAGGAGAAACTATAGCAGGGCTTTATGGCAAGCTTGAAATGACCTATATGAATTGATGCACCATTGAATGAACATGAATCAGACAAGCACTGTTTATTATTACATTCATTTCTGCTGTGGTATCACTGTTTGTGCTGTGGTAGAACCATTGATGAACCAAACAGCTCATCTGTTGAAATGATTTTGAATATTAAAATGAGGTTGTTACATTCTCCATGAGTTTTATATAATACTATGGTGGTTTCTCTATAGAAAGTTTGAGAATGTTTCAGATTAGAATTTGCACTGAAATGAAATGAAGACAAAAAGTGTAATTCAGTCAAACCCTACCGAAGTTAGCATTTTGGAGAATCTGTTGTAACAGTCCTGGTAAAATTGAAAAAGATTTGGTTACATGTATTTGTGCAGACCCTGGGGTGGGTCTTCTGACTCAACATAGGGCGTATATGGGACTGGGTGAGTATGTGTGTTCATAGGTCTTTTTGTCTGGCGTTTGGCCTAGCTCCAGAACAGAAGTCTGACCCTAAGTATTTCCAGACGGTTCTGCCCTCTCCCCTGCCCTTTCCCGCCCATTGTTCTTTTGTCCAAAAGGAAATGGAGGGGGAGGCTTGCATTCTGTTTTAATTGGAGATTTGATCAGGTCAAGCGGTCCAGCCTCCGCTCTTGACCTCTCATAACATGCGGTCTGATCCTGTCACCTGAATCTCTCAGATATTCACACATCAGTGGTCCACTCCCAGGCTAAAAATACATGTGCTGTATAGTCCCAGAAAAAGATTTTGTGACCCTTTGTGCATACTTACAGTTTAGTTACAGTTAAGATACGTTCACTGAATTTTGAGATTAAATTTGTCCACAGGTTGGGCTGGATACCTTTACAATATTTATCATTGTTCAGGTTATATTGTCTTCAGGAAATTCATCTTCATCTTCAGCTAAGTCTTGTTGCTAAGTGATTGCTATTGTATTCCAGGTGATTGCTAGTAGATGGTTAGTAGGTGGTATCTCAAGTGGGTACTAGGAAGTTTTTAGGCAGCTACCAAGGTATCCCACTGGTTGCTAGGGGCTGCTAGCTGATTGTTGTGGTATCCCAGGTGGTTGCTGGGCAGTTGTGGTGTTGCTAGGCCCAGGGTTGTTATGTTTGTTTAAAGGGTTATTAGGGCAATAGTTACAGTCTGGGGGCGGGGGGGGGAATAGATCAATACATGACACATAGAGGAGTGATGATCAGTATGTCTGTGAATTAGAGTCTGTGAAAGAGAATCTAAAATCTTATTAGGTTATCTACCCTGAGCATTCAGTTTGGTGGCTGTTGGGCAAAGGAAACAATAGGATTTGGAAGGGTCCAAAAGTAAAGGTGATTCTATGGGAGAAACAAGGGATGGATAAAAAACAAACAGAAAATACAGTTTTATCAGTTTGTCAAGGGTACATTCACTAGTTTTGTAGCTAACTAGCATTTTTGGTATATTTTCATGTTTTGTTCATATGTTCATGCTTTCAAAATATAATTGAAGAAAAAAATGTTTGCTGTTGTGCAATAAATCACACTCATTGTGTCAAAAAAACAACACCAGTGGTTTTTGCTTCTGTACTTTCCAACTGTTTGCTTTCATACATGTTTTTTTGTAATCAGTAATGCCTTTGCTTATAGAAACCTTTCCTACAGCTCTTTAAAAGTCACTGGATCGTGGCATTGTAACAATACAGTTTGTGATTTAATGAGCGACGAGGGAGGAAGAGCGATAGAAAAGGCAGCAGCTCAGTGGTCAGCTCCACCCGCCTTTGCCCTTAACCCCTAAAGGTCCTCTTTCCCCCCTCTTTCTTCCTCACAATAAGCTCACCATGGGCGGCCCAGCGTCCAGTTAGCATTGGTGTTCTTTAAACAGCGGAACAATCTTATCTGGCACATACATCACGCCCGCTGGCTGTTCTGGGCGCTGTCACAAAAAATGACTTAGCTAGTGCCACTTCCACACCTTTCCTAAGCCGTTGTGTAACAGAGCTACTATTGACTTCATTTTCCTCTTTGTGTTGCATAAAGACCAATAGCTATGGCATTTAAGAACAATCACTCATTCAAATATACCTTCTTGATGAATAGGCAGTGATTCATTTACAGTTTGCACAAAGAACATGTACAGTCAAATGCAAATGTTTGGGTATATTGTGTTGCTTTCTAAGTGGAAAATTACATGTGTTACATGCATATAACACAATATCATAAACTCAGCAAAAGCATAGAAAATGCGCTTGGAATTTGCAGAAGCATACTATATTTTAGTGTTAGAAAGTGGAAAATTGTCAAAATATGTCATTTAACTGGGGGCATATCAGAGTTCAGAACACTTTTTTTATATTTTATGAACTATATTAGCAAAATATTTTGTAATATCTGAAAGGCTCTGCCTGGCTTGAACAGTTGTATGTGCAGTTGTACATTTGTTAAGGAAAAGAAGCTTGGCTAGTATCAGCTTTCTCAGAACTGATGAGTGCAATTGAAGAAATGAGACAGAAAATTGCGATTTTGATTATTAATGACGTTTTAATCTAATGGCATGTACTTAAGTGCTTAAAAACTTGAAGCCAGGTGTAGTTCCAGATATGCCTTTTAAAAGTTTGATATGCCAATTTTTGCATTAAATATGTGAGTGTGTCTTTAGTCTTCCTTAGTGGCTCCTCATGATATTGCCGGAGAGAATACCAAGAACAGCAAGAAACAGCATTAAAACAAAAGGGGGATAAACAGAAGATGGTGGTTTCTTCACTACTGCGTACTTCTATATGCATTATTGGGCTTCATTATTATCCTAAAAATAGTTAGCAGTAAATATGGAAACAATAGGAACCTTTGCCCAGAATTAGGTTTACTTTTTGTGTAAATGGTAGAGAATGTTTGCTAATTTTGACAGATTGGTGACACTATGTATGATTGTTCACATCACCCAGGACCTTCTGCTGTAAATGGAGTTTTGTTGTCGAGAAATGTAGACGTCGTGACTGTTTCCTGGAAGCCTGGTCCAGGCATAACAGAGCAATTCCAAATTCTACTTATAGACAGCATGGGCCTGAGCTCCACTTGGAACACCACATTAGCCAACACCAGCACCTCCTATACAATGCATGGCCTGATTCCTGGGCGTCTCTACAACATCACCATCATCACAAAGGCAGCAGGGTTAATTAATTCTACAGACGTACAAGTACAAACAGGTATGTTTTTTTCATCCTTCTCAAACTGTAAGGGGGGCTGTATGTGAGCCAGCATTCTAGATACTCACTTTTATAACAATTTGCATGTTTCATAGTGGTCTTACAATATGCAACACAACAGTTAAACTGAGTAAGGGAGTTTTTTTTTTTGATTGATTATACATTGTGTACAGACCTTACAAAAGTCAACCGGTATAAGACAAAAAATGTGGTTTTAACTGGTACAATGAAAGTCACCTTATATAAATCCAACGAAACAAAAACACAAACTCCACCATAAAAAACAACTCCTGGAGGTATGCACTTTTCCCTCATGTTCTCTTCTTTGTTATGTTTTAGGGTTATTTTAAACAATATGCTGAACAATGCAATATTTGAAAATCACATTAGGTGCGAAGTTTCTCCTCAGGCTGGAATGGGTGTATTGCTAACACTGTGCAACCTAGCAACCATAGCTATTAAAGATAGCAGAGCGTGTATGAATCTGCTTTTCTTTTATTCTTTTAGAGGCTTCCTAGTGTGTGTGTAACGCTTTTCCATGATATTTCAGGCAGCCGGGGAACGCCCTGTCTCTCTTTCCTGCTGTGCCTGTGCTATGTAACCCCTGCGCCTTGTCAATCACACTTTTAAACTGTTTTTAAATCTCCTGGTTCACTCCCCCTTCACATCCCCCTAGATTAGAATCAGCATCTCAGCGTTCATGCCTTTCCCATACTTTAGTTCCTCTCTCTCAGAATGTTCTGTTGTTGAGAGCAAAGTATAAACATACTGCAAGATCTTGAAACAATCGAAACGTCCAAGCAATGTTGTAGTTACAGCACGTCACTCATAACACACATTCAGGCATCTGTCAACAAACATTTTCCTCTTTCTGTAGTGTTTATGGTCCTCAGCTCAAAGCATTCTGAATTTTCAAGAGATTTCAGGAGATTTAGGGAAAGTTGCTTATTAAACTAAAACGCAGATGATAATAATTACAATAAATACGTTGGAAATGGTTTGTCTTTTGTAAAAAAATAAAAATAAAAACAATAATAAAAAATCACATTTACAGTCAAGCAACAGTGGTGTAGATACAGCCTCAGTCCGGTTTGGTGTATCGTGTTAGGCAGGAACAACATGTTACGTTGAATTTGATTGCATAAATTCATAAAAAAATGTATGACAAACAAATCTGCACCTTTCTGTTTACTAACTCTGTACAATAAATTCTTTTATGGCGCTCCCCAGCCCAAGGGACATGCATTGTAGCTGATTTTCAAATTTAAATATTGAAATATAAAGCTAACAAAACTGATAAATAAATACATTTTCAACAGTCTCCAATAAACTAATGGTCAATTTCTACTGCAAACCTGTACAAAACTGGACTCTAATGTCGACAGTGTTTGCTGGACCTTGCCAACGATGAGGTACTCGTGTTTTGGAGTAGCAAACTATACAATTCATATTTGCTAATACCCACCACATTTTAGGGTCCCCCTAAAACATAAAATTACCGTTTCACTCAGTTCTTGGTTTGATGGATTGTAAAGAATAACTAGATAGTAATTTTAATATTCCAACAATGGTGGCTCAAATGCTTGAATGAGTACTTGAGTACCAAGGCACAACTTTTATACACACCTAGCTGACACTTGCCATTTGGCATGGTGACACTAAAGTGATGTTTGGATACTTTTGAGCAGATATTCCCTAGGACATAAAAATAAAATAGAGGACCCATGGAGGCAATGCCTTACATTAAATCCAACTGACTGAATCTAGTTCTTATTTTTACTTGCAGTACCCAGGTCCGTCTCAAATCTACGAGTGGAAAGCAACCAGACCAGCCTCAAAGTCTCTTGGGATAAATCCCCTGGTGATGTGGACAGTTATCTGGTCCAGCTTGTGGCTCCTGAGTCAGTGCCACAGGAGAAAACTCTGTCACCAGATAGTACAGCAGCTCTCTTTGAACACCTGAGCCCTGGCTACACCTACCAGCTCTTTGTTTATACCAGGAGTGGTAACCTAACCAGCCATGTGAATCTGACAGGGAGTACCAGTAAGTAAGACTAAAACTTAAAGTTACAGTTTGGTAAAAAACTAATTTAAAGTTTTTTCTTTAACTCAAATGTAGCTGATCAGTAAAAACATGTTTGGTGCCTGAAGCTCGATTATTCAGTTTTGTGGAGCTACAAGGCAAACAAACTTACATCTTACCAATTAACAATGCATAAACACATATCGTCACAAACTAGCATCATACAATGATGGAATTGTAATCTCAAATAAACCTGATCTGTTTGGATCTGTGCAATACAAAGCTTCTTCGGTACTGTAAATTTAAAATTACTACTCTGATATGCAAAAAAAAAAAAACCCTGCTGCTATTCAATCTGTCAGAAAAGACATCAGCCATACTTAGAAACGTATACACACTAAAGTGAAAACTCCTATGGCTTATCTAAAGTAAGACTACACTATGTAGTCAGCCACTAATGGCCACCCTTCAGTATTATGACATGGCCTTCACTTATTTTATCATGTGCTTCTTTAACAATGTACAACACAATAAAAAAATCTGCTTAGTATTTGAGTACATGCTGTTCAAGCTCTCTATTTAATGTCAGTAATTCTCAGACACCTATTTCGCAATGAGGCCATTTGACACTTTATCTCCCTCAACGGCAGCTCCAGGTGAAGTTTCCCAGGTAAAGATGGAGAATATGGATGCTAATGGCTTGTGGAAAATTAGCTGGACACCCCCTGATGGACATTGGGAACAGTACCGCGTTTTACTCTTCAATGGCAACGAGACCCTGGTCAATGAATCTGTGAGTAAATCTGAGACGGAGTTCAGCTTCTCTCGCGTAAATCTGCAGCCTGGCAGAGAGTACAAAGCAGCAGTGAGTGTGGAGAGTGGGGGCCAGACTAGTACCATCTACTGTCGAGGAACAGGTATCTTTTTTTTTGCTGCTCATTTGCCACCTTTAAATGTTTTCTTTTTAAAGAATTTTATGTTTAAAGAAGGAATTACACTTCTCTTCAACCATAATTACAGAATACATTTGGTGTTAGATTTGTTGTTTTTATGTATGAATTAATAAATAAATTATCAAATGTATAGAAGCTTATTGTAAGTATGCTCTTGTACTGTAAGTTGTATTGCAAAGTCATGAAAAACCAGAAATGCTTCATATGAATCTGTTTTGTCTCTCCGCTCCCTCCCTATGCAAGCCACACTACCCGTGTCGCACCTTCATATCCGTCATGCAGATGAGACTTCTCTCAGTGCTCTGTGGACCCACAGCCCTGGCTCATCTTCCCGGAGCGGCTACACTGTGAAGCTTCATTACGGCACCAACTTCACTGAGACTCGCATTGTAGACAGCGCCATGAGGGAATGTACCTTTAATGTGCTCACGCCTGGACGCCAATACAGCATTGTAGTGACAACCACAATTGGAAGTTTCAGCAGCTTTGCCTCAGTAACAGGAAGGACATGTAAGGCTGTCCATATGAATGACTAACTAAACTCTCTCTTTCACTCTTCCTGTGTTTCCGTCTGTCTTGCCAAATAGTGTGTTTAACCTCTTTCTGCATGCAACTTGGAATGAAATTTGTCTTGGATGTTTACAGTGAATACCATTTAGGAAAATATTTATAAATATCAGATTTCTAGGTCACTGCTGGCTGTCTATGTGTGAAATCTTCTTAAGACAAGTTCGTCATCAAGTTTTAAGAAGTTCCCTTTAAATATTCTATCAGTGTAAATGCCTTCATCAGATTAGTTTGCTTGGGTCAGAAGCAGAACCAATGTAAAAACGTTTTTCCACACTTCCACATTTTCACAAGATCTGGTTTCCAAATTCCCAAATTTAGCTTTTAAGCAATTAAACTTTCAGTTATACTGTAAGGACACTGGTTCAAATGTCAGTACTTATAAGTGCCTTTGTCTTTCTGCAGTGCCTCAGGCAGTGGCAATCCTGAAGCTAGGAAACGTGGGAGCCCTAGACTCCCTCAGTGCCAGCTGGGCCAGGCCTTCAGGAGACTTGGACTCTTATCAGGTGTTACTCCTGCACAACAAAGAGACTGTCCACAACATGAGCATACCAGCCAACACCACGTCTGTCCAGCTGCCCTCTCTCACAGCTGGAACTCTCTACAAGCTCTTAGTAACCACTGTCAGCGGCGAACAATTCTCCAAACAGGCAGAGGCGGAATGCCGCACAGGTAGCTATCACCCATGGCATGTTAGCATCCAAGCAACAGAGTAAAAGACAACTTTGGACTGAGTAACTAAATAAGCCCAAGTTCTCCTAAGAAAAGGCAGGAGAAACATTTCTCTAAGAGACTGTCATGAAAGCTGTGCTGAGCTGAATTACTTCAAAGTCAGAGTTTAAAATGAATTTCAGACTTTTAAATGATTTGGATTTTAAAGGTAATTTTTCCTAACCTTATACCTCAATTACATTTATTTTAAATTAATTAAAGTGATTAAATGATTAAACATATTATTTTGTTTGTAGAAAAAGATTTAGGTTGGGCAAAATATGTTTAAATATTAGTGATGTTGGAGTACTGAATACACTGCTGTGAATGTAAATATTAGGCACAGTCTGGTTCATACTACATTCACAGTAACATATTCTAAATACATTTGCAATACACTAGAAAAGTACATGGGAAAACCTTCTTTACATCCATACAGCTCCTCCCTCTGACTGGTCAGCAGTTTTTATCATGTAATTATTTCATTAATATGTTTTAGTAAAAAACTGTGTTCATTATCCTATCTATAATTATTCTGCTCATACATTTCATGAAAAGGTCGCTGCTTCTCCCACAAGCCCCATTCAGTACAGTACTTGTAAACATGTCCAAAACCATGCATTAAAAAAATAACTCAATAATGCTGAGATTATTAACTGATCATCACATTGATTTGTCAGTATTTTTCATTGATTTCTTTTTGGGATTATGATCTGCTGGTCTAAATAATAAATAATATAAGAAAATATCTGAGGACAAAATATTACATTTTATTGTAATTACAAGTTCAAGTTTAAAATAAGTGGGAAAAAAACAGAGAACATGATGGAACCAGAGAACATGATGTTTACAACACATTTTTTATTATCCAAAACCACCAGTTATACATGTCTTTTGAAATTGTGTACGTAATAATCTTAAAGGCAAAATACTGATTACAAAAATGTACAATAACCATGTTAACAATAACAATGTTTTAGGCATCACACCGCACATTCATGTCTTTTACATGAAATAAGGGGGATGAGGGAGATTTTAGGGGCATTACACTTCGAGAACAGGATTAGACATCTGGTTTTGCCACCACTGTGTGAACAGTAACCCACACAATACAGACTCAATAAATTGCTCTAGAGTGGAGCATTTCACATTAAACCTCTCCAAAAGACTTCATTTTTAAAGTGTAGAGTGACACCTGAATTTCATAAGGCTACGTGTCTGCCCCTTAAAAGAGCTTAAGCAAAATAATGTTAAGCCATTGTCCCAAGAAATTAATCATGTGATAAAATCTCTGCTAAACAATGCAGTGCTCCAATACAAAGAGTATCTGTGGAATTTCAGGAAGTGCTGTGCAGAGAAAAAAAGAGGCAAGGACTTTATCAAAGTCTTCCTGAGCAGAGCCAAATGTTTTCCCATGGATCAGAGTGTCTATTTTCAGCTATAGACTTCCAGCACTAATGAAGTCAAGCCCAAACAATGAAGCACAGAAAACACTTTCAACAGCTTTTCACTGAAGGCAGCAGCTAATAAAATAGTGCCTGTATTATAGCAGTGATGACAGCATATTCCCTGAAAACTCAGATAGGAGAGAATAGTTAAATATTTAATATACAGTCATGTAAAAACATTTAACATGTTTAACAGTAACATTTAACATTGAGTATGGCATTTGTGTGTGTCGTGTTTAACATGTGTTTTATTCTCACTTAGAGAATCATCTACACAGAATTTAACCATGGGAGCAAAAACGTGTGCATATGACTCTACACTGACAATCCCTGTTAATATATACTCACTGTCCGTTTCATGAAGTCCCCCGATCTTAACGGTCCACTGTCTAAGTGTACAATTACAGACCACAGCCCATCTGTTGCCGTTTTATTAGCCCCACTCTGCACCATACTTTTTTGGTAAATTCTGGCCATAGGACTGCAGTTGGCCAGGTATTATTTAGGAGCTGGGTAATTTTTGACACAGAAATGGCACAGTAGTGGTGTGGTCCTGATACAAGCATTTAGCATTTTACAAGCATACAGCATTGTTTTGGAGCCTTTCTATATAACCTAGCAGCTGACTAACCATTGGTGAAGGCCTAATGGTAAGCTAACCCACATTTCTAATTCATAGTTTGTCTTTTAATTTATAGGTTATGTATTATGTTCTTTGTGTTTTAGTGCCTGCGGCTGTCGCTGAGATAACGGTCAGCAACAATGGGCGCCCGGACTTTCTTAATGTGTCATGGAAGGCTGCAGCAGGAGAAGTGAGCGTTTACCAGGTTATACTAAAGTACCGCGAACACAACGTGCACTCGCTCACCATGACCAAACTTAGCTCTGAATTCAGCAGCCTGGTGCCTGGCGGACTCTACACCATCTCCATCGGCGCCTGCAGTGGCAGTTACAAAAACGTCACAGAGGTGCAGGCAAGAACACGTAAGTTACACCTTTAGATTCACTCTGGTTCAAACATATTGAATTACTTGTTTTTGTTCCTTTAGTAAGATCTGATGCAAGTGTACAATAAAATAGTATTATAGTCCCTTTCCTCCCATAACCTGAATGATGTAGTGTCCATCATGATTTTGTCAATTATCAAGCATTGCTCATTTAGGATGAGGAACGTTGTTCTTGAATTCCTACTTCTAAGCCCCACTGGGATGCTCTTTTTTATCTAGCCATGTTACTGACCTGTGGCCAGTTAACCTAATTAGTGGGTCCACTAGTTGTTTTTGGCATAACACAACTTCCCCAGTCTTTTGTTTCTCCTGCCCCTGCCTCTTGTTGGCAAATTCAAAATGCCTGTATATTCTTCAAAAAACAACAATTCTCCATTTCAACATTTACCCTGTTTTCTTGGCACATCATTCCTTTCTATTTTTGATCTTATTATGGGGTGATCTACATCTCTGTTCATTATCTAAAATGTATATATTTTTACAGATAGTATTTTGATGAAGCTGGTGAAATTGTAGAATTTGACATCATAGGATCATTTAAAACAACATATCTTGGTTAACATATACACTTTTAACAAATACAGACCATGTACAGAGAATGTCCAGTTAAGAAAAGTAACGCACATTCCTCTTTCCCATCCAGAACCATCTGCAGTGCTTAAACCCACTGCCATCCACTTAGCCCAAGAAGATGTTCTGAAAGTATCCTGGAACCATGCAACTGGGGATTATGATTATTATGTTGTGGCAATCCGACATAACAACAGCCTCCTCCAGAACCAGACAATGGACAGGAGTCAAAAAGAGTGTGTCTTTAGTCATCTGGTTCCTGGTCGTCTCTACACAGTGACAGTCAGTACCTGGAGTGGACAGAAAGAGACAAAGGTTTCCATTGATGGACGAACATGTAAGTGTCAGCATCAGCATTTATCATGATGGAGTCATATGAAAATAATCGAACGTAATTTATTGTTTTTTGAAATAACACATACTACACAGAGCCCAAACTCACATATGACATTTGTGTTTGTGCGGAATTGCAATTTAAATGCTGAAATTAACATAATAACATAAGACACATTTTACGATGTTTTAAAATTAAATAATTTAAAAATTATTTGTGTAGTGGACCATTGTCAACATGACAGTATCGTCAACATGGTGTGTGTGGTGCTGGATTTTTAACACACATAACACACAATATTCCCAGCCAGAAGTGGCTCTATGGTCAGAAACTGGCCATTAATAAAGGCCTGACACAAACAGTGTAATAGCATATTGGCTACCGTCAAACAGTATGTCAGCAAGAGGCTTCTAATGTTTGCTATGTGGTTAAATCATGATCAAATAAACTCCTACCATTACTGCCACCCTATGGTCTCAAATAACATGGCATGCTCCCCATGAACATGTATATGGAAGTGAGATAATGAAATGCTTCACTGACAGCTAGAACATCACGCACATTCCACTGCAGAGGTCAGGGAACTATGGCTGCTCTAAATGTTATATAAGGAGTTATGCAACTAATGCATGAATGTAAAAGGTTATGTGTTTTACATATAATGAACGATTTTCGTTCAGAATCTTTTATTTTATGACCTGTGCTACAAAGAGACTATGAAGTAATCTAAGTTTCAGCTTGCTGAGTGCTGGAAAAGTCGAGTAAGCAAATGAGCAGCTGGCTGTCCCAAGTAGACTAGATAGAGTATCAGGATCATTATTCTGTACAGGACAATACTTAGGGGTTAAATATCAGAGGGGGAAAAGGTGAACTTCATGCATCCCTGTATTAAATATGTATACCTGCTATTACATATGCCAGCAAGCTTGATACTGTTAAATTAAATATCATATTTTAATAATTGCGATCAATATATGTGTCAACATATCCTACAGTTTCTTACTTGTAGCTGTTGCTGTTAACAACATTTTACATTAAGGCATTGCAAGGATTGTCCCTTGGCTTTATGTTTTTCTGCCAGAACATTTTCTTTTACCATGGTATAGTTATGAACCAAGTATCAAAATAGTGTGTAATTTCTATTCCGGTTTCTAATGTCAACATTTTGTTGTTCAGTCCCTGCTGCAGTGCAGGATCTGGCCCTGGCCCAGAGTAGCACCACGGAGTTGCGAGTTAGCTGGGGGGCGGCAGCAGGGGATGTGGACTACTACGAGGTCCAGATCCTTTGCAACGACACAGTTTTTACTGCAGAAAAGTTGAACAGCTCTGCACGACAGCATCTTTTCTCCTCTCTCAAGCCAGGCTATCTCTACAAGATAGTGGTGTCCACCATAAGTGGGTCATATGTACGACCCCTGTTCATAGAAGGCAGAACTGGTAAGAAACATTCTTCAATGCAGAGAAAGATCTAGTTGTATACTCACCTGTTTTACACTGTACTTTCATTAACTGGTCATTTTGTGAGGTTAACTGGTCATTTTGTGAGGTTAACTGGTCATTTTATGAGGTTAACTGGTCATTTTATGAGGTTCACGTACCTTACAGGTCCAATGTGATGTACAGCTCTGATGCTCACCTTTTTTGTTCACATTGCTATCCAGATGAGAGTAAAGGACAGATAAAATGTGAAATTAGTGATTTATTTCTAGTAAATTTCACAATAAAGGTAGAGATAAATGGGAACAGTGAAAATGCACAAGTGTATTTATTCATTTTTTTGTACCCTACAGTACCCAACCATGTTGAGAAGCTCCAGCTCATTCCTGGAACTCTTAGTGGCAGTCTGAGGGCCACCTGGATACCTGGAGCTGGAGATGTGGACTTCTATGAAGTGTATTTGTTCCAGAACACACATGTCGAGGTCCGCCGCTGCATCCCTAAGCAGGATAACAAAATGGATTTTACAAATCTTGTGCCTGGTCAGCTGTATACTGTCACTGTGCAAGCAATAAGTGGAGAGCTGACCAACAACAGCACAACCAGTGGGCGAACAGGTGAACTTTAGTGCCAAATGATTATGGGTAACTAAATTGTAGTCACAGCCACAGAAGTTCCACCGTGAAGTAGATGGGTAGTCTGATATCTTTAATGCACACACTGTCAAATTTGTGCCAGATGCATTCCGATTGGCTATACGCTCCTCAGACTTCAACGTATCATTTTACACTGGTTCAATGGGAGTCAAGATTTTGTTGTTCAGACTAGCAAACAGTAATCCCATCTAGACATGTCCATATATGTACTTTGTTTCCCGAGACACTTCGAGATAGCTGTGTTCTATAAGCCCTGTCAAATGGCAAGCTTGTAAATGGTCGTTTTGCATATCAATTGAAATTCCTATGTCTGCAGTAGAAGCTAGTTCATAGCCACATTAAATATCAAAAGGTACCAAATACTCCCAAAAGAGGTAGGGTGAGACTAGCTGCTACAGAATTACTTGTCACAGCTTGCTACTTTTATTATTTATACATTATGCAGTTAAACTTTTAGGGTAGATCTACAGGTCTGTTCTTACCTTACCTTACCGGTTCTCATTGTTTTACACTATGTTTATAAGTAAGCAGCTGTCGACTACACAAGAACTGCCTAATGTTAAGAATGAAATTCTGCAGCCACAAGAGGCATCTTTTGTTAAGCTCCTAGTAGCACCTGCCAAATAAATCCTTTTACAGTGATGTCACCCAACATGTCATTTTTAAATAGTTAGAAAAATAAATAGAATAGTCATGCTACATATACATGAGATTTTACATAAGTAGCAGTTGCTGAATAAGGAGCATCCAAACTGAAAGTTGTTTTAATAGATCTGCACTTAAAAGGGTTCTCTAGCAAAGCAAAATTGTGAGTGAGGTTAAGAAGTGTTCCGCTGTCAGTGTAACTTGAATCTGTTTTGTGTCTTACAGTTCCTTCCACAGTCAATGCCCTTCAGGCGGACATTGAGCCCACCACCCACACCCTAACAGTTACCTGGGAGTCTGCAGTAGGTGTGTATGATGGATACAACTTACAACTACGGGATGAGGACAAGGCTGTGGTAGATAATGTCTCCCTTCCTGCTGGGTTGACGCGCCACCTGTTCAAGGACCTGATCCCAGGAAGGTTCTACAGCGTCCACTTGAAAACCTTTAGCAACTCAACCTATAGCAAGGAAGTCACAGCAAGTGGACAGACACGTAAGATACGCTCTTCATTGAAGCATTTTGTTACTGTGGGCACCCACTTGTTTGTCTTTTAGGTTTGTTCACAGTAAAATGTGAGCTATGTTTACAGGTACAAGACATGTACAGGACATTTTCACTCAAGTTATTTACTCATCCACAACACACCCCAGCTCTCTGCTGGCTCTCATCTTGTTGCTGTTACCTTGTAGTCTCTGGACAGATGCTTATGAGAAATGGTGCTTGTCTTTCTTTCTTTCTTTCAGGTCCAGCTGCGGTGAAATCCCTCCGCTTGCTTTCCAACAGCACAGGAGAGTTGGCTTTTCGCTGGAATGCTTCTGAAGGGTGGGTGGACCACTACGACCTTTACCTGTATGACCAGAACAACATGCTCCAGGACCATAAGAAGGTGGGCCGAGATGAGCACAGCTGCAGCTTTCCTCATCTGCTGCCTGGGGCACCCTACAAGCTAGTGGTGGTTAGTAAGAGTAGAGGATACAAGAGCAGTGACTCAACTCTATGGGCACATACAGGTGAGATGCCTTACCTCTGTTATCAGACCTCCCAAAGTAGCTTCAATGGCCTTCATAATAACTGCTTAAAGTCCTGGAGAACACAGTGTAAAATATTAGAAATGTTTGCATGAAATTAAATTGTGTTACATTAATAGTCCTGCAAAATCTGGCCTTAAAATAGCTTTAGACCAGACCTGATCTGACCCGTCTGGCTTTAACATTCTGATGAGCGTGTGTGATTGACAGCCCTCCAACACTCCAGGCCTGCCTTTACCATAGCTTATTGCAGTACACCAGTTATCATGGTCAAAATACATGAGACTGGAACAATGTTTGTTTTCATAGATGAAACATTGGTCCAATGAGTCCAATGAGTAGAAGTTAATTTGCACCTGTTTAGTGGGCCATGGTGTAGTAGTGTAATAGATGGACATGATAAAATGGCCAGTCAATGAGGTAAACTGGATAGTATTTTTCCAGTAATTCAATTTAAAAACTATAAAAGTAGTAAAGATCATGTGCCTTGGGTTTTTCAGAACAAGCTTCTAATACATTGCCACTAATTTGATGACATCATTTCACAGCAGTATAAGCCTTCATCATTTCAAACCAATGTGCATCAGTGTTGCTCATCTACAAGCAAATTACACATTTTTAATTTCATAGCTCAGTACATGCTATCTAAATGCAAATTGAAAGCATAAATCATTACCTTGCTGCATGTACTTGTGTATTTACCATTTACTTGTAATGGCCATCTTGTGTTTGAATCCCATACCGAGATTCAAACCCCAGTCTCCGACATGGCAGTGGCAGACTGGCATGTAGTGGTGTTATCTGCTGTGCTACACCAACCACCACAGCAGTCCCTCAGTCCAAACAATACATCTATGGAAACTAAACTACAAAAATCAGTTTCAGTCATTTTTCGTATGTCATCAAAATAAGTGTATTTATACAGTATATCTACTGAGCATGCAGTTTATCTCTGCCCACACTCATGTTGAAGTTACAATTAGATATAAATACTTACATTTTATTAGGCTGGTATAAAAAAGATAATTAAAATAAAAATATAAAATGTAAACAATTTATTGGCTTTACATTGTGCTGTTTAGTCATAATGGATAAAGCTGTTGGAACACGGTTACATGTGCAAAAACGATGTGTGCATGTATGCAGACACAAAATTAATAGTGCAATTAAGAATGCCAACTTTTTACCCTAGTTTTGTGAGGAGAGACTTCACAAAAGATTACATGTGGACTTCAGGAAACAAAGATGTTTAATTAAAGGCCAACTTTATAGGGGTTGATCTAAATTAATACTTCAGGAAACACAGTTGTATATTGATCATTAATATTAATACAGTTGTATATGACATAATGTACTTAAGAATACTTTTCTGTGCTCTTTCCCTCTCTTTCACTTTTCCTCCTAGTCCCTGCCCCAGTGAGGGATTTACAGGTTGATAATCAAGGTCACACAGACAGCCTGGTGTTGAATTGGAGACGTGCTCCTGGGGGGCTGAGTGAATATGTGGTTTTGTTAGAGGGTTCAAATCAGACTGAACAGAAGCTGGGGCCCGACTGCACTGAAGCTTTTTTCCGGGGCCTTCTGCCAGGTCACCTATATACTGCTGTTGTGCTAACCAACAGCGGAAATCTGACCAACATGGTCACGGCCGTAGGGCGCACAGGTATGTCACCAAACCCACAGTACACACAGATTAGAAATAGATCCATAACAAGCCTGGTATCTGGTGGCATAATTGTGTTGCAAATATAAAATTATAAAACAAATGGTAGCACTTTACTGTACGGTACTGTACATAGGGTTTTGTGACTCCTACATAAGCTAGTCAGCTGACATTAATGTTTATAGACGTTTTATGAATACATGTAGAAAAAAAAAAAATAAAAAGCTATATAATGAGACCATCCTTGCTAAATAAGCATGTGCTAAATTAATAAATAATTGTCTCATTAAAAAATGATCTCAAAAAGCCTAATGAGCAAGCTGAGGGAAACAACAATAGGGGAATCTCTGTGCTACATAATCATTTAGACTCAACCTACAATTCCATGTTTTTGCATATTGCATTACATTTAATAAATTATTTCTGTTTCTGTTCAGTTCCTGAGCCCCCAACATCTTTGTTTATCAAAGATGTGGGTCCCGGTGACACAGTGGAGGTAACGTGGCATGCCCCAACCAATGGTGACTATGACGACTTTGAAATAAAGTGGTTGCCACTGGACGCGCTTCAGGTGCTGAATCTAAACCCTACACGCCGCATCCTGAGAGGTCTTTATCCTGGCCGATTTTACAACATCAGCCTGCGCACTGTCACTGGAGGGCCACCTGGACCCGTGGCCAACAGCTCATTTGTGTACCACACTATTAGGACTGGTGAGTACATATACAGACACATTCCATTGGGCCCACTCCTTTTAGAAAAGGGGCTAATTCAGTTTTTCTTCCTACTATGCCTCTCAGTAGCATTATACAGTATACTAAGCCAACAAAAAAAATTGTACAACAAAAATAACAGATACAAAACTCAATAACAGATACTTGTATTTTTGCAGAGTGGGTGTGATTATTGATAATGCCATTATTAAAAATGTCCATGTTTCCAGGTATATTTTCAGAGTGATGTCTAGCCCACTGAATTAATGACATGAGGAAGACAACATTTTAGTGTTTTTAGTTTTTAGTGACATACCTATGTGAGCAGATAACACAAGAAAAACATGGCTTAAGTTAAAAGAGAAGTGAGGTCTTAGCATGGCCACTAGAGGGCATATTGGGTCAGGAAACCATTTTAGAAAACACCTTATTTCAGTTCAAATCTTTTTTGCTCATTACTCTAGGGTTCTGACAGCTACTCAAAATTCTTATTGGCAGGTTACCATCTAGCCAAATTTATCACTGACCAGTTTCCACATACACCCTCTAACATCCTGATAGTTTTGACCTAAATCAGATTTGTCATGGAAGTTATGTGAAAAGTGAGAGGGGTAGAGTTTGCGGTTTGAGACCTAGAGAAAGCAGGGCCATGGTTTTGAAGTTTTAATAAAATCCATGCCGAGTCTGGGGCTGCTCTGGAGAATTGCTCTTGGAACATGATGTGTTTGAGCCAGAGAAACAGAATTGGTGATCAGGGTCCAGCTATCCTGGCCTAGTTTTTTGTGGTTGTTTTGTTTAGGTTTATTTCAGAAAAAGTTCTCTGTGTTTTCCTCCACTTTGAAAAAGCAGCAGCGTTTGAAGAGCCTAAAATGGTGCTGGCGCACGGCTGTTGCAGCTGGTGATGGATAGTACCTTGGCTTAGATGCACAGACATGTGCTTGCCCCCAAAACTCATTCAGGAACATACTGCAGACAGTATGGCTAATGTTTTATTCAGTGCATCAGTTCCTCGCAGTTTGCAGGCTTCTGTTCCAGCTCTGGAGAAGAAACGGCAAGGCTCCAAGCACTTTATTAGACCATGGCCTGATTTTGTCGATTTATTCCTCATGGCCACTCCTTCTTTGCTGGCAGAAACAGATCGCAGTTGCAGTGAGTGTGACTGAGAGGAGCAAAAATAGGGGAGAACAGGAACTATTAAACTGCTTTCCAATAGTGAATAGCTGATGATATAGGCATACCTGATTTAACAAAGAGTGATTCCTTCATGTGTCACCATGAGGCATAAACTAATGTAGCAGTTAAAACAGCACTGATCTGCATCTGTTCAGCAGCAGTAATGGATCAGAGCATCTTTCGATTTACATACTAGGAAACTGATGTGTCTCCACCTTGCTAGCTGGACACTAATAACTGATTAGGGTAAACACTACCAGTACCACTGCCAGTACCACTAATGTAGTAAATGTAGATGGTACTAACATTGTGCTAAAAAGCTTTTTACATTAGGATGTTCATTAAGTACCACTTCATTCACCACACCCAGTTTTCCCACTCACATAAGTGTGCTGTGAAAAAGAACTATGAAGTGATAAGCCCAAACGCATGTTGCTAACAGCTGTGTGTTTAACAGTGTGTTCAAAGCTGTAGGGCTTATATCCCTTTCTGGCACTAGCTTGATTTTCATGCCCACAATCTATGATTTCAACCGGTGTAATTATTTCCCCTGAATGTTTGCGTACTTAATGAATTTTCTACTCAGCACTAAATATTGAAACACATCTAATATTGAAACTTGATTCTTAAAATATTGATTTCAGCATGTGGCTTGTCTATTGGCATGACAAATGGCATAAAAATGTATATCGCTCTCACCCCAGTAAACATCTGAACCACTGAAACAATATTGAAATCATGTATCTGACTCCTTTTAAACACATTTTAGACGTCCACGGATGACCATTGCTTACTGGGATGCTCCTGGGCTCATCCTATGTCTACAGTGCTCCTCCAAACTCCAACTCCCTAAGTGCAGCACTCGGTGACATCCCATGCTCACCAGCGGCCAATCACACCTCACTGTCCCGCTTGTCTTGCCCGAAGTTCTAACCACACGCCCCGGCACGCCTCATCGGCCCACTTAGTATATATACACTTTCTCCTCTTTGCGAGGTGTTGCCAACTCTGACTACTGAGCGGTTTTCCATATTGATTCCTGTTTGTTTCGTGCTTCGACATTTTGGCCTTTTTCTCGGTTCTTTGCCTTTTGTCTCGGCCCTTGGACAGCTTCCCGATCTGATTGCTTATTTGGTTACTACTTGGACTGTCTTTAGGTTTGGGCTCTGTCCCTCCCAGATTGCTATGTTACCCGGTTTTCTGTTTACATCTGGCTGCTTACACATAATGCCCTGTGCTACAGCTCTGTTAATAAAACAAGTGTGCCTTTTAACGGCAAAATGCCTTTCTCTTTCACAGAATATCCACCTTCTTATAAATGTTCAGAAATGAGCAGACCAAACCCTTCAACCTTCAAATTCTGTCCCCACCTCTTGCTATTCATACTTACATCAAATCACTATGTACATGCTTTTTTTTAAATTACAGTAAAGATAAAGGTTGTGAAGTATATTCCAATTACCCTTTGCCTTTTTCTTGCCAGCTTTGTCACTTTAGTAATATGTGAGATATCACATTATTAAATGAAAAGAGTAAATTACAAGGTACAATTACCTACCAAATAGCTTTTCATGCACACATTAAAGAACTCAAACTGACATGGACAGTGACAGTGATGGAGTTTGCTGGAGTCTCCGGTAGACAACAATAACTTGTCTGTGTAAATGCTTCACAGGTTTGACAGTCATGGTCATGCTCAGAGAGAAACGCTCGACACAAATGTAGTGATTAAATGTTGAAGTAGAAACTCAAGGCATTAATAACAGTTCACTCAATATGAAAACAAGATGCCATTCCCCTCTTGAATTTAGAATTACTCTCCTCTTTAAGCTTCTTATTGCGACTTGTAAAGAAATCCAGAGCAGTAATAGGTAATGGGTCATATGAATCAAGCATTCAGGGTCTTTTTAAAGTGCTACAGATATATTTTTTCACTGAGCTAAATACATGAAGATTTTGCTGCTGCTGGCTCACCATTAGGTGGGCCATATATATGTTTATGTGTGTGTGTGTGTGTGTGTGTGAGACCATAGAATCGGTAGGAAAATGTAGACACTGGTAAAGTCAATCTTTACCACAATAAATGTAATATCTGGTTGGCTGAAGGATGCTCTCTTTTCGAACAAATCACTTAGCAGTTTTCTTTTTTAGAGAATGAATCTTCTTCACAATCATGTGTGAATCTGTTGGTATTTTGCTATCCAACATTTAGTACAACATTTAAATACATCTGGAGAACAAGGTAGAATTGCTTTACTCAAATAAAGTGCCTGCAAGTTACTAAACCGGCGTTAGGTCAGGTCCCTCTGACGTAAGTCCAATAATAAAGTGCTTTTTGCCACTGCTGTAATGAGTTGTATTAACCTACATAAAAATCATCATTTTTCCTCAGCTCCAAGACCAGTGCAGAGCATCCACTGTCACCCCTTAAGCTCCACTTCACTCTCATGTTCCTGGAAGCCTCCAGCTGCTGATTTTGACACTTATTTGGTGGAGTGTAGGAGGCAAGGGTCGAAAGATTCAGTCTACAGTCTCAAGGTTGGACAAGATTCTATCATCCACCATTTTGACAAGCTGGAGCCCTTCAGAAATTATACTATATCAGTCACAGTGATGTCCGGCAACAAGAGAAGCTCAGCGGCCCAGGACAGTGCAGTCACCATGATTGACAGTAAGTGCTGTCTTATTAACCTGTTGCAAACAGAAATTGATAAGAGATTGGCATTTAAATGTAGGACTCATCAACATCCAGCCTCTAGTGGACAGGAGTAATGCATGAGTCATTACTATTTTTGTGAATGATGGAAATTCTCTTCCTTTATAACTGGCCAGTTGTTAAACAGCGTTTAAGGTATTTTAATCCTGTCTAGGTGAAAGAATTCTCTGAAGTTGCTGAAAGAATTATAACCTGTTTATTTGAGGCTGTTTTGGTTCCTTTTATGGATTTATGGTATATGTATACAATGCAAGAGTCTATACTAATATGCAGACTGCTGCCCCTTAGTAACTTAGCTTGTCTCGCATAGACCCAATAATACTACCAACACCTCAGAATTCTTGTCCTTATCTTACACTTTATTGATTCTGCAAGGAAAATGTGTGATTTTGCTGTCTAACTATGCTGGGGTTAAGTGCTCAGCCCAAGGGAACAAGGGTTTTTCATTGGCTTCATAGTTTAACATATTACACTGAGGAGAAGTAATGTTTTCAAATGTATCTCCTCAAAATGATGTTGGATGGAAATATAATTAAACCTTTTCAAGAAAATACAGGACCTGAAAGAGTTATAGGGTGGTAGGCTAAGGCTGAGAACCCTGCGCATAATATTTTTAACTGTCTAGACTGCCTATCTATAAAGTAGGAACCTAAACTTGCCTTTTTTTGCCAGTATCGATCGGTTAAATCATCACAGTTTATTGGGTCATTACTGTGGCGTCCTTGCCAGGGCCAGCCTGATGAATACATCTCAGGGCAAAAGGGACTACCTTTGCCATAACAAACAGTTTCGTTACTGAAATCTTCTGCCTGACTATGGGCATTTGTCTCCTTCAAGGAAGTTGCTGAGTCACCCTCTGCCTCACTTGTGGCATTGATTGATTTTAGGCCTTGCCCCAGTGGATGTGTTAATAGTCAGATAGTCAATAAGTAGAATCCTTTCATTAACCCAAAGGCCTAGATCGATTAGGGCAGAAAGTAAGCGTATACGCTAGCATACTTAAGAAGATATCCTAAAATTTACAGATAGGCCCAAGGATCGTTGGTACTCCAGCTGATTAAAAAAATCCTTCAGAATCAATGACTGATCTTATCATAATATTAAAATAAATTGTAATCCTATCAATGCAGTGTCTGAAATGGAGATAAGAAGTCAAAAAAGACACTGAATTGTGATTTAAAGCATATAAAAACATTTACACGTAGTCATGTTAATACACTCATTGTCAAAAATGAGGTGCACCCACAGGAGTCAGCCAAAAGGAATGAAACTAGGTAGGTTTGACATCATGAGACATGTGAATGATTCATCCTCAGCAATTTCATGCTCAGCGGTGCATGTGAAATAAGCAAGAATGGGCCTTATCACTGTTCCTGACTGACTATATAAGGTCGTCCTGTTATACGTGCTTTCTATTCTGACTCATGCTGTAGTGTTGGTAGCATCCTTTGTAAGTGACGTGTGCCTCGAAAGAATGTTTTGAGTCACTGGAAGAGCTTGTAAGGGGCCGCATCACAGAGCTCGTGGAAGCATGATGGTTTTATCAACATATTGTGTGTCATACGGTTAATGAGGATATTACCATAGCACACTGTTAGTGGCAATGAATACAAGAAGCCATGCACCTGCGACATGAAGGATCTAGGAGAGTGTTCGATATGCACAGAGTGACCCAACAGCCACAGTTGTGATGCAGTAATGCCGCTTGCTTCTGGGTGCAACTATTTTTTTATAATGAGCATATGTATTTAAACCCCAAATGCATTAATTATTTTCCTAAACATGATTTTAAAAATATAGATATATTTTATTGCTTTATATTTCTTACTTAAATAATGGAGATTTGTGGAGTACCAGGAAAACACCTTTTTCCTTTTACAAGAATAACTAAATCCAACTAATTAGTAAAATGTATAACCCAATATTTACACAATTAAATTGCTATTTAATTATTAATAATGTTTTTTGATTGTATGGTAATAATAACGTAATAATAAGACAAATTACAAATTACATGTCCCATTTAGTCCGTGGAGCAGCTCTGTGACAGCAGCCTGCCACAGAACTTGCTCCTTCTGTCCATGATGATGGTGTGCAGTGGGTGCCCATCATCATCCATAATAAACAGCAGTTTGTGCAGTGTCCTCTTCTCCGCCACCTTCACCACCGAGTCCAGCTCCACACCAACAACTGGCCCTGCTCGCCGGACCTGCTTGTCCAGACGCTGTATGTCTAATTTGAGAAGCTACCACTGATATAATTAACTCCAATGATCAATCTTTTTTGTTGTTGTTGAAACCCTCTGTTAAAGGTGAAACAAAAATGAAAAAAGACCCTCTATGTTCATCTGAAGCTAAGTATTCTAGTTCTGTCAACATGATTTATAAGTAGAGTTCAAGAGGTAAAAATAAAAGAGGGAGGCAAGGCGAGAGAAAGAGGAATCAGCCAGAAGAAAGTAACTTTTTTGGCAACATGAACTTAGATATTCTTTTCTATGGAAAATGTAATTATGCTGCAATGTAAGTAGAACCTCAGCACTTATAGAGGTTTGACAAATTCTCGTTTGTCTTTCTGCTGTTGTAGCCTATAGACAGAAACATGCCTTTAAAACCTCATTCAGTAAATCCTGCCATTTGATTATACACTCATCATTAAGAAAATGTTGCACCTACAAGGAATCAACCACCAGAAATGAAATTTGGTGGGTAGGTTTGCCATCATGAGAGATGTGAATGACTCAAGTTTCACGCTCGACCATCCATGTGACATAAGCATGGATGGGCCTGTACCTGACTCACTATATATGGTCATCCTCTTGTGCATGCTTCCCATTTTGACTCATGTTGTTGGGTTGGCAGCATCCTTTTCAAGTGAAGTGTACCTCAGAGGAGAGTTCGAAAGCAATTTGAGCGGTTGGAAGAGTTTGAGTGGGGTCACATCAAAGAGCTCTGGGAAGCAGGATGATCTTATCGATGTATTGCACGCCTTGCCGATTGTGGGGCTATTACCATAGCATGGTGTTAGTGGAATTGGATAGAAGAAAGCATGCACCAACAACATGAAGGCTCTGTGTAACCTACATGAACTGCGGAGAGAAAGAGAGCTGAACAAATGTTCGTCATACGCAAAGTGACCCAACAGCCATGATTGCGGGCATTCTGTGATACCCTCAGTGAGTCATCCTGTTAGTGCCAGCACCATTGGCGCACAACACAGGTCAACATGCACGTAGACACCTGTCCTTAATACCACATCAATGCTGCCAAAGACTGCAATGGTGTCATGTCAGATTGCCACGGGGTGACTCACAATGACAGCAAGTCAGCTTAAGTGACATGTCCCACTTTTGTCTTGGTGGAGACAACCAACAAATCTGTTGGGGGTTGTGGGGTCAGCCTGGTGCCACTCCACCTCCACCCCTACCACAAAATCTGCAGGAGCTGCATGAAAATATTCAAGCTGCATGGATGGGTTATCACAGGACACCATGTACAAAAGAACCTTTACAACTCCATGTCAAGATGTCTGGCATGTGTACCTCAAATATTGCCCAAATTTTTCATAATTTATTGGTCTTGGTAACCTTTATCTACCTTAAGATAGCATTGTAATCTGACACTTCCTTCTGGATGCAAGTATTCCATTAATGATGAACGTATGATAATAAATAAAAAATTCTAAACTTAAGACATACAAATAGTTTTGTATGCCAAAAGGAAAATATTATTAATCAAATATTGCTCTTCGAAGTCTCAGGAGGCATAATAGTGATTCTGAAATCAGTATATAGTGATTTTCACTAGGGTTCAGGAGAAGATACATAGGATTTGCCCAGTAATAAATATTCAAACAGCGTTAATATTAAGGATGTTTCTTTGCTAAGGCCCTGCCCAGTATTAGTATAATATTTCTATATAGCCATCAGTGAGTGAAAATACACATTTCAATACTCTATGTTATAGAGAACCAGAAACTACAACTAGAAATTTAAAACTAATAAAAATGGGAGGGCCTCCCTTTTACCTCAATTCTTCCCATATCTGGATTTCAGAATTTTTTGTTGGATTTTGAGGATTTTCATTGGAAATATTTCTTTAGGATTCTGGCTGTTGAGATAATTACATAATACAATGAATGCGGGTTTTTTTTTAAGATTCACTTTCACTGCAAATCTCCTACTTTACCAGATTCAGAGACTGGGAATGCCACTGATGAGCGCTGAACATATTGTCATGGTCATAAAAGATTACTTTTGCTTTCTGACATTATTATAGTTAAAGTCCCCCATAGAAGATGGTAAATTGTAGCAATATAAGAGATCCACATGGTCAGCAACAGTGCTCAAGTAAACACTCCCCACCCTATTACACCACCTTTACATGTCTGGCCTGTTGGGTTCATGGATTCATGGTGTTTGTGCCAAATTCTGACCCTACCATCTGTGTGCCTCAGAAGACCTGGTATATTTTTCCAGTCTTCAGTTGTTGTTGCTTTTCACAAACGTTCATTAATACTGCTATAAACTGTGTTTATTAGCCTTCTAAATTAATACTGTTTAGTCAGATCATAGGTTAATAAGGATTTATTATTTGCTGTCCATCACTGAAAATCATAGCACCCAGTTTATGCAACTGGTCATCAAAGTCGCTTTCGCTGTTCTTGGCTTTCCTCCCTTAAAGCCAAGTTTAAAACTTACAAGTTTTGTTAAAACCTGACTTCTTCCTCTTTGGGCTGAGCAATGTGGCTAAAATATTATATTGTGATACTTTGTAATATAACTTCTGATACAACACTTTATCAGTGCTGCATATGTAAAATAACAACAACAATAATAATAGTAATAATAATAATCACCATCATCTGCATCATTGCAACTACAATTATTTTGACTGCACCAAAGGCAGTTGAATATGCTCACATGCTTATCAAACCCCATCCCTGGTCTTAGCCATAACAATGAACTCTAACCCTTAAAACAATATTATCACTACGTTGTTATCTCTATAATTTGAGCACATATGGATCATCTATAGCTGACTCTCCATAACATAACCTTTGAAAAGATTGCCCAAAAATGACTGCTTGCTTCCATGCTGTGCCCTGTGTACTGTCATCTTGTTCTAACTAGAGAGACAGGAAATCAGGTCAGACTGCTGTTTGACAGAACAATGCACAAAACTAAAGGACCTGAAGCCAGTGTCAAGGGCCAGCGAGTGTCCAGGTGGATTATGTAAGCACAGCATAAAGGCGTGGCATCCCTGGCCCCAAGCTCACCCCAAACCTCTCCAACAGGCCTCTCATGGGAGCTCTATGGCAGGCAAGCTTAAATAAAGATCCACTCAAATAGACCAGGCCACCTGGGAGGAGAACACTGTGAACAAGCGAGTACTAAATGACAGAAAGAGGGAGAAAGGAGGAGGAGCAGTATTGGCAGAAGCTGGCTCAGGAGAAGTAACAGTGTTTAGCTTTATCTGGAGAAACACAAGAGAGCAGCTGCAAGAGGAAGCAAGGAAGAGAAAAGGAGCTAATAGAATTGGATTGGAAGAGACAGAGCCACATTTGCTCTAGATGTGATAGAGTCTTTATGGTATGGGAGTGTCGCTTCTCTTTAAAAATTCCAGGATTAATATGAAATCTTTATCACCCAGTTTTATCAGAAGGCCCGCAGACTGCTCCATGGTTTCCAGACCAAAAGGCTGTTCTGCTTCTGCATCAGGACTACTGAGAAAGTTTGCTAACCTGATTTAAAATGATTCAGTTATCATATACTTATTGATCATACAAGGACCATTTGTCATTTTGCTGATTAGCTGATTAGGAGTAGAGCTGCCACTGCCTGGGGCAGATGGGAGTGGTGCTTGCTGGACTTTCAATAGCCTCGAAGCCATCAGTGAGCATCATGCACTACTACAGAAGTAACATGTTTGGCTGATTGGGAGGTCGGAATTTTATATGTAAACTCAGCAAACAAATGCACTGACCTGAATCTGCTTGTCAATGATGCTTCATATGAGTATTTGTGTTTGCAGGGCCTCCAGTTCCACCTCCCCTGGTACGGGTCAGTGAGCGGGCCATTCACATCACCCATTTCACCATTTTCTTCAAGTTCAACTGTAGCTGGTTCAGTGACATCAATGGGGCCATCCGCTCCTTCACCATTGTAGTGACCGAATCTGACGGTACAACACGCTCACAAACTTTTTACCAAACATCGCAGACTTTGGATTTGAGCTACAGTGGTGTGAAAAAGTGTTTGCCCCTTCATGATTTCTTATTTTTTGCACGTTTGTCACTCCTAAATGTTTCAGATCATCATAAAATTAAATATTAGTCAAAGACAACACAAGTAAACACAAAATGCAGTTTTTAAATGAAAGTTTTTTTGTATATTATTATATTAAAGGCAGAAAAAAACCCAAACCTACATGACCTTGTGTGAAAAAGTGTTTGCCCCTTAAACCTAATAACCACCCTTAGCAGTAACAACTGCAATCAAGCATTTGGGGTAACTTGCAATGAGTCTTTCACAGGAGGAATTTTGGCCCACTCATCTTTGCAGATTTGTTGTAATTCAGCCACATTGGAGCACAAACCGCCTTCTTAAGGCCATGCCACAGCATCTCAATAGGATTCAGAATGGGTCAGGACTATGACTAGACATTCTTCTTCAGGATCTTTTGGTAGACAGCGGAATTCATAGTTCTATTTATCACAGCAAGTCTTCCAGGTCCTGAAGCAGCAAAACATCCCCAGAAAAAAACATTTTTAATTTAATTGAAATTTTTTTGATGATCTGAAACGTTTAAGAGTGACAAACATGCAAAAAAAAAAAAAAAAAAAATCATTAAGGGGGCAAACACCTTTTCACACCACTGTATGTTATTGCCTAACATGCGTAGGCATGCTTATATAGCATGTGTAAATTGTGTTGATGTGGAAGAAATGTAAATATTGAGTAAGTTTGATTAATTAAATTCTATATAATGCTTATTGTAAATGTACCCATAAACGTGCACAGACATTTTGGCCATGAATCCTTCACAATTAAAATCCTGAAAAAATCGCAGGTGTTGAGCCCATGCAACCAGACCACAGGCATCCTCTGCCCTCCTACCTGGACTACAAGCGCAACAGTACCATCAGAGCCTACCAGACTGGTTACTTTCAGAGCCAGTGTGCAGACGAGCTGAATGGGAGGAACGAGGTGTTTGAGATCAACCTTGGGGCCGGTATGGACAAGCTGGGTGGTGTATGCATACAGGACCTGGAGGCTGAACGTCATGGAAACTACTTCTGTGATGGACCCCTGAAATCCAGAACGTCCTACAGGTGATGCTGACAAAAGCAAATGTGAAATAAACATAATGCAAAAGTTTGACTTTAGATAGATAGACAGATAAATGATAGCATATAAAACATATTTATAATAAAAGTTCAGTAAAAAAAAAAAATTATGTTTATGCTTTTGCCATGTTACGTTACAAGAAAAAGCCAATTAAGACATTTGGTAAGAGAGCTGCCGTCTCTTACAGACTAAGCATTCGAGCCTTTACCCAACTCTTTGACGATGAGAACAAGGAGGTCTCCCAGCCTCTCTTCAGTGACACCTACCTCTCCCTTCCTTTGCGCACACAAGCAGGTGAGGTAACAAAACACTGCCTGCTTATGTCTTTACTTATCTCTGTGCTGCAGAAGCACAACAAATCCATCTTTTTTCCAAACCAGAACCGCTAGGGGGGATTGTGGAAGGCATCAGCGCTGGCCTGTTTCTCATTGGCATGATAATCGCTATTACTACCTTACTCATCTATAGGCAGAGGGTCCGCAAAGTGTAAGTACATGCATATACATACACATGAACATCACAAGAACCCACACAAACATGCCAACTCCCATATTCTCTTTAAGGGCCAGTCATTAGCTGCAGCTAATGAGAGGTCATTGTTAAGGGGAACAGGAAAAGCCAAGCATCTGGAGAACCCAGATAATTAAATGATGGAGAAACAAGAGATCCAGTTCCTGTCGACTAATTAAATCTAATTAAATCAGCCTAATGGGCTGCTCTGTATGCTCCAGCATGGTAATCATTCACCGGGTTTATAAAGTAAAAGATTGCCAGTGACGTGTGTGAACATGAAGGAAGACTAGACAAAGCTAACTTACAATATCAGGATCAACAAATTGGTTCTGTACTTTTTTACAAAATCAACCTATTCAGTTTCTTTTTTTACAACTTTACAACAAGTTGGGATAGAGTTAGAGTTAGTCTTTAAAAATTTACATGTCTAATAATTTACATGTCAAAAATATACACAAGAGATTTTGCTTGATTTTCTATTGAAAAAAAGAATATAATAATAATAATAATAATAATAATAATAATAATTATTATTATTATTATTATTATTATTATTATTATTATTATTATTAAGTGTCGAAATTTTTACATTTTAATGCACAAAAGATGTTTATTTGGCCTGTTTCAAAGTTATGGTATGTTTTATATTTTTTGGTTGTATGTTAAACTGAGCAAATAAATTCAATACTCAAATCTGCACAGGACGTGAATCAACAGAACATGAAATTTGAGCAGGAATATTCCAACTTTAGCATACGACTGTATGTAATTCTTATGGCACATCCAAAAACAACAACATTTGACATAACCACATCCAGACGTACATTCAAATCTGAGTAAATTTGGTCAATTTAAGACACAGACATTCAGCTGCGTGCTCACAGCTTGTGTAGTCTCCACAGAAAGTTCATCATGACCAATACCATGATTTAGCTAGACAGGCCCCTAGCACTGGGCTCTGGAGTAGTGAAATCCTGTTCTCTGGTATGATGGCGCATAGAATCTTTGGGATAAGCTGTTGTGATGTTTGTTAGTGTGTTTAGAGTTAATCATGCAACATCAGTACTTGACCAATGATCTTAAGTATGTGTGTCCATCCATCCAGAGCGGTGCAGGAAAGCCCAGTGGTGAGGATGAGTATGTGGAAAGAGGTGCCAACTTCAGGAATGTACATGGGGGTCAGGAGGTATGACACATTTATTTTGGTAGTATGTGTGTCTATGCAGGGTGTTGTGATAAATTACAACTCCATTCTGTATTGACAGGAATAAGCCTGCCCGTTGCATGCTGTATGCTCAACTTTGTAAAATTTTAATGATATAATCATCTTCCTTTCCACTTACAAACACAAGAAATGTTTTGCATGTAGACTTTTGACAGGAATTTCCATTAGCTGTGGGAAGCTTTAACGAGAGTGAACTGGGGACTTGTACGTTTGTTTGTTTTTTTTTGTAAATTACAGTCGTAACAATGACTTAAACACACAAACCCTCGCCTTGATTCAAAGAGCGATTAATGCTCACTCCAGTACACCTTACACCTCAGTAACTCAGAGAGCAAATCTATCATCTTTATTACTCTAAGACTCTAAAGGTAACTGGACAGAAATATTGAACTCTCAGACAAGTCAAATCTCCTTACGTTTCCAGACAACATTTAATTGGACCTTGAATCAGATAATCCAACAATTAAAACTCAATAAGATGCTGAGCTTGGGCCTCTCAAACTGTGCTCGTCCAGAAAAGAAGCCCCATAAAAACAAATAACTGCTGCAGTAATTTAATTACTCAGCATGAACAGAACAGTCAGAATAACTTAATTACACAGCCTAAGCTTGGCCAAAAGTTTATAAGCAAGTTTGAAATAATCTGAACTAATATGACTACAGCTGTTTCTGTATGTGCATGTTTGGTTAAAATAATGGCCACAGTTATCTCCTGGGCATGGAAGATCAATGACACAGAGGTAAAAGCACGATGGTAAATTCTTTTCTGCTTATTACTCCAGTCTGTATGTGGATTGATCTGGTCCCCTTACAGTTAGTCAGCTATGTTCTTGGAGAAAGTGAGTGACACATTGTAAAAAAAATGGTAAAAGAATATTGCAGGCTTATCAGATCTCAAAACTAGTAACAGCTAGGAAGAACTCTAGTAAATACAGGAGTTATTTACTAGAACCACTGACCAGGTTAAACAAGATGCAAGCCGGCCAGTTCCGAAGTTTGAATGTTTTCATTTCTCTTGGTGCTTGCCATCCTCCTTTATCACTAGATTGAACATGCTTTCTGTGGGCTGCATGTCAACATGTGATGAACACATATTTTGAGAGTTGAGAGGTTTATTAAAAGCCCCGAAATTGACTGTAAAGAGGTAGATTTTCAGAATTTAATCACATTCTCTTGTCCCTTTTTCAGTAACCGTCGCATATCCAGGTGAGCATTTACGCTTTACAAATCCTATCAATGTATTTATTTGCATGAATATGTTTATATATTTGTTTTTATTGGTAACAGTCTCTTTAACTGTATTTTATTAGTCCCATCAAAGCGACCCACTTTGAGTCTCATCTCGCCAAGCTTCAGGCTGATTCCAATTATCTCTTCTCTGAGGAGTTTGAGGTAGGACAGGCCACATTTGAAATTTAAATGACTGTTTGCTACTTCTCATTACAATGCCTGGTTAATTCAGTCACTTCAGCAGGCACTGGAGGCAGTGCTATTACTTTTTCTTATAACTTAAGTAAGTCTAAAATAATAAGTCTTAAATAAGTCTAGAATGATCTAGCGGTAAAGATTTCCTATCATCCGATCCAGCAAACCGTGAAACAAAGCAGCATTCCAAAGCAATGAAAATAGAGTGTAAAAAAGACAGTGGAGAAAAGACAGAGCACCCAAAATGAGGTCAAGGGGAAAACACAACTTTGCTTGATATAATTTCCGCAGTAGTTATATGGAGAGAAAGTGAGTTGTACTTCTATCACACCAGATGTAAACGCAACGTTTGTAAAATGAGTTCTCAGTTTCCTCAGACAGAGACATCAGACTCAGCTGTTCACAACAACAATTTCCGAGTCCGCTTCACCCCAAAACCGAGTCAAGACTGAGACAGAGGCGAGACCAAGACCGCTAGATTTACAGTCACTTAACCAAGACCAGTCCCAAGTACTACACTAGAATATTGAAAGTAATAGGTAGGCCATTAAAGGTACCAGCATAATGACATGTCTTTTCTTTCTCTTTCTCTTCCCCTCTTTCTCCTAGGACCTGAAGGAGGTGGGTCGCAACCAGGCTCTGGATTCTGCACGTCTACCTGAGAACCGCTGCAAGAATCGATACAACAATATACTGCCGTGTAAGTGGATAGAGAGAGTGAGTCGAATGGGAAAAAGCTGTGGCTGTGTCAGTAACCTATGGTGGAAACACTTTTGCAAAAAGTCTAAACAACTAAACGGATATTATTCTAGCAGTCAATCTTGATTTATATGTTGAGTCTGATCTATAAAATCTTGCTAATCAAGTTATTACTCTTACTTATTACTATCCTGTTCATATCCCCATGCTAATATGGTCAAACAATAAGAAGGGCTCTGTCACAATCTAGTTTTCCTTTCTGTCTTCAGATGACTCTACCCGGGTGAAACTCTCATGTTTGGAGGATGACCCATGCTCTGACTTCATCAATGCCAGCTTCATTCCAGTGAGTTCAGATTAATCTTCTAGGTTCCCCTCACAAGATCTGTCAACTAGGGCTGGATGGTTTGTTACTATGATATAAAATTCTGTATTAAAATTAGCAACGACTTTTCGATAGAACAGTTGTTGTTATTATATTAAAAATTAAAAATACAGCTGTGAGCAGTGTTTTATAGATTTATTGATTTATTAATTTAAAAGAGCAGCGATGAGTAATCACATGGGTGAGACTCATTAAAATGATCAGACAACAGGTAAAAGTTCAGTGTAATTTTTGTGGTAGGTCTGATTGCACATTTGCTGGTTCATCACAGGTACACATTATTAAGGGTGTCGTTGTGGTTTGTAGTTACTGTAGCAACTGAAGTTACTGTAGTAATAAACATACTTTATAATTCTGATTAAGTGTGAAATGTAAATATTGTTTTTAGGGTGGTTTTGAGAATGAATATTTTGGTACTCATTTAGAACTACCAAAGTATGAAGCAGCTTTGGATCAGTTAGATTTAAAGATATGGAGCCTGTTTGAATCGGACTTTACAGTCTATGTGTCTGTAGCAGCCGTGCTAATATGAATAAAAGCAGTGAGTGAATTTTGGTTGTGCCTTCATGTCTTTGCCACTTGCAGTGATCGTGTATCTTATCCCTGCCGCAAATATTTTATTCATATTTTCCAGCTCACCTGACCTTATTGAGCATAGGATATTGCAGTTTCTTGCTTGCATTTGCCTGCTTTTAATAATATTCAGGCTTTCACTAGAGCACGGAAGCAGTGTGTTAAAATGCAAAATATATTTCTGTAAGTAATACGTTTAGTGTTTAGTAAATCTGTAGATGAGTGTAGCGTGAGTCATACAAAAGTACTTTTGTTTTATCTGACAGTAGCATTGGTGTTTGTGTCTGAATGGACAAAAATGGTATGGGGTGGTGTAGAATCAGTGTGAACACCAGTATATTACATATACATCAAACCCAATTACTTTTGGTTTTTTTTCCCATTATGAATCTTTTAATTCCCCACCATTGCTTTCCTAGAAAGAAAAAGACTGACTGAATATATTATTGTGAAATATTACATGAGCCCAGTTATCACCAATATTAAGTAAACTAAAATACAAAGTTGTGTTGATATAATGTATTTTTAATTAAAATATATGATACATATTTAAATGAAGTCATTTCACTGCATACCTTTTTCAGTGCAGGTAATATGCTTATTAAGCATAAGCATGTAAGCAGTTTAAACTGGTGTGAACAGTATTACCTTTTCTCTTAATTTTTATTTTCGAAAGTGGCAGCAATTCACACAAACCCTTATAATCTGAACATTGCATGACAGGTGAGCATCATTATGAAATAGAGATCCTCTCTGCTTTTCTGCCCCAGGGGAACAATTTCAGGCGTGAGTACATTGCCACGCAGGGGCCGCTCCCAGGAACCAAAGACGATTTCTGGCGAATGGTGTGGGAACAGAACGTGCACAACATCGTCATGGTGACACAGTGTGTTGAGAAGGGCAGGGTAAGTAGAGAGGCGTCACTGTTGCTATAGCAACACATGGTACGAAAACAAAAAAACCCCCAAAAAAACAACAAACACACAAGATGAACATCTGTGGTTGGTCATAAGCATAATCACTTAGGGGAAATAGGAAAATAGACTCAAATCCTGCAATTTGGGGAGCACTGTTGCCGCATGTTCTCTCGCATGTGATGTGTGTATGTGTGTTCATGTCATGCCTGGTTCATGTCATGCAGGTGAAGTGTGACCAGTACTGGCCTTTGGACCGGGAGCCCCTCTACTACGGTGACCTTGTGGTCCACATGCTGTCAGAGTCCGTCTTGTCAGAATGGACAATACGCGAGTTCAAGATAAGCTGCGTGAGTGGGAAAGGAACTGACATAGCTACATTTACTTACATGCAGAATTAGGCAAAATTTGGAATCAATTTTTGTATTAACAGTATTTGTGACAAATATTTGGATATCTTGGTAACAAAACATTGATTGCTTATGCAGTTATTTAAATTATTGTAATTAATTCTTCAGATTGATAATTTGCAGATAACAGAAACATGACCCGACAGTACTATTGTCCTATTAGACTGGTTTTATGCATGTATTTGAAGCAAAATTATCTTTACATTAAAGAAGTATTCTATATATTTTGTAAAGATTTCTTTAGTAAAAGTTAGTGAAAGTGGTTGGTGGTCTATTCTAGAAAACATAGGAGCCACAAAATCTGCAGAATTTAAATAAAGCTCCTCTACAGAAAGTAATTCCATGAAATTCTTAGGATGTACAGCCTGGTGTCTGAGAAGCCTTAAACTTATTTATATTTTGTGGT
This sequence comes from Prochilodus magdalenae, assembly GCA_024036415.1. Taxonomy (NCBI): domain Eukaryota; kingdom Metazoa; phylum Chordata; class Actinopteri; order Characiformes; family Prochilodontidae; genus Prochilodus; species Prochilodus magdalenae. The sequence continues at coordinate 309,369 of JAMWET010006439.1, read as the reverse complement.
AAAGTTTTGTAATTCATGCTCATATTTTCAAAAATAATTTTAAAATATCATTAACAATACTTTCTCTCTTTTTTTTTAGTGTGTGTGTGTGTGTGTGCATGTTTTCTATATTAATAAGAAAATACAGTTAAGTAAAGGTTGTGGTTGTAAAATCTGTTATTTGCTGATGGTAATGCCTCACTGTGCAAGGAAAGCTATAATGTCCTCATAGTGCTCATAAAGCAAACCCAAATAAATAAATAAACATTAATATGTGCATGTTTATCATTTAGGGAACTGTAGCTCACTCCTGATGTGCACACAGCTGAAAAGCAAACAAGAGAAAGAATAGTTACTCATAAGCACAAATTAAATAAAAGAAAATTCATTTGTGAATGGCTCACTTTCCCCCTTGAAATAATAACCCCTGTCCCCGTCTGGGCTCTGTACCATTTTATTATTACCAACGTTATGTATAATAATTCAAAAGACATGTGTAGATTCACTGGTCGTTTGGGATAGTAAATAAAATGGCTACATTTGCATTGTGCCCTTGTGACCCTTGTGAGTCCTAACCTTCTTTTATGAACAACTGCAGTGAAAAATTTCTCATCAGTCAACTCGACTCTAACTTAGAAAATTTAGAGTTTATTTCAGTTTCAGCAACAGAATTGTAAAAAATAAAAAAATAAAAAGTTTTATGAAAGTGTTGTATTTACCTTTAGTGAAACATTCAGTTCAAACTTTTTGTATGGTACTGTATGTTAAAATGAAAATGTAATATAATTTTTAAAATAAGTACAGTTGTTGCCACAGCGTTACTACAATATAATATTTTTTTATTTTGAATTTATTTTGAATTTCAAATCATTATCACTCATTAAATCCCATCGTGGGTGATTGTGTGTACAGATGAAGAAGTTTTGACAATTTGACAAATTCATTAAAGGTTGTTGGGACCTGTCTGCATTAGTGAAACTTTGTTCTTTGTGTGGGTGTGATTTCAGGAAGGCCAACTGAGCTACCCCAGGGTAGTACGTCACTTCCATTACACAGTGTGGCCGGATCATGGTGTGCCTGAAACAACCCAGTCTCTTGTTCAGTTTGTGAGGACCGTCCGAGATTACATTGACAGGGCACCGAGCACGGGTCCAACTGTGGTCCACTGCAGGTGTGTTTTGAAATCATGCACATAAGCACATACAGTAGTTCAGCTCTCTTCTAGCCTGTTAGCATGTAATACTGTAGAGCTTTTTTGTGGACACACATTAAATTTAGTCTAATTTGCAATGGTGTTCCATCACTAGAGTCCTCCGTTTAGATTTAGGCTTAATCTGGAGTTGGGAAACTTGTTATATAATATTTCAAATAGATTTCAGTAGGTTCTTACATGCACTTAATAAATGAAGAGTAATAAAAAAGGTGGACCCTACCCAATTAAATGTATGGTTGTCATCATCTGAAAGACATCAATGTCTTATTCTTAAATGACTGATGTCATATTAAGTGCCCATGTAGTCTTTTAGAAAAGCGTCTGTGCTGTCTCCTCAGTAATTTGAAACAATAGCAAGAATATCCAAACCTTCATTACAAAAAGGATGAGGTTTTTGGTCACTACTCTTCACTGGTGTTTTCTATACTTCAGAAAAGTGTATAGATGGAATTTAGCGCATATGAGATAACTAGGTGAGTCCATATTTAAACACCAACTCACTTTCATATCCAGAGGTTTCAACCCACGGTGAGGGTGCTCATACATCTCCCTGAGCTGTAGCAGATAATATTATTGGTTTTTGATCATGCTGAGATTTCCCTCATATTTCCCTCTTTTATTGCTTTTCCTCCTCATCTGCCTGCAGGACATGCACCTCCTAGTTCTCTATTATGTTAATGAAAAGTGACATCCAAAAATGTGGAGTGAACTAAACAAAGTACAGAGACTGCATGCTCGTCCTGCAGTAAAATAAATCAGATCTACACTTGCACCTGGTTTGTGCAAATAAACATATGCTGTGGCTTCAGATGAATTCGCCTTACATGAAAGAGCATCAGCAGTCTAAAAAGCCATGGCAGTCTTGTGACATTATTTCAGCGTCACCTCACTTCCAAATATGTCATCAGAGCATCAGCAGCAAATTACACAAGCAGGGACAGTCGAAATGAGCAAAAGGACTGTAAATTATTTATGATTTGAGGGCAAGTGCATTGATAGACACCTACAGTGATGTACAACAACCGTTATTCTGCACAGAAGAAAAATCCAGATGCACCCATCCTTTATACTTTGAAATGAACTGGTCTGATCATATTTTAGTTATTGCTTCTAACATGTGAGAACAAGGAAACAGTAATATCAATCTCGTGACACGAACAGTGTTTCTTAATCAGAATCACTCTGTATCTCCAACTTCTTTCCTGTTCCCCTATAGCAAAACTGCGTGAAATAATGTTTATTAAATTTGCCATCTTAGACATCTTCCTGTTTGCCATTAGTATCTGATTAGCATCCGCTACATGGAGTTGCATCCACCGTGACATGATGCATTTTTGTCTCAGTCCTGTGCAAACTTATTTTCCTGTGGCTGAAGCAATTAGTTGAAGACAACCTGACCATCTAGGAAGGGTAGGCAACCTATTGAACCAACCTACCCACTCTAATCACATTACTTCTTTCAGTTACGGCTCCATCTTTCCTGAAAATGATGGAGGGACTGTGGGGGTCTGAGGAGTTTCATGTAGCACTAATAATCAGCTTGACATGGCTTTGCCATTGAGTGGTAATAGTACTTGATTAAAACTGAAAGGAGCTGTGAAATCAAACATTTGAAATAAAGATTGGATCAGGAGGCAGCAACAGAGTGACTGGAACTGGTGAGGAATGAGGCCTAGTAACTAGAGAAGATGGCAGATAAGAGTCCAATATCAGTAGGGGACAAACACAGTCCCAGAGGCTCAATAAATAGCTGTGGTTTAAAGGAGATATTAGTGGGTTTTGGTGCGCGCGCCTACACTCAAGCTGTTAGAGGACTGGTGCTCTTTACAATACGCTGGTTTCCCACTTTATGAGTTCATATACACTGTGTATACTTTTGCCCTGACTCGTTTCAACTCAATCTTCTTAGCATTTAACATAATTGCAATAATTAAACCATTTTTGACATTTTCTTGCCCTTAGTCCATTTTATAACTTTAAAGGACTACCATCTTTTATCTAATCATCTATCTTGTTTTTCGTTGTTTTTCATCTATCTTTGTTTTTTAATTTTGTAGCATTTCATTCATCAATTCACCATGCCACTTATAACATAGAAAAAGAAAAAAAAAAGGAAGCACATTTTTAGGATGTGTAAAGTCTATAAATCACCTAGGTTTTGCTAAAGCTCTGTGTTTCTGTCCTTACCTTAGTGCTGGAGTAGGGCGCACAGGCACCTTCATCGTTCTGGACCGTGCTCTGCAGCAGCTGGATAGCCGTGGCACTGTTGATATTTATGGATGTGTGTTTGACCTCCGACTACATCGCTCACACATGGTGCAAACTGAGGTAGGCTTCACCGTAGCTGTGATTTAGATATTTGTTTGAGATTTTCCCCAACATTACATTAATCCTGAATCATCACAAGCATATGTGCAAAGTTAGTGGCTGCTGAATGAGTACAGCATACCTGTCAAGCTAGCACTCCAGGGATGATGAGGGATGCACATATACTTAAAACCCCCCACCTCGATTTTCCCCCAGAGCCAGTATATGTACCTTCATCAGTGTATCCGTGATGTGCTGAGGGCCAGGAAGCTTCGCTGTGAACAGGAGAATCCACTTTATCCTATCTATGAGAACTTTAACCCTGACTACTATAGAGGTGAGTCGCACAGTATTACTGTCAGGTTACAGTCACATGGAGTAAAGCTATTTTAATCATAAGGTTTTACTTCATATTGTATTCACGATATGACTTTTTTAGCATTATTATTTTTTGATAATTTTAAATAGTTTAGCCCTAACCTGCCCCACTTAACAGACATACATATCTATAAATAAGTATGTGAGTGGTTTTGTGGTGGTCCACTGATGGAGGGGTACAAAGTAAACCCTTGGGAAATGTGCAAAAATTTTTCCACCATGTTTGTGCTTGTAAAAATGTAATATTAAAATATATACAAATAAACATAAATGCATGAAAAAAGATACATAAATGCATGTTGTTGTTTTGTAGAACATAATCTGAAGAACAGGTTTTTTGTGTGTTTGTTTTTAAACAATGCAAAATCAGTTTGTTTTATTTGTTTAGTTTCTTTAGTTTTCTTTAGTTTCTTTTGTAAAGGTGTGTTCAGTGCACACAAAGTGAGTAGGAGTATTCAGGACCTGCAGCTCGTTTTAGGTTTCATGTTCCAGCAATTTGCAAACTTGTGTATTGATTTTATTTATTTTTTTCCAGTTAAAATGTCATTTAAAGCCATAATCAATAAACAAGGGAAACAATCATAAACTGTGAACATAAACATAGATTTAATTTGCATACTGTATTTTTAGATAATTCATGCTTATTGAGTAGACTAGATTTTTTTGACATATTTCTAAACACAATCCATTTTCCACTTTCTCAGATTTTGTGTACACTGGACACTGAGGACTGCAGCCCTCCAGACAAATCACAATAGAAGAAGAAATACTCGTTTCTCAGCAATAATGTCAAAGGATAGCATTTATTTTTATACAACCTTTTCAAGGCATATTTAACATGTAAAAGTTAGCTGTAGATGGATATTTATGTTTATGTCTTTATTTTGTTTATGCTTTATTCTTCTATCAGTATTATTATTATTAAACCTTCTCTGTAAATCTTACCCTTATGATTATCATGTTACTGGTGTATTGCAAAGTTAATTTGCCTTAAACTTTCACTGAATAACATGTAAAACAAATTCCCATCCTGATTCAAAGAGGTTATTTAAAGTAACACTACAATCTTTTAATATATTTGAAACAAAATAAGAAATTAATTTCAAAGCAGTCTACCTCTTTAAACCATACAGGTTGCAGTGGCAGACAAGATTCCTTACTTGTTTCTCACCAAGCATTAAAACAGAATACTTGAGTTAAAAACCTGTTACTCAGATTAGTGGTAATAAACAGATTAGGCTTAGAATAACATATAGTAAAAATTCATAAATAAGACACATTCGACTGCTTCAGGTCCTAAACAACTATTTTATGGATCTCATTGATCAGGTTTCTGCAAAATACCTTCTGCAAGTTTGTGTGGAATTTTCCAGACAGGGTCTACACGTCCTCACCCAGCCCCAAAATGGTTATAGGTCAAAGTCAGAGAGATTATGACGCTCGAATCCAAAGAGCCATCAAATCTGGTGTGGATTTACAGGGAACTGTCCCAAAGCTGTGCTGTGGGGTTATTCTGATCACACAGTTTCCCCCTCCTGTACGTCCATCTGCTAGTTTTTTCTCTAAGCTTTTTTTACACATGCCGTTTATTGATATACCATTTCATTTTCCATGTATTCCTGCATGCTTAGCTAAAGTACAAGACATATATATAAGCCATCACTTTTTGTTTGAAATGCCACAAATACAGGAGGTTACACTCCAGCTAAAGGACTGATGACTTTTTTTTTTGCTTGGGTGGTCAATAAGTATTCAGGGTATTAAAATAAAACTGCTGTACTTTCTAAACGTGTTATATGATATACAGTATCAATACAATAATACAATGGAATTTATTTGAGAAAAGTGAATGGGTATAGTGGAATAAAGACGTAGTGCTATTGCCATTACTATTAGTCTGAATGAGCTATAACCACTGGATTTTAAATGCTGTTATGTTACCACTACCTCACACAGTAGAAACATGTAGTTTAGTAAATTAGAGCCATTATGTGCGAGACTTACAATAGTAAGCAAGACTTAGTAAGCAAGTTACTTTTTTATTATTGCAACTACTGTTGTTCGCTAGTTTAATAAAATGCCATGTGGATTTTAAAAGTATATAGAATTCACATTTTGCACCATCATACAGCACAACAAGGATCAACACTGACTTCTAGATTCTTGGTATACAGCTAAAATGTGTATGTATTTGTCTTTGATCCATGTTGTGCAGTAGTTGAAGGTGTATAATGCTAAAATATCAAATGCTGAAAAGCCTTTCTCTCTCTCTCTCTCTCTCTCTCTCTCTCTCCCCCCCCCCTCTCTCTCTCTCTCTCTCTCTCTCTCTCTCTCCCCCCCCTCTCTCTCTCTCTCTCTGTTTTTTTTTTATATTTTACTTGAACCACATTGAGAGTTAATGATGTTGTATGTCTTATCATCTTAATATGACTGTGTATGAATATGATTCAGTACCATTATGATTAATCGTTGACAAAGTAGGTCCTTCGAAAGGTCAGGAGTTGTGGTATGTTACTAGCTCTGATGTTAAAAAGACTTGTAGCCTCTTGCACATTATGTGTGAAATAAGCACATTCATCATAAACGTATTGATAAGCTATGTACTCCGCCATACGCAGAAGTGCTTATGATTTTTATATTGATGCTTTTGTATTGGTAAGTCTTCTGATGTTATTTTTAGACTCAGTGTTTGTGTATTTCTTTAGAAGCTGAACTAGATTTGTTATGTAATGTTTATATAATCAAAAAGTTATGCTTTCATATACAATGTATCTAAAACTCACTGACTACTGGATTTGATGCTTCTACCTTTAGATTATTATTTTTTTGTTTGTAGCGTAACAACTTTTTGTTCTGACATATGCAGAGAAAATAAAATCACACTATCCTCCTTTGCAGCAAGTATAGGCTATGTGGAGCAGAGGATGACAGTATACAGTACAGAGGGTTTATTTGGCCTATATACTACAGTGAATATTGTTGCACTGACAATCTGAATGTTTCATATGCCCTGCTTTTGAACGTGGCCTCATATAATGAATTAAATAAATGTTTCAGAAGGTATAAGCTGAATCCTATCTAATGCTTACATTTTAATAAAAAAAGACTGCAGTCAGGTGTCTGTGCATCATTTGCTGTGCAGCAATTGAAGTCATGAACTTTTTTTGGATTAAGACAAATTCTTTTAGTTTGACTGATAAATTGTTTCACCAGAGACAGAGTGAGGTCATCTCACAAGAATGTATTATTGGCAGAAATGTACTCTTGCAGGCATTAATATCACACGTCTCCATGAATCCATATATAGAGTTGTTTTTGATCCAGAACACGAAGCTGACCTTCAGAATGAAACCAGGAGACACAATATTTCTCATGTTGAAATTCGAAAACCAAAAAGTGTAATTTAAATGTAACTGATGTGTGCAGCTTGATGAGTGAGTCCCCTAAAGTGTTTGGGCTAGAGAACGAAGGCCTCTCTGAAGGTCATACCATATTTAATTGGTTTCACCAATACCAGTATTTATCCATTTCACAATAGTCGATGATGCTGCCTGGTAAGATAGCTGGAGGAAAATATTTAATTTTGTTATATTTATATTTGTTATTATTATTATTATTATTAATATTATTCAAAATTATATTTATATATAATTACAAAATTTAATTATATATTTATTATATTTAAACTTGTGTTTAATATTGTAAGAGTGAGTCAGTTTACAGGGATGTTAACTTAAGGCATTTGTATTTGTTATACAGATGTTGAACTGGCTCTGAATCTGGCCTAACTTTCTTTACACAGGTTTAAAGCATGGTCATACTGTCAGCAGTATTGTAGCCACAGCACTGCTGAGTGCACTTTAAAACTGTTATGATTATTTAATTAAACTGGATTACTTCCTTAGAAGCATGTCATTAACGTCATTTCATAAAGTGTCAGTAACTAGTTGGCCCTTTATTGATAATAAGGCAAATTGTATATTCTCCTATTGCTCTCTCTTATAGGAGGAAAAAGGGAACAGGATACTCTGGGTATTTTTTTGTAGAAAACGAATCTCTGAATCGAAATAATCACCAGACTACTATACCTCTCCTCACCAATGTTATTTCTGGCTCTTTTTTATGCAGTCTGCAGCATCATGAAAGCAGTGCTCCCTTTAGACCTCATAAATCCCTCTGTCCGCCCCAATTTAGTCCAGCCTAATCCCGTTTGTCACAACCTAGTATTTATTATCTAGATTACTGAGTAATTTCAGAAGCCCTTCACTTCCCCTCTCTGCTCTTGATATAATTGAGACATATACATGTATGCAGCAGGTATAATCTCTAATCTCCACTGTTTCTCGATCTGATGATGCACCACTATTACAAATTAACAGTGCATAGCAACATTGAATAGCTGAATAATTATATAGCACTTGTGATATAATAGCAGCAAATAATGCTTCATAAAAAGCAAAGAGAACATGAGTAAAAGCAAAAAAGTCATAAAAGGAACAAAGTGAAGGTGAAAGCAAATATGTACATTTAAATGAAGGGCTTTTATTAAAACTCAACTGAAACTATGTAAAGGAACCGCTCAGGCTGGGACTATTTTAAATATGTGGAGCATAAAAATACAAAAGTTGCTTTACCACTTTTACTCTGAATTGCTTTGAGGCTTAAGTACTGAGTTGGGATAAAGTCTATTTGAGATTTCAAAAACAATTATTAAAAAAAAAATTTCTAGCTTCAAAACCAACAGCATAAAACACATTCTCTGCTCCTTCTTGCCTCACTCACCAAAAAAATCTTCTCTTGGTAGCAACATCACCAGAAAAACTTTGCATCTGGAAATTCATTAATTGGGTTTTATGTTTGAGCAGCTGCACACAAGCCTAAGGTGACTATGTCAGGCTTTGGTTGGACTGGTATAAAGCATCCTTCCACTGAACTCTGGATCATTAGAAAGTTTCTCTGAAGCGATGAATCAGCTTTACTGTCTAATAGTTTAATGCGTCTGAAATCAATACATCATTTGTTGTGTTTATTCACAAAAAACATGGCTTAAAATATTTTCTGGAAAAATTATTTGTGATTATTATTTAATGATGTTATATTTTACGATATATATATATATATATATATATATATATATATATATATATATATATATATATATATATATATATATGTATATATATATATATATATATATATATATATATATATATATATATATATGGCTTCTTTGAAACATGAATATCTTGATAAAAGTGCACTACCAAGAATCTTATCGTTTACAATAAATTTACTTTGTAAAGTACCCTATGTACTTTGAGACCTTGGACTTCAACCTTAGTAGTTTTTCTCTTTCATGAAGTGTCTACACATGCACTGCCCCATTTCCTGAATTGCCTCTGAAATTAAACTTTGTGTTCAGGAACAAAAAACATTCCACCATTTTCCCCTATTATGCAATGGATCGATTTAGCTTTATGCAATTTTTTAGAAGCATATGAGATTCACACGTGCCTTTTCTAGTCAATCTAGGCAGGCTCTCAGTATGCACGGCGTGAGAAGAGAGTGCTAAGAATATCTAGGCCTTTCTCTTTCTTTCTCTCTCTCTCTCTTTCTGATAGCATGGCTACCATGGAAACCTCGATCAAATACGTGCATAATTAACATCAGCCAAATTGATGTCTTCACACAAACTAGAATTAGAAATTAAATTAGAAGTGTTGACATTCCCACAATCACATCTACACAGAGACATACACTGTCTTCAGGCCTTAATCATTAAGACCATCCAGACGTTCGATCTAAATGAAACAACGACAAACAATATAATAGCATCTTTTATTGATCTTTTGTTAAAAAAAACTCAATTAAGCAGAATTCATTGAGATATCATGAATTATCCACTATCATATGGTTTCTCTCTATTCCACTGCATTAAAAATGCACCTGTTAGTTACGTTTCTTTTCTCAGGTCTAGTTCAGGCAAGGTCAAAATACAGTCAATCTATCATTACTGCTTAAATTGCTGTGTGCTCTTCTTGAGCTTTGTTGTAGTCATGTCTAAGAATGTGGATTTAAGCCGTATTATGAGGGAGTTCTTTGAAGGTCATTTGGTGTGTATTTAAGTTTATAAGGCAGAGGACAGGGGCAGAGAGCAACTGTGCTGGCATTCATGCCGGCACAGAGAGGGCAGGACAAGTTTTGAATGTCACTATGTTCAAGCAAATTACACTCTGACCTCGTGCTACAAAGCCCATTTATTTAATCCTATGAGGTCCATCATTGCACCGCCCAGCTATGTGTACCTATATCTCTCTATATATAATATATAATATATGAAGCACAGTGAGTGCAGGTCAGGTTAAAACTGTTCATATAGATCATGTCTTCATTTTACATAGCCATGTTGATAGCTAAATCAGACATGATAATTATAATAAGCATTGAACCAACTTTAATGTAGACATCAACAGAAGAGCCTTCCCAGAAATTCAAAACCAAAGAAAACTGCTGACTGTTTACACATTATAGATACACATATACACTTCAGGCAATAAAACAACATATAATAAAATAAAAATCTACGCCCAAAATATAATGCATTTATTTAGTCTACAAAATTAAACCCTATAGTGCAAAGGTTCCCAACATTTTCTAATCTGCGGCCCACAAATAACCGTCAACAAAAGCTTCTAGTACATGATTTAAGTCATCAGATCATTTAAAGTGCAAACAAATATACTGTAATAAACAATCAGTGTAGTCTGTAACACAATAAACATGAAATGACTTATCTGTTAGCTGATACTGTTCGGCAATTATTATTAAGTTGTGGATGTCAGGCTGACAGTATTACTTTAGTAATCTCCTTTCACCCAGCCTTTATCAGTGGTCACAAGACGCTGCACACAGGATGCTGTTGGCGGGCAAGTTTTTGTTGGTGGACTATTCTCAGTCCAGCAGTGACTCTAAGATGTTTAAAGCCTCCAGCAGCACTGCTGAGTATATACATATATACACCGCTCAAAAAAATAAAGGGAACACTTTGAAAACACATCAGATCTCAATGGGAAAAAAATCATGCAGAATAATCTCTTCTCATATAGACTGGGTAATGTGTTAGGAACGAAAGGATGCCACATCGTTTGATGGAAATGAAAATGATCACCCTACAGAGGGTTGAATTCAAAGACACCCTGAAAATCAAAGCGAAAAAATGATGCAGCAGGCTCGTCCATTTAACCCAAATTCCATTGCAGCAACTCAAAAAGGTACTCAGTAGTTTGTATGGCCTCCACATGCTCCTAATGAGACGACGGATGATGTCCTGGGTGAGGTGCAACCTGGTGGCATCGGATGGACCGAAACATAATGTCCCAGAGGTGTTCTATTGGAGTTAGGTCAGGCGAGCCGGTGGGGCAGTCAATGGTATCAATTCCTACATTCTCCAGAAACTGCCTGCATTCTTTCGCCACATGAGGCCGGGCATTGTTGTGCACCAGGAGGAACCCACGACCCACTGCACCAGTGTAGGGTCTGACAACAGGTCCAAGGATTTCATCCTGATGCCTAATAGCAGTCAGGGTGCCATTGTCTAGCCTGTAGAGGTCTGTGCGTCCTTCCAGGAATATGCCTCCCCAGACCATCACTGACCCACCACCAAACCAGTCATGCTGAATGATGTTGCAGGCGGCATAACATTCTCCACAGCGTCCCCAGAGCCTGTCACGCCTGTCACATGTGCTCAGGTAAACCCTGCTCTCATCTGTGAAAAGCACAAGGCGCCTGTAGTGGATCTGCCAATTCTGGTGTTCTGTGGCAAATGCCAATTGAGCTCTACAGTGCTGGCCAGTGAGCACAGGGCCCACTACAGGACGTCAGGCCCTCAGGCCGCACTCATGAGGTCTGTTTCTGATTGTTTGGTCAGACACATTCACAGCAGTAGGGCTCTGGCAGTGCTCATCTTGTTCCTCCTAGCACAAAGGAGCAGATAATGGTCCTGCTGAGGGGTTAAGGACCAGCTCTCCTAGAGTAACTGCCTGTCTCCTATAATCTGCACCGTACTCTTAAGACTGTGCTGGGAGACACAGCAAACCTCGTGGCAATGGCACATATTAATGTGCTTTCCTTCAGTAGTTGGACTACCTGTGCAATCTCTGTAGGGTCCTGGTACTCCACCATGGTACTAGTAGTGACGCTGACCCAAGTCAACTGCAAAACTAGTGAAAAATCAGTGGGAAAAGATGAGGGGGGACAAAATGTCAATGACCTCGTCCTTTTAAAGCATTCCTGTTTTGGGGGGTGTCTCATTGTTGCTCCTCTACTGCACCTGTTGTTAATTTCATTAACACCAAAGCAGCTGAAACTGATTAACGGCCCTCCCTACTACTTAACTGACCAGATCAATATCTCTGAAGTTGAACTGAGTTGATGCTATACTCTGATTAAAAAGTGTTCCCTTTATCGTGTATATATACATATATATATGTATATGCCAATCGAGCAAATTACTTGGGAAAAAGTATAGTTACCTGGACATTGTAAAAGTGCAATATTTTTTACTTCGTTTGTATTGTTAGCATTTTGGAGATGCAGTGTTTTGTTTTAACAGCAGTGATATACATTGATACACAATTTATACTATATTTGTGATTATCCATGACCATACTCTGCACTCAGAGAACAGCTTTCTGACTTTCTAAGTAGAACTTCTCAGTTGAGGAGGTGTTTACTTTTTTTTTTTTCCAAGTCTAAGGTTGGAAATTCCAAGTTATAAGTTTTAGTCAAGCCCTGCCCCCTCCTCACCTACTTATGAGGGCCTAGTTTTTATCAACAATTTTTTGACTACAGCCGCTGGGTGTATATATCACTGCTGCCAGAACAAAAATTAGTGTCTTCAAAATTTGTCACACCAAAAGAAAATAGACCAGAATACTTGAAAAAGTGTTGTTTACCTTGACATTTGTAAAAGTACAGTATGTTTTTTACTTCCGTTGTATTAGCATTTTAAAGATGCAGGGTTTTTGTATCAGCACAAAGCTCAGCCCCCTCCCCACTCCATTATGGATGGGTTTTCATCAACAGTTTTCTGAGTACTCAGTTAATCATCTGAAGTGCCAGTATTCACCGACTGAAATCGCAATTTTGGTTCTTTATGTGAAGATGGAGAAAATAATTAACAATTTAATTGACATAAACGTGACTGTGATACCAAGCACATGGATGAGATAAACTAGGTCAGAAAAAGTGCAAATACCATATTTGATAAATAAAAGATGTTGGCACATCATCCACTAAGGAGAACAGAACTCATAAATGAACAGGCTGCCGCTACTCATTTCCTTCCCTTTTAGGAATAATTTGAAAATGTATTCCCCAAGAATTTTTACCTTCTAACACCAGTGTAAGCCTGATATGTAAAAAGTGAGAATGCACATCCTTTGTTGTCATAAAAGAAAGCATAAATAGATAAGAGGAAATTATAAAATCATTCAACCAAATAAGGTTGTTCACTGTGTTGGCACAATGATGGACCTTAGTAGGTTTACAAATGTTGTTGTGCTTTCTTACATTCATCATCTCACTTCTTAGGAACTGAATTTAAAGCAGCTCAAAACCTATACAATTAATGCATTTAAGTGTATAATAATCCAAACAGACATAATGGGGACAATTTTGAACAAATAGTCAACTTTGAAATGTTTAACAGCAGTTAACGAGTCATAGAAAAGAAACAAAACATACATTTTCAGACATTGCACAAACATGAAACAATTCAAAACTGGTTAACTGAGAAGCCCTGAAACACTACCAGAAAATACGAGGCACTTCAGTACCCCAGGCACTATGCTGCTGGACTCCTGCCAGAGAGTCTGAAACTGCTTAATTCAAAAGACCTTAATAGATTTGACTGCTGGGTGGAAAATGTGAGGTCAGTTACATATACAGTGGGGAAATAAGTATTTGATATACTGCCAATTTTGCAAGTTTTCCCCCCTACAAAGAATGGAGAGGTCTGTCATTTTTATTGTAGGTACACTTTAACTGTGAGAGTCAGAATCTAAAGAAAATCTAGAAAACCACATTGTATGATTTATAAATAATACGTATTTGATACAATAGAAAAACAGAACTTAATATTTGGTACAGGAACCATCTTGCGATACATGACCCCATCCATCTTCCCTTCAATATGGTGCAGTCGTCCTGTATCCCTTTGCAGAAAAGCACCGCGAAGTACGATGTTTCCACCGCCATGCTTCACGGTTGGGACGGTGTTCTGGGGTTGTACTAATACTTTTTACTTCCTCCAAACACGGCAAGTGAAGTTGATACCAAAAACCTCTATCTTGGTCTCATCTGACCACATGACCTTCTCCCGTGCCTCCTCTGGATCATCCACAATACTTGCTGGCTGGTAGGAGATCAAATACTTACTTCATGCAATAAAATGTAAATTAATTATTTAAAAATCATACAATGTGATTTTCTAGATTTATATTTTGTCTCTCATAGTTAAAGTGCACCTACAGACATCTCTATTCTTTGTAGGTGGGAAAACTTTGGCAGTGTATCAAATACTTACTTTCCCCACTGTATCATTGGACATGTTTAAATATAGTACAAACATTACAATGTTGCATTTTCTTTTATTCAAAGGCCTCATGTATATATATATATATATTACATATTACATATATATGTAAAGTACAAAGATCATAAAGTAACTCTGTCATCTGGTCAATAAGCTTGAATAGGCAATGTCATATATTTCTTTTAAATATTTAATATTTCTGATGAGTATTGTTTAATATTTAATAATCTGCTGATGGCAATAACTACTTTATTGCAATTATTGTTGCAATAACTACAATAATTACTTAATCTGTTTTGTAGAAGTGATGCTACATAGCATGAATGAACCATTTTGTACAGGAGTTCTGATGAGTTCAATTTATCTCTATTCTTACACTGCCATACCAATTAATACCACTGTCTATTATTGGCATACATTTATGCTATTAAATGGTTTATCTAGATAGGGACCAGTTTCAGAGAATTTGAGCAGGAGTCGAGCAGAAGAATGCTGCTGGAACAGGCTGAATATTGGAAATATGGGGAGGGGCAGAGGCATGATTCCATATGAAGAACACAACTGCTTGAACACAAAGAATCTTTCCACAAAGGCGGAATAAACACACCCAGAAATGCTGCACTGAGAAGAGATACACACAATTGCTGCCTTATGTTCAAAGTATAGACTAAATCACCTCACTTTCCAAACTCTAAACACAATCTCAATCATTTACACACTTTTACCAAGGAAACAGCTCCTATTGTCACACAGGCACTGCCACTGAGAGCTCAATGAGCTTTCTATATTTTTAGATTGAATAGATTTTACACACCACTGTAGAACCTCTTTTCTCTGCAGACCGTCATTGTTCAGCATTAAGAGAAAAGCACAATATCTACACACATTTATGTTACATAAAATGTGTGACACACAAATATATTAAAGTATTCAATATGTATAAATACATCTATAGTAACTGTTGTGCAGCTAAAAGTGCAGAGAGATGTTAGAGAAGTAGTATCATATAGCTGGTAAGACTACAATGCTGTAGTACAAACACAAACAGATACTGATATTATTACTACTGACCTCTTTTACTGATACATTCTCTTTTTCATCCATCGACACCAAGCTAAAGTATAATGTAAACATCTAAACTGGGGCCAACACTAATACACATAGTACACGCTACTCTACCAGGCTCTCTTTGAAAAAGTGATTTTGAAATTGACATTGATGAAACTGGTCTACAGTTTTGAGGTTTGTGTTTAGAGGTATGGAACATAGTGTCTTGTGTTCAAGCAATTTTACCCCCCCCCACCACTACCCCTCCCCCCAGAAAAGAAACAAATAAATATATTGCTTATACATATTCTGTGTCTAGCTTTTTAGAAGCCTTGCACTATGGCTAGAAAGTAAGGTAGATCACTGGCTACTACTTGAATATTGTATTATACTCACTAGGGTTAATGTCAAAGTCAAGATTACAGATTTTTAATGACAATGTTTGGCAATGCATGACACATGAATGAGGTAGAGGAAGATGCCCAAAAGCATAGCTGCTCCATACACAAATATTTTTGCTACATTAGCAAATGCTACGTAAAGCGTCCTGCCATGCCACTGATAGCTTGCGATATGTACTACCGTGACATAAATGGCACATCACAGAGGTTAAAATGATAAGGAACTAGTACACAGCACACAAACACTAAAGTCGAATGGAAACAAACCACCAGGACAAATAAGACCTAATATGTTGCTCTATGGCCTTAATAGATATAACCACAAATGTCATTTGAAAACAGCATTTTTTATTTTGTTGGATGAGCTCCAGCAAAATTGAACCAGGTCATGAGGCACAAACCAAAGCCAAAAAAAAAGATAAGCATTTGCGCGTGTGCTTCTAGTTCTAGATAAAATATATAAAATTGTTCTTGACTAGGCCCAGTAAACTGGACCTACCGGGGCTTTGTATCACCATCATTCACCACACTTCCTGAAATTTTACGTCCAACATACAAAATTCCCCAGATTCGGCAATCAGAGCTCCACAGCGCTACAGGAAGCAGGTGCAATGAGAATGTGCACCTCAGAAGCCAAATGGAAGTCGCCGTGTGTGTAAACGTCCTTCAGTCTGCGCTGGTTCTTAGGAGAATTTCCGCTTCTGGATAGCCTCGGCCCGGACAGCCAGAGAACGAGCACAGACTGTGAGAAGCACAATGAGTGTTCCCACCAATAGACTAACCATTGGCCAAAGCACACAGTGAAGCAGCACACTAGCATCATGGGAGCGCTGCCACAGCACATCATCTGGCCTGTAGGAGGAGACAGAAAGTACCAACAGCATTGAAGAATAATGTTAAAAGAGTATATATATATATATATATATATATATATACACACATACACACACACGTATGTATACTATACACTGTATATGTACACCATATGTAACTGTGTGTACACTCCGCTCATCAAAAACAAAGTTGCACCCAGAAGAAAGTGTAACTTTTTTTGTTCTGAGACTTCACAAATGAAATGCATTGAAGTTGTTTTTATTTGTGTTCTCTAGTGTTCCCAGTGTTTATAGTTGCCTAAGCGTTATCAGACTGCAACATCTCATATTTAACCAACTGAAAACCACACACGTAGAATTCACTTAAGCGTCCAAAAGTGTAGTCAATACGTTAAATATAAATGATAATATGGATATTTAGTTATTTAGGTGTTAGATTTTAATGAGTTTTAATTAGATATTTTTGAAAAATTATTTTATATGGCTAAATGAAAAATTGATTTATCATTTCAGCTTATTATTGTAAATATGATACTGCATGATCCAAGTTGAATATCAAGTTTCTAGATATCTGCCATTCCTTGTAGCTATATATAATATAATATAATATAATATAATATAATATAATATAATATAATATAATATAATATAATATAATATAATTAAGCAATAGTTCTTATATAGATATGAGTAAAGTCAATTAAGAAGAAGGTACAGGCTCTGAATCCTAACAACTGTGACCACCTAAATTGTAGACTACATCAATTATCACAATCAGACACTTGACAGGAGTTTAAAGTATTTAATGTATTTAAAGTCTTTATCTTTTACGGATAGGAGAAAAGAAAGTTCCACCCTTGTTTCAAAGCTAAAGGGGAAAAATCATTATTTAACTGTAAGAAGAAGCTGGAATTGAATTGAAATAAATTGAATAAAATTTATTTGAGGGGCAATTCGTACGTAAATAATACCTGTACCTACTGTACATTTTACCCCTTCATATTTATAACCTGACCATAGTCTGTAAATTAACACCTGTTTCTACTGTACATTTCACATTTTTATTACATATACATATATATATATTTATATTTACTAAGCACTTCTGGATGGATGCAAACTACATTTCGTTGCTCTGTACTTGCGACATGTGCAATGACAATAAAGTTGAATTCTATTCTATTCTATTCTACTGGGCATAGACAAGACACCAACCATATGACATAAAGGCCACATGCAATTACATGCATGGAACATAGTAAACACACACATTATCCAATGTGAATGATTATTAACCAACCTAATAACTTCTCACAAATTACATGTCTTTGTTGGACAGACCAACATTTAGGGCAGCGATAACGGAGACACAGAGACAACAACGCAAAGGCAGTGTGGAGGACATGTGAGGGGTCCAATGATCAAACTTTCTTTTTTATGTAATAAACCCAGTGACCAATTGAAGTAGTATGCTCCAAATGCAAGCAAAGAAAACCAAGAAAAAAACATTTACAAATCAAGCAAAGAAACTGGTGGTGTTTTCAGAACAATGGACTGACTAGCCCAGAATCCAGACTTCAGCATCAACAAATGTTTTTGGGAATACCTGGATTATGAGATGTGTCAAGTGTCCTGAAAATAATGGAAGCTGGCAAAGGTTGAACACACTGATTATTGCAGCAACTGATATTATACACTGGCTGGATAAAAAAAAGTCATCATCTGGATTTAGCCTCCTATTGGATAATTACTGCATGTGTAATTACGTTTCAGCTGGTATCAAGTTATTTAACCCTAACTGATGCAGTGGGAAAAGATGTTAATCTGTTTCAGAAGCGTCAAAAGAAGTGATGCACCCATCATGTCCAGTGCCTACTGTACAAGCATGTGGGGGCAGTGCTATGATCTGGGGTTGCTGCAGTTGGTCAGGTCTAGGTTCAGCAACGTTATGTGCCCAAAGAATAAGGTCAGCTGACTACCTTAACATACTGACTGACCTGGTTCCTCCATCAATGGATAGATGTCACAGGCATATTCCAAGATGACAATGCCAGGATTCATCAGGCTCAAATTGTGAAAGAGAGTTTTAGGTAGCATGAGACATAATTCACACACATGGATTGGTCACCACAGAGTCCAAACCAGGACCTCACTTAGGATCTTTGGGATGTCCTCTAGAAGACAAACCTCCAAACATCAATACAAGATCTTGGGGGAAAAATGTATGCGACTCTGGACAGAAATAAATATTGTGACATTGCAGAAGCTTGTGAAAAACTTGCAACAGCTAATGCGTGCTGAGATCCAAGCTACAGGTATATTAGAGTGTGTGACCTTTTTTTTTGTCCAGGCAGTGTATTATAGTTGAGCCTTCTGTGTAATTTTCTGTGAAATATATATTTTCTACATTTTGCCCCTTCTGGCTCATACAAAGGAATTGCTTTAACTCAGTTTCTGTTTTGTTTTAAGGCATGGAATTTTTTTTTAATACTGTCATAGTTAAAAAAAATCTATATTTGATACATAGTACTGACATGCTCAGAACCTTAAACAATGTCGTTCCTTCTTCAGATACAAATCCTGCCTTAACAAAGCAGCCTATAATATAGGCAGATTCCAAGACTGCTTCATATTGTTAGACTGTTAAGTAACATGTCTGACTTGTTCATATTTACACCTTCAAAAAACTGACATATAAAGACAACAGAGCAACAGCAATACAAGTGGTGGACTATGTGAATAAAATCTATCGATCCAGGCTATGAAGGGGATGAATCACTTTTCATACCCTTCCCAGGAATCCAAACTGTCGACAGGCATGGTTAATATTAATCTTTAAACAAGACTGAAGCTGGCTTCCTATTTGCCGGATTTAAAATAAAATGTTACACTGAACCGCAAATGTTACAGCTTGTACAGGCAACAAATTGTATTTGCAGCACAATGTAAATTGGAACGGAAAATTTACACAACAAGCTGGCAAAAGAGAAGCTGACTTCAGTGCCAACGTCTTCAACAAGGTGTTGGACAGCTTTCATTTAAAGTTGTTAGGTTACACTAGTAGGTTCCAGACCTACAGGGCCAAATCACAGGGTACTTTTTCACACTGACCAAAACTACATACCATCTATGTAAATATCAGTCTTAAATTTAAAATGCTGAAAAATGCATTCTATATCACCTGAAATTAAATGAAAGCTGGTCCCAGACTTTTGCTGGTTACTGTATTTATAGGGCGTTAAAGGCAGGATTGTAAATTTTCCTCAGTTATATTGATGGTTAAAAAGTCAGTAATGACAGCGAAGAGTTGTAACTCATAACAATGTTAATGTGGTGAATGTAAAATACTGTATATCAATACAGAAAAAACGAAATTGCTAACATTAGTAATTTACCATTATTCAATTTCATATTTAATATTCAACATTCAATATCCGACATCCAGGTAATAACATCAAGACCAAAAAAGAACTCCTTGTACATTCTACTGTACATTGCAGAATGTATAGCTCTAGGCTAGGATAGCATAAAGTGCTCTAGTACGTTTAGTGTCTCCAGCTTTAAAGTTGCTGGAGTGGGAGTACTTTTCAACAATAATAAAAAAAAATAAGAACGAAGTATTGGTAGGAAATAAGGCAGCATCCCAAGCTGGCACTGCATAAAGATTAAAGTTTGGCAACTCAAGCATAAAAGTAGTCAAAACTACATGCCAAGGTGTTTCTGGCTAAAAGCGCTAAGAAGAGATTTGTCAAGCCAACTTATTTGTATTTAAGGCAGGCAGGCAGGCAGAATGAGGATGGGTTCTGCAGGGACCTATCTAGGGAGACTCGCCACACAAACATGTCTTACTAAGCATGCTGGAGGAAAGTAGGACAGGTTTGTTCTGCTGCAGAAAGTTTTGGACCTGCAGTGGAAAATGATAAGGAAATGAATTTGCACCTTGACGACCACCATGTTTGGAAATAAACAGCATAAAGAGCTCACTCTCCGTAAATTCTTGCCCTGGACTGGTCTCTTCACCTGAAGTAAAAAAAAGTATGGGGGTTTGCTATACAGCAAAATAAACTATTCCCAGGGTCAAACAGTCAAATTACAACTGCAAGGACCAAATAATATTTCAGATTATTACCTACCCCTAGAAGCCAGTACTGTTTCAGACAGTGCCTTGAGATATTTCTGAAACAACAGAGAAATTGGTTTCTCCATCAGGGGACATGGAAGATGATAATTTGTTCTCGAAAGCTGTGATCTCTGGTTCCGCACCATGCTTGCCCAGGAGGTGTGTGATGTTGATAAGTAGCATTTCTGATGCTGGTGCGTGTCCTGTTGTGCACAGGGGTGCCCGATGGGTAGAGAGGAGCCATAAAGGTGCCAGACAGAGTAATCAAACACACCTGATGCCCCAGTCCAAGATGAATCAGTTTAAGCCCTGTACGCTCATGCCCTGCTAACTTAATAGCTAATTTGAATTAAATAAAATTAATGCAGTGACTTTATCATGTCTCACATCACAGTGCCTTGGTCCTGTCTTTTGGAAACTGCTGGAAATGGAAATCGTTTTCTTTTTATAAGCAATTCTTTAACAGCAGCCAAAATGCAGCCAAAGTGAAATAGTGGGGGGTAACGGGAACGCATCTTGCAAGCTACACTGCATTCTAAAGCATGCAGTCCACCCTACAAGATGTCTGTCTTGGATACGCCTATAACATAACGCTGGCTTTTCAGTGGATAAATGCAAAATCACACAACATAATATGTATACAGTCAAAAGAAACACTGAGTTTTCTGATTTACAAATATGCTATGTTCTACTGCAAAGTTAGTTACAGTTGCTATGTATGGCTATGAAGAACGAACTAGGTGGAGCAATTTGCTACAGTGCTACCCTGAGGCAGTGCAGTGCAGTAGTGCTAGTTAGTTAAGAATACCAACCCAGATAGAAACTTGCAGATTTGTGCGTGAAGCAAATAAACAATGACCTTTTTCTGAAGTTTATTTAAGTGTCCCTAACAGATATCATTTAGAGGTTAACTGGGGTCTGGCTCCCCCAAAGACACATTGATTAGTTTTATATGGAGGTAATGTAATTATAATTTTAGTCCTATGTGAAAACATTGCCAGTTTTAAATATTACTAATTTAAAAACCTTTACTCATTAGAGTATGACAGAGCATGGGAAGTGTGTGAGGAGAATGTAGTAGACGTACCTCCTCTGGGGGTTGAAGAAGCAGGTGAACGACTGGTTTTTACCCTCTTTACTCCAGTAATGTTCTAGCCTTTGAATGTCTTGTTGCATCTTCTGGTTATCGCGCTCACATTTGGGAACATAGGAACACTGCAACGAAAGAGACAGATGTTTTAGAAGTTATTCAATATGAAGTGTAAGTGCATTTCATCTTCAGAACACAGAGACTTGCAGTTCACTGCAGTTGTTCCTCTGCAAGAGCATATATTCTCAAAAAAGAACACACAAGAAGTTATTGGAATCTAATGAAACTTATATGTGTCAATGTAATGATATATGTAAGTTATTACAGTATTAGAGCTAAACGATACCCTTATTGGGGAAACTGTACAACTAAAAGAAGTCTCTAGTACCATGTTGGGCTCCCTCAAGCCTGGATACAAGGTGAGATATGGTTGCGCATAGACGCAAACATGTTCCGTATGGCATCCTGTGGCACACTTGCCCATAGATGTTGCAGCTGGGCCTGTAGATCCTACACACTGGTAATCTACCAAAGCTAGGGTTGCAGCTGGTTCTATAAATTCTGAATTGGCAAAATATCTCACAACCATGGAAGTATTGCAATCTGGCGGAGACATTCCTAGGGAAACCCTTGCCGTCTGTGGGCGAGCATAAGAGGCAACACGTGGCCACAGGATGTCCTGCACATATCATTGAACTGTGCCTTGTATCACTAGTAGAGGTGACCGACTGTTTTATGTGATGGCTCCCCACATCATCACACCAGCAGTTAGGGCAGAATTGAAGCACCCACAATGAGGCCTTTACACTTGAACCCGACTATCGCCAGATCCTAAACAGAACCTGTATTTGTCACTAAAGACGATATGTGTCCCGTGCATAGTAGTCCTTGCAGAAACAGTAGTATGTGATGAAGGTACCATCTGTTTGGATGGTGGACAAGAAAACTGTGGAAGTTGCTCACACTTGCTCATGGATCAAGCAATCTTCTTTGCTTGTGGGTTGTCTGGACCGCCTGGAGTCTGTGCCCCATGTGTACCCTCACGTAACCAAAAATTAAAATAAAAATTTCTATTTGTGTGTTTTTTTTCCTTGAGTGAGTGTATAGAAATTGCAGGAGGATGAAGTGTGACCTTCTGGAACAAAAAGATGATGTGTGAGATATTTCAATTGGTCACATTGTACAGTGGTAACAACAATGCAGTGGAGATCTATCAACCTGTAGAGTCTAGTCCAACCATAATCTTACACACCTCTTCCAGCTAATTCACATTTCAGAGACCCTTGGCCTAAATCCAAAACAGAATACTGCAGTACTAGATACAGTACTGATTATGTCAAAAATGACACACCAGCATTAAAAGTGCTTTGATTAGGGTTGCCACCTTTCAGAAATAAAAATAAAGGACAGGGGTGGTAGGGGCAGGAGGGTGTGTTCCATGTGTGTGACAGACGTGTGTATTGGACATTTATGGAAATACGGAACAAATCCGTATTGGTTTCATATGGGACGCAACACTTAATTGCCAAATAAAGGACGATTCTGTATTTTACTCTATTTTCTGTAACCCTAGCTTTGATCAGTTTAGAAGGTATTATATGGTAGGATGTTAATATGCACCCCATAATTGTCATAAAGATTGGTAAGGTCCTTTTTCAATGATGGACACAGTAATTACTCCACCAAACAGAGAATTATTATTTTGCTTTTTGAATGATAATCAGACATCATGCCAAACAGTCAGCGCTAATTCACAAAGGAGGTAATGTTTTTAATGGAGTGATTGAGTAACCATAGTAAGAAAGAGCAATTTACTGAGAAAGTGACTGAAATGTCTCTTTCCATCTGACCAGGGCTGGTCTGCCACATGGGAACTTCTGTGTATAAGCTTCTCCAGGCTGGAAAGATCAGGGCCCTTGGGCTGGCAAAAAAACCTACAGATATCTGATTGAATTTGCTTGGGGCTCTGCTTCACCAGGGCAACTAGGTTTCCATGGAAATGTGAAGACCCGGACAGAGAGTGTATGTGTGTTAATGCCTAATATGATGGGGCCAGGAAGAAGACCAGGGCTGCCCAGACCACCTCCTATTAGCACTCAAAACGTCAGACCAGGCATCCAAAAGAGAACTAGGTATTGTAAACAGACAGCTTTTTAACTTTTTAATAATTCCCACTTCTCCATGTTGTTTTGGGGTTTTTACATGCTCTTGGTTACTTGCCTGGTGACTCAGAAATACGTAGTCTCTACAATACCAAACTAGCTGGAGACGAGAGTGATCAATAAAAACACACTAGCCTTTTGCGCGACATAAACACCTGGATAGTGAGTCAATGACTTATTATCAATGTTCATGACGCTGTCTAAGATAAATAGACTTACAGAACCCTTAATTTGTATACGATGGTTTGACTAGATAAAAAGAAGACGTTTCAACTTTAATAGACATACTAACACATGAACATATCTGGATTTTGTGGATTAAAATGCATATCTTGACATAGCAAATCGTGGTTGGGTAGAAAGCCTCAGCAGTCATGTAACAAAAGTCCAGACAAAAAGTTGCAAATTAAATGTTATATTTATAAATACATTTTTAGCTATGGTTTAGTCTGACATTTAGTTCAGTGTGAAAAAGAAAAGAATGTCCGAAAAGTGATTTGGGTTAAGTTCTGCTGAATTGTACAAAGATGATGACACAATACTTGACACTACCCTCCAAGGCTACATATATTTTCTTTTTAACTTATGAATATTGTCATGAAACAGCCCGTAGGATGGCATTATTAATTCCAGTGGGCTCATTTGAATAGACATGGGAAGAAATGGGAGAAGTCCCATATCTGTTTTAAAAATATGAGCCACTTCATTTTGAAAGAAACTATGCCTGTTGGGTCTCTTTGTGCATGTCAGACAATCTGTTGGCCCTTCATGTTGCTGGTGTGTGCCTTTTTCTATCCACTGCAGCCAACAGTATGCTATGGTATGCTGCTTCTACTGCTTCTACTGCCTGCACTGTACACTGTATATATCTATACCATTTACAACCATACTTACTGATACTGCTCTTACACTTTGCACACGTCCTACAGAGGTTTTTTTTTACACACATTGTTTTTTTGTCTTTGCACTACACTATTTATATATATACACATATATTCCTATACTGTACTGGAGGCGGAGCATGACTGTGTTTCGTTATACTGTAAAATCCTGTATTGGTATAATGACAAAAAAGTTGAATTGAAATGGTAATATCCGCACAACTGGTATGGCACCCAATACATCAATAAGACCATTGCGCTTCTCTGAGACTTAGGACGTGACCACTCTCCAACTTGTCTTTTAAATCTGACATGATAATTGATAAATATGACTACAACATAATCTAACAAGGTATAAAAATTAAGAATTTTTTGTTTGACATAGTATTTACGTATTTCCAGTGCAATGCCCTTTCTAAAATGTAAAGAGTATAGCAACCAATAGTGTCTGTTTGGTATAGGACTGCCCTCTGGAAGTCGACTGAGACCTTTCAAGTCGACTGACAACAGTGACCTTTTTTTCCCGTTAAACAGACTAAAGCTTACAAAAATGCACAAGAACTTTAAGAATGTAAAAAGACATTTTAATAATTATTAAAAGGGGAATAATAAATATATATTAAAGTTCTAGCTGGGCTGTGACGCGTGCTTGCTAAAAAATGTAATCCGCGTGACGACGTGCGCTGGCTGTTCACCGATAAGGAAGCCGTGAAGCTGAGAAACACGGGGGGAGCGAGGTCTCAGAGAAAGTCTGGAGGAGCTTCTGAAGTGAATCCGAACAAATTAAACCGAATTCTGCTCGTCATTTAGTCAGACATCCAACACTGCTTCATACGAGTGAGCTGACTTTCGTTTTAGATATAACGGCTGTTTGTGGTGAAGGGGAAACGGACCGACGTTTGTTTTATTATAATTCTGTTATTTTAGAACCTAAATTACAGATATGTTTATTTATTTGTCTACAGCTACGATTATCTTTATTTAAGGATAAGTACAGTCACTTAATACGCCTGCCGATAAACGTTAAATAATTATTTCAGAGTAATATAATTAAACGGTTTCAGGTCTACCAGTCTTCTGTTCATCTAAAAATAATTTAAATATGGACTAATCTGGTTTTATTTAGCAGCTCATTATTTATGAGAGATGAAAGACGAAGTGTCCTCCTACTGAAGAAGCTGTTAAAAGTGAAATTAAAAAGACTATAAGCTATATGCGCTTCATCATAGCTATCAGATCGATCATCATACGCCACGTCTCTTTTAGTTCAGAAATATGTTCCTGTGACTCTGCTGACTTTCTAAATGAGGAGGACATCAGATCTGAACTGCATGCAAATTGATTTACTGATTACTAGATAATGTACATGGAGGAAAAACATGAACGAATAGTCGATTCGTCGACCAGGATGGGCGAATTTGATTCGACTGACAAAATTCTGAGTCGTTACAGCCCTAGTTTGGTATCTATTGTATATTATCTGTATTATATTATATGTAATACAGTATATCCTATGAAACTGAACTTGATCAGACTGAAAATGCTCATTCATACATAAGCTGTTAATG
This sequence comes from Prochilodus magdalenae, assembly GCA_024036415.1. Classification (NCBI taxonomy): domain Eukaryota; kingdom Metazoa; phylum Chordata; class Actinopteri; order Characiformes; family Prochilodontidae; genus Prochilodus; species Prochilodus magdalenae. The sequence goes on along the minus strand of JAMWET010006439.1, from coordinate 282,796 downwards.
CAGATGTAATGGCAATAAGCTCAGACCTGGACAAAAACTGGTGTGATAGTATGGGAAGCCAGACATGGCTGGTATAACTGTATGTCTGCAGTTGTGGTTTAGCAAAAACTGCTATCTCCAAAGTGTCATGTTGCCAGAGGACATGTATTAAAGAGGAGTTTAATCATAATGGTTGTGTAGATTATACCTCTGTCCTGAGAAACGTGATTAATGGACCCATCTGAACTTGGTCTCTTGGACCATGGGCTCTCTCTATTATTGTTCCCCATGGATTTTCTTTGGTAGGTTACCAGTAGCTATCAATAATGTTGCACTTTGACACACTGATGATGGCTTTTTCTTTTGGACTTGCAATGATGGATTTCATCACTCAGTGGGGCTCACCATGTGTGAGCTGTCTTGAGAGGTCACTAAAGCGAAACCCATAAGGACAAACATAGACGTATGCTGTATGGTTGAATCCAAGTGGGGAAAATGCTGTCTGTAGCACTACAGTATATATTTAGGTCCATAAATATTTGGATGTTGACATAGTTATTGTTACTCTTGCTGTCAAACACTGCATATTGGGGTTAACATTAATAAGAATTACATCCAACTCCGGTAAACCAAGAAAACTTTTGTTCATTTGAAATATATCTTTAATATTTACTATCATACTGATTCCTGAAAGTTCAACCAATCAGGTAAGGGGGTTCCATCAGCAAGTTTTCACACAAAATACTGGATTTGCAGATTTAGCCATGAGCACTCCACACTGCCGACATGTTGTTAAGGTCTGTTTACTGGCATGCATGCACAGGTCGACACATGTCTATGCCAGAAATTGCTATGTATTGTCAGCCATAGGTATCAGTATCTCCTCTGCCAATACTGCTGCTGCATTTACATGCCAGGACTGGCATCAGTATTAGCACAGTGTCAGTGCAGCATTCGTTGCATGTCTAAGATGCAAAAATCTATTGAAGCAAAACTTTTGACTCAAAACATTCTGACTGTGAAGGGGCATAATCCTACATTTAATCATTTTTGCTCCTTAAGGCCTGCTTATGAAGATTGTGTTTAGGTTGGTCTAAGGTAACAACCACAGCAGAGGATGCTCTTTCTGTGACAGCTGAAGGAATTTAGGGCCTCATGATCTATTTCTACAAAGCAATTTCATCCTCCATAAGTACATCATCCATAACCATCTGGTTTGGTTCCTCCACCTCACAAGAACGAGCCAAACTCCAACGCACAATCAGGACAGCAAAGAGAATCATCGCAGTCTGCCAACGCTTCAGGACATCTACAGCAGCAGGGTGATGAAGTGCTCTGGCAAAATTACAGCCGACCCCTCTCATCCTGGACATTACCTCTTCCAGACACTTCCCTCTGGTAGGAGATTTAGGACCATCAAAACAAGCTCAACCAGATATTCTCAATGTCTTCTTTTCCCCAGAGCTGTAGCTCATTAACCACTTTTGTTGGAAATGACTGGCCACCTAGTGCCTTATTGCACTCTAATGTGAATATATTAAATGGTTTCAAACAGCTGCTTTTGTTTGTGTATTTTTAAGAATGATATATGTAAATGAGATTTGTTATAATTGGCCACTGTAACCAATTCAAAAAGCAGTCCAGCATGAATGAGTGGGGCTTAATTGCTGTAGGCTGAATAGACAAATACACAAGTATTTATGTTGCTTTGATGACATTACAAAAACATGGTATGGGCCATATATTACAGGCAAAACTGAAAACTTGACAATCCTTTTCATCTGTTTAGAAAGATATAAGCCTTCAATCACACTATAACTACCTCACAAATTCTCCATTACTCCACTGTGCTTTTGTTTTGGATTATAGGATGGCATCAAAACTGACAGTACAACATAAACTCTGCTACTATAAAAACACAAGACATAGCATAGAGAGTGTGATTAGGAGAGAGAGAGAGAGAACGCGAGAGAGATAGAGAGAGAGTAGGTGTGATGTCGCCATGGGAGGTTCAAGCATGTGTCTTCTCATTAGCAGTAATTACTTTCGTCTCTACCTTATAGCCATGATTCAAAACCTTAACAAACTGAACACTACATTAAAGTGATGGTGCTAAATCTCATTTGCAGCCTATTATTCTGCAAAGGAGTACGCCTACAAACGTTCCTGTAAATAACATTTACAGTGCCAGTTTTTTCTTTTTCTTTTATCACTTTTATAACTCTAAAAGTTAATATCTTAAAAATAACTTTAACTTGGTTTACCTGGATTTTCAATAAGCAGAAAAGATATTGACTTTCAGCTTGTGCTTTCATCCCGCTACACAATGAACCACATTTTTGTCTGGACAGTTATTTGCACACTTATACAGCTTAAGAATAACTTTTTAAAGAAGTTTATACTGAAGTTTATACTTACTAAAGAATATATCTTAGGAGATAAGTAGTTAAGTAGTTCAAATGGTCCTAAATACACTTCGAAACATGAACATGAAACATGAAAAATAAATATAACCACTATATAACTTTTCCTTCAAAGAGAAAATGTTCAGCACAGGCACCCTATGTTAAAATATGGACTTTTAGGATTATGTCTATTAATACAAGACAGCATCTCAGGCATCTTCATCACCTTACAGGTGTAAACATTTTATTGTAACTTTAGTTACTTAGGTTGAAACCAAGGTTTAAGGTCATCAGACCATTCACCAAATCATAATTCCAAATTAGCACCACATGGGACTAGGCTGCCCAACAACATTAACTTTTTTCTAATTTCTGGATCCTTCAATTTTCAATTTTATAAAAAATATTTATATTTTTTTGTGTTTTAAAATAAAAGCTGTACTTTTCATTGCCAAAAATAACCCTGTTCTCAACTATACATCATTTTGGCTTGTTTGTTTTGTTTCACAAGCAAGGACCAAGTATTTGAAAATATGTGGGCAAGTATTGCTAAAAGTATAAGTACCCTCATAATTTTAGTCATCTAAAGTTAGACTATGAGGAGCTTATTGGAAATCCCATTTTAAAAAATGGCCAAAGATATATTTATACAGCAGTGGAGTTCTTTCACGCCAAATTTGTCCAACCTTGTCATATATAGAGTTTATACTGACAGTGAGGTTATGTTGGAACAGGAAAGGGTCTCCAACAAAACTGTTGCTACAATGTTGGAAACATGCAGCTGTCTAAAATGCCTTTGTATCCTGCTGGCTTAACATTACCCTTCGGGGTAAATAAGGTGCTTAGCCCAGACCATTATTCCTCTTCCACCAAACTTTACTGGAGTTACTATACATTCCAGTAGTTAGTGTTGACTGGGGCAAATCCAGCAGGGTCTAGATTCTGCCAATGTTTTGCAAGGCTACATGCTTTATTTTATACACCTATTACCAATGAACGTAGACGAAACACTGAAACACTCTCAAGACTCTCAAGGAGAGTTGTCAGCACATTTGCTGTCAAACATATTAACAGACATGGGCACTAGAAGAGGGCACAAGAACATCATTCATATTCTTCATATTTTTTATTAAAACTATATGCACTAATGGATGCTGAATGATTTTTTTTTATTACAAAAATGAATCATGCACCTCTTAAACCCTGACCTTCTACTTTAGTTCAGGGAACAATTTTAACCATACTTAATAGATTACTGATAATAGAGCCCTGATGCTGAAGGCTGGGTGAAATCAACAGCCCTTTATATTTACTTAACCCCCCTTATTTAATTAGCACTTCAATTAAAGTGAAATAGGGTTCTCTTTTATTTTCCCCTTCTTCTTAATGTCTTATCCTTCCTGCATCTGCAGTATGTTTACATGGTATACAGGTTGCACAAGATATGTGTAGCTGGCTAAATTGGAACAGAGAGTCCACAGCATAGGCACTGGCAAAACAGGCAGCAGGTTACATGGTCCAAATCGGAGCAGATCAAAAGCCATAATCTCAGATCGTAGGCAATCCACGTGACCCTCAACAGTAAGGGTTTCTATGGTAACAGGGCCCTAAAATAAACTTCTGGGAAAATGACAGGCTGATTAGGCAGTGACGCTGAGAACAGCGTAACGTAGAGTTAAGGCACACAGTAAACACATTTTGTGATTAGTTAGAGGGCGTTTTCATTTGCATTTGCAGTCCTCTGTGATATCAGTATTACACAGTATAACGGTACAGGCATATTATATGTGGTAATATGGAGACATTACATTATTATTATGGTATCATTATTATTATAGTATCATTATTATTATGCATTAAAACCAATTGCAAATATGAATATTTACAATACATGCAAGCATAAACTACTGACATTCAAAATACCTGATCTTTTCCTCTGTCACCATCTCTCACACAGAGCTACAGCATGCAGTGGGCACGTAAAATCACTGGGGAAAAAATTCATGTCCTTAATCTTACTTAATCTCATGTAACTTAATCTTACGTATGAGTCTAACCAGGCAGACAATTTGTTTATGGTTTAAAGCACCCTGTGCCCATGACCCCATTAGGAACGAGTCATATAAACAGTCCTTTAAGTAAGATTTAAGTCCCATTCCACATACTGGAGTTGAAACTTTCAGAAATTTTTCAATTTCTTAAATCAACAACAAAATATGGCTGCATAAATTATTAGGCCTACAGGTAGAATAAAACCAGACTTGCGGTTAGTGTAGCGTAGCGGATAACTCCGCTACCCATCCAGGAAACTACTGTCCCATGCGGGACACTGGGTTTGATTCCCGGGCTGGGTGACTACGCTGTGCTACACCAATAAGAGTCCTTGGGGAAGATTCCTAACACTACATTGGCCTACCAGTAATATGATTAACCTTGTAAGTCGCTCTGGATAAGAGCGTCAGCTAAATGCTGTAAATGTAAATGCAGGTTGATTAACTGGTCTCGAGTCTACTCTTGTCATACTGCCTGCATCGTTTTTGTACTAAAATGTATGCCAAAATGATTTTGTAATAACCATGTTACACTTTTAAGAGCACCTTGGTAACAATTTAATTCACCAAACATATACTTAGTTTGTAAGCACATACGGTATATACTAGGTTTAAAGCACTTTCTACCACTTTTGACTTTTTTTTCATTGGCAATTGTTTCATAAAGTTTCAGCATTCATTTTTTTCACTGTTCTGATTAACTGGAGTTGGGTAATGTTGCTTAAACCCATTCTTGTCCTGTGGGAGTCCTTATCACATATGAACAGAGCAAAGAAAGCTAACAAAGAAACAAATTCATCTGCATGGCAAAAAGTATACAGACAGTCCTCCTTGTTCTTGAGTTAAGGTATAATCCTTTGAGAGGTTGACTCTCTCCTCCAGTTTTTCGCTCTCTCTCTCCTCTCTACTGTGGACACCCTGCCATCAACTTGTTAAACCTTAACACTACTTGATCTGAACTGGCCTTGAGCTAGCCGACCAGGGGCTCATCGACTGAGCTGACCACTTCCAAGGTGATTCGGAAACTCGGACTTCAGGTGACATTGTCTCTCAGTGGGTCCAACCAGTTATAGGGATACATCTTTATATAGGTTCATGTCTCATGTCAAATTGCAACACGTAGGAGCAGTGTGTCTTTGTTACAGGGTCAGAATATCTTAATTAAACCCTAGGCAGTTTGGTGGTTTGACACCACTCTAGGTGTAACATCTAGGTGAATCCTTCAGCATCTATTATGTATTTAATAGAAAAAAAAAAGTTATTTTATTTAGATTTTAATGACTTTTCAAATTTAAAATCAGTTTAGTTTTTTCATGGCTACCTGTTGTTTTTTTATTTTGTGTTTAATTTTGATTGTTTTTATTTTGGTTGCACCTCACCCAAGGGTTGGTTGAAGCACCTGATATGCTAATATGATCCTTTTGCCAGGAATAGTGTAATTGGTCTGGTAGAGCAGGTAATCACCAAACTGTGCTTAGTTCCTCACCCCTGCTCTAAGTCCTAGAAAACTGTGAGGTGGATCCACCTTCCACCTTCGGTTCAGACTTGTCTAATATCTCCCAGATCTTGACATGTGCAACTATTAGAAGACAATCAATAATCATTAAATCCTCTGTGAGTGGATTTAACTTTATAGCTGATCTGTGTATATTAAACAAATTTCATATTTTTGTGTATTTCTCTCTCTCTCTCTCTCTCTCTCTCTCTCTCTCTCTCTCTCTCTCTCTCTCTCTCTGTCTCTGTCTCTGTCTCTGTCTCTCTGTCTCTGTCTCTCTGTCTTTCTCTCTCTCTCTCTCTCTCTCTCTCTCTCTGTCTCTTTGTCTCTCTTTGTCTCTCTCTTCTCTCTCTCTTTCTCTCTGTCTCTCTCTCTCTCTCTCTCTCTCTCTCTCTCTCTCTTTTACACATGCATGTAAACACTCACAAACATTCATCATCTAACCCTTCTCCACCACGTCTGTCCAGGGCACCAGCGGTTTCAGTAGTGCCTGGAGTAAAATAAATGTTTTTATACTTAAATTCATACTTAAAGGGGAATAATTTTTTTTCTTATTTCACACACCTATCTTCATGGATTTCTATACAATGCTTTACAAGGTCAACAAGCAAGCATCATGGTTGCTGTTCATTTGTACTGTTTAGTAACAGATCTAAAACCGCTCTCATAACCAAATCCAGATGACATAAAAAACATTCCTAATATTTATGCTACAATTAATGTAAAACTGTGAATTCCAACAATTTCTCAGTGTAAACAAAGTCTTTCAGTATGCTTTGATGTAAAATAGTTCATTATTAGAGTTTTTATGTACGTATGTTCTGTTGGTGACGGTAATATAGTGGGCAATCTGCAAAAGTAAGTTTTCTCCGAGTACTGTTTACTGTGTACTATGATTACTACTGATAAAGTTTCATTTTAAGAATTTTGTACCTATAAAAAAGACTGAATTTGAAAAAACAGAGATCTAATTCAACCCAAATGAAAGCGATCACTTCCTTTATTAGACAGCCTGTACATTGGTTCAAAGACACACAGCAGGCCAAAGTCTCTGTGCTGTCTAGTTTTAAGTACGGTTTTACCTAAAACTACCTACAATGGAAGCTTTAGAAGAGCAGCAAGAAATGCTTTTAACCCCCACTAAGCTATGTTGGTCATTAAAGACCAATGTGGGCAGTCTGTGGCTGTGTTTTGCTGGCAGGGTTGCTGAGGGACCCTCCCAAAGCACGACTCATCCTATGTAAAAATAGAACATGGCTGGCCAGAGCAGCACACTACTTCAATCCCCGATTAAAGCATGCCAGTTCTGCTTGGTCTCGTAACCATAGAGACAAGAGGAGTGCCACAGAAAGAGACTTAAAATGGCGTGTGGTGGTGGTGGTGCTGACACTGTGTGAATGAAAGTGGTGTTGAGGCATAAATAAGAAATCCACAAGAACAGCCTTGAGAAAAACCAATAGAGCCACAGATCTATAGGTCCAGTAACACTGCACATCAGTAAGAGCCTTGTTTCCCTTCAGTTCACTCCTGCATGCATCCAAAGACAAAAAGCAAAGGCCATTTTATAGACAACAGTGAGAGACAGTCACTGCATCACAAGGTACAGGCCAGTGGGTTAGACAGTAAATGATCTCTGAGAATTCAGGAGGGAAATTGTTAAATGATAATTGAGACTCACGATTGTAATGAGTCTCCTGTAGGGGTTGGCAATGTGGCCATTTGACACTATAAACATGATAAACGGATGAATCAAAAACCTCACTGTTTCCTATTTCTTAGCCAATTACCTCATCAAACAAGGCGACCAAGCTGGTAGTATGAGAATCTGCTTTCCCAAAGACATTAAGTGTATTCATAACTTATCACTGTCCACTGTTACATCAACAACCTGTGATCATTAAACCTGTGAGCACAATAGGGCCAGTCCCTATAGGATTGCAACAAAAAGCTTCCACCTGTCAGTACATTCACCAAAACTAAGTAAACACAGTCAAACAAGGTGACAAACACTCAACTGTGATAAATATATCACCAGCTTATTATAATATATAAGCTTGCTTTTAAAGGTTTGGTGATGTAGCCTACAGAAACAGGAAATTCTGTTCTAATATGAGTGTCAACAAAAACTTTCTTCTTTAACCATAGAAAACATTTCAACATTGAAAAACTTTCAGTGAACGATGAAAACCTACACTGGAAACATTTTTTCAGGAATGATAAAATAAATGAATATAATTCCTTATGAATAAAACATTTCCTTATGAGTAGATTAGAGAGAAGTCAAAGAGGCCAAAAGTGGGTTGCCTTTGTCATCGTACAATCTTCAATAATGCCACATTCATCCACAGCCATTCATCCAAAAGAATCCTTTGTTGTATGTGTAAAACAAAACATTTTGTCAAAAGTGCTGTATATTCACCAGCATGATTACAGTCCGACAAATAGCTTGAATAAAATCTTAGATGAATGAGGCAGGTCTAAGAGAGCCAGTTGTTCCTGTACTGCGTAGTGATAATGTCATGTCACTCACATCCCACAGGTGGTTTAATCAAGTCATTAGCTGCTGCAGCTTACAGCGAGCTAGAGATCTCATTACCCCATATTCTGAAAGGTCACTGCTTCTGTGAGGGGGTTCACGCGCACACCCACACACACACAGACACACGCACACACAGACATGTAACAGATAAACACTTGCTATCACCAAAAGATGCTCTCATCTCTTTTAGACCAATTATTATTATTTAGACCAATTAGTCAACATTCAGGCATTTTTCCAGCATCATCGTCATCATCAACCTCACTCTTGCTCTAAGTGGGACAAACATCTACCAGACGTCCACAGCTCAACGAAAAAAATACACTGACATTCTCACAATCTTTCCTCCAAAGATGTTTACTGTCTAAGAAGTCTTGAAGGAGAGGATGAGACATTGCAGTAGTTTGTGATCTACAAAAGTATTATCCACTGAACAGCTTAGCCAACACGCATTTCACAAACCAGTGCAGCCCAATGATTTATGTTCCATAATGTTCTGACATTTTGAGCTTTTCGGGGTGCTTTTGTTCAGACACTCTGGCCTATTTACGGGGTGGTTTTTTAAAGTCTTGAATAAATCCCGTATGTTTTATGGTACACGTCCATGTCCACTTCTAATACTGCATTCCACCTCATCGGTTCTCTGCTCACTGTTCTGGGGCTTCGGTATGGACAGGACAGAGTAGTACAAGAAACATGTACTAGGGATAAAGCAACTGTATTCTGTCACAATTTCTTCTTTTGGTGTCAGTTGCAGAGAGCAGACCATATGCAGTGACACCAAGCTTAGTAGATCACAGTCATTATATATCAGTTTTGTCTTTTGTCCTTTGCATACAGAGGTTTCTTCAGATTCTCTACATTTTTAATTGTCATTTTCAATGACATATTGGTTTTATACGTTGTTCACATCATTGTAATCATCAGTGTGTTATTATTTTCTCAGAAACAAGGTTGTAACATCAAAGCACTCTCAATGTCATCTAAATACATAATTATTGGTGAAAATTGCACAATTATGTCATAAATCTGAACTTTATCAAAGCAATGGACCATAATAGTGATGAATTTCTATATCCGAGAAATACATTTCTCAGGATAAGTGATGCAAAAGATCAAACAAGAGATTTTGTCTATAAATTAGAGGGGTCCTACGAGTTGTAGTAAGGAGGAACGGCAATATAGTTGTTCAAGAATATTATTAAGAATGTTTTAAAACATCCTAACATAAAAAACTAAACAGTGAGAGATATAAAGCTAAAGAGAGTCACATGTCATTAATCAGATAATATATTCTGTAAAAAGACCTGATATCATTTACATCTGGTAAGCACTCCTCTAATATTACCGCATCAGTGGAGAGTCTTCTTTGTAAATGATATTTCAGACTCAAAATACTCTGTTCTGGTCAAATATAATATAGGTTGGTTATACAGGCCTAATGGCTGTAAATACCTTTTCATGCAACTCTGAAGCCATTTTTTTCCATGAAGAAGATGCTGTTCCTTTGACTGCTTTTTTGGTTTATTATCAATACCCAACTGAATAAAGATTTGCTTTCTCAGCTAACAGCACCCTGCATATGCAGAGTACAAGAGAAATGAAAGCTTGCATAACTTAGGACAGCGTTACTGGATAGTTTTCCCATGTTCCCATTTGCAGCTTTTCAACAAAGCATGCATTTTTCTAGGGAGTGAGCAAGAGTGCAGGAAGTATAAAGAAACGTGTAAAATGACTGTACTAAACATAACCCATGTAAGAGGCTGAAATATTAACTACATGACCAATGAACCTGGCAAAAGGCATGGTTTGTCACTCTGGAGAAAATTCACTATTCTAGAGTGGCACACAGTGATCTTGGGCTTATATACAGATATGGTGTCTTATGACAATTCCACATGTAGAGATACTGACCTCTTTTACTGATAATATTTATCTATAAAGATTGCATGGCTGTGTGCTTTATTGCATATGCCTGTTAGCAATGGGTGAGGTAGAAACACCTGAACTTAAGAATTAGGTGTACAGACTGTTGACCATATAGTCTACATATTTTAATGTTCAAGCTTCAATACAGTCACTAATTGAAGTGCATGTACCAACCAAGTATATCATAACACAGTAATGACACACTAATGATAATTTAATGCGGCATAGATTCGATTTAATTATAGTTTAATGCAGAAACCTTGTTATTTGTTTTGTATATGGCTTTTGGTGCAGTATAGCATTTGGCACAACTAGGTGTGCAGTTTTGTTTATTTTGTCTTTAAAGTGTGTGGCATTTTCATAATCATGCTACAATACTTTTAGATGGACTATTGTGCTGGAGACAGTCGTGTATAAAATGGTTGAGAATGCAGGCTTTAACACATCAACCTGTCATTTATAGACACAAGGATGATGAAGGAACAACAGAACAGTGCCTCCATTCTGAATGTGGAAATGTACTGCTTTGTATCAAAAGCTGAATGAGGTCATTGTTTGCAGTAACTCATTCACTACCTTGCTAAAAGCAAACCTAACCACCCAGCCATTACCTCCTCATCAATGAACCACTGCCAGTTCAATTCACAGGAGTTCCCCAGAAGGTTGCCATGGGAACCAGGTGAAAATAGAGCACCTCACCAAGCACGGAAGTGTTACTGTTACCATGGTACTGACATGTGGAATGATGCTGGAAAGGCCCCTTTTATTTTTTGAATGGGTTAATGTTGCATGAACCAACCTCTATCACTCATGTGAAAAAGTCAACGCACCCCGAAACCTAAAAACTGGTTGTGCCACAAGTAATAATTTGAAATAAGTACATCACTGTGGAGGAATTTTGGCCCACTCTCAATTTTTTGCACTTTTTTAAGCCATTTAGAGGTGAACTGGCTTGTGTCTAGACGTTTTATGACACACGATTCATCTGTATCTTTGTGATTGGATTAAGCACAGAGCCAGTATTAGATGTAATTAGTTTCACTCTGTAACTGCTTACTATGCGTATTTACAGATTGGGAAAAAGATTTGATTTTAGACAAAATTTTGTATTCAAAATGCTACTTCTCAGAAAACCAGAAACCATCGCCTAGGCCAGATAAGATTGGCTTGCAACTTATGAGGTCTAATATGACTGGTTGAACCAGGGGTTCCACTTTCACATTAAATTTCTGGTACCACAGCAGAGGCAGCGCTCCCACAGGCTGCACCCTGCTTTCAGAGAATATTGTGAAATTGGAGACATGATGGCATAGTTGAATAATAATAAAGAGAATAAATAAGGATAAGCAATACCTACAGTTACTGCTAATAATATTGAGAAGTGGGGTTCATTAAAACTTAGGAGGAACTAATGCCCCCACCAAAACTGCCATATTGACGCTCATGGTTTTAATGGTACTATGTGCTGCTTTTTGAGAATATTTAGCTGTGTCACATTGCCAGGTAGGTTCTATGTAAGTAATGTTGAGATTAAACAGGTTTGGCAGTTATTCCGCCTGAGTGTAGCTAGTGAAATTGAACTCAATTGCTCAATTGTCAAATCCTTTACAAAACACTGCATATAACTAACTAGCTACTCGTAGTGCTATGGATAACTGCTTTCTGTGTATCTTTATGCTACGCCGTAATTTAGGTGCAATAAAGAAAACAAAGCATTGTATTAACAATTAGTTTATTTAATGTTTTTAACTGAACTAAAATCCTAATCCTAGCCACTTGGCCAGATGGGCAACTAAAAAAGTTATTACAGCAACACTGGAAAAAACTAACATATTAACTAGCATATATTGCTATATGAAAAAAATATTTAGGAATAGGAATTTAGGAAGATGTTTGAAATTTTCCAGATGAGATGAACAGCATTACATTTTTATTAAAATCAGTTTCAGTGCACCAAACACAAAAGCAGCATGGCTACTCGTCCCTGTGTATCCAAAAAGCCTAAATCAAGGAATTGTTTTTCTTTTGTTTCAAGCAGCAAAAAAAGTTAGCATGACATGTTTCATTGGTCTTACCTGACATTGCACACTGCACAGTGCTGTGATGACGATGCTGAAACAATATATTGTGCAGCCCTAATAGCATGTATCATTAACTGTGATTGGTGACATTGATTTATTAGTGTTAGTGACATTTAACAACTAATTTTACAACTAATGACTTATAATAACGAATAATTAAAGATTAATAATTGATTAATAAAACGTCCTTAAATTTATAAACTGAAAGTAGGTTACATTGTCTGTGACTTTTTCATGAGCCCCTGCATTGTCTGTGTCCTGTGCTAGAGCCCCTACATTGTCTGTGTCCTGTGGCAGCCAGGGGCAAATTGGTGCACAGGCTTACCTGGCCAATTTTTTTTTCAGATTATTTTCCACTTTCCCACAATCTGGGGCTACCCAGTCTAATCACAAGCTTATTCAATAGAAAGGAGAAAGAATAGATAGTGAAAACTGATTTGTTTTCTGTGAGTGCCGTCACTGTACGGTCAATCAAATAAAAAAGCTTTCTGTCAAAGTCCACCTCTTTGACAGTCATCCAACTGCTGCACTGCAACTGCTGCCACTTTTAGATCCAAAATCCTCATCCTTGGATCCACTTTTAGATTCAAAACTTGAGAAGAGTATAAAAGGTGGAACTGAATGTTAGATACTAAGGAGCTTGTTGTTTTTCAACCATCTAAATTCAAAAACATTGTTGCTGTCAAACGACTAACAGTGCATTAAAGGTAGGCCCTGAACATATATTGTTTATCTCTTTGTGATCAGGTTCAGGTTTTTATGTTTGCTGGGTTCCCTGACTGTGTACATGTCAGCTGTCTGTTTTAACTGGCTAGTTACTAGCACTTGCTAGTCTAGATTTCCTTTATTACTCATGGCTATCAGTGAATTTTGGATGTTTTCATTTGTCCCATCATCATCTAGCTGCTCCTCATGTTGAAATTATTGCTAATTAACACTTCTTTACCATTAAAAAAGTATTTTATTGTTTGACATACCTAGCTTACATGTGGTGTCAGTCATTTGAATTCATGTATTATTTACAGGCTTCAACTACAAGACATTTTTCAATGTGTTGGACGCCATACCGGTCATGGAGATATTAGCATAGCATGCTGCTGACAGTAGTGGATAGAAGAAGGCACGCACAAGTGCCATGAAGGATCTGGGAAACCTACACAAACCACAAAAAGGGAGAACCGACGGATTGTCTGACATGTGCAAAGTGACCCAACAGAGCAGTGATGTCCTCTGAGTCATTGTGTGTGCCAGCACCATTGGCAGGCAGCTGCACGACAGACCCTTACGACGATTGTCCTTTAAGACTACATCACCCTCGCCAAAGAATGATACCTTGGCAGACTGTCATAGAGAGACTCGATAGGCTGCAGGTCATCTTCAGCTCCAATATGAATGGCTTGGTGTCATACCTCACATATCCAGGACTCCTGGTGTCACTCTACCTCCAAAATCTCCAGGACCTAGGTGAGACTATTCAAGCTGTGTAGAATGGATTATCGTAGCATACCCTTAGGAACCTCTACAACTCCAACAACAGACGCATGCATGCTGTATTAGCAAACATGGACTTGCATTTAAGTATTAAACCCAAAGGGTCAAAAGTCAGTTGTAATGTGAAAACGCTCCTAACATATTACACAAAGTCACTCAAAGTCCCAGACCCAGACCCAAGTCTGAAAGAGCATTATAAACACATAAACACATAAACTGTGACATTTTCGTCAAAGTGGGAAAATACAGTGCAAAATAAAATTAGGTTTAGGATGACAGACACCACTGATCAGATATTATAGGTTAATTTTAGCAGAACATGCTGTATCGGACAGTGGGAAAGGATAAAGTTGATTGAAACAATTGATATGACAGACTTTATCTATTCAGTTTAAGATGAGTTAACTTCAATTACATTTGTTCATGAGCTCACGTTTACCAGATGCCAGAGACTGAGCAACATAAGATTTTCAAACAGAGGGTTAGTAATTAGTTTGGTTAGACATTAGTTTATAAACATGAATTTCAGTAATCTATTATTAGAAGAGATTATCTTCTGGTGCACGAGAGGAACTGTTTTAAAAATCCCTTGTAATTCTTTTACCTGCACTCAAGTAACCTTTTAGCAGGTGTTTCGAATGAACTTTTTAATTTGTGAATCATATCTAGGAGTACTAGGACTTCAGATTTTGACATCAAAACATAAAAAATATTATGTTTTTACATGGTTGTAATGGAAGTTAATGGATTAATGGTTAATCAGACTTTCAACTCTGTTTCTCTCTGTCACTCTCGCTCACAACAGTGTTGGTTATTCTAGTCAGTATTGCACATATTAGTGTCAATTCTTTCGCTTTTTTGTGCTTGTTTTGCTATCCGCTGTTGACTCAAAGAGGATGGGCTCTCCTTTTTAGTCTTGGTTCAGCTTTAGATTTCTTTCTCTTGATCTTAAGGAGTTTTTATTGCCACTGTCGCCCTTGGCTTGCTCTTTGGTGGTTTTGACCCAGAGTTTTTGTAAAGATGCTTTGTGACAACAGCTGTTGTTAAAGGTGCTATATAAATAAAAACGTGGCTTGACTTGACTGTTACAATTTAAAATACAGCTATTGCACTGCAGTGAGTTCGTTTAAACTATTTTTTTAAAAAGGAAGAAGAAGAAAAACTAAGCAATAAGATAATAAAGATAAAGTTTTAAACCATCTGGAAAGTAAATAAAGGACTCAGACAAGTCATCAAAAGCCAATTTAGGAAACTAATGATTCGTACAAGGCCCCCAAAATTCTACACCCTTGAAAATGATACAAATGAACTATGTGGACAACGTCATCAACACCATAAAAATGATGTAGAAATGAATTTCTGGGAAATGTCAATGCAACCACACAAAACCGATAGAAGAACTTGAAGGACAGTTTGCAATAACCCAGTCCTCTGGAAACCTACGAAACCTTCCAAAAATCTGCCAAAACTCGGGAATACTGACTTTAAAAGTTCTTCAAAGCTCTGCACGCTGCTATAGGACGAGGACAATCCGGCGAACTGCCGAAGAGTTTGTGGACAAGTGCTTGGAAAAGGGAAACATATGCTGACAAAAACCTGGTATGAAAAAGTCCTGACAGTAGCTTGACGAGCATGACAACGACACGTCAAATACCCAGGAAGCCCCCCGGCCTAGACTCAAAAAACACCCACCGGAGCTGAGGGCAAGGAGGGGTCGAGCCGCGCGCGCTTACCTTGGGGTTGAGCACCAGCTGTTGCTCATCGTAGTGCAGCAGCGCGACCGAGTTAGACTCGGAGTTGTTGACGAAGATCTGCAGGCACGGGTAGAGCGACGTGCCCTTGCAGTCGGCACCGCACGTGAACACGCACTCAAAGCGTTCCTCGAGACAGCTCACGGAGATTACCGTGCAGTTGGCCGGCTTGCTCCGCATGCTCTGCAAGGTGGGGCTCAGCCAGCAAAAGCACAGGATGAAGAGCGATAGGATGCCGCACGCGATCAAGAACAGCCCGAGCCTGATGCTCTTGTCTTCCGCCTCCGAGTACTCGTACGAGACCCTGATCTTAGCCATCGATCTTCTCGGATATCCGCGCATGGAAAAGGCTTCATAAAACCGAGGGGCAACGGCTCGCTCCCCGGCGCCGCGCTGCGCTGCACCGGGGGTTCGCCTAGGAGCGCCAACAACTTCACTGCATCTAACTCCTGTAGTAAAAGCCTGTCTTACACTGAATATCGTGCCGTCGGTGGATGAGAATGGATGGAAGTTGCTCCCCCACTCCCTCTCCCTCCCTCCCTCCCTCCCTCCCTCCCTTCCGTTTACACGCGTGATTCCTGATTCATATCACAACAGTCCGTCCAGATTTGGATTTTGCCGAGAGGCTGGGCGTTGCACGCGGGGTTAGGTAAGCCTCTTATGCAGAAAGAGCACAGGGTTCTGGAAAACGTGTCCCTTGACTGAACCGCTCTAAACGTTATTTTCCCACCTGTATTCAGACGCCCCGCCTCCTGCACCACCATTGGTTAATAGTATTCATTCTTCTGTGCCAGGATTGGCTAGTGATCCCTATTAATTCCAGGATTGCGTATGACAATTAGCTACCAGCCAATCCCAGCACAGAAGGAGAGATACTATTAGCCAATCACAGCACAGGGCAGAATACGGGTGTGGGAAAATAATAAAGCCGGGCGTTTGAGCAAGGCGTTGAAGTGTGTGAAGGAGATGTTTCTTCCCCTTTCAACATTAAAAGAAAACCTAAAACGAAGGCCTGCTTACTGAACGATGTGGCACGTCAGCTTTGATGATGACGTGGGGTTGTCATCTTAACAAAACTACTGACGCGCTCCTGCTCCTTACACAAATGCAACTCAAACCCAATAAATACATACTGTACTCCAGAATACTCAGTCAGATGGTCAGATCTGTTTTCAAAGCACAGCGTGAATTAAAAGTGCGTGTGGTCTGTCTGAAAGCTTATACCCACCTATATACTACAAGGTATACCTAGATTGGTATCTCTTCATTTTATGGCACACCTTTTCCACAAATGGAATAACTGCTAGTTTATAAAACATATAAAACTACAACCCAGAAAAACAAATACAAAGTGGTTGCTGGACTCCTTTGAGCTGGGTATGGTCTGATTAGCTTTTTTTTAAAGGAGTGATCTTTGAGATGTTGCAACCTGTGGAATTCCTACTCCAAACAATAGGGGCAAACATACACTATGTTGCCAAAAGTATTTACTTATGCATCCAAATCACTGAATTCAGGTGTTCCAGTCACTTCCATGGCCACATGTGTATAGTAGCAAGCACCTAGGCATGCAGACTGCTTCTACAAAAGGATGCTCCTTTTGCAACACTCCAATTGTAAATTTTCCTCCCTACTAAATATTCCACAGTCAGTGGTATTATAATAAAGTAGAAGCCATAGTGAACAACAGTAACTCAGCCACAAAGTGGTAGGTCAGCGGATGCTGAGGCACATAGTGCACTGAGGTTGCCAACCTTCTGTAGAGTCAATCGCTACAGACCTCCAAACTTGATGCATCCTTTAAATTAGCCCAAGAACAGTGCATAGAAAGTTTCAAGGAATAGGTTTCCATGGCCAAGCAATTGCATCCAAGCCTTAAGTCACTGCCAAGCATCGAACGCAGTAATATATATCACGTGTATAGAGCAGTGAAGACGTGCTCTCTGCATTGACAAAGCACTCCACTTCTCCGTCTGGCAATCTGATGGACAAGTCTGGGTTGGGTGGTTGCCAGGAGAACGGTACTTAACTGACTGCATCGTACCAAGTGTAAAATTTGGTTGATGCGATTGTAGTGTGGGGTTGTTTTTCTGGAGTTGGGCTCGGCCCCTTATTTCCAGTGAAAGGGACCCTTAATGCTACAGCATACCCAGAGATTTTGGACAATTTCATACTTTCAACTTTGTGATAACAGTTTGGGGATGGCCCCTTTTTGTTCCAGCATGACTGTGCACCAGCGCACAAAACAAGGTCCATAAAAACGTGGATCTGCACAACGTTCTGACCTCAACCTGAACAACTTAGGGATGAATTAGAGTGGAGACAATCTAAGCCATCAGTGTCTGACCTCACAAATGTGCATAAACACATTCCTAAACCCTGTGGAAAGCCTTCATGCTCCAGTGGTGGATAGCAGCACCATTGTTAGATCTAGCTTTACTTCTGTTTATATCTCTTTTTTCTTTATGTTTCTTTTTCTTCTGTCTCTTTTTTATTTCCCTCTGAATGTGAATTCTAGTCGAAGTCAGAAGACAGCAGTCATTATAACAGTTGCTTTCCAGGAGATTCAGTCATGTGTGGCTGATGGCAGACACAAAGTAACAGTAACTCACTATCAGGCTTGCTGGTTAGCATGCTAACTTATTAAGTAGATACACACATGGACAAAGTTGTTGGTACCCTTCTGTCAAAGAAACTTAAAACTATCAAAAGTAATAAAAAATTAAAAATGACTGAAAATCAACTAATGAAAATCAAACATGGCTTTTGAGTTTTGTTTAACAGAATAATAATTTTAAAAAAAAGCCAAAATGATGGTACCCTTAGAAAAGATCATGATCACTTGATAATAATAATAATAATAATAATAAGTAGTAGTAGTAGTAGTAGTAGAAGAAGAAGAAGAAAATAATTTGACCATAGGGACATGTTAAATTAAGGTGTTAAATTAAGGTTATCATCACAGGTGTCTTCTCACAATCATTTATTCCACCTATTTAAAGGGTGAAAAGTAGTCACAATATGGCAATATGGTGTGTACCACACTGAACATGAGCCACAGAGAGCTAAGAAGAGAGTTGTCTCAGGACATTTCTATAGAAAGATCACTATAGATAAACATGTTAAAATCAATTACATTGCACATATTATTATTTGCATATATTATTACTAGTTACAGTGGGGTGCGAAAGTTTGGGCAGCGTTGTTAATTTTCCTGATTTACCTTTATAAAGCATTGATTGTTTGGATAAAAAAATGCGTTAAATATATCATATAGGGGACAAACACAGTGATATTTGAGAAGTGAAATTAAGTTTATGTGATTTACAGAAAGTGTGCAATAACTGGTTAAACAAAAGAAGGCAGGTGCATAAATTTGGGCACTGTTGTCATTTTATTGATTTGAAAAGCTTTAGAACTAATTATTGGAACTCAAATTTGGTTTGGTAAGTTCAGTGACCCTTGACCTCCATACACAGGTGACTCCAATTATGAGAAAGTGTATTTAAGGGGGGCAATTGTAAGTTTTTCCCCTCTTTGCATCTTCTCTGAAGAGTCGCAGCATGGGAGTCTCAAAACATTTTTCAAATAACCTGAAAACAAAGATTGTTCACCGTCATGGTTTAGGGGAAGGATACAGAAAGCTATCTCAGAGATTTCAGCTTTCAGTCTCCACTGTGAGAAACATTGTGAGAAAATGGAAGACCACAGGGACAGTTCAAGTCAAGGCTCGAAGTGGCAGACCAAGAACAATCTCGAATAAACAAAAGCGAGAACAGTCAGAGTCAACCCACAGACCAGCACCAAAGACCTACAACATGATCTTGCTGCTGATGGAGTCACTGAGCATCGTTCAACTATTCGGCGCACTTTACACAAGGAGATGCTGTATGGGAGAGTGATGCAGAGGAAGCCTTTTCTCCACCCACATCACAAACAGAGCCGCTTGAGGTATGCTAAAGCACATTTGGACAAGCCAGCTTCATTTTGGAATAAGGTGCTGTGGACTGATGAAACTAAAATAGAGTTATTTGGGCATAACAAGGGCCGTTAAGCATGGAGGAAAAAGAACACAGCACCCCAAGAAAAACACCTGCTACCTACAGTAAAATTTGGTGGTGGTTCCATCATTCTGTGGAGCTGTGTGGCCAGTACAGGGACTGGGAATCTTGTTAAAGTTGAGGGACGCATGGATTCCAATCAATAGCAGCAGATTCTGGAGACCAATGTCCAGAAATCAGTGACAAAGCTGAAGCTGCGCCAGGGCTGGATCTTCCAACAAGGCAATGACCCTAAACACTGCTCAAAATCTACTAATGCATTCATGCAAAGGAACAAGTACAACATTCTGGAATGGCCATCTCAGTCCCCAGACCTGAATATTATTGAAAATCTGTGGTGTCACTTAAAGAGAGCCGTCCATGCTCGGAAACCATCAAACCTGAATGAACTAGAGATGTTTTGTAAAGAAGAATGGTCTAAAATACCTTCAGCCACAATCCAGACTCTCATTAGAAGCTATAGGAAGTTTTAGAGGATGTTATTTCTGCGAAAGGAGGATCTACTAAATATTGAGCTAAGGTTTTTTTTTTTGGTGCCCAAATTTATACACCTGCCTAATTTTGTTTAGACAATTATTGCACACTTTCTGTAATTCATTTAAATTAATGCTTTATAAAGGTAAATCAGGAAAATTAACAAGGCTGCCCAAACTTTCGCACCCCACTGTATTACATATTTTTAATTAAGGTCTGCAGGATTGTTTAAAATTGATGACAAAGCAGCTATTCGGCATGAAGAGATGGATAATACGAATGGTAACCAAAAAGCCTAGAACAACTTCCAAAGAGATTACAAGTAAACGCCAAGGTCAAGGTCAAGGAGGTCAAGGTCAAGGAGTGTCAGATCGCACCATGCCTCATGGTCTTTCCCAAAGTGTACTTAAAGGTAGACGACCAAGCAGGAAACCCCTGTTGAAAGCAAATCATAAAGTGAGACTGGAATTTGCCAAAATGCGTATGGACAGGCCACAAGGCTTGTGGGATAATGTCCTTAGGATAGAGCCCACCAACAAGATGGTGACCCAAAACACACAGTTAATGTCACCAAAGAATAACTAAGATCAAAGCACTGGACTACTCTGAAGTGGCCTGATCTAAATCCTATTGAACATCTATGGACGGAGCTGAAACATGCAGTTTGGAGAAGGCACCCTTCAAACCTAAGACACCTGGGACAGTTTGCTGATGAGGAATGGGTCAAAATACCTGTGGACAGGTACAGAAGTCACATTAAGAGTTACAGAAATTGCTTGATTGTAGTGATTGCCTCAGAAGGTTTTATCCATGTTAGAGTAGGCTCTCTGTTACAGGTAGATTATTATATTGTCAGCTCCATCAACCTGCCACAGATACAGTGGATGGTCTAAGTGGGAGGATCTGTGTCACTGACTGATAGCCTTTCATGGTTGTGGTCTTTGGTGCAGGATCTAGACAGGCAGGCTATTTTCCTAATCACCGGAACCTTACCAATTCTCAGGATCCTGTAGAACTAAGATGGTTAGCACAGGCCTTAAAGACCCCATGACAAAAAAAAAATCATCCCAGCAGTTGAACCCTGATGGAATACTAGTAATTCACCCCTAACCTGTAACAGTTGGCCAAAGGCTAAAGTCCATACTTGGTTCTGACATAGAGGAAGAGTATGAGGGGCTGAGTGTAGCACTTTTGGACAGAAAATCTAAATGTTGAAAATGTTTGCGATATTACTGCTCCCCCCAATACCATGAGCGAGCCAGAGGGGCACCTTTGGGCATACGGTGCAGATACTTAATTATCTCCTGGGGAAAATTGTGTTGTTGCACACAATTACAAGGAAAGTTGTAAAAACACATTTTTCTTCTTGTTGTGTTGTTGTTGTTGGTGTTGGGTACTTTTAGTTTGACACATTACTATATCTGGTTTATAGTGATGTGTTAGTGTGTTGTTGCACTGGGATCAGACACAGCAGTGTTGCTGGGATTGTCTTAACTCTGTGTCCTCTCCCTGTCCCCTCTATTAGACACTATACCTTGTTGGTCTATCCTGGTCTGCTCAACTGCACAGTTTGTGTTGGTCATCCTCTAGTCTTTCATTAGTTGTTACCGGACACTGCCCATGGGATGCTATTAAATGAATAGTATTGATTTGATGGACTACTCTCAGTCCAGCAGTAGTGATAAAAAATAACAGGAGCACTGCCGTTTCTGATCTACTCATACCAGTGCAACACTTATACACCACCACCTTGTCAGTGTCATGCTGACACACTGCTTGTGAGCTGCTTGTGAATGTGACGGAGTCTTTAAATCTTAAGAAAGGATAAAGAGAACCCAATAAAATAAGTAGCAAAAAATGAAATGTTGGCATCCATTTACTGAACAACTGAAAAAACAACATGAAAGTCTTTTTTGGCAAAGGTACTGTATGTAGAATGATCAGTTTAGTATAGGTAATAGCTAGGGGCAGGAGGCACAATCAATAATAAGATGACAGTTGGGTGCAAGTTTCTGACCTTACATTATTTAAACCAAAATAATGCTAATGAAATGGTCACATGTCTAACTTTAAACATATGAATGTATTCTATGTTCTATTGTGCATTTTGGGGTCATAACTCTCACCACAAAAATGTCTACAGATTCTAAAAATTTGAGGAGTGATGCCCCATGAGTCATATTGTTGTTGCCAGAAGGCAGATGGCTGCTTAATGCAAAGCTACATGTATACAGGCCATTATGACAACTGCACTCAACATTATGTCAGTGTTGTTAAAGGGGCCATGGTAAGCACCAAGATGAACAATTTGTTGTTACACGTTCCATGTCCAGAATGCCGGTTATCACTCCATCACCACTCCTCATGTAAAATCTGCAGGAACTGAGTGAGAATATTGAAGTTGCAAGGGATAGATTATCACAGGACGCTATTAGGAACCTCTACAACTCCATGGCAAGACGAGTGCGTGTTGCATTAACCTACTTTTTTTCTCATTTCTCATCGTTTTCGTGATGTAATATTGTGAGAATCTGATGAAGTTTTAGGTCAAATATAATATTAAGTTCTAAAAGATTCACAAACATTGAAGCACTGCTGTAAACAGGGTTATATTCCCATGTTCCTGTTCAGAAATGGGGTTTTAGGCATGCTTCCTCCAAACACATTTCTTGCTAAAAACACACTATGGCTAATGTGCTTTTATTTACTGTTTGTTTTACAAACATCAACAAATTTTGCATTCCTGCAACCAAATGAAAATTTTAAGTGCACTGTGCATCACAGGATTTGTTGTAACAATTCCAGTACAAAACTGTTTGAGTGGTATCATCAGAGGGAGCTAGTAGAGATTAAACAATTTTTCAAGCAGCGTTCAAGACTACAAAGCACATCATTTACATATTGCTGTCAGAGAGCTGTGCATTAGCTATGCAGACTACTACATTTGATTCTAAATCGATGACCAGAAGCAGCCATTATTAAGACAAACCAAAGATTACGATTTCTTTAAAAGATCCCATTTATTAATATATTTAAATAAGATACAACCCAAAGCATTAACTATTGTTATGGTAAACCTTGCGTTGTAGCAGTGTTAAGAGCTCTGGGCTTTGATGCATGGAAACTGAAAATGAGTACAATCAAATACAAAATAAATACAGCTCTGAGCTGTTTGGTCCTGGGTCTTCACAAAGAGAGTTTCTGAACCCAACAATTTATACAGTTACATTTTACACTGGGAGAAAAAAACACAGTGGAAAGAGCTTGGTGCCAGAGCTAGGCTATTCTGAATCTGGATCGGTT
Organism: Prochilodus magdalenae; assembly: GCA_024036415.1. Taxonomy (NCBI): domain Eukaryota; kingdom Metazoa; phylum Chordata; class Actinopteri; order Characiformes; family Prochilodontidae; genus Prochilodus; species Prochilodus magdalenae. The sequence continues at coordinate 259,237 of JAMWET010006439.1, read as the reverse complement.
CCACCCACTTTAGCTTCGTTTTCTCTCTTCGGCCTGACATTCACCACTCAGCACTCAGTAGCTGATGAATCAGCCTTCTCATTGGGTGCGGCAGAAAACAAAGTTCAGAAGTGGTCTTTTGTATAGCTGCACGTTGCAGAAGTTTGGGAACCACAGTTGCAGAGAAATATTTGATTGATATTCGTAATTGTTCTTAATCTTGACCTTTGCAAGAGACTAAGACCACTAGTTTATGGCTGCGACATTTAGTATTACAACACAGTTGTGCAGGCTTCCGAACCTCCTCCATACAAACTCCATTCAAATCATATCTTCATAGATTTACAGTGAGGCAAGAAAGTATTTAGTCAGCCACTGATTGTGCAAGTTCTCCTGTAATTTTCATCATAGGTACACTTCAACGATGAGAGACAAAATGAAAAATAAAAATCCAGGAAATCACACTGTAGGATTTTTAAAGAATTGCTTTGTAGATTATGGTGGAAAATAAGTATTTGGTCAGAAACAAACAAGCAAGATTTCTGACACTCACAGACCTGTAACTTCTTCTTTAAGAAGCTCTTCTGTCCTCCACTCGTTACTGTTATAAATGGCACCTGTTTGACCATCAGTAACACACTACGCCGAGAGGGACTCACATCCCACAGTGCCAGGCGTGTCTCCCTGCTTAAGCCAGTACATGTCCAGGCCTGTCTGAAGTTTGCCAGAGAGCATATGGATTATCCAGAAGAGGATTGGGAGAATATCATGTGGTCAGATGAAACCAAAATACAACTTTTTGGTAAAAACTCAATTCAAGAATGCTGAGTTGCATCCCAAGAACACCATACCTACTGTGAAGCATGGGGGTGGAAACCTCATGCTTTGGGGCTATTTTTCGGCGAAGGGGACAGGACGACTGATCCGTGTTAAGGGAAGAATGAATGGGGCCATGTATTGTAAGATTTTAAGCCAAAACCTCCTTCCATCAGTGAGAGCATTAAAGATGGAACGCTGGGTCTTCCAGCATGACAATGATCCCAAACACACCGCTCAGGCTAACAAGGAGTGGCTCCGTAGGCACTGTCTCTCATAGTTGAAGTGTACCTATGATGAAAATTACTAAACTCTCTCTTAACTTTCTAAGTAGGAGAACTTGCACAATCACTGGTTGACTAAATACTTTGCCCCACTGTACCAATTGCTGCTCATGATTACAATGGTAGACATATACTGTATCTGTGTCTTAAGGCTTATGGTCTCTGGAGATTGATGTTAGCTAGTTTTCTCACATGCTATATATTCTTCAGCTGTCCAACTTATTGCTCTAATCCTCTAGTTCCTATCTAGCACACATTCTAATATAGCTGTTACAACTTCATTAAAATATTTGGCAAGAGGCTATTGCTTATTCAGCAGGTATAAACATAAGGCCATGTAAATGGGGAAACAAATGAAAAATGAGTGTTAGAAATGAAAAATCCTGCACAAAAAGAATCACATCTGAGCCATATCTGTAATCAAAGTTTTTAATGAAGTTTTTCTTTGAAATGCTGCTGTTGAAAACAGACCATGAAGTGCCTCAGTATTCCTGTAATCGCATCTCTACATCTCAGTCACATTGGTACATGTGTCCCCAGTTCAAAGCATGGCCCTTCAGTTAGTGTCACTGTTACTGGTGTGTCCGAAGCGTACAGGTCCCCTGTTCAGCAGCTCCAACAAATATTCAGTTTTCTTTTCCCAAACACACCTCCGAGAAATGAGGTTAGGGCAACATCTCTTGTTTTTGTTTCTTCTTCTCCAAAATAGAGGTCATATATATGTATAATATTTACACATTTGTGCATATATATCTTTATTCACATAATGTCAAAAAAAAAATGAAAAATTACACCTCTATTACAAAATTCAGTAGACAGTGTTTTCTCTAGATCTTTCATTCAGAAAGGACCAACCTCCAAAATTTCAAACTGCAATTCTGCAGCTAGGATTTGTGTAGGCATTTGCCTGGAAAGAGTGGGTGTTAAAGAGCTGCAGCTTCGTTGAGATATGCATACAAACTAACAAATTTCAAACTATTTTACAAGACTCGAAGCTCTGGTAAAAAATACACACAACTAGGGCTGAAAGATGAATCCTTTTTATGCTGAAATCGCATCAACGCTGATTAGTCTTAATCAGAAACAATGTAAAATGGGGCTTGTGAGCTGCTTTTAGATGAATTAGATCAATAAGACGCAAACAAACATCCATGTGCCATGGCGCAAATAACCGGCAGACTTGAGACCTGTATTAAGCATTTAAACCCTAAGCCAGAAAAAGTAAATGCTGGTCTTCTGGGTCAAGAGAAGCCAATACCAAATTATAGAAAACAATCGGAATTTAAAATCATAAATATTATTCCAAATAGTGCCTTAAAAATTCCAAAAAAAAGTTGGGCGCTGTATAAAATGTAAATAAATATAAATAAAAACTGAATGCAATAATTTGCAAATCACTTATAGACTCATATTTAACTCAGAATAGAACACACCGCACAAACCAGATGTTAAAAGTTAAGACATTTTACCATTTCATTAAATCATCTTATTTACAACCTGATAGCAGTAACACATCTCAAAAATGTTGGGACAGGGCTATGTATATATACAAGTGAAGCATCACCTCTTCTTTAAATAATTCTGGAAACATCTGGAAAGTCAGGAAACCAACTGCTGGAGTTTTGGGAGAGAAATGATGTCCCCTTTTTGTCTTGTTGTTTTTTTGAAGCGCCAAACTTTTATCTACTGGTGAAAGGTCTGGACTACAGGAAGGGCCAATTGAGCATATGGACTTTTCTTTAGTGCAGCCATACTGTTGTGTTGCAAGTTGCTCCTCCAGCTTTTTTTTATTATTAGTCCCACTATTTAAGGCTTTTTTCCCCATCTGTCCCAACTTCCCAGCTTTTTTGAGATGTGTTCCTGCTCTCAAGTTGTAAATGAGTTATTACTTTTAATGAAATGGTAAAATGGAGAGAGATCTAATTGCATTTTTTTTCTGATCAGCATTGCAACTGCAATTTAAATTGCAATTCTTTTTTGGGAACCACAGTACAGGCCTGTTATAAGGTCAGTAAGAAAAGAGCATACCCTTTCTCTGTTAGCTGTGGCTGTAATGCATATAATGGTTTTGGTGGCTCTGATTGGTCTCATCTACAGGCAGTTTACAAGCTCTGATATGTTAATATTCCCCACCTGATCCACAGATTACAAAAATAGCCTTGAACTACAACTGCAGCTCTTGGAATTTCAATGTTTTTAAACTGCGATTTCTATATAAAACGATCAATCTGCAGTAATCTGCAAAGTCTGCAATCTCTCCAGGCCTTTTACAGTCTATACCATGATATGTTCGTATGCATGCATTTTACATTCGGTTTGACGGTTTATTGGAGCACATGAGATAATTAAGAACTAAGCGTGTTTGGTTACTGTTATGCTGAATTTGTGCATGTCCTGCCTTTCTGTTTTGATATCCAATGTGCATATGTACTGTTGGCAATTAAAGAGAAGTGAGACTTCTCGTTCAAAAAAAGATGGAAACAAAGGAAAATAAATTTTCTTTTGCTCTGGCGGACGGGGTGGGGCGGGGCATTACTGTGAAGAAATAATCCCAGCCCATAGCAGTAGCCAGCAGCAGCACTTCAGATGATGTGGAATAAAAAGCAGGTTGCCTGAGCCACAACTAGCCTCTGCCATTTCAGTGAGTGTCGCTCCATGTCAGTCAATCCCCATGGGCAGGCCAGTTTCTCAGAAGGCTTGCTGGGCTGGGTTGTAGTTAAATGTGGATGGAACGTGAGGCCGCTCTTCCAGCTTGACATACTCCAGGTGAAACTCCTGTGGTATTAACAGACAAAATGCCACCTTAATTATCCTAGTTAAGCACTGCTTATTTCACCGTCACACCATATATAGCTAAGAAGTGATTACAGTTATCCCAACTAGTGTCCGTCCTTTTAGCTACAAGGAGAAGCTTTTTTTAATGGTGCATATAACGTTATATTGCTTATCCATTTATATTCATATTCTAAACCACTGAGCAGGATGAAAAATGTTGGTATAAAATGTTTTATTTGTAATGTTTTTAATGTGTTTAATTTTTTTATCATTTTATTAAAAACGTAAATGTTCAAATACCAAAATCATTCTACTCATTCTCATTTCTACTTATAACACATGTAAAAAATGTACCTTGGCCACTTTTCTCCAGTTAAGGCAATCAAAAAAATAGTAAGTTCCTCTTTCATAGGCATTTGTCTTCAGCGTGGGCTCCATGCCAGGTGCACGTGTGATCCATACCTTCTCCTCTTTATGGTACCTCCAGTCCCGATTGAACCTATGGACAGATAAAATAAAAGCAAATTAATTATTTTTGCCATTAAAAAAAATGTATAGTTCATAGTTCCAGCAGAAACCTATCTGCATTTATTATCTGTATTGGTGCAGATTAATAAAGAAATCCAAAGTAGATATAGGGAATTTTAGGATTTCACTACAAAGCTAGACAGCTTAAACTGACATCTGAAATGCAATGACACAGCTCACAGATCACAAAATCTAAAGTTCCACTTAACATAATCACTGAAATCGTCAAAATGGACCATCCAAGATCACTTATTTTATTCTATATCACTATTTTCTGCTCTTACAGAGAAAAAAAAATGAGCAGTAGTGAATTAACTGAATATGTTCACTAGATTGTCAAAATCAGCCGTGTAAATACAATTTGTTTATAATCTACAGTGATAATTCAGAAGGTTCCAAGTTAATATTAGTAGATTTTTACCTAAGAAGTCGCCAAACATGGAACAGACACAATACAGACCATCTCAACATCCGCAATTAGTGTTATAGACATGCTGCTGACATCATACAGTTAAGATGAACTGGATTATGGTCCCACGAATGTTAGGCTTTGGCTTGATGTTAAGGTCAGGTTTAAGATTAAAGCCAAGGTGAGGTTTAAATTTCGTCAGGGTTAGAAGAACAAGAACGGCTGTTTATGAAGATTCCAGTCTTTCATTACAGTTAAGACCTATCCTGTCCTGGCTGACACCAATACAAAGCCACAAAAATGTATTTTTCCATTCGCTGGTGTGGTATACCAAGGAACCAGAAAGTCAGTTTCTGCATACAAATATCTACACATGAGTTTATTAATTTTACAATATTGCAGCAGAAATGATACGAATTCCTACACAGTGAATATTTAAAGCCTTAAGCTTCATGTTGCGCCTGCAACATAATTTGTATTACCAAGACTTCAATTTAAAAAGCTTGTATTCCCCTTAATTACTTAAAATGTGAGTGTTTAGAATACATACAGCTCTACTGCTGCTAAAAGCTGAAGCAGGTCTCCACCATTCATGTAGTAAAGGTAGAAGAGAAGGTCTTCCCCATATCGCGATAGCTTTATTGCTGCAAGCTATGGAAGCAAAAGAAAAAAAAATTATTCCACTGTTCATGAACATCATGTGGTGTCATTCACACATATCCACAACAGCCGTGTTCCTCAACACAATCTTACTAATAGAAAGGCAGAACTCAACTTCCGTCTATGGGGCCCAGTAATGGTTCTACAGCTTGCCCCTGGTTTGAATAAAGCTTGTTTGGTGTTGCTAGTGCACACAAACAGGGTACATGGCAGGGGGAAGGGATGGAAACAAAAGCATTGACTGGTCAGCAAGAGATCAACCACAGTCAGAATTCAAACAATGTAATTCATACGAAGACAAAATTCCATCTCCAAAAAGACAAACTATTTTGTGGTACTTTTTTGCCGGGGCATCAACTCACTCAACTGGAAGCTTTTAGTCCTGGTCATTAAACCATCTAGTAGTAGTCAACCAAGGATACTGGACTTGTGGACTCATAATTTTGAAGATTGGGCACAATATTCTGTGTGATATCATCAGACCACTATTCTAAAGTCAGCACACAGTGAGGTAATACACTAGCACAGTAACACTTTGGCTGCAAAACAATATAAAAGCTATTGTCAGGAGGTGGAGTAACTGTTGGTGATGCAATGTGTGTGGGATGAGGAATGAGATGATAGAAGAGTTAAACTTCATGCAAAACTTAATTAAAAAACTGTGAAACGAACGCCTTGTAAAGAAAATCTTGCTTCATTATTGAACATGAAAAAAAAAATCACTGGATAAAATGTGAACTTGATTAGTACGCAGGTTTTTAATGTACTACTTACACAGCATAAAACAATATGTGACAAGGGCATGTGTAAAAGAAGTAGCGTTAATTACAGTAAATGTGAAATATTCAGCATACAAGTAGGCAGGCCTTTCAGGCTGACTGTTAACAGCATAGTTAGTCAACATTCCAGCTCCCCGAGTTGACCACAGTGTAAAAAAATATTAAGGATTTTCAAGAGTGAAACAGGAAACTTTTTTAGACCATGGTGTCACAAGTCATCACTGTTTATACCTCTACAAACACGCTGACAGAAGCAGTCAAACGAGAGAATGAAACTGGACAACAACTTGTCTACTAGACCAGAGTTCTCCCTGCTTTAATTACAAGACACAACTGACCATCAACATTACACCACAAGTCCAGCTGCCTTGATTTACTACTGCTAAATACAGCAGTCAGGAAGTTGGCAGCATAAGTGGCATGCTGAACCAACAGTTACATGGAAACTGGTTTATCTCTATGGAACCTACCTTATCCCTGATGTGGAGGTTGGTTAAATACTCAGAAGGAACATGGAAGTCTGAAAAAGGGAAGAGAAGAAGGTGTTACTGAGGTACAGATAGATCCATTCTTGCCTTGACCTGGTTTTGGCCCACTGAGTCAGGCACTCACCGATGTCTTGGGGTCGACAAGGAACAGACACCCAGGGAGAGGCAAACTTGGGATAAAGGTTTCTGCAAAATCACAAAAAAATTGCTCATAATAGAATTACCAAAGTCTCTCAGATAATCCCAAAAGGTTCCATAAGTGGTTCAAAGCCTTTTCTGTCAATTTTTCATTAAAGGGCTTTTTTTTCTCATTTTGTTAAAGCCTTAAATGTATTGTTTTCAAATGACAGTTACATATAGGCTATCATTGTAAAGAAGTAAAGAGTCAACAAGATGCTCTACAAGGAACAATTTTACATCCACCACCGGATTAAAGTTTATAAAAATAATCCATCACTAAATTGTGCAAAATTTTTGAACAATCAGTAGGTTTCCCATTATTATTCATAATGTGCCAAATGTTATTAATTGGTGACAAGTCAAAAAGCCAGTTTAGCTCCCGGCATCTTTAACTATTGAGACAAGAAAAGGGCTAACCATGTTATAAAATGTAGACTACTAGGATCTTACACCACATGTGATAAACAGCTGATCATTCCTACTTTCCAGCAGCAACAGCTTATTCTAATCAGATCTGTCTGATTTACTATCAGAAGACTGTGTGATACTTACTCTGGTGAGTTCAGGTTTAGGCCAAGTGTAGTCAGGTCACTGCCCAGCGCCAAGTGTACCATGCCTGTGTCCGTCTCTGCCGCTCGAATAAACGACAATAAGCCGATCATCCCAAACTGGTCTGTAACCATACCAGAGGGAATGTTTGTCACTCGACCTGCAAAAATGACAGCAGACGATCAGCGGTCTAGATCTCAAAACTGTAGGACAGGCATTAAATAAACAGCTGCTGTTAAATGCTCTTTGTGCTTGTGGAACTGTGATTGGCTCTCACCGTCTGCCAGCACCTGAATTCCTTTCTTCTGCAGGTTACTGTTTTGTGGCATCAAGCTTTTGTCTCCAGGAAACTTTGGACCATCTGTGCTAGATACATTTTTGCCTGACAAGTTTAAGTTCTGCAATTGAGAGAGAAGAAAAGATGATGGCAACAGACAAGGGAGGAAAACACTTTCTAAAGCTTCCGAAGCAGAATAAAGGCTGATCAATTTTACAACAGGAGCACAAAAAGCTCCTGAAGGTCGGAAGTAAAAACAGCTTTGTTCATGACACGAAACACTAAATTTCATAATTAAGTCAGATAATCAGTTGTGCATCAGAAAACCGGAAATCACTTTCCAAATTTACAAGCACAGTCTTTCAATTAGGAAACACTTAGACTACAACATCAGGATTCCTTCTGCTTTATGCTTGAATGAATGTTTTTTATTTAATATGGAATTATTGCTGCACAGACAGTGCATCACAAATATAATGATAATACAGTACATCAAATATTCTCAAACAATTAAATAAATATCTATAATAATCTGGGTAATTAAGACAAAGCCAAAACAATTCCTGTAAAGAGAGCAGGTAAAATTATTCTTTTATATTAAAGTTTATTATAGTAAATATTAAAGTTTTGGTGTTTTTTTTATAAATCTACATTGACCTGTATTTGAAAAAAAAAAAAAAAAATACAAAGACAGGATATTTAATGTTTTACCTTTTATACCAAATTCAAATAGCTTTTAAATTACCACTCATTCTTAAAAAATAACATTTGCAACACTTTGCAAAAGAGTTTGGACAGAGGCAATTTTGACTAGGAACGTTGTGAAATGTTCAAAAATACATTAAGCAGGCAATGTAGTTATGCCTGGATGTAAAACCAGTATCTATGAAGGGAGGAGTCTTATATGAGGATGGCACAAGCTTCCCCCTTCATAAATTTGAGTTTATGTGAGGCTAATCCTTCTTTGAGTAGAGTGTACAGATTTTTGGGCTATTTGTGCCATTTGTGCTTGCACACAAAGTAATCAGTCTTCCACACTTAATCTGTGAAGGGGGCAGCGAGCATACTTCCCCAGAGCAGTAGGTAGCGCTATCCACATTGCACAGGGAGCAGTTGGGGGTTTAGGTGTCTTGCTCAAGGACACTTCAGTTGTGTCATATCGGTTCATAGAATTGACCAGCCGACTCGCCAGTCACAAGGCTGATTTGATGCAACAAAGTGGTAATTTTACTCTGTCTGTTTTTAGAATATGCAGGAGGCATCACATTTGGAATGAGTGTATATTTACAAACAGATTTCATTTTAAAAATTTAAGTTAATAAGGCAAATTAGTGTTTTGGTTTTTAATGCATTACAATTCATATAGAATTTACAAATAACTGGCTTCTTTTTTTATTAAAATTTCTTATACCACCTTACTGCTGCATTTATTACTGTTGTTATTATTATCACACTATTGCAATACATATATTTATAATTTTACATTTAATAAAATTTCAATTAAATAAAATGAATTTTTAAAAATATGCCCCCACTAATTATTTTCATAGTAAGCTACATTAAAATGCTAAACTTGGGACCCTGCCATATCTGGCAATCCTGAAGAGTCACTAGTATGTTGTGATAGAGAACAGAGGAACATTGTAAATATAGTCTAAAAAATAAAAGCTTTTTTGTTTGGTTTATATAAATGTTGAACATTAAACATATACCCGCTGACACATGTGCTTACCGCTTTGCTGTCGTCGTTACTAGACGAGGGATCCTTATAGTTGTGTCCGGGAAGCGCAGGGAAATCCTCGTTGTGGATAGAGAAGTCTTGGGACTGTTCGTTTGCTGGTTTTGTGACCATGCCAACTACAGAAAAAATTTACATATTAAAAAAACAGCATCAGCATCTTTACATCTACATATTTATATGCATTTTATCTAGGTACACTTTATTTTTTAAATAAAGTAAGTGTTACCAAAGATTTTATTGCCTGTGTCCCTTATTACAACTGTTCTGATCTGATTGCATATACAAGTTGTGCCACCTGACTTTTCAGACTGGGTTCAAATTAAAACTCTACTTAGATAACTGTAGAAACCTTCATCCCGGAGCTTTAAAATAACAAAAAATGTAATTAAAATAAAGGGACCAGAAAAAATAAATTATTTTGTCTGTAAAACTATTTAGTAGTTTCGAGGCCAAACCTAATAGGCTTCACAATAGTGACCCCTTAAGGCCATAAGGCTGCGTGTTTTGTGCCCGAGTAGCAGGAGGAACCACAATTTATTGACCAAGTCTGATATCAGTACGGCTTACGGTTTGGTCTGCATGATTAATTTTAGCAAAGAAGAAGAAGAAGAAAAAGAGGAAGAAGAAGCAAAAGAAGCAGAGAAGCAAAAGAAGAAAACTAAAAAAAAAAAACCTAAAGATCTGGACAGCCTAACTTTATGAAGACCTTTACTTAAAGACATTCTTACCATATGGAGCTCTTCCAGCCAATGGATTTAGAAGAGGGGTAGGGTTGCTACTTTCTTCCCTTCGACTCCTGTCCGCTAACACGGGAAAATCTGACAGGTCCAATCCTGTTACATTTTCATTTCCATCTGCAAATAAAGACCACCCAGAGGACACACATCAGCAACCGATACATGCAGATACATGCTCCCAAACAGCACATATATAAAGGCACTTCTCCAAAAAACCAAGCACTGCTCAACAGCTCCTCACCTGTTCCATTGAAGATGTTGGCCGACAATGAACTGTTCATCCCAAAAGCAGGATTCCGGCACATTCCAAACCCCGACATACTGCGCAGAGAGAAAAGTTTGACAACAATTATCAAGACATGGCCTGAAAAGTTGTCAAAAATTGTAAAGTAACCAACTAACCTAAAATAAAAACCTAAAACACAGCAGAAAAAATGTGCCTCGTAATTTAAATCCTAAATGTCTGTAAATAAAGAATTTATATCTCCAAGTGACACAGCAAACATTTTTGGCTCTAAGGCTCTAAAATTCAATGTCTGATAAAGCAGCATAAACATAAAAACAGTGAGGATTCTATAAACAATTTTTTATAGATATATGTGTTCCCTCTTCACAGCTCTTTACAACGATGCAGGTTTGTTGAGACAGCTATTCATGCTTCTAACATTTTACTATTAAGCCCTCAGTTATTCAGCACACAGCACTGAAAGCCTGTCCTGATGAGTACCAAATAACTAAGTGATTCATTCTTCATGTAGAGTAGGGTTTAAACCTACTGCAGTAAAGTACTTAATGGTCTTCTAGGATTCGGCAGTCTAATTACATCACTTTGGCACTGCATGTGTGAGGTCATTTTGAACCACTCTATTAAGTGTGGCAACTCATATTGTGAGCTCTGTTGAAGGGTGAGGATGTACCTATTAATGGTGAGTGGTGGTCTGGACTGCTGCTGCTTGGGCATACAGATAATGCTGGGCGGGCTGCGGTTTGGACTTCCTAGGCCCAAACTGGTCATGCTGTTAGTCCTTCCATTCATTGTTATGCTCTGGCCCACCTGCGAATGATTCATCATGTTCCTTGTGTTCATTGGCAAAATCCCCCTGCAAAAATCACAGACAATTAATCCAAACTGATACAAGCTTGGAAAAGATCACCATAGCAATTTGAATAAGAAAATACATAAGAGCCTTTGACTTGACAGTTATTGCAGTGAACAAGGTTACTGGACAAAAATTAGTCACCTTGCATGTTTAAGGTGGTAGTTACTTCAGGCTCCTACAGATGGCGTTGCACGAGGACAATTAGGCTACAAATACCTGCGGGAGTGCGACAGGATTCATAGACTGAGAAGAGGCGGTACAGTGCAGTGAATAACTTGGTTGTGGATGTGTGGAAAATGTTTCGCTAAGCAGATGTTTAAGGCCATAGCGTGAAGGAAGTAGCTGAATTTGTAGGTGTATGGAGGCGCATGGTCATACGGGTCTATCAGCAGTGGAAAAAGTTCCAGTCTACAGACAACTATCTGCAGAATTGTTTCAGGGAAGGCATCCACCAAATCTGCACAACGTTGATGCACACTGATGTCTGATGCACATCAGTAGCTGTACACTGATGTCGTCTAAATTCTGACACCTGTCTAGTTGATGATAAATTGAACTGCAGCTGTACTTGTGGAGGGATTACACAAGGTACATTTTAGTCACAGGTGACTAATTTTTTGTCCGGTGAGCTTATGTTTCAGCAGGCAACAACTCTTTTAACCCTAAATGATGCTTGTCATTTCTTACACAACTACATGGACAGACATATCCTATGCTGGTGGAAAAGATGTTACTGTGCTTCTGAAGTGTCACATTATTGGGTTTAATCAAACTGTCCAACACATAATTAAAACCTTTAGGAATAGCGTTGAACTGTCAACTCTATAGATGCCTGGAAAAAAATCTTGGTGAAGTGAAATAGTTTTAAAAAAAAGAAAAAAAAAGAAAAATAAAAAAAGTAAGTTCTATTGTGAATAAAATATGGGTTTATGACATCTGCAAATTTTTTACTTATATTTTACACAGTGGAAAATTTGGAAATGATGTTGGAAATCATTAATGACCAGCTTATCCCACCAATAGAGTTTTACTTCCCTGATGGCATGGGGCATATTCTAGAACCACAAGGCTGAGATTCATCAGGCTCAGATTGTGACAGAATGGATCATGGAGTATGAGAAATCATGTTCACTGTTAATCACCAGATTTGTTTCCTTAACCTCATTTAAAGTCTCGGCTATGTGCTGGAGAAGACAGAGTGGTTCTACTCTTCTGTTGTTAATACAAGATCTCTGCCAAAACTTAAAGCACCTCTGGTAAAATATAAACGTTGTGATGTTGCGTAAGGTTGTCAAAATAATGTCACAACAAATTTGATATTACTTTCTTGATTTAGTAATACACTTATCATCTAGAGAATAGTTGCAACCAAAAGGAAGTGTCATACTGCAATGCAAAAGGTAAATGAAAGTTACTGGGATAAAAAATGATTTTAAAAATGTCCTGATTTCGTGACTGATATTCGCAATATTTATTCAGCTACATATACAGAAGTAGCATCTCTCGGAATGGCGTCCAGCTGCCATGTTTGCTAATGCAAGATGCATACTTCCTGGAATGAAGTGTCGAGGTTCCTAACCTCATCCTGCCATACTCTACTCTATGTATCTTGAAAATTCTTACACGGTTCCAGCAGATTTCAAGGTAGGGGTGGAGGTGGAGTGACATCAGGCCTTCTGCACATGATGCGTAAAAACAAACAGTAGTCTTGTGCTGACCACGGTGCTTTCATGCACGGATTTGTTGGTCGTCTCCACCAAGACAACAACAGGAGAGCGGAACAACTTACAAAATTCGTATTACAGGTAGGCCAGTGTAATGTTATGTTCTTATTGGTGTATTACAGCATAGTCACCCAGACCAGGAATCAAACCCCATGTATTCCAGTTGTCAGCCAATGGTGCTGGCACTAACAGGATGACTCATGGAGGATATTACTGAGGCTCATTGAATATCCACAACTGTGGCTGTTGGGTCAGTCACATACAGCGACAACGCTCATCCATGCTCATGTCACTTCATGTGACAAGCATGAAACTGGAATCATTTGCATGTCTCACAATGTCAAACCTACCCACTATGTTTCATTCCTGTTGGTTGCTGGAGTCAAATTAGATTTTATAATATCGTTTTTCTATATTCATATTTTGTAGGAAAGGCTTGTTCTAACAGCTTCTTTAGTGTTTAAACACTGACCTGTGCTTTATATGTGACTAGATGAAGAACCAAATGGGCAAATCCCAGTATTTTTCCTGCACTTAGAACGTTCTATAACTTTTTCTGGGTTTTCATGACCATATGAATCCTGAAATACGTACTCACTATACTCAGAAAATATCAGAATCAGAATCAGAAATACTTTATTGATCCCAGGGGGAAATTGCAGTTTTTTCCAGGGGGAAATTGCAGTAAATGTTTACTTATGTTTACTTATACACAGTTATCTTACACAGTTATCTTGGAATAAATAAAGCTGCTAACAGGTATTTCTGAGGGAATGGAAAATGTGTGACTTAAGAATGACTGTGTCTCACCTACTCGGTGAGGGAGGAGTATGGAGGGACACTGTAGGAACACCTGTGTTGGGTGTGCCATGACTTGATAGCTGAGTGCTTTGTGATAAGCTGTGGTTTAGCTGTGGGTTGTTGTTGCTCATCCCCCTCACTGGGAACCCTAGTGCACCTGTCGAGGAGCAAAGAATGTGCTTTTAGTACAGAACAGTAATAAAACAACCTTTATGATAAAATATTGTATTATAATATTTTTCTAAGCAGTAGGCTCTTACTTTAGTATAGGACTCACACTTTGGGCTACATACTCTCAGAGATCCAAGTCTAAGCAGTTTTCTCAATGAGCAACATTAATGCTATTTTCAAATGTATCAAAGGCAGCATGTTTTGTTGTACATATATTTTTCATCTGAATGGCACCACTGAATGATCCACTGAATGATCCACTGAATGATCCACTGATATGATCCACTGAATGATTCACTGATATGATCCACTGACAAAAGAAAGGCAAACTATAAATTGGTACATGTAAGCTAAAACTGCTGCAATCTGTACAGATATCAGAGGTCTGAAATAACTCACCAAAAACCCACACAAATTGGTCGCACACTAGAGCCCTGTAGTACCCAGAAGTACTAAAATTTGAGCAGTTGGTAATGATGTGTAAGTACAAGTGACTTACTTTTAGGTGACATCATTTCAATGTGCAGTTGTATTATCTTGCTTGCAGAATGTATTTAGCATTATTTGCACTTCAGCTGCTAAACAGTCCTTGTAATACAGAGGATCCAATGACATTTCAAATAACTTTGGTGATTTTCTCTGATAAATCTCATTCCAATTTATTTTGTAAAATACATGAGTGAATTCATTGCACATGTACTAATATTAATGAAAGAATGCAGTAGAATAGTGGTTCAACTACTTTTTAAATTATTATTAAATTACAGCTATTTGTATTTTTAAGTGAAATAGTTTTGAATAAATTGAAAAATTTAGACTGATATTGGGCAACATTTATTAAGCTACACATACAGATGCGGTGTCTCTCAGTATGGCGTTGGGCCACCATATTTGCTATTACAACATGCAGACATCTCGGCATGGGATTGTAATGCTGTTCTGCAATAATCCATCCCATCCAGCTTGAATATTCTCATGCATTTCCTGCTGAACTTGTGGTAGGGGTGAAGGTGGAGCGACATCAGGCCTTCTGGAATGTAAAGTATGACAACAACCCATTCATCTTGGCGCTGACCATGGTGATGTGGTCACTCGTCACTGAACTGAAGTTACTCATACCCACCAAGTTTTATTCCGGCGATTGATTCTTTCTAATTGCAACTATCTGTGCAACTATTCTATTGATGATAAGTATACATTTGAAATATTAAGGTTTTTGAAAGCAAATTGAGCAGGCAAACAATACTGTAGTGTGTTCTTTGTTCCCCTACTGAGTCATTTCACTTCTTTTGGTTTTAAAAATATAAAACATGTAGCGCTGTCTTACTTTGTGGCCCATATAAACTTGAACCAAGCTGTGATGATGATGGAGACGGAGATGCCAGCATCTGAAAAACCACAAAGAAATATAATCAGTGACATGGTTCCTAAAAATGCCACAAACATAGTGAGGCCACTTGCACTTTCCACACAGAATTAACTTTTCATGAGAATGTGGCTGCTAGGTTACTATTGCTTATCTAGGTGACTGCTAACCTATAACCATCAAATTTGAAATGAACTCAGGAGTAAATAATCCACATAGGAACAGCTGTTGCATCACCAGGTAGCTAACACTTATTCACTAATGGCACAGACATGTGCTTAAAAGCACAACTGAGTTCCTGTTGATTGAATGTGAAATAAATACTGCTTTACTATAACACAATAAAATATTTTCCCAATATGTGCAGACCTGAACGGGACGTATCAGAAACACTTAGCAGGATGAAAAGGTAAACGAAGTAGCTGCACAGCAGACATGGTCAGAAAAGGTTTCTGTCACTCACGTCTTTCCCAGATCGATGCGGAAAGATCGATGCCTGGCTGTAGTATAAGCTGTCATCTGGGTAGTCACTTTCAACCTCCTCCACAAACTTCTGTCTTGTAGCACTAAACATACTGTTTGTCACCTACAGAGAAAATGAAAAATATTTTAATGGTCAAATATCAGCATACAAACTCACCTGTACTTAACTACTAGGATGCAATACACTATGTAAATATTCTTATAGAGAAAGTTTTTTAATTGAGCTTGCATACGGTGCAGCAGCAAAATAGGCCTAGGAGCGGAAATGAAGAAGAAGCAGCACAAACATGCTTATCTCAAAAAACACATTGCAGTCTGATCATCTGGAGGCCGATATTAAATTCATGATACTTGTTAACAAAGTATACATGCCCTTATACATAATGATATAGTTTAGGAAACTACCTTAGAGTCAGTGAAAAAAATGTATGTATATATATATGTTACAGTCATTTTAATGGTTTAATAAAGTTTTCATTGCAGTAAGGGGTCTATTCCCAAAATAAATTACAAGGACCATCATTACATGGTATAATAAGCATTACTTTGGCCCTGCCCTCTTCTTAGAATTCAAATGTAAATTCAAAATGAGTTTGTCAAAATTAAAAATAGAAGTGGGAGATCGACTCATCCCTTATACCGGGCAAAATTATTCCTAGGGTATGGGTTTTGTTGTTACAATTATGCTGGAATGCCACAAACAAATGCAGACAACGCAAAGTACACTCAGTGCAAAACAGTCCAGGCTGTTGCTGATGGATCAGACATCAGAATTTAATCAATTAATGAGTTAAAAAAAGGGGGGAAGAAAGTGAAAAGCCGAAGAAAGTATAAGCACCTATACATCATAGATGCAAGGAACTTATTTCTGGGCGCATAATGCAGGCAGCACTGCACTGATATAATAGGATTTTGTACTCATCCTCAGGGTTATTTTAGCAGGCTACTGAAAATGATCTTACCAGATCAGTAACTTCACGACATAATTTTTTCAGATAAGCATGAAATTTACACCAGCCACATGTCATCACAGGGTTTAGCTAATGAAGAAATAAATACTTTTTAAAAGATGCTTAAAACAACACGCCAAACATGAACCAACCAAACTTTCGGTTCTAATGTGCATTTTCCATCTGCTTGAGAGACAGCATGGAGCATTATGATCACTCTCACTGAAGCATTATAATCACATGACTTTTCATCATTTTATGTTACTCTAAAGCATCTATCTAGGTTAATCCGCAAACTTACTTGCCATTTAGCTTATGGGCTGTAATAAATCAATATATTGCTCTACTCTGCCCACACACATTCATACTAATGTCTACATTTACATGGAATCCTGTGGAGAATCAATGTTTTTTTAATCTATCATGTGTTTATATGAGCACCCTAACACCCGTCCTGTGATAGCTAACATAGATAGATAGATAGATAGATAGATAGATAGATAGATAGATAGATAGATAGATAGATAGATAGATAGGAAATTGAATCACTAATAGCGTTAGCATCTCGCAGCTGGTTGCCTTATGTAAAAATTACTTTACACAAAGTAATAATTCAAAAAAATTCGATGAACTTATCGCACCATCATAGTTTACATTCTGTGGCTCTTACTGGTTACTAATTGTTGGTCATTAATAGTGATGGTGTAACTTCATCTTCACCTGAAGAGTAATAGATCAGTCATAAAGGCACAGTAATAAAAACACCCTGATGCACTGTAAGCGGTGAAGTGAGATTGGAAAACAGTCATGTAAATTGAAAACTATGTAGTATATGGGCGATTTAATGAGGGTGCCATTTAGCAAACACACAACTTTATCACAACGTTGTTACAACCTCACTCGTAAGTCACATGGTATCCTGACTACCTGTGTTCTATGCAACAACAAAACAACTTATGAAGGAGCAATAACACTGCCACTACAGTCACTGTCAGATATCGTTGTCACAAATTTCTGAGGATTTACATTGTAACGTTGTGACGTGTTTTCTGAGCCATCACTCCTAGTAGTCCCATGACTGCTCTGTTACTTTCCATAGCAGGCAATTTACAGCAGTCTGAGGTGTAGTATCTCAGACTGAACATAAAGTTACTTCATTTCGATTTGGGATTATCGTAGCAGATTCATCACGACTACTGAGGCTGCTGATGTGTTATGCAACTTTAAATAACATGTACTGCCGCATGAGAACCTATCGGTGTGCAGCAGAAGAGAGGAAACACAAGGAGGCCATAACATACGTTCCATATCAGCAACGCAAAAACATCAGTAGCACCTTCCAGGTATTTCACAAACAGACTGGTTCTAATGTTAGTTACTGTTTCGGTACTAGTAAGTGGGTGCTCACATGAAACTTGAATAGGTCCCGTAAAACTTGATTTCTTAATCTCTTACTAACTTAATTTCCAGACACATTTCATTAAAACACACTAGGCATGCAAGCGGCACAGCACATCACAGCACAACCGATTTACAGGCACACCGATTCCCCTCACCGCCTTAGCTGAGCAGCAGTGCTAACCTTTAGCTACTATGCAGCATTAGCATTAGCTACCCACAAAATCCAAATACCACACCAGTCATAATGGTGTTCCAGCATGTCACTGCTTTCATTACTGCTGGCTAATAAAATCGACCTGCAGTCATACAACCAATATGTGCATATGTAGTTTATTTGTACCGCCACAGACAACAGGCTAATCGTCCCGGCTCGCACGATGCTCTGTTGTTATTGCACCAGTACGAACCTCGGTCCAGGAACGGTGTCCATTTGAGTCTGGATTTTACTCAGGATGCTGGAGGGCACGTAGCTAAGTGCGCTGACTCCTTTCGTGTCAAAAGATGTTTGGTTTGGAAAAACGAGTGGCTGGAGTGTGTGGGTCAGGCCTTTCTGCTTATTTCTGCTACCCCAACCCCGGACCCCTCTCATTCTACATTCAGCCGCCTCTTACTCTTACACACACACACACACGCTCATGCACGACTATACTCTCAAATAAAGCGACCAAAGCACTGGACCTCCCTGCTAACATCACCAAAACAAATCTGTTTTAGTCTGGATTCATGATTTGTCACATATACAGTGCCACTGCTGCAAAAAAACACTCACCGCATTCATTTCCCTCCCTCTTCTAGATCCAAGATGGCTGTGTTGTACAGTCTGGACCGCTTGGTAAACCAGCTTTTACCCTCTGACCCTGAAACACGAGTGGGTGTATGGAAGCCTGATTCCGCCACTTAAAGCAAAAAAGGCTATACAGTCTGTTATAATTATGAGAAAGTCATAATATTAATGACATACAGTGTCCTAATTACGAGGTAGTAAGTCATAATTATTATATAGTAAGTCATAATTATGAGATGCTAAGTCAATTCTAAAAAAGAAAAAGTCATAATTATAACACATGCTCTTTCAACTACTCAGAGGTAGGCATTATTATACTCATCATATTAGTATCATTGTTGTCTAATACGAGCAGTATTTCTAATACGGCAGTGTTTCTTTCAGATTTTACATGACTTACTATCTCAGATTGTCAACTTGTTCTACAAAGCATTTGGCTTTATACTAAGTATACCCAAGTGTGAAATTCTTTGTTTATACATGGCTTGTCAAAATGTTAGTTTGCTCTTTTTATATATATAAGAACCAACGTTTATAGGACCCATAAGAGGATTTAACTGAAGGATCTCTAAAGGTTAAAGAACATTAAATAGGGGAACGTATACAGACCTGACTGTTCTCTACAGGTAACTGAAACAAAGTTAATCACGGGACTAAATAAGAATGTTTGAGGGACTATGAGGACATTCCTGCAAGTCCTGTGAAAGTATTTTGAGTTATGTTCTGCCAGGACTACAAAAGGACCTGTTACGATCGCCCATAAAGTTCTAGGAATGTTCTATACTGAACGTTATAAAACTGCTGAAATAAGGAAGTCCATGAACATGCTGGGAACATTTACTGTTTGGGCATAACATTATATCAGTACTTGACTATCAGTTTGGCTATACTCAGCAAACGCAGTAACAATACTGTAACAACTTGGTTTGGTGCCCACAACTCTAGCATCTACATTCTACAGTCAACATTGAGGACAGACTACATTTCAGCTTTGTGACATTGTTTCTGACATTGTTGTCAGTATGTTGTCTCAACCTGCTAGAATCCTTCCATTAGAATTTCCTGTCAGACTAGAATCAAATTCTATTACATGGTTGCCAACAGTCAATAATAATACTGTGTGGCATCCTAATAGTGAGGTGGTGACAATCTTAAAACAATGTAAGACGCATCACCTTTTGACAACTTTGTAGCAATGTTGTGTGTTTACTGGGTAATCTAAAGTATCTGTTTATAATGGCTCTCGCTGTGGTACGCTGGATCCCTAGAGCTTTAGCCATGGCTTTGTAACCATTTCCAGAAAGTAGATTTCAGTGACTTCACATCCATATTAGAATCTCTTTAGATTGTGGCATTATGTGTGGATTTCTGAGACCTTTTGGTTACATTGCCAGGCAGGTTCTATTTCAGTGATGTTTTCCAGATTCAACAGGTCTGGCAAAGGGGTAATTACTTTTTCTCATATGGCCAGCAAGGAGCAATAAATGGAACCATCATTTAAACAGCATTTTGTGTTTTAGAATCTAAAACATTCAGGCATCACAAATACGCTCACATCATGAAATTATGAAGGGGGCAAATACTTTTTACGTCACCGTAAATAGACAGTGACACAATTTTTGTATCTGGACACCATCATGATTAATTTATAATGAAGCAGTCTAGATGTAATTGACATGCAGACTTTCAGCTTAAATTTAAGGGTTTAACAAAAATATAAATACAAGGATTATTATAATATTTGAACGCAAATGTTGGTGAGTCTGTTTTTGAGCCTTCAGTTTCATTTTCTGTAAATCAAATGTGCAGCATTTAACTCAATCTGAGCAGGAAGGATAGCTCTGTACACTTCAGAATTTATCCTGCTACATCTATCGGCAGTTACATCATCAATAAAAGTGATCTTCGCAATCTCCACTGGAAGCCATACATCTCCACTGGAAGCTATACATGTTATAACATAATGGATCATAGGCACTTTCTTTCCTTCTCCATACTCTCTGGTATGAGTTAATCTTGATTTCATGTTTCTGAGTGTAATTAATGGTTTGCATCTTGTGGTATACCTTCTGTATTTACATACATTGATCGTAGACAGTGATATGCCAAAACACCTCTACAATGCCCTTGACTTAACTAGATGACTTTCTGTTCAACACAGAAAAAAATAATACCACCATTCACTTTATTTGTCTTTTGTGGTCTTCAGGGGAGTTTGGTATTGCTGAGCTCACAGCTGTACCAGATTGTTGATTTGGCCACTTAAATTGATTTGCTTAAAACGAGTGGAACCCAACACTATATATACAGAAACCAGTTGTTGTTGTGTTGTCAAAGTATAATTATTTCTCAATGCCAAAATAAAACAATAAGAACAAACCATTGCATGATGTCTAATAACATAATGTGAACCATGGTAATGTAACATTTAATGGCTCATTGTGTTTATAAAACAGCAACAAAATATAATGGAAAATAAGCAAATATGTAAAATAAATAATGCATTTATTTATTCTATTTATTCTATGAACAGCACAGTGTTTTAAATCAGCTGATATACAGTATGTGGTCATAAATGTTATTAATATATTATGTTTAAAATATTACACAACAGCTTTAAATGTTCAAGATTAGTTTAGATTTTGAACTGGATGTGTTTTTGTTTTGTTTTTTTGTTCAGATCAAAGGAAAATTTGTGAGTGACCTTTACAACAAGTCTATGAAATTTAGTAATCATTTGATTTCTTCATTTGTTGTCAGTTGAAGAGAGGAGACCACTCTGGATATGATCTTAGTTTATTGAGTTTGGGTTCAGGAATGTAGTCTGAAGGCATAAACTTAGCAGAGGCCTTCATACCACGTTTTGCAATGAGTGCTTCACTAAGCTTTCAAGTATATAGGCCTAGTTATTCTCTTAAATGTTTCAGAATCAACCCAAACTAAGAGTCTTGTCTTCCCTCCAAATGTATGGTTTAATATTGCATTGAAACACCTTGCCCCTAAAAGGTCTTTTGTCTCAAGCCCATGGCTTTATTTCCCCTCCTTTTTCTCAGTCACCTTTTCTTCTTTTTCTTCTGCCGCTGGGCCACAGTTTCTATAGGCAAACAGTAGATGTGCATAGGTATGTTCTTATAGTAGCTTGTTACCCAGGGCCTGCAACATACCACAAAGATATAGAGATATGTAAACAAAGAAAAGCATTTTCCAAAGTGGTTTTTAAAGAACACTGATTACAGTAGCTTGTTAGGTAAAACACACTTTATGTAGTCATCCTGTAGCCCAGGCGTGTTCAAACTATGTTCTTGCCACAGCCCTAAACTGATTAGCACTTTTCTAATATCAGTTGCATTCCAACATAGAACCTATAATCAGATGGGCTACTGAATGCAGATCCAGTCAGAAGTAATCTTCTATTTTTTAGCACACACAACATGGCCATCACATCAGCAAAACTCATGTTCATCAAAAATCAATCTACGTTTATATATACCGGCTATACATAGCCCATTGTATAGTAAGCTGTTATATATATATGTTATATATACAGCTATATACTGTTTAAGAGGGTGATGCAAGGCATGACATGCACCTGCTTTCAGTTATACCGTTTTTTAAATTCATATTACATGGATATATCATACTTAGCTGTGCGCTGGTTGAGGCTGAGGAAGCATAGGCTCCTCCAACGCTGGCGGTTTTCTTCCCGTCGTATGTGCTCCAGCTCCTGCTGTCTCTCTTCCTCTCTACGCAGACTCTCCCTCAGTTCCTGCTCAATACGTGCCAGCTACTCAACACCAAAGCATACACACAGACAAACACATCAATATAAGCTTCAGTGTGAAACTGAAAAAGCAGACTACTGACATCATACACTACATATATCAAAGTACTTCATATGTCTTTACAATAGAATATTTATATTTTAGGTCTCAAACGCACTATCAACTTATACTGATGGTGATATGATGACAAACTTTTTAAGATAACACACTTACATTCTCAGAAGACACTAAGTTCTTTCAGTCATCAGATTTATCCAGGGGCAAGAGTCTAAAATACAGCTAATGTTCTATAGGCTGTGTATAAACCGCAATCAATTCTGCCCACTCATACTTTATTCAGAGACAGGAAGGCACTTCTGAATCTATGTCTGAATCTAATGCTTCTAAAAAAAGTCCTCTGCTGAGGCTTCTCATTTTATCCATTTTTTAAAATCAGTGTAGATGTATCTCTCACTGCCTCACAAACCCACCCACCCACGCATTTCCATTGGAGAGGTCTCCACATTCTTAAACTATACATGATGTAGCTTTAATATTAATAACTGAAAAGTAAGCCTTGTATGGGTAATGACTTTATAAGCCTAATCATGAAATTGAGACTATATCCATTACAAATGGACAAAGCACACTTAGCATTAAAATAGGCCTTTTCCTGAACAAATCAACCATAACAAAGCCCTAGTTATAGACCAGACTTTCAAGAAAACATATGTCAATGTGTGCCATATTTTACCATCAACATTACATATAAAAACTCAGAAGTGTGTTCGCTGGTGGTTTTGGATAGTAAATAAAAAAACGTGTGTTGGTAAGTTTCTTCACAATTAACCATTTTAAATGACACTGTTTACATCTGAACCACTAAATCATTAGAATTTGAAATAGAAATTGCCCCTAACGGAGTATTACTGCAGTTCATAACCTGGATTTGTACAGCTCTTCCTTCCTTAAATAACAAACTGAATCATAACAGTGTGATCTTAATCCCATTCTTTATGCATAAGTTTAATCAAACTTTGAGTTTAAATGCCCCTTAACCTTCTCCCTGGCACACATATACACACACACATGCACACACATATCTGTGATCTGAGAGCTCCACGACTTTGTGACCACAGGGGAAAGGTCTGTGTATGCAATAACACTCTTCAGTGAAGCGTATGATGTTCTGTTAGATCACCTTTCCGGCACACACTCTGTGGCTGACTGAACAGGAGGCTTTTTTGCGCATTACCTCTACCAGTAAACATTTGTTGTCTTCTAGGTTCTTGTGCTGGTCGTGTAATGTCTCCATGAATGGATCTTCCCCAATTGGCTTCTGGGCAGCAGCAGGGCTGGTTGATGTCAAAAACCTATGGCTGAGAAAAATAAAATGCGTGTTCTACTGATTTCCTTGCATGCTTTAACAAGGCAAGCTTTAGTTCACACAGTTCATATATAGAAATTAAGCTATAATTACAAACTGTTTTTAATTCTGTATTTTTTGTTATATCATAATTGTTATATCCCATTGTTATAAAGAACATTTCAGAACTACTTTTTGAATAATGCACAATACAGAGCAGTGAATCAGAACAGAGGTCATTTACATAACAGCTTAAAAATAAAAGTGGCTGGCCTTCTTTAAAGAAACAACATCACTTTAAAAATGTTGGATATTTTGTCAGTTCTTCTGTGTGCAGTTAATCCTAACATTTTCTGATTATTTCTGATAAGCTGATGCACACTAAAGAAGAACTAAAGAAGTCTGAAGAGGGTATTTAGTGACGGACTTTCTTAAAACCTTGTACCTTGTATCCTTCTGTTCTGCCTCATGTACCATCTCTACTGTTTGAGTGGGACTCGTTTTCAAACGCTCCATTAGAGGTACCTGTAAGACAAAGTCAAAATGAAAAAATCATTCAGATGTCGCTTACAGAATTAGTGTCACAGGTCAAGGGTCAGTGCAGGGGTCACTTTGCGAGCCAATGGAAAGGTCTAGTTGCAAAATTAATTTCCTCTTCCTTCTAAGAGCATTCTTAAAAGGAAACAATAGCTTTTGGTTTGGAACATCTAAACGGGCCGACCAAGTAGGCAGTGGTACAGTCTGTGAAAGCCAAGATCTTGGCACAATTTAAGTCTGGGACATTTTAATTTCAGTTCCTTGGCAACTGCTGTGTTTTGTTTTGTTTTGTTTTGCAGTATTATTATTACACTTTTATGTTTTGGCAAGGTTTTATAAACGTCTACAAACATACAATATATCATATAATATAGACTGTAGGGCTAAACTGGAGAATATGCAACGACCTATTAGTGTTTCTTCCTCATGTACTGTGGGAGATTTGCTTTTGAGTCTTGCTCATTGGCTCATTTTGAATTTGATTTCTGTAAAACTGGACTCTAACAATGTCTGTTGCAAATAGTGCTATACAAACTGCTTTGAAAGGAATTGCTTGTAATGTTTTCCTTTTTCTGATTTTGTGTTAATTCAGCAATGACTGCTGAGACACTTAGCTCAGTGTTGCTGTTTGTAAGACTCACTGGTGAGATTCACTAGAACGTTTTCACTGCTGAAGTGTATGTGTGTTTTTTCCTTTTTTTCCCATCAACCGTGTCAGCTGTAATCAAGCTGGCTGTCTCTCTGATATGCCCTGCCATGAGGGAATGTGATACGGGTTCCATTGCAGCTGACTGCTGCTTACTTACTTCAGCCTTCTGCTCAGTTACAGCCCTCTTTCACACACATGCACTTAGAAAGATTCAGATGAATGCTCCATATTGACTTTGACTTATGGACGATTGCACTCTTTAGGTAGTAATTCCAAATAACTGTCTATTGAGTGTCTTGGATCTACAGCTGGTCTAAATTCAATTATAAGATTAAATGAGAGATAGGCAGACATTGTTTTCCTTGCTATTCACTTAAATTCAATCTGCGTAATTCGATCATCGAGATGTAAACAAAGCCATCCAGAGTGTTTTGATATGAATTGGTTCATTGTAGAGGATATCAATGACAGTGTTTACTGTGGTCGTGACAGAAACAAGGGGTCTGGAGGTTTATATCACAAATATAGCCATTTTATTTACAATCCAAACACATG
Organism: Prochilodus magdalenae; assembly: GCA_024036415.1. Classification (NCBI taxonomy): domain Eukaryota; kingdom Metazoa; phylum Chordata; class Actinopteri; order Characiformes; family Prochilodontidae; genus Prochilodus; species Prochilodus magdalenae. Next base: position 233,387 of record JAMWET010006439.1, on the reverse strand, counting down.
TTTAAAGCTTTTACTTGCATTACTAAAAATGATATACTAGTGGTGGATCTGAATCTTATAATGCCCTGCATGTACCTCTCAGCCATGTATGGGTTTAGAGAAAAATACATATAAGAGCAAAATCGATCTCAAAATGTGTAAAAATCTAATAATAATATTGTCTTAAACATCAGGCAACTTATCTGTACCAATTTTATGTCATAACTTACTGCATGCTTATAGAGGGATTACAGTTATTTAAAGTTTTAGACATATGGTTACCATCACTACCACTGTAAATGATTCCTATTGTACGATTCTTATATGTTTTTAAGAATGGTGGATTTCACATTAAACAGTTATGAATGTTCTAAATATTTTGAAACCTCTGTAATATCTTTTTAGGCTACTCAAAAACTCACAAAGATACTTGCCTGATTGTGCGTGTCCATCGTTTTTAGGCAGGTGGTGTGTAAAGTGTAGAGAGACTTGGGGTCGCCTCACACAGGCAGGAGCGCTGCTCCTTACTAAAGTGCAGCCACCCTTTTCAGTACTCCTCCATTTGCCATTGTTCTTCAATTATGCAGCACATCTATGGTTTCTCCTTCCATGACTTCAAGTTTCCTGCTGTCTGTCCTCTGTGCAATTAGTATCTGTGAGTGATACAGTCTTTGCACTTGAATAAGTCATAAGAGTTTGTGCTGATGAGCGTGTCGTGTTCCTCTGTGTTTTGGATGTAAGAAACCATCTCGCTAGGTGACAGTCACTTTGGTAAGATGCTGATAGCTTGCACACCACCATCAAACCACCATCAAAACAGTGGGCTACTGCCTTGTCAGGTTACACCTACCTAGATTCATTAGCCAGTTCATAAGCCACCTGATATTAGATCTCCCATACACACTAAGGTCCAGACATATTCGGAATTTAACAGTTATTATTTTAGCTAGCTAGCACATAATATTGGGATTTGATTGAGCTTAAAATTAATTATGAGCTCAAAATGCAGACTTTTACTTTTAATTTGAGGGTCATTACATCCAAATTGAAGGAACAGTAGAAATTACTAATGATAAATTAAATTGGCTTTTTAATACAAGGTTAGTGTTCAGATCCTGCTTATGTTACTTTGTGTTTTGTCTTCAGTAAGTGAAATGCATGACCAATTGGATTGGTGTCAGGTGACTGACTTAGAGGTACATTCAGGTCATCGCACACCTGCACTATGAAGCACCATTGATCCATTTGTCTGGATCTAGGCTGTTCTAAATCTAGATGTGGTATAAATTGGATCATAAGCAGTACCTTCCTTTCCTCATACTCTTCTATAGTTAATATTTGTCTCATCTGTCCATAAGAATTCAGTCCAAAACTGCTCAGGCTTTGTCATTTTTTTTCTTGCCAAACTCTAATTGAGTCCTCTGGGTGCTCTGGTTTTGTCCCACAGTCCAAAGACATAGACTCAGGCGAGTTGGAGATGCTAAATTGCCCTTAGGTGTGAGTGAATGGGTTTTCACCACAGTTGTTTCAATTTGCTATGACGCTGCTTTGCTATGATTTGCAAATTCACATCCGCGTCTTTTTACAACGCTGGATATGCAGATTGGCTTGGGGTGTTTAATGCTGTAACCACTATATAAACTTATTCACGTTTAGGGTAGATTAAAGTGACATGTGAAGGATGTGGACTAAAACTTGTTTAACAAAAGAGCATGTCCATGGCTGTATCTAAATTGGCTCCTTAGGCTCCTGAGGCTAATTTTAGATAAAAGTTAGTAATAAAATGGTTAATTGTATAAGCTAATTGTGGTCTTAAACTATTCCTCAGAACATAACAAACACTCACTAACCCAGGTTTCCCAGGTTGGCTGTTTTTACTTTATTGTTTCTGTGTAGAAGCTGGTAACAAATGACCTACGTACTGCACACTACTAACTCCAAAAAGAAAATCTGACAGTCTCCGACGGTCAATCTGTCAGTTTAGAGGAGGGAAGAATGCCAGAGCAATAATAAGCTTTACTGATAAAGGATTGCAGCTTGTTTCGACTGTTAAAACTTCCTGGTTTATGTGGAATACATGGGTTAGATCATCAGGTTGTGCTTAATAAAAATATTTTTGTGTTTTTATTTATCCAGTGAAGTGACAACAGCATTCATTTAAATAAGTGAGCCCCGTCCAGAAATAAACTGTCAGACACACTAATAGCTGCCTAGTGTGCAGTAGAAATAGAAAATATAAACACATCACTGAAAAACAAGAGATGAAGCGTTTGTGATGGCCTCAGGAGCCTAAGGAGCCAATTTAGATACAGCCAAACAAACAAAGGCAGTGTATAAAGTTCAGACAGGCTCCTCTGTAGCAGAGTAAATAGGGCATGTGCTTGAGGAGTTCAATATTGAAGAGCAAACAGTAGCAACAACTGTCAGCAATGTAGCCAATTTGTCCAAAGAAGGTATCAAAAAATATTTTTTTAGTGTTAGTATTGATATTGAATTGAAAGTATTTTATAGATATAAAACATTTTCAAACAATACACAGTTTTATACACTGCGTAGGGAGACCCCAGAGTGCATGTCCTGGGCAAGAACAGCCCTGCTAAAGCTCCAATTACAGTCGAGCCCATATGCCCACAGACCCAAAAAAACCATTGGCTGCGGCAGCCTTGCAGTACAGGTCCACTAAGGTATGTAATCACTCTATTATGAGTCAATACATGCCTATTTCTTGTTTAAATTCTTAATTCTTCCTCTTAGGCCCCTAAAGTTAGCTTCAAGACCAGATAGCACCATCTAGTGGCAGATGCTTTTTACTATAAGGCCTAGCTAAGCCTCACGTTAGAATGGGACAAGTCCAAGAGTTCCCATTGATTTCAAAGGATTAGCTGAAGCTAATATCCAGTAGTGAGTGAGTCAGTAACCCAGCACATGCAGACTTCCTCTTGAAAGCCTTAGATCAAATGCTAACATAGCAGAGATTCAAAAGAAAGGTTTGGTTGAAAACATTTAAAGCATCAGTAATAAAGTAGTCCCCATCCATGTACTGCACTGCTTACCTTCCATAACAGTCAAGGCTACAGGCCCACACACCCATAGGGCCTTGCAACACCATTTAAAGTATCTAATCACTTTGTTATGACTCATTTCAAAATGTATTTTTGAATATAGATGCATATATATAATTACATATATAATTAAGTATATTTTAAAATCTATTACAATATAGTAATACATATATTTATCCATATACTGTACAGATTATATGAAAAGTGGCTTTTGTACTTTTACATTGCAATGTATTGAGCATTTTATTAACAATTTAACGTCTATATATATTTTAATACAGTTTTTGTCTTATATAAATCGTTTTATATTATACATTTTTTTCTTTTAATTGTATATTTTGCACTTATATTTTATATTTTATTGCACCCTAACACGACATTATTGAAATTAATAACAATACTGTGCTTCAAATAATATGTTAAAACTACCCTATCCAGCAGAATTGCAGTTTGTAAATGATTCTTTCTTTCTGAAAACAAAATTGTTTTCTTGAAACAAATTTTTTTGTTTTTTTTTTTTTAAAAAAATACATTTTTTTTACTTTGTTTTCTGGAACTAGAACGTGGGTTTGCAAACTCGCACCATTTGAAGCTATGGAGTAGTTATCCACTATACTGGCGTTACATATAAAAACTTAACTTTCACTGACATTGTACAAATCTAATAGGTAAAATTCAGATTCATAAAAACAATCACTGAATTGTACAAATAATATAGAGATTCAGATTCATAATAAAAATCACATACATTTTACTATTAACTAACATCAGAAAATGATCACATTCTGGATTTCACTGTTCAGTGACAAAAATAAAGCCCCTTAGAGTTTTATTGCAGAGGATTCTGGACCTGGAAGCTGATACACAACAGACTCTCAATTGAAGCATGCTAAAAGGAAAGGTTACATTGCATAAAAAGAATTAATTGATATAGATGTTAAGAGCTCCAAACGATTGTGCTCTGCTCCAGAACTAGAAACAATGACTGATTTTTACTGGTTAGTTTATCCAATCAGCTTCATTTTTCTTTTTCTATATATATATATTATTTGTAATATCTTCTCCTCTGTTCACATTAATCAAAAAAGCAAATAGGTGTACATTAATACACCCACAAGTGCTACTAAGGCAGTGCGGTGTCTGCTGCTGGGGTGTGATAGTACCCTTGTTTAAGTTTTGAGATTTAAATTGATTGGGTATTTGTCAGGAATCATTGCCTTATTTGCCCTTGGTGTTATGTTTGCACACAGACGTGTTAGTGCTGCATCCATGTTCTAAATGCTTGGTGAGGCCTGATCAGAATGATTTGTGTTCATTGGACTTTCTGGGTTTTGCCTGGCGTTAAGTCAGAAAGTTAGACCAAGTGACCTAATGCAGACACCATGTGAGTTTGAGCTTATTTATCCTCTATTTCTATAACGTTACTCACTCTGCCTGGCACCAGCTTCTGCAAGGCGCAGCAACGGTTATTAGTGCAGAAGCCCCTGTGTCCAGGCCATAACCAAAAGAAGCACTAGAGGGCATGGACACTGGCAGTAAGCTGGAAAAAAAAATGTAAGTGTCAACATTTAAGAGAGTAACAGTCTAACAGTAACGGGATACATGATATACACTATATTACCAAAAGTATTCACTCGCCCATGCAAATCATTGAATTCAGGTGTTTCAATCACTTCCATGGCCGCAGATGTATAAAACTAAGCACCTATGGCATGCAGACTGCTTCTACACACATTTGTGAAAGGGTTGAATTGTGCTCTCAGGAGCTCATTCCACCTGTCCAAGTCTTGTGTATTCCCTCTGATAGGATTTTCACAATCGACTGTCAGTGGTATTATAACAAAGTGGAAGCGATTGGAAACGACAGCAATTCATCCACAAAGTGGTAGATCATGTAAAGTGACAGAACGGGGTCAACAGTGCATAGAGTTTCATGGAAAGGGTTTCAGTTGTCGAGCAGCTGTGTCCAAGCCTTACATCTCCAAGCACAATGCAAAGTGTTAAATGCAGTGGTGTAAAGCATGTTGGCACTGGACTCTCGAGCAGTGGAGACATGTTCTCTGGAGTGAGGAATCACGTTTCTCTGTCTGGCAATCCGATGGACGGGTCTGGGTTTGGCGGTTGTCAGAAGAAAAGTACTTGTCTGACTGCATTGTGCCAAGTGTAAAGTTTGAGAGAGGGGGTTATGGTGTGGGGTTGTTTTTCAGGAATTGGACTCGGGCCCTTAGTTCCAGGGCAAGGAACTCTTAATTCCTCAGTAGACCAAAAGATTTTGGACAATTTCATGGTCCCAATATAGTGGGAACAGTTTGGGGATGCCCCCTTCTTTTTCCAACATGACAGGGCACCAGTGCACCAAGCAAGGTGAATGAGTTGGGTGTGAAAGAACTGGCCTGCAGTTCTGACCAGAACCTGATATAACACCTTTGACCTCATAAATTGTACTTCTGGAAGAATAGCCAAAAAGTAAATAAATAAAACATTCCCATAAACACATTCCTAAACCTTGTGGAAAGTCTTCCCAGAACAGTTGAAGCCGTTATAGCTGCAAAGGGTGAGCGGACATCATGTTAAACCCTATGGATTAGAAATGGCTTGTCACTCAAGTTCATATCTGTGTGAAGGCAGGCGAGTGAATACTTTTGGCAATAGCGTATCTGATATACAAACACATACGCTATTGCCAAAAGTTTCACTGTGCATGATTTAAATGCTATTGTGATGATGTCAAGGCGCCAGACACATCACTAAATCTCCTACACTTGGGTATTGTTCAGTCCATGTTATTTGTCTAGAGTCTTTGTGTCGTGTCTGTGTTGAGTCTTGTAATGTGATGAATATGTATGAACTGCTGTCCCATGCTCTTTTAGGTAACCCCCAGCAATGGTATGCTCCGTGTAGTGGTAGGGGTGTATGGGGTATAAAAGAGGCATGGGAGGAAAATGGCGGTAAGTCGGGCTAAAGTGCAGCTAGGTGCACGCTCTGGACGAGGTACCTTTTATAGGTCAACAGGGACCTGACAGCCATCTTGTTTTATGTTAAACACGTGTGACACCAAATAAATTCTTTAAACAACATAGCTTGGACTGTCTCCGAATTCCTTGTGGCTGCCTCATAACATCAGCCACTCGCGACCACACCACCTCAGCTATTTTTACTGAAATCACATTGTGGATAAATGTGGTTGCAGACTGTGTCTGTGTAACCCAGCTCGAACAAACATGAGTGATAAATATGATTAAAATGATTCGGCTCACCACAGCTGCAGCATGTCTGACCATGAACTGGACAGGTCTGGACTCTTGTTTTGTGAGACCTTGATCTGCAGTAGCTCAAGTTATTCATAGCAACTAGTGTGGTGCTTCATGAGCAGTGTTCACCTTGACTACAAGTTGTGTTTCGGAACCATATAACCAGCAAGCCCATAATGTAGGAGGTTGCCAGGTAGAGTAAATAAGATCTCATTCCCTGGTGGGTGCCAAAAACGTTATCACAGACCTACAAAAAGAAGGATAAAACCATAAATGTGTAGTGATGACAAAATATCCATTTTCACCTATACAACATTTTAATGACCAACCAACAAATTATTCACTCCAAATATGAAACAACTAAAGTTATTTTACTGGCACTGTTGCGGTTTATGAAGTCATGAAGAAAGAAGGAGGACATTTCAATAACAAACAAACTCTTGCACCTTGATGACACTGTCGCCTTACAGCAAGAGGGGGCTGGGTCCCGGTTGAGGCGTCCAGTTGTGAAAAGAATCAAAACCCAATCAAAGGATTCAAACCCAGACCCTTCTTGATGTAAGGTGACGGTGTCATCAGGCTGCAAGAGTTAGTTTGTTATGGCCAAAATAGTTGGTATCCTTCTGTTAAAGAAAGAACAAACCCACAATGGTCACGATAATTGTTAAACTAATAATGTTAGACTAAAGGTGTGTCCTGTAATGAGCATCACAGGTTTTATGTGTGTATGTCTATATGACCATCTCCAAGCAGCTTGATGCTCCTGTTACTACAGTAACACATATTGTTCAGATGACAAAGTTTAGGCAACCTGATAATGATAATACTAATACCCAGACATACCAACAGTTGTAATGTAAATTGATGATAAAATGTTATTACCTTCTGGATGACTTGGTGAGGCTCATACTAGCCACCATGATTATGGCAAGGCAACATGACTTATTGGAGTTTGAATGAGGCATTACAGTAAAAGTAATTGGGCTCATTTCAGGTGAATGTGCCAGCCACACCATTTGTCACAACTCTCCCTCGAACAAGCTCTGTGCAATTTGAGTCCGATGGCATGGTGCACTAACCTGTACTTTGGGGTACATGAAGTCTATGAAGGGCTGCAAATGGCCATCAAACAGTGAAATGTAGTAGGCAACAGTCAATAACGTGTTTAGGTGGATATAAGACCTCCTGGTCAACTAATAACCTTCTGTGTGGGAACTACCATCATCAAAGGTAGTCCAGTACAAAACTGTGATACTCTACTGTTAAAAGTAGAGTCCAATGCACAGCTAGACGATGTTAAGCCATGAATTAAAAAGCATCCTCGAGTCACCTGCTCGCAGAAAGTTAGGGGCTTTGGACACATGCTAACTTTATGACTCAAAGCTAGGCAAAACCCAGACAGTGCAGACAACACAAATCTTTCCCTTCAGACTTCACCAAACATTTACAGCATAGCTAAACACAGAGAATGCAGATGTAGCACTAATAAGCCTGTGTGGAAAAATAACATCAGCAGTATGGTGTTATTCATTGTGAAGAAGGCAGGTACAGTCAAGTTTTTTTTTAATCAGGTTTTAATAGCTATTGGTTTATGAAATCATTTGAACTGAGTACCGCACATTAGTATTCTCCACATGTCTCCTCCACAAGCAATAGAAAAAACACAAAAAAAGCCAGGAGGTGGTTAAATGCTTACAATAAGTTGTAAAGAAAGAGGCAGACAACTAAATGTTTTGGATTTTGAAGACGGAGACAGGGAATTTGAAGAAACAGTCGAAGGTCCATGTTAGTAGTTACTGCTGTATGTGGTCCAATCTGTAAACCGTAGTATGCTACAAGAATGTAGTAGTAAAAGGATGTACCTGAAAAGCATCAATTACTACAAATGATAAAGTCTACATTACACTGACAACAGAATGTGTCAAGTCTAATTTGGGGTCAAAAAAATCATCTCCAAGTGCAGAGGCATACAGTACAGTTTTATTTGACAGAGAAACCCATAGTGAAGAAGTTGTGTTGGTCATATCCACCTTGCATGAACAGTTTTTCTCAGTGGGCTGTAAGCTCTCTGTGTATGGGCTGAAACAAAAGCAGAAGGGCGTTGTTATAGCCAGGGGTGCTGTGGTGTGGTAGAGGGGCTGCTGTAGGGTGGTTTGGGGTAGGGGGGTAGTACAGGCTGGGCAGGTGGGCTGTCTGTGAGTGGCATGGTGGAAAGGTGAAGGTAAACCGGGGGGCTGGGCGCACTTGGCACAGTTGGAGCCGTTGGTGTGGGCACTCTCTGCAGAACCACATGGGGGTACACCTGACTCTCAGTACGGTATAGGCCAGGCAGAGGGCCAGTAAGCAGGTTCTCCTGGCTCCTGCCATAAACACACACACACACACACACACACACACACACACACACACACACACACACACACACAAATACACACAAGATTAATTACATTAAATTCCTTTTTATTTATAAATAAACAAAATTTGCATTATTTATTTGCAGTCATTATCACAAGGCAGCTTTTCAGAATTTGAGATCTAAAGCCCTGAGTAAGTTTCCAAACAAATTCTAAGGGACCAATGTCCCAATGCACTGGTTTCAGTTGATTCGACTGAATTAAGTAAATTAACCGGTGTAGCAGAAACATTAGAGCTGGGAAATGATCAGACTGTGCTAGAAGCTGTCCATTCAGGACCCAAGCTGGACACACCTGTGGTAGACAATTCTTTAAAACTTTCACCTCTGATAGCCATGGTTCTCATAGCCTGCGAGGCCCCCCATATACAAGGGGCTGTCAAGAGTAAGACGTGGCTCCGGACGCTGGGACAAGTGGTAGATTTTTGGAGGAGGAAATGCCTCCCAGTCTCCCTCCTCTCTCTCCAACCAACACTCACTCCTACGACTGAACTGACACTTATCTCTCCTCCTGCAAGCGATAAAGGAACAAAGCCATCATCATTAACACCACAAACAAAATCTACCATTTATTGTTAGTTCATATACAATACGTTGCCAAAAGTGGGCGATTGGAACATCCATATGTGGTTGCTGAACATCTTTAAAAACATAGTTAAAAAAAATTTGATCCTTTGCTGCTATAACAGCTTCCACATTGAAATTGACTTCAATACAGTCACAAGAGCATCAGTGGAGCTTGTGTATGAATGTTGAGTGGCCTTGCTCATTTGTGATAGATTATTCCTTTTGAATAACAACCCAACACTGACCTTGAAATGGCATCTAAGAATCTCCTGAGCAGAAGAGGCAAGGTCAACATGGCATTTTAAAAATGGTTTTGAAATGGGCACTCCCACTGTCCATTAATATACTATAGCTTTAGAGGTTTAGAGGTGCTTGTAGCTTTATCACATCATGCTCTATAATTCTGTGGTTACATGTTTATTCTGATGCCAAATGTGACGGTGATGCTTGTAGATAATATGACAGACGACAGCTCTTTTTATTTAGTCTTTTTAGAAGAGGACAAGGCCAAAGAATTTTCTAAAATGGCTCAGGTGTGCCTTTAACTTTAGACCGAAATTAGTCCGAAATAAATAGAAGTGAAAGGAGACCTTCAATTGAGCGAGCAGCTTGATTGACACACTGTAGAATATAAAAGTTGGTGGCCTGGAAACCTTGACACGCACCTGCTTCTGCCTCCCCTCCGCTCTCCTCTGTCCTTGCTTATGCGTTCCTGTAGACAGCAGATAATGAAGGACACGGACATGGCGAGGATGACGATGCCACTCACCACTGATGCCAGCACAGCTACTCGGAGGCCGTGGTCCTCTGGTTTGGGGATGGCTACATAGCACAGAGAATTCAGAACATTAGTAGATTAAGACTTAAAAACATGAATTTACAAGATATATGTTTGATTTTTATCATTTTTTTATTTTCTGGCATTTTTTACATCAAAATAACTGGAAATTCAAATATGTTAGGAATTGAACGTTACAGTAACTAATTGTGTCGTAATGATTTTCATAACAAGAATTCCTAAAGCCGTTACAGATTATTAAAATTTTATTAACCTTGTGTACATTATGCTTGTGCCCTTCCTACTGGACAACCTATAAGTTAACAGAGCACCATGCTAAAAGACCAGGCCAGTCTGCACTCAGACCAGCGTTTCCTGAACTTCCAGTAAGATGACACACCCAAAAGGCACTTCAATTGTCCAGTCCTCAGTGCTGTGCTTATTGATGTTCTGTTTTTGAAAATATGATTTAAGATTAATTGTTGCAGTCAGATTTATGTTCCAGCTCTGCTCGTTCTGCACAAAAGAGCTTCCACTGAGTTTCAGTACACTTGTGTGGTCTCTTTAAGAGAATGTGATGTATCTGGACTTCCTGTTATGCATATATTAAACCAACATATTATTTAACGTTCAACTTTTTTATGTGCTGTAAATTGCTTTTATTAAAACTCGCCTTGTATATGACTCAATATTGTTACAAGCATGCAGATCACTAGATGTCTCATAAATGAACTCTCAGATAGGAATTATTGTTTGTGCTCAAACTACACTGTCTGACATTAATATCTATGTATATAATTAATTAAATACTATATAACCCCTTACAGTGTAACATAATTATATTATTATGTGTGCATCGTACATTTTAACAATGATGCAATGTATTTCAAATAATACAACAATACAATGATAATAATTGTATTTTACAGTTGTAGTTTTTACTATCAGTAGCCCATCTCTTAGTGGTGTTCAGCAGACTTGAGTAGCAACGCAATACTTGATAGCCAAAATACAAAAAAGGCAAAGGCATTCCACTATAGTTACAGAGAAAAAGGTAAAAGTATTTTCACAACCTAAACTTTCACTTGTATGTAGCATTTGCTTATACCCCTCATTATGTTCTGCTAGCAGCTCTATAGGATATGATAGGCAAGCTAATAGTGTTTCTCATATTTGTTTTATACTACCTATGGCAGTTTTTCTTAGGTATAGAAATTGTCAACGCGAGTATGCAATATCATAGTAAGCAACACTATGGAGCCATCTACAACCATCCTCTCATTTTGCACACACGTTATTTACATATTTAAAAAAGTATATCTACTACATATCTAATACAGACATTCCATTACCAAACAAATAGAGTATCTTTAGCGCTGAACTAACACAGGTTGAAAAAGGGTCATAAAGGGTGGTGATATTTTAAAGAGCCTGCACTTGATGTAGAAAAAAGAGCCAAATCTGAATGGATTGTTGATTGTAATCTAGGCACCGCAAAAAAAAAAAAAACTGACTGGGTGTTCTTATTTCACAGGTTATGGGTTGGTAGGCACTCCAGATACCCAAATGTTTGGCATAGGACTTTAAGAAAGTGTTCAGAATCTTCATATGATGTCCCCTTTAACATACTACAAGTTTGCCTACAGGTTGAAAACTCACTCTACACTGTAAAAAGAATACTCATGTGTAAAAAATGTGCATGGGTAATTGAGAATATATCATGATGTACAAACTGTAACACTCACCTTCACACACAGGAAGGAGGTGGCTCCAGTGAGCAGTGCCCCCCTGCAGGACACAGGTAATCTTCTCACTGCCCACCAGCTGGAAGCCCTTGCGGCACCAGAAGGCCAGTACGGTACCCAAAGATACTCCTGTACCCTTCTCCACTGAAAACGAACCTCGCCATGGGGGGAGCAGGGACACACACATCGCATCTGACACACCAAACACAAACAGTTTTACACAAAGAAAGTTAACAATACCTACTAATTTGTTACCATTTATATACCAATTACTCTATACCAATAACACACACACACACACACACACATACACATACACACACACACATACACACACATACACACTTAAAACTGTGATTTCTTTAGACAGTTACAGTCATGGCTGAAAGTGTTGGCACTTCTGAAATTTCTCCAGAAAAAGAAGTATATCTCCCAGAAAATCATGCGACACAGATAAGCTGGAAAAGTTTAGATTTATATATAGGAATGATTATCCTTCATGAATGTAAGCTGAAAATAGCAAAAAGTACTTGACCAGACCATCTCCTCCTCACCCTAGCTATATCCTCAGAGGTTAAATGGGTCTTCTGTAGAAAAGCTACTGTGACTTTCAACACTCATGACGTTCTTTAGCATTCTTTGTTTAGTCCTTTAAATTCCAAGAGGTGAAATGAAGTTTAGAAAAATAGCAAAAATGAACATACATAAACAAAAAATGACAAGAAAAGTATGACACAGATAACCTGGCCTGTAAAACCCATCATAGGGAACCCCTAAGAGCCTATGACAATCAGCCCATGTTAATCAGTAGAAACAAAAAAAAAATGTTTTAGCTAAATTGCCACAGAAGATACCATAAATCAAACCTGTGACAGTAATATGGTTTTTGTAATGTCCATGTACAGTTAGTATTGGCTATTATTGTTCATTTATGTCCACAAGGTAATGTATGGAACATACATATTGCGGGAAAGCGCTCCTCAAAAATGTGCTACAGAGTTAGCATTACATTCTCTGCACTTTCTGTTTCTCATGATCCAAATAACCCCCAATACAGAAAAAAAATATTTGGTCTGAGGTGGTCAGTTCATTGTTCTGCGAATACATACAAAAATCCTTTTTTCAGTAACAGCTGTTTGACGGACGCACGTCTTTTCAGAACAATAGTGTTGGTTTGTCAGCTCACAGTGAAAGTACACACTTACCCTTCCTTATGCGATTATTTTTATGTCATATCTCCCCAAAAACATTTAAAAATTAATAACTTTAATAATTGGTTTGGTTGAACATTGAATAAATGAAGGGTGGCATTTGACAAGTGCACAGTACTGTCCCTTCAAAAATAAATACAATTTCCTATTCATTATTTCTTATTGGTCTGTTTTCTCACACAGTATCCTCTCTTCTCATTCTCACTGTTCTTCTTTCAGCACCTCCCACACAACACTTTTCACTGTCAACATAAGATCAGGCTCCCATCAACTGTGAATTGAAGCTGAGCTGGTAGACAGAGTACATCGGAGAGTGTTTATTTTTCTCACCAGCATGTGTGTATGTGTGTGTGTACACTGTGTCTTAGCAAAAAGTCAATCGTACAGAGCAACTGGTGAGGTGATAAACCGTTTGTCAGTTTCTCTAAGCCAGGTTTAACTGGCATGGCAATACCCACTTACACCAAAGCCTACTGCTGATGCCACAACTTGATGCCACAGTATTCTCTGTTCTCCCCTCTCATCCTCCCCTTGCTCTATTGCGCTCTTATGCCATTCCACTCGGCCTGCCCTTTGTGATGTTGCCAGAGAGGTTCTCTCAGAATAGAATGTGATTAAATAAAGATTAGGGTGGCACATTAAAAATTCATCCCCCCCACAAGGTCCCCATGGTTGTATGACAGGTCCAGTATACTACTGCCCCTAAACACAGAGGCCAATGTTTAACTTAAATTCACTCTCTCCTACTTCCTCGAACTCCAGACAGCTGCACTTGCTCCAATGCATTTCCCTTATATTTCAGTAGTTTTTAAAAATGACATTGTAATGTATATTATATTGTAGTATGCCCATTTATACCACTAAAATCGTCTGTCCTGTGTCTTACTAATTAAGTGATTTGTTTAAGCATCACAATAATGTGCACAGCATGTAAGTCTTTGTGTGTGTGTGTGTGTGTGTGTGTGTACAGCTGAGAGGTGCATGATATCTAAAGAACCCAAAATCTTCTGTGTTAAAAACCTCAAGTGTGCTTCGTAGAAGGCCACGCTCAGCTCTGAATGCTTACTGTACTAAAGTACTCTAGAAGGCAAGTTTGACCAGTGAGTGCTGCAACAGCGATAAGGAATTGACACCCTGCCAACATTGCGTATGCTGCCTGCCACTAGTGTACGGCAAGAAAGCCCGCTTTGTTTCGCTATTGGGGGACATACATTTTTACGTAATTACTGTAATTGAGATGGTTTACAGCAGATATCACAACCCTACTGCAGTGTCTCAGCAGCAAACCTCATGGTCACCAGGGCACGCTTAACAACTGCTGGCTATAACTCTTCGATTATATTTTCTTTTTTACCATTATGATGTCACTGGACACTCTGGACTCCAACTTTTGGCATTGTGCCACAGTCTGACCACTAATTTGCTGCTAACATTGGAGCATTTAAAATATTTGCACTCAACATACAGAAAGCAGTTGCACCTGGAAGTAATGAGTTGATTGGAATGAAACTTGGTGGGTAGGTTAGACATCATAAAACCTGCGAATGATTCAGGTTTCACTTTCCGCCATGCATGTGGCATCAGCAAGGATGGGCCTTATTGCTGTATCTGACTGACCCAACAGCCACAACTACAGACATTCAGAGATCGGTAATGTCCTGCATGAGTGGTGCATCCTGTAAATGCCAGCACCACTGGCAGATGGCTGCACTAGCAAGACTACATGCATGCATACTGTTACAACAACTGCCCCTGGCAGCACGTCAAGAGTCTCCAAGCACTGCAATGGTGTCGTGCCAGACCCTCATGGAGTGACTCTGAATGGCAGCAGGTCCTCTTCAGTGACATGTTCAGTGGAGACATACAATGAGTCCATGTGTGGAGGCACTGTGGTCAGCACCAAGATGAACAGTTTCTTGTCACACATTTAGAAGGCCTGCTGTCATGGTGTGAGGTGCAATTTCGTACAATGCCAGACAATCTTTGATCCTCATTTCTTTGAAGTAATGAACTTTGACAGCCCAACATTACATTAATGATATCCTTCAACCAGCGGCCCTACCTTTTCTGAACACACACCCTAGTGCACTATTCCAACGCTCATCTGCATGCTGCTTTAGTCTTAAGAGCTTGCCTTCAAAACACAGGTGCAGATGTGGCTAGCCACATCACCAGATCTATCCCCGATTGTGTGAGAAGCTATTGGACATACTATTAACACTCCACCCCCACCGCAAAATCTACAGAAACTGCGTGAGTATATAGTCAAGCTGCAGAAATGGATTATTACAGGACAGCTTTAGGAACCTCTACAACTCCAGGCCGACACGTCTGTTGCTTTAGCCATACATAGTCCAATGCCATACTGAGATACACTTCTCCTGTATGTCTAGCTCAATATATATTTTCCATATCAGTCAGCTATTTCAGCCATTGATTACATATATCATATTTACACCAACCACACATCATTCAAGTCATTCAACACACAATCACTCCACAACTCTCACACCATACCCTTAATGCACTCATTGCGGGCTGTGGCTGCCAAACATCTGAGTAATTGTTTCTAACCACCATTACATTTACATTTATATTAAAGGCATTTAGCAAAACTCTTATCCTGAGCGACTTTCAACTGTGCTTAGTGTTATATCAGAGAAAGTTTCTAGCTAGTAAAAGAAGGTTATAGTCTAAAACTTGTCTTGAGCTCAGTCAAATCTTGAGCTCCACCAGGGCTAAAGACTTTGAATGTAAAACTAAAGGATGTAAAGTTTCTCCTGTTTAGTGTGGTTACACAAATCAGCACCATATTTCGACTGTGGTCTGCATCAATAAGCAAGTCCGAATGGGTAGATAACTGGACTACTGCAATATTCAGGCACATTTTGGAGGCTTTTCTGTTGTATTAAAACATATCCATCAGCATAGCAGCAGCTTTGATCTACCAAGAAGCATTTTATTCCCAGAAATTTTCACCATTAAGCTTTTAAGGAGATTGTGTTTGTGATTGTTTGTACCTGCACGTGAAATTAAACACTAAATGTATGAGTCCATGTTTTTACAGTGGATGCGTGTGTGTGCATGAGAAGAGATTCTGCTCGTATATGTGCAGGCTGTATGCTGATAGCAATCCCAGAGATTAGCTTTGTTAAAGTAGTTAAGCTTGTTAGGAACTTCCCAGTAGCTGGTGGTATGTGAGCTATTCAGCAAAGCTATTTATTCCACCAAGTAGGCTGACTGAACTTCAAATGAATATCGGCTGTGTTATTACTTTCTAAACTTGGACAATACAAAGATAAACCTTCAGTGTGGATATAATACTTGCATATTATATATATCCATCAGCATAGCAGCTGCTCTATATACTTGCAAGTCATTATAGCACTATTAAAAATATAAAACATGTTGCTTTAAAATAGTCAACTAGCCAACACTGTAAGGTCATTTTTGTACAGCTAATACCTTTTTCTATGTGTGGGCTCTAGGCAATGCATTTATGCACTATACCTTTGCCCTAGCTTAGTTTGTATTTACTTAGCATCTTCATGTTTCAGTTAAATTTCAAATGCTCAGACGCATAAAATTATGATACATAATGTACTTGAAGACCTTTTCTGGAAATGTGCACAGTAAATAAAACTCCAACCAAATCTCAGTTACAGACATCACCTAAAGCTACTTTATAGAATTGAAGGTCTATATACTTAGGGAGTCCCGGACAAACACTGAGAGGAACCACTACTTAAAAGATCAAGTTAAGATTCAATGATAATGGCATTAATTAGAGGTCTCTAAAAAACGAAGGTGAAGCCAAACAAATTCATTTTTTTAAAAGAACACCCTTTTCCACAGTGTTTCATTAATTATGCCACTTTTTTTACCACTACATAGAATAAATAGGCTAAAACCCAGACAGCAAGTGGATGTGGACCACATCTGGCAAAGATATGGCACTGCTGGCCTGCGAGCCAAAGATGTCCAACATATTTACAACATAACAGATCTGATCCACTTCTGGCACAGATACAGCAGAGTTGTGCCCTAATGTGCCCCACATTTTGCTACCGAGAGGAATCCACCCAAGTGCTGTCAACCCTTCTGGCAACTGGGCCAGATGAAAACGGGGAATATGGGCTAGATTTTTGCAAGAACATTTTTGCTGTGTGGGATGTGTCTTGGTCTTGGTTTTCAAAGATAATAAATATTACTAAACTGCAGTTTAAACAAACTTACTGAACACTAAGCATTAGAACATCCCAGCAGACATGTCTACAAAGCACAATATGACAAAAACACATCCCAGTCAACATGTTTGCTGCATTCACAAAGAGCGCCTCACTCCACGCTGTCTGCAACTTTATCATGTGGTAGTAAAATTGGGGTTTGCATGTCTTAAAAGGAGGACACAGGCATGTACACCAAGAGAAAGAGCAAGAGAGAAAAATTATGTATGTACCTGTGAGTGAGAAAGCGAGCTAGAGAGAGAGTGTGTGCGCCCTTAGAAGCTGCTGTCTGTCTGTCTTGCTGTAAAGCCTGTTAAAGCTAATAGCTCTGTTCTGTTATTTACCCTGTCTAGAGTTCTGTTTGGCTTGAATGCTTAAAAAAATATAAAAATAAAAGCTGGGAAATGTAGCATGCACCAGTGTGATTCACAGTGGAAGAATAAAGCATTACAGTGGGTATTAGCCTAGAGCAGTTGGCTCTAACCTTGAAACTAGAAAATTCCACTCTGGTTCCTGTTTACATCCATGAACTAGAAGAAATCAACAGCATCATTAAAAACATAATTCCTTAGTATAAATGATCCAGTCTTTTTGACCCAACAACAAAAGTGTTTTTATTTGCCATTTTTGGCTGAATAATTTCAGTGCATTTCTAGTATTAATTGACTATTGTGAATTCTGGTAAAAAATCACTTTGCATTAGTGCTCACCTGTGTAGTTACTAGCAGGTGATACTGTGCTGCTCCCCTCATCAGCAGGCAAGGCAGTAGTCCTCAGAAGGATGGGACTGATTGAAAAGACCCCTGTTGGTGACAGTGCCCAGGTAAGACACCATGTGGTAGTGCAAAGAAGAGGCCATAAAAGCCCTGTGCTCCAGACCCTCTCTAACATAGCAGAGCACTGTGGGTCACAAAAAGAAAGAAGTCAAGAGTGGCCACTTTCTCATGTCCAGATAGAGACGCCTTCGGTCCTTAATAGGTCACTGTCTGTTACTCCCCTGTGGTTACTCCACTTCAGTTGCTACCCGAAGACTTAAGGGAGACTTAAAGGAGACTTCGCAATTGCTTCTTTTCCCAAGCAGAGACTGGCATCACTGTGCTGGGTCCATTTTGTCTGACCGTAGCCCCCCAGCCTCTATTAAGCTGCTTGTCGCTTCGGTCTTGCTGCTCTGCTGCTGGCGCATATGAAATAACACAGTAAGCTGTGGACCAATCACTTATGTACTCCTAAACCCTTACTTTAACTTGCTGTTCTCTCTCTCCTTCTTTCTCTCTCTCTCTCTCACACAAACACTCCTACCCTCTATCACACACTCGCATACACTTTTTCCTCTCTCTCTTACGCTCTCTCTCGCTCTCTCTCACTCTCTCTCTTTCATATACACACACACACACACACATACTCTCCTCCTGACTCTCTCACACACAAACTCTTCCTCTCACACTCTTATTCTTGTCATTAGGGCTATCTGAATGTCACCACAGAAAGAAACTCACATCTCATGGTCACATCAGCTAGAGGAATTCTAAAAAAAAAGCAGAAGCCACCAAAGTAGCCTTGTTTACAAAGTGTACATCTCTGAGAGGGAGTGTTTATGTTTAAAATATTTATAATATTGCCACATACCGTCTCCTCTACTTTTAAGTGGCATTACATGTAGGCTCTTATCTGCGTGCTGGACTGACATTAAAGTTGGGACAATTTTAGATTCACTCTTAAATGATTTAGTAGGACTGACTATCTTGACCGACAAGTGCTGCCCCACTTCTCTATTTACTGCATGTATATAGCATGTTGGAGTGTGAAGATCCTTTCATTCCCTGCCATTTATTTTCTGTCTCTCGTTCTCAGTGTATGTGTTGTATTCTCTGTGAGCTTGGAGGAGGCAGTGATGTTGGTGACAGACTCCACTCTCTTTGCCCCTTTGTCTTTCCAGAGAGAGGATTGTGAGAACAGCTTCTTTCTGAAAATTTCTCTCCCCTCTGTTATTTTTTTTCTTTGCTTGTCTGTGTGCATTTACAGATGCACTGGATCATCGCCACTAACACTTCTCGCCTCAAAAGCAGCCATCCACTCAGTCTGTGCCGTTAATCAAACGGTTTGTCTACTCAAGCTCAGTAATACTCATAGATCCAACCGCCCTCCAGGCTGTATTCTCTGCTGCATTCTAACATAAAAAAAAACAAAACTACAGCACGTCTCAGAACCGTTTTCAAACCATCTAGCTGACATTTTCTTGCAATGCAAATGCCATTATCATACTTACAGTTGAAATTAACGTGTGGATGAGAGGAGCTAGTACTACTAGGAGAAAAGTACACCTTAATTTTCTAAAGCACTCAGCCTGCTCCTCAGGTACAGTGTTAGGCTTGCTGTAAGTGGTGCTGACAGGGTTAGTTCACTGCTAAGATCTAAAGAGGTTTAAGTGTGACTTAGGAAACTTTGATTGGTTATGTAATGCTACAATGGGCAGTTTTCAGCACAGACAGCTTAGACAGCACACACACACACACTTCTTTTGTGGCGTATTACTGTAGCAGGGTTAATAGCCAACTATAAATTATTGTCTGTGACCAAAAAAGGCTAAAAAAAACAGAGAGAGGGGAGAAAAAAAAATTTCATTATAGGATAGGCTGAGTATACAGGGAGTAAGAAACACCAACTGCTCCACCTTAACTTTACTGATCAGAGATCATATTTCTTCCTCATGGACTTATGGAAGTACCCTGGTGACAATGACAGCACAAACAAGCAGGCATTCCACTCTGGCCTAAACTGGTACAGTTGGCGAAATCCTGCTTTGTGAAATACCCCCAGCAATGCTGGCCTATGCCAGTTACGCTGATCATCGCGTTTTATTTAGTCTCTCCGTGTTAAAAATGCATTAAGACGCGCTCACACAGGCGAGTCTCTTCATAAGTCGTTTTCCCAGATGAATAGTTTGGTGTTTCAAAAGTGAACGACTAGGATTTAG
This sequence comes from Prochilodus magdalenae, assembly GCA_024036415.1. Classification (NCBI taxonomy): domain Eukaryota; kingdom Metazoa; phylum Chordata; class Actinopteri; order Characiformes; family Prochilodontidae; genus Prochilodus; species Prochilodus magdalenae. The sequence continues at coordinate 213,181 of JAMWET010006439.1, read as the reverse complement.
CCCATGTTACACAACACACGGGTGGTAAAAACTGCTGTGGGTTTTCGGTCGGCCATGTTGTGTCGCAGCGCCTCATGTGACACCGCTTTACAGATCAGTGTGAAATAAAACCTGATTTATCTCCAAAATCTTTTCTGGTATTGCTTCAGGATACCACTAGGTGGCAGTTTACGACCATGTTTAACTTGGAGGCCCAGCGCGAAGACCGAGCCTAATCTGTTGTTACCGAGTCGGTCTGTATGTAAAAAGCAGGAGGACGCACTTAATGCTGTAACGGGCTGTGTAGTAAACAAATCAGGAGTGAACTGTTTGTTTTCAGGGCCGAAGAAAACGCTTCAGCTCACTGTGGTTATTTCCCATCGGTCATTTAGTGGCTCAGCGTTTGGTGCAGATGTCTTTATTTTCTGCTTCTACACGCTAAGAGAATTGTCCCGTATAATTCGGCATGTCGTCTCACCTCTACGGTCGACTACGGATTCGTTCCGTGCCTCCAGACTGTGGACTCATACCGAAACAAGCGGGCTTTGTCCGAATACAGGTGTGGAAAAAAAATGACCTGCTCTGTTTCTAAAGCCCATTCATTCTGAAAGGTGCAAGCCAAAGGGGCGGAGTTAGGGCGTGGCTTGGAGAATAAGCGCACTTGCAGAGCTTTAAATTTGAAGAGCTGCTTAGAAAAAGTTTTTGTCTTAAGTTTAACAAAGACTGCTCATTTTACTTTTACCACTAACCATATAGGACCTTTTTATAACTGACTTTATAACTGACTAACTCTGAGAAAATGGCGAGACAAATGGGCATTAACAGGAGGTAAAAAGGAGTCATCTTTTCTATCACTCATCTATTTCTTTTCTGTCTTTTCGTGTGACTGATAAAGGAAGGATCTCTATACCAAAGGAAAACGTAATTGCACTGACTGCTCATGCCAAATAGAAACTTCTAGGAAAATACCAGCTTTAAGCTTTAGAAGCCATACAGAAAGGGAAATGCTTGCCTTTGTAGTATCCTAATTTACAGCCACAAAGTACAGAGGTTCGCCAAGGTACAAACAGAAGGAGAACCATTCAGAGCTGATTTGTGCACAGCCCACTAACTGCAACCTTGGACGCCCGGGGGAAAACAACAAGAAGAAAAAAGAAATAAGAATACGCTAAAAAAAAAAAAAGAAAGTCAGATGAGGCTGGAGACTGCTAGAATGGACCTCTTCAGAAGATTATGGGTGGCTCGGAAGCTGATTCTCGTGGTGATGATCCCGCTGTCTCTACTGCCTCTGCCCCTCATCCACCCGAGCAGTGTAAGTACCTCAGTCTTTCATGTTTTGGATTTTGTGTTTGTTCAGAGAGCTTTAGATGCTCCTTTTACAACTATGCATAGAATAAAACTGAAACAGCAGACATATAAAATACATACATATAAATCTAAAGAGTTCATAGACTTTAGAGCTGTTTTATAATATTTAAAACAATTTGTGCCCCCGAGATGTAAGTGTTGGATCCACAAGTGTTGAAGTAGCTAGAACGGCACTGAGGCTTCTTAGCATATCCTGAATTGATCATCATGATAACTTCCGTATAATGTGATTCCATTTTTGTGATAGTTCTGGTCTGAAATAAAGTTACAAAGGTTTGAAAATGAGAGATGTGAGCAACAGCGAAGCAATACCTTTACTATCAAATAAGTTAGTACGCACTTCTAGAAGCATCCAATCAGTTTGAGTGGCTGTCTTGTATTTTCTTGTTCTCTAACATACCTGGTTTCTCTAACGTACATCATTCATCTAAAGAAGCACTTGATCATTAAACAGTATAACTCTGGAATTTAAAAGAAGCATGAAACTGTAAGTCTGCGTGACTTCCACAGCAGTAGAATGACCTCTTACCAATTTGGAAAGTGTCCAAATTCAGGGTGTTATAGGCCTGGCGCATTACATATCATGACTGGACACCCCCTGACCTCATGTCCAATTTCCCTTAATTAAATGAAGCATGTATGTGTTTCTGGAGAGAACTGTTTATTTGAAACACCAGCAGCTTCTACAGGTGTTGTTTGTTTATAGAGTGATATGGGGATTCATTTTAAGTCCAACATACTCAAAGCCTGCTGATGTGTAACCTTCCTGACCCAACCAAAGCCCTCAGAGTATCACTCAACCACATTCTTGCTTCTGTAAAAAAGGATTATAACAAATATTGATATTAACATATTAACAGAGCAGCGTTCATCATCACATTAAAATGACACCTATAACATCCATCACAATAGATGAGAATTGCAAACAGATTTTATTGTTCTGGCTGATATTACAATCAGACATCCATTCAGCTTCCGTAACTGTAATCAATTCTTTTTTACGGCATCAGGAAATGCCATTATCCACTTGCTGATTGGATTTTCATCAAACGGCAGGCTGGAGATTAGGTGCAATGTGTTCCTCTAATCAGGGGTCAAAAATGAAGACATCAGCCATCAGTTTCATGCTAATCAATTCTCACCCATTACTCAGTGAATGAATGTGTCAGTTATGCAACACTTCAAAGAAGAGTCTTTAGCAAATAATTACCATACTTTAGAAGGTCTTTAAAATGGCACACAAGACTGGCAGGGCCTAATATGTTCTTCATATATCCTCTACAATCATTACTGGAACTATGCATTCTCCAAGATAGGAAACACAGTGAAGAGCAGAAATCCGGCCTGCCTCCTCACCCAACTTCATTTATGTGTGACCAAAAAAGCTCCAGGTCAGACCTCTTAGTGAAAATCAATAATGTCTGAATGGACTGATTTCCTTGAGCAACAAACAGATTAGAGCCCAGCAAAACACCATGTGCTGGCCTGGAGCTTAATCTGCCAGCTATGCACATTGCTGCAGCGTGCCTTCACCTTTGAGCCCAGCTACAACCGGCAGGAGACTTGAAACCTAAGAGGGGAAGTGAAAACATGCCCACTTACAATGGCCATGTAAAAATGAATGAGGTGTTTTAGCTGAAAGAAGGTAAAGCATTATGAAGGTGTTAAGATACGCAAGTGTCTGGTTAGTCATAGGTTCGCAGGGTTGCTTCAAACAATGGCAGTCCTTATTGTATTGCTGCATTAATATAGGGTGTTCGACTGGGTATTAATGCTGCTCGGCTGCTTTTAGCCTGTTATGAAACCTGATTAATACATCGATATAAATCACTTGAATAACTTGCTCCTTTCTCCATCCTAATGGCCATGTATGCAAAAAGCTAACCTAGTGAAACCTGCATACAGTCTCAGACATTCATGTTCTTTGTACAGTGCCACAAAAGAACAACTGTCGTATCCCTAAGTTTTCAATTAATGCTTCTTTATAGAACCAGTATTGCAAATGAGTGTGCAAAGTTCCACATAATGCAAATGTTCTAGAAAAAATATTCAATGCATTGCATACAGTTCTAATGATCAGCAGAAGAAAGTGGTCTAATAAGTACATTAAATTAGTTTATTTAAGACTGTAAATTTTAAAGAGCAGTGCTGTGCGTCACATTTTGATAACAGTCTGATTTGATTTTTGACAACTTCAGGCCTGTGCCCTTCCTGGAAAAGTAATAACACATTATTATTTAGGCTCACAAGGGTTTCCATTTACATCGTCTTTTGAATGAACAATTTCAATCATTTATATAGTCTAATTCTTGCTAAAAATTATTCTATGAAGTGATACCACAGAAGTCTCACTGTTGGTTCCCAGAGGAATATCTTGAATGGAACCAAAGATTGGCATCATTCTAAAGAACCACTTTGGCACTAAGCATAATAAATTGATGAATTAAGTTCTGTGATGTGCTTGAAATAGATATCTACTAAAAGTGTATTTTTGTGATGTAATACATATACATATGCTTACATTATGTCTCAAAAGAGAACATTTCTTGTCCGGTCTCTTAACATACTGCATTTTCTTTTTTATACTTTCATTAGGAGTCCTCCTGTGCCTATGTGCTGATTGTGACAGCAGTGTATTGGGTATCAGAAGCTGTGCCCTTGGGAGCTGCTGCATTAGTGCCAGCATTCTTGTATCCACTGTTTGGGGTCCTCAAATCAAGCGAGGTAAGGAAACGTTCCTACTTAGCACATTTCACACAGTGCCTGATTAAAGCCTTACTATATTCAGTGGCGATTTCGAAAGTGGAACATTTTCCCCCGTTGTTATATAGAGGTCAGCATGGTTTTATTGCATAGATTAGGTGGAAATCTCAAGGAATTACCAGGATTTATGTTGCTCTATGAAGTAAAGCAAGGTGTACAGTAGCTACCAGTCACTGTAAAGCTATTTAGAAGGCATATTTCAGACACCAGGCAATTTATTGCATATAATTTAGTTTTTCAGGAGTGAAACCTTGGTTTGTTACATATGAAAGATAGAACAGGACATTATTAGTCTTTTGGAATTTCCTTTCACAGTTACACAAAGACAGGCAGAGGAGGTGTTATGTGTGTGCGAGAGGCTCTGATGAGCTTGCGTAATAGCCCTTCACTGTAGGGCCCCTGTCATGTACTTTTGACCTTCTGTGAAATGCTCTCAGCAGCATATCTTAGAAGCACTGCTGCGAACACCTGTATAATTAAAAGAAGCAATGGGGAATGTCTTTTGTCGGCCTTATTAATGAAAGTGCATTCGACATCTGCAGCTCACAGGTTAATTAACGTTTATTTGGAATTAAGTAACAGTAAGGTCTGTGGCAAAGAATTTCACAAATGTGATATGAAGATCAGTGAGCAATAATGCTGCCCCCAGACCAGACCACCTTTCTCTATGGGTAAAAAGCCTTTGTGAGAAGTACAAAGTAAAAGTAGTATAATGTAAGAAGTTACGCAGCCATCAGCAATGCAGAGTCCATGTTGTGTTTATGGTTGTTAAGATTATTTGCTTTGATAGATTACCCACCAAAAATCTATAAGGTGATCATGTAGCTAACTAGGTCATTGTCCTGTCTTTGACAACATGTAGGTTGGAGCAACTAAATCACCCATTTTAGTACTAGAGTACTAGAGCACAATATCTAGCTACATTCATGTAAATTATCCAGTGCTGTCTACATAAGGTGCAAAAGATCTAGGTATGAACGATGGTTATTTTGAATCTGTTCAGTCCTAACAGTCCAAATATGATTGCTATTACATAAAACAGGAATTGCATTGCAAAATTTTCAGAGGAACGAAAAACACTGACAGATGTATTTTTAAAAAGTTGGATCAGGAATAATGCAGTTCACCTATAATTGTGCTTATAAAGATGGCGTCTTATAAAACTATATAATGTTGCAATTTCAATTTATTGTTATGGGTTGAGTGTTCTAGAGGTAGTTTCAACCACTACTGTTTTCAAAATAAGTGATCAATGCCAGACTATTTGAACCTGATGTAATCAGAAAATAAAAGGAATTTCCCATGATGCATCATTGTATGATGAATACATGGAGAGGTTTTTATTGGACTACAGGCAAGTTACTAACTGGTTTGTGGTTTTAAATCACTTTCTGTAACATGATAAAAAGATATTGTTAGAGTTAGTGAGTTAGTGCTGATGGCCAGTATCCCTAAAGCTTTCAAATCACTGGCCTATCAATCATTTGTGCCACCCTGTTATGGCATCCAAATTAAACCTGCGTGCATGTTACGTAAAACCAAAATGCTGTGACTACCAAAATCATGTGACTAAATCCCATTGACAAATTTGACAAAGCAACCTGTTATCTTAAGCCTGTATAATCGTGTTTAGTAAATATGCCCTTTTTACGCAAGCCCAGCACTTAATGCACTAGTCTGCTGAGCAGTGCACTAACTACGTTTTTCTTTCTTTTCTTTTCTTTCTTTCTTTCTTTCTTTCTTTCTTTCTTTCTTTCTTTCTGTTCTTTCTTTCTTTTCTTTCTTTCTTTCTTTCTTTCTTTTCTTTCTTTCTTTCTTTCTTTTTTCCACTATCACATAATAGCTTGGCTTTCATTCATATCCTAAATCTGGCAGTATTACTGGATAAAATACAGCTTCAATGATCTAGCATATGCTGTATAACTTAAGTTGCCAGTTCAGGTCCACCTGCTTTGTACCTACACTCTTACAATGTAGGCGCTGACTGCCCATACAAAAAGGGAAATTTATTCAAGTATAATTAAACACAAACATGTGTGTATTGAAGTTCACTTTTCACATCATTTTACTGCCTGGAGATGACACTTTAGACTTAAAATCAAATAGTCGCTGATCACATGATTATGACACAAGATGAGGTGGGCATCCTGGTGATTTTAAGGTCTATATCTTCAGTTCTCTGAAGCCTAGGACTGCTATCCACAGTTTGCAGAAAAATTGACTTTGTGGTGGATTTTTAAAGTTACTATTGGCAAAGCAACCTCTTATGATTGCTGTGGTGTTATTAATGATGTCATCAAGCTTTCAATTAATGCCGACTCACCCCTAAACACGTAGTAGTATGTTAACATTAGTATACTTAGTACGTAATGTAAATATACCTGACCTTTACTTAAGTTTACGATATCTTTTTCATGAACCTATAACACTAGTTTATAGTCACAGGGAGCTGTAGCCCATGTCCCAAATTAAAACCTGGTCAGTAGGTAGTGCCTTTCCATTGATAGACAGGGTAGATCGGGGACTAATGGTCAGTAGCTGTAATCCTATGGTCTATGGTCAGTAACTGTAATCCTATAAAGTGTACAAATAGATGTTCCTAGTAAAATGACTACTGAGTGTAGACACAGAGTACCTAGGGTACCAAATAAACTGGAAAATCACTGTAGTGTAAATGTAGTGTACTGTTCCTCTTTTTCTTTTTTATGTCTCAGTTATTTGTGTGCTTATGCTTTTAGGTAGCCTCAGAGTACTTTAAGGACACCACACTTTTGCTGATGGGAGTTATATGCCTGGCTGCTTCCATAGAGAAATGGAACCTGCATAAACGCATTGCCCTCCGCATGGTGATGATAGCAGGGGCCAAACCTGGAATGTAAGTCATTTTTATGCACAGAAAGTGAAACACATGTCGGACTGCGATATCTGAACCAGTTTCAGTGATTCCGTATTTTCATGCAAGTGATAAACCACTAAAGACATTATATGTGGCCTTAAATCCCCAGGGCGTATTTTTGTTGCAATGTTTACAATTCTGGTTCTATCAGTGACAAAGGAGATCTGATTTAAGGAGCTGATTGATATTTTAATTTGAATTGAATGCGTTGTTTTTGCTCATGCAGCTAATTTCATTTTATATATCTTAGAAACCCTTAAGTGTTAAAAACACTTCTAACGATGAGATGATATTAAGTCTTTGGAGTCTCTTAAATATTTGTAAGAACCTTCTCTATAAGTCTTCAGATTGTGCAGTCAGTCGTATTGATTTATTAGTGGACACTTGCTTTAATGTTTCGGACGAATGTTAGGTTAATCTATATTGGACAGGATGTATGCTGGTTCAGGTGCTCCAGTTGTCATAGGATGATGTGCTTCAGGCATGATGGTTGATGTATTCCAGGTTGGTGTTGGGGTTCATGTGCTGCACAGTATTCCTGTCAATGTGGCTGAGTAACACCTCCACCACTGCCATGGTGATGCCCATTGCTGAAGCTGTGCTCCAGCAGCTTATTTACACTGGCATTGCTGACTCCCACGATGACTCAGACACTGTGGAGACACAAGAAGATGACAACGGTAACAGAAAGCCCTTTTTGCCAGTCATATAAAAGCACAAAACCAGACTAAAGTCGTTTTGCAGAGTTTTTACCACAAACTGAAAAAATCTGTGTTTCTCATGCAAAGTCATATTTTGAACATCTTTGCAGATAAAGAGGAGACTATAAACAAGAACCAGCTTGAGCTTCTGTACTGCAAAGACAGGTAGATATCTTCAAGAAAATGGAAAAACCTATTATTCTTTATGTCTCAGACTCATCCACCATGATTATTTAATACATTTTCCAACCCATCTTTGTTTATTCATACAGCTGTGAGAAACCAGAGCTATGCACGTTGTCTGAGGTAAGACATCATCTATACCTTAATATCATAATTCTATAAATAATACAGTCAGCTATACAAATACCACTGTAGATGACATGTAAAAAAAAGTGTGAAAATATGCATTGTGATACCAGAGATAAAAAGGCAGTGCAATAATAATAATTCAATGTTTAAGGGGTGCAGGTATCAGCAGATAATGACAGTACTGAATAATTATAAAAAACAGGCGCATATACTGGTATTTCAGTAAAGTGTCTAGAGTGTCCAGGAGTACAGGTGAACAGGATATACAGTAAAGTGACAAATAATGCAGATAAATAAACCTATGATTTAAAGTAAGTACACTATACTTATTTTTTCTTTGTATATGCAACAGGAAGCCAATGGCCTTGCAGTGAAGCCAGGTCTGGGGCCAGACTTTCCAAATCAGACTAATGGATATTTACCTGAGGTGAGAAAAATTGCACAGCTCAGCAAAGTACAGTTACAGGTAATCGTCTTCTGCCATCACTCATTGCTTGCATATTTCAGGCTTCAATTGAGATTCCTGTACCAAAGAAACCCAAAATCCGGAGGGACTCCTTGTATCCCACCAAGAGGGACCACATGATCTGCAAGTGCTTGTCTCTCAGCATAACATATGCAGCAACCATCGGTGGTCTAATCACTATCACCGGCACCTCCACCAACCTGATCTTTGCTGAACAGTTCAATAAGTAAGTTCTCCCTTACTAGTAAATTTATTAATTATGTAAGATAAAAGATAAATGTCAGAAAATATCCAGTCATTGGGTATTTCCTGTTGTTTTTTTTTTCTTCAGGATTTGTAAATCAGGCCAACACAATCCGCTCAAAATAAGCTTAGCCAGGACAAAAGCAGCCTTTTTATGCAAAACAATTGTTGTGCAAAGGTGTATTTCATCCTGTCTTATAGTTAGGAAGCTCCCCGGCATGCTCTGCAGATCTACTGCTAGTCTGTAAGCCGACAAAAGTCGTTCTGTTTAAAACTTTTTCCAAGCTACTTCATTAGGCGGATCATTCTTTAGCAAACTTCCTTTTGCATATAAAGTAGAAAGTTAAACTATGTTAAATGACAACAGCTTTATCAATTTTAACCACATTAACTGTAAGCTATCAGCCTTGCTCCTACAAAATCACAGTCAATTTAAATTGTACTGGGTTGTTATGCCAGTTCAGCAAACAGAACCTGTCAGTGAGTCCAAATCACCAGTCCAAATCTTTTATCGTAAGGAACTTGATTTAACTGTCTTTTGACTTCTTTTGCTGTAAACAGGACCTTGTACTTTTCCTCCACACCAGAATGCAAAGACTAATTTTGGGGCCCTTTGACCTACAAGTAGTTGGGCTATCACCTCAGGAAGAATTCCAGTAATAGAGAGTTAGTTTGAGACTGATCACTTTCATGGTTATGCTTCTGGTTTCAAGGAAGTCACTGTCAATAAAACATTGTTTTTATGCTAAGACAGTAAATAATGTTTTAGTGGTTTAAGGGTCAGTTTGCCATCTTTTCCTAGCTGAGGTTGTTTTGTCAATATGAGATTACAACTATAGGGCAAGTTTGCTTAAAATGAGATAATGATACATGTGTTAAAATCAATAAACTCTTGGAAAGTACAGATGTTGACCTGTTTTTTGGATCTGCAGATAATTGCAAAAGTAAGCTTTTAAATAATGCATTTTTAGCATGAAACTTGTAATGTAAATGAACCGGTGTGACCTATAAAGGGTGTGTTTTGTTAAACCTAATACTACAGATGTAACCAATATAAGAAATGAATAGTGATATCTGTGATAACTATTTATAAATCAACCTTTTTATTATTTATTGCCCTACATTGGTGATCTTTTGCAACAGAATGGAACTAATTAATCAGAAAATATTCAACTTCCCTTTCAGTCGATACCCAGAAGCAAAGGTGATCAACTTTGGCACATGGTTCATCTTCAGTCTGCCAATTGCTCTGATTATGTTGGTATTGACTTGGATCTGGCTTCATTGTCTGTTCCTTGGATGCAAGTAAGAACACCTTTCATAGTCCTTATAAAGTTTCTAGTTATCTTGCTTTGTAAATGTGCCAGGTATACACATATATCCCATGTATCAATGTGTGGATGATCTTTTCCCTGTACTGGTTTTCAGCATGGTCACCAGCATGTTGTCAGTGTTAACACAGTGTTGTTAAAACATCAGTTTCAGAGAGACTTGTTCTTGGAGTAAGAAACGCAAAACCAAACGTGAGATCCTTTCAGAGAAGCGTATCCATGAGGAGTACCACAAGCTTGGGCCCATCAGGTAAACAACAGACCTTGAGAGGTCTATTAGTTCCCTAATGCATACAGATGCATACGGATATTTAATGCCTATATCTGCATCCCAACCATTTATCATCTGCATTTCCGATCAGCTATCCTGAGGTTGTGACGGGCCTTTTCTTCATACTGATGACTTTACTGTGGTTCACAAGGGAACCTGGATTTGTTCCTGGCTGGACATCCCTGTTTGAGAAGTATGTGAAGAACTTGTACACCACATGTCCTCACATTTAACACTGTTTGCCCATGAGTACATATGTTAGGTCCCATCAAAGCCACAGCAAACCTGCAGAGTTAAATTCACTGAAGGAGAAAATATGACAATTCAATGAAGATAAAACTTTAGAATGTGTGGTGCTGGTATTAACTGCTGCATGCTGCTTTGCAGGAAAGGCTACAGAACAGATGCCACAGTTTCGGTGCTGCTGGGTTTCCTCCTCTTCCTCATCCCTGCACGCAAGCCCTGGCCATCTGCATTCTCTAGCAAGAGCAAAGGTCAGAATTAATCTTCATCACACAGTGTCCCATTCTCCTTCTCTCACCACACCACCAACTGACACCCAGCAGGCTACAGCTCTAATAGAAATTGCTAGCTTTAACCAGGTGCGACTTTGGAGTGAAAATATTTGACCAAACCTAATATTTGTTATGCTTGGGTTGGGTTCACATTTTACATTTAGGGTTCTCATAGTCTGCCTTACAGCTTTAACAAGTTGGGCCTGCATTTACCTAAAGCGGAATTTAGACGTAACTGTGGACATGTTGTAATTTTGCAATGAATTTTGATTTTGTTTATTTGTGATTTGATGATGGCTGTCATTGTTGCATCAGGTTCACTTAACATGTGCTGCCCCTAGGAACACTGAGTTCCCCCACTTTGGTCCACAGTTAATCCTAAATGGATATAATAAAAGTGCAAGGAACCCAAACTTTTTGTCTTATGGGGCCACAAAGACAACACAAAAAACACAAAGAAAGGAGGGTGGCAGGTTTTAATTCTCCTTTGCAAAGTGTATTTTATGATATTTCAATATATTGTGTTACTAACATACTTCAAACATACACCTTTAAAGGAAAATAAGAACTGAATAAGATATACAGCATAAACATGACTTTGCTCTGTCATTGGATGGGGGGGTGAAGTTAATATTACTGTCTGCTGGGCCCAATTAAATGTCAACACAGGCCAATTTTGTACAGCCTTTGCTTTAACACACTGTTTGGAGACAGAATTCAGAACAGGGGGTTGTCTCTTCTCCCTCCTGCAGGGGAAGATGATGAGGAGGATGAGGAAGACCCTCTGGCACCAATGATTACCTGGAAAGACTTCCTGAGACTGATGCCATGGGAGATTGTCATTTTGGTTGGAGGTGGTTACGCACTGGCAGCAGGTTGTAAGGTACTGATATCTCCTTGAAAGTCCCAGTGATCGTTTATATTTCTGATGTAATCATGTACATGTGACCTTTAAGGCTACTGTAACCACTCTTCTGACTTGTGCAGGTCTCAGGGTTGTCCATGTGGATTGGCCGGCAGCTGGAGCCAATGAGCGGCCTGCCACCATGGGCCGTCACACTGTTGGCTTGTTTGCTTGTGTCTGCAGTGACCGAGTTTGCCAGCAACCCTGCCACCCTTACAGTGTTTCTGCCAATCCTCTCTGCCTTGGTAAGGACACACAACCGCAGATTACAATGTATAGAATGGCCATAATCCAGAACTGTGATTTCTAACAGTGGGCCAGACGTTCTCCTGTAGTATTGCATATACGGTTCTGACACAAACAGTGATTTGTTACTCATCTCTTCTACCGTTTACCCTATTATAACAATATAAAAAAACCCAGCTTGATTATTATTGCCCTATCTCATATAATAAAGTAGTTAACAAAGGTATAGCAATTCAGGTATTTAACATGTGTAAGTTAAGGCAAGTGTATGACAGTTCAGACATGGACCTGTATAATGTTAATTGATACAACTTGCACAAGCTTTCATTTTCTGTTAGCCACATTAGGTTTAAACCACAGACACCAAACTGGCTGATTGCCCTTTGGGGTAAATTTTACTTGTGATCAAAATGTCGCTTTGAAAAAAGGTAAAAGACAAAGCTGGCTTTGAGGTTTCTTTCAAAAGAGGTTACCGTACTCATTTAAAAACATTTTACATGTCATAATAATATAACTAAACTTCCAGTACAGTTATTATTGAGGGGGGATAAAACTGTTTAATAGGTCATGGTCTGTTTTGCATTGCTTCTAAAGCAACTGTCAATCTCTTATGCCTTCTCAGTCAGAGACTCTGCAGATAAACCCCCTGCACACTCTCATCCCAGCCACCATGTGCGTGTCCTTTGGCGTCATGCTGCCCGTCGGAAACCCACCCAACGCCATCGTGTTCAGTTATGGACATGTGCAAATTAGCGACATGGTGAGACATTAGCAGCCTTTTACACTTGCCTTGTACCTTTGTGCCAAGAATTACTGAAATTCGATCATGTTTAAGTGCACATGCAATGGAACGTGCTCAATCAGAGTTAATAGCAAATATTAATTATTTATTGTTTCTCCATTTATTTTCCAGGTAAAGGCTGGTTTCGGAGTGAATCTGATTGGTGTTATGGTTGTCATGCTGGCTATAACCACATGGGGTGTGCCCCTTTTCCAACTGACTGAGTTTCCTGCCTGGGCAGTAATGAGAAATGTTACTGGCAACTTGTAGCCGCAAGGTGGCCACAAGCTTGTGCCCGTAAGTGACAGCAGCATTTTTTCTGACACAAAACAATGGAGGACACTTTGAATGTATGCCAAAAGAGGCACGTCTTTATTTTTCTCTGATGGCCTCTGTTTGTGCTCAGTGGTTGTAATGCCTTAGTGAAACACAGGGAGTTTTAAAGCTTTTCAATCCAAACGTTTAACGAACCATGTAGCGTCAACAGAGATAATGTTAGAGAATGTTCTCAGTTCTTTAAATTACAGATCTTTGCAGTGTTGTATTGTGTCTTGAGGTTTTTTAGTAGTTAGATTATGGTAGACATAGAAAAAGGCATAGAAGTCACTTTATACAATACCTTAAAACCACTTACAATTAAAGAAGGCAATACAATAGAAAACTTAAATCTCTTATATATGTTTTTGTACCAACTCAATGTTAAATGTCTGTGCATCAACAGATGTTTTTAGACAAGTTTTAGATGTTCCCTAATGTCATTTAACGCATGCATTCTGTTTATTCGAGAGATTATACCTGTGGAGTAGTAGAATGCGTTCAGATTCAGAAGATATTAGGAGATATGTATTACATTGCATGATTGTACTATACTACTGTAATTCATTTTAACAGCAGTTATGTACTGCACATTTAGATGACTTCATAAATCACTGTAAATACATACGTTTCATAACCACACATCTATTAAATTGCTACTGAATATATGTAAAATATTCCATTTATTTGCAACAAACCAAATCTGTTCCACAGAACACATTTACAGACCAAAATAAAATAAAAAATAACAACAATAAGTTATGTCTGTGTTTTATATCACACACTACATCAACAGTGTGATCAGTTCTCTCATTGCTGGAGTCTTTGCTTTTCCATCTTAATTCATCCTAAAGCTGAAGGCATCTTTCTTTCCACACATCACATATCATGCATACAGTGCATCAGCTACTAACAGAGTCACTGTGTATTGCAAAGTGGTGCTGCTGCATTACACATACCCATACCCTTACATATATGAGGCATGTGTGGTGTAAAACACTTCTATTCAGTCTGAGACCACAGCAAAAATGATGCAGGTTCCGGTGTTTTATGATTTTGGTGCTCCTTCAGCAGGTTCATATCCTTCTTTCTCAATCTTCTCTTTGTACTTCAGGAAGTTCCTTCGTTTGTTGAAGTACTTGACCTGCCACAGCAATAGAGTACAGCATATTAGCATTGCAACAGGCCATCACATTGTAAACATAATGCCATGTGATAAATCAGCACCATCTGGTTAAGAAGAAGCTAAGATTTTTATTCCTGTCATGGGGCAGCGGCAGTAGAGCTAATATATCATTACTGTCTGCAGAAAAAATTATTTTCTACATCATTTAAATAATGACTGTTGTTTACATTGTGTGAAAGTTTCATCATGATTGAACCAATACAAATTCTCCTTTAACTTAAAAAAATGATTGTCTTCTCTAGTTAAGTTCCCATTTTGGATACAAGTGTTTTCTCTTGACAGCAAATATATGTTGTTTTGGGGCAAAGACCAACATACAATGAAGCGTGTAGAAAATTAAACTTAATTAGTCTGAATACTCACCCACTGAGCAGGACAATTAGCCTCAAACTCTGCCTTATATTTCTCACAAGCGGTGACGCTGTCTTGGTTGTAGTCCAGACACTTCCAAAATTCATCTCGAGCTCCCCAGCAGGCTCGCCGCTCCTCTGAGTTTGGAGCAGTCATAGCTGGATGGCAAATCCAACTTTAAGTGGTTTGAGACTTCTGCTGGGAGAAGCAGGACACATTAGGTAAGACATAGGGGAAGGAAATGACTATATTTACATATATTTATAATATTTAATATATAATATTTAGTATGTCACATTACATCTCAACATGCTTTTCTGAGTAGTTGATTGATGTGATCAGTACATAAAGATCACTGACCTGAAATAGCTCAGCAACTGGTTAGTAACTGTTGCTTACGGTGAGCATAGATACCAGACAAAGACAAGTATTTTAATTTATTGGATGACAAGTATGTAATACATAAATATGTTATATAAAGCTTATGTACATAGTGATAGACTCCTCTACTGACTAAATTTGTTAATTTACTGGAAGGTTCATACACTTTATAGCATACACATATCCATCCATAAATACATAGGCAATTAAGTAATACAAATTTCATCCAGGATATTTGGGAATATTAATCTAATACTTGTTAAAAACATGATTACAATGTCACAGACAGTACTTGTCAGTAGACAGGTACGTAATAGGCAACTCTACTCCTGATTAAAATCAGACTTACCTAGTGAGATTTTTAAAGGGCACCCTGGCTGTTAAGATTTGTATGCTCTAAAACAGTATTCATGTCCAGTACTATTGGTATGTAAACCAAATGCCAATCTTTTTTAGTTTAGGTATTAAACATGTACACCGTATAGGGGTCTATATATCATAACAGTCAAAGTAACTTTTCAAATGTTGCTCAATGGGCACTACAGTGTGTCAGCCTATGTTTGGACTGGACAATGCCATTATTGCCATTATTTTGGACAATGTTGCCTTCCACCTGCTCACCTTTGTTTGAACAATATGAAAACAAGAATCGGAATGGGCAGAATTTTATTTAATTATTGCAGTGCAGTAAATTAAACATTAAACTCTTGTTCATTCTTAACGAGAGAGAGAGAGAGAGAGAGAGATGTGCTCAATATCAGTGGTCAGAAAAAAATGAACCTAACTCACCAATAAAAGATACAAAACAGGATGTAAGCGACGTGTTTTCTATCGTTGTACCTGAACTGCCAGTTTTACACTTAACAGCCAGTATTTTTTTTTATCACTGGCAGCTTTTCAGCACTGTGATGTAAAACGAATAACTCACACAGCAGCCAAGGACGTGAAGAAGCAGCCACCTGAGCGCTACATCCGTCGCGGCATTCTGACGCAAGCGAACAGGATTTAGCTTGTAATGCTGAGGGTTCGTCACTAGATGGCGCAAACGGTCTACTCCACGATCCCTGCCGTTGGTCGTCGTTCATGTAATCGAGGAAGCATCCTAGTCTCTTTGCAGGCCAAGTCCAAGAACACTGCATACAGGCAAACAGACCCTAACTACACCCTAACACATGATGTTACTTCAGCGTCGTTCTGAATGAAATGTACTTACTGTCATTGTATACCTGTTTGTGTTATTTTTAGTACTTCGGGATCTGCATGTTTGTATCTGGTGATGGTATTCTTGTCTGTAACTGAATTATATTTTGCATGTAGAATTCAACTGTAGAATTCAAGTTCTGTATATGTTCAAGGGATTGAGCATCAAAATACTGTCTGGCACACAGCATGGAATTATTATAAGCAATACCATGTGACAGTAAACCAGATAGCATGTCTAACCATCATCCTGCTAACCTCCATTAAAAATTCCTGTTCTGCAGAGATTAGTTCCAACCTGCATCTAACATTCCCACCAAACACTAATGCAGCTAATCAGGCAACCTAGGATCTCTGAAGTGAACAGCTGGAGCGTGGCAGAACCTCTCTGGACCAGTGTCTGTGATCACTTGTGACTGATTTCAGAGTATCTAATGGTAACCATTAAGCCACCCCCAATTAGGAAGTAAAACCATTTGGTTTTAATCTTAGTGGTTATAATGGTCTGTTATTTGCTGGTCAAGTTATTTGCTGGTAATATCAGATTGCGTTTCGATGTGAAGGCACCTGTAATACTGTCCCAAATTATCTACTGTGTTTGCTGATGTAATGTAACTCAGTACTGGGTGATACACATGGGGCAGTTCTTTGGGAATTAGTCACAACTGTCATACGGGTGTATGAGCACAGATATAGCGAGAGATTGTAAGTACAAGCAGCGCAAACCATACCTGAGTGAGTGTAGTCATGGGCATTTCACTCACATTTTAAAAATAAACATGCAGTTACCGGAAACAAGTGTATTGCTGCCCAAGGGGGTCATATGATACTAAAAGCAAAGGTTCACATTCAGTGCTTTTGCCCCCCACAGATATGTGACACCCTTATGCTTTAATAAATAAATGTTTAAGTCCAATGTTTTTGTCGCATTTGTTGAATTTTGTTTTGCTTCTTAGGAATTCTAATGAAGACAAATCTGATGAAGCTTTAGGTCAAAATCTGAAAGAGTTCACAAACTTTCAAGCTGTATATAGATGCGTAGGGCAAACAGACTTAAAGGGGAAAAAAGATTATTAATTCTGAATAATGTTAAACACAGACTCACTCGTGCCCTTAGTAAAGTTTATTTTTGATGGTAACACACGGCTACAGTTAGCAAAAGCTTGTGTGTAAGTGTGTGCTAATCACTTGTTTGACATGGAGCTGAAGTCAGCTTTTTATTTGTAAGCTTCTTGCTCAAATTTTCATTTCTTCCTTAAATGATGCACCAGTTAAGTTCACCAGGCTAATACTATTAGCTGTTGCATTAGTCAAAAAAGAAGCTGGTGAACAAGAAGCTGACCTCATCTGATTGACTGATTTTCCAACCTGTCAGTACAACACAGTACTGAAAAGATTTTTATTTGTTTATTTTTTTAAAACACATATGACATTACTTGCTGCAGTAACCTGAGCCACAATGTTATTAACTAATTCTGTTAACACTAAATTTTACCTCATCAACAAAAGTAAAATGAGAGAACAGGTGTAGATGTCTCCAGAATGTTTTTAGTATGGCAGCACAGAGTCATACTCACATCAGCAGACCCCCATGGAAAAAGGGGTGGGAGGTTTCTTTCACATTCAAAGAAAGTAGGGCTCAAACCAGTCATTCTGAGCAGGGCTGGTTTGACAGAGGATGGGGGGTGTGGTGCTGGTATTTTGACCAAAACATGTCACAGATTTCATTAACCTGTGGAAAAGGGGAGTAGCATACTACCTTTAATGAACTGGTGTGGCCCTAATTGACTCATTAGACCTGGTTATTAGCACATGCCAGATGAGGACAATTCCAGATCATAATGAATTCCCAGACTTTCAGCAACCATGGGCTCCTCCAAGCAATCACTGAGGATCTTGAAAATTAAGCTAATTGAAGTCAACAAATTACGGGCTAAAATAAAGGCTAAAAGAATCAAAGCGCTTCTAGACTGAGATTAAAGGGTGCTGTGCAAGTCAGGGGAGATCTGAAAGACCAGCATACAAAAAAAACCAAAGAAAAGCAAATTATGCAGTCAAATAAAGTAAAAAGGTTTCATTGTATTTTCATTTAATTTCATTTTAATTTCACATTAGATGATTTCAGATGGTTTTCAGATTCTACAGATCTGTGTCGGTAATAACACAGTTTTTGCCCTGATATATTGGGTATATAAAATGTAATAAAAAGTATAGTTGTATTTGCAGGGCATTTCTATTGCATGGTTTTGTGCAGTCTCCAATATAAGTACTAATATCAGGCCACTAGATTTTTACATTATTTGGGCTTGGCAGCAGAGGCAGCTGTGCTATGCTAATGTGCATATAATCATATAACCATTTGTTTTACAGTTTACTATATAGCCACTAATCTAGTTCTAGTTAAAATGCTGCTACGGACCTGCTACGCTTTTACCTCGGAACCATTTGTATGCATCGACTGTGGGGCATATTGTTGCAGTGGGAGCGGGTCAGCCTTGGCCAGGGTTTTGTTACACATGTTGTCTCTCACTGTGGTTCGCTTGTTGCTAGGGAACCAAGGCATGCTGCCTGAATTGCAGAGGCATTTCTTGTTCCTCGTTTATGCTGCCATTGATTAATAACTGATTAAAGGTTCCAAACCTTGCACAGTTGGCGTTCAGGATGATCAAGGCATATGCTCAGAACAACCTAAATGAAAATAAACAGTGAAGCTGAAAGCTGTGCACTCTGAAGAGAACCACAATGGTGACCCACTGAATAGAGAATCTCTCTTTGGTTCTTCCTGCTTTTAGAGACAATATGGCCATTTTCATCATGTGTTTCCATCTAAAACATGTCTGAATGAGGAAATATTCCTGATGAACTATAAACACTACACTATGCACTAAAACATAAACTAGCCATCTTGCACTGCAGCAATACTGTACACCTTGGAAGCATACAAATGCATACAAGTGTAACACATCTGACTTTTGCTTTTGTAATAAGATGACATGAAGAACCTTTTAAACTTAAATGCTGCTGGTCTTTAGGAATGTCTGCAGTAAGATAAACAAAGTCAGTCAGAGAGGTTTGGTGCTCTGTTCTGAGTTTTGATAAGGTTTTGATACCAGATCTTTATTTAACATTAAGACATTACATAAAATGGTTACAAATCTGCTGCCTGATGACTGAGACACTGTATTAACCGTTTTTTGTACATGTCTAAAATATATTTTTTTATTTTTGATGTTTTAAATACATGTAAGGTGTTATAAGATAACCCAAATGAACACATATTTTTAGATATACCAACAATGCGTACAAAAACTCAGAATACATGTGTAGGACAATACATTTTTTGGATGGCCAATAAAATTATTAGACATTGTGGTTCCTAGTTCCTATCACCAATATTGTAATATTAATAGAAAAACGTCTGAATGACATCTCAGCTATTAAATTATGCAGATAACCAAACTAAACAAAAAGCAATTGAATTCCCTTTAACGTTTTACGCCAAGAGCTGTGTGTCTAATGCTTCTAATATGTCTTCTAATTTTTTACTACAAAATTGTGTACCATGAGGAGAAAAATGTTGGCTGGCTGGTCCAGCATTGGCTGTTTTGTAACTCACTTACCGTATCAGCACTGTTTTAAATTGCACTCGCTTCTTTCCCCTATTTTTCTGCTTGTGTCTCCTGCACATTGAGATTGTATACTTATGTTCCCTTTTATCTTTGCTTTGAAAAATGACTAATTCACTCTTTCCCCCATTCAGTTGGGAAAACCAGGCATGTTTTCAGATTATCAAATATATTACATCATAATCTTAAGTATTTAGAAGTGTATTAGGTAGAGTGACAGTTATCAGGCTATACAAGGACCAACTGGGCAAACCAGTTTGCTAAAGAACCACTTATAACTGATTGGCTGACTGATGTCAGTTGATTCACTTTTCTCACTTTCCATTATCAGGGTGGCCAGAAGGATCACCATACTTCAAGTTGGAGAGGAACTGGCCACTCCTAGCCACTCTTGGCAACCCCCTGGCTATACCTCTGTTCCTATATTAATACAAAGAGCTCTATTTTTGTGCCATGCAAGTGCTGATCTATAGATTTCACCATGACATATTACTAATTTAAAGGGGTACAAGCCCATTTATGCTGATTTGTAGGTTTGGAAGTCCCCTGGAAGAACATTGGACACGTAGTTGGTAGTTGGGGCAGTTATACACAAATATATATGCACATACACACACACACACAAATTAGTGTAATTGGTCCATATCTGTGCAATATGTAGTTTTTAATAATTGACAGTTTGATAATTGACAGACTTTCCAGTTGCATAATTGGACACTATAATCCAATAAAGAATGTTTTGATATTAGGGTTTTATTGAACACCCAGGAGGCAAATAAGCAGTTTGAACAGGCTTTCCAAACGCTCCTGCTGTGATCCAGTCTGACAGCATTGATTTGCAACATGCTGGGGGATAGTATTGAATTGGAGTTGGCACAGCTGCTTGTCAATACTGTTGACATTAGCCTACTCAAATGAATGTCATTGAAATAAAGACATGTGTATGATAAGGGAATGTCCAGGTCTATTCAGCTTTGAGGTCTTCTGATGAGTTCTGCTATTAACAGTGTGCCTAACTATTTAAAAAATCGCAAAAACTGCAACCCAAAACTCTGCCCAGGAAGATTGCTTGAGTGTCACTAGACTACCTGGCTTGATGCACCACTTCCTCTCTTAGGCTGTAGACGTTCATCTGAAGTAACTCAATACACAGGTGTGGTAAGACTGCTCAGTGAGACACTTTTTCTTTGTTGATGTAGTCTCCCGTATAAAGCAAGAACATCCCTAAGGATTACCAAGTCGTGAACTCGAATGCACTTCTCATATATTGATTTACATTTGAGGTCCACATGTTGCTGTATCTCTTGCTCACTGTGGCTCCTATAGACGGACAATTAAGGTCTTCTGGAAATGTTCTCTTACAAATGAAGTAAACCATCACGCACCTAGAATAAAGCACACTACAGGCCAATGTACAAGAGTGTGATCAACAAATAACATGAATGTAACATAAGTAATAGCACAGTAATGCAACCAACAAAAAATCTGGTAAATCACTTGTCAGTGCATATGTAGCATAGAGTTTAGTCTTTACAGATTAATTTAACTGTAAAATAGTAGAAATAAAAAAAAAATCACTGCCTACTTTTATACATTTTTGACAGGTTTAATTCCTGTTCTGGAAACTGACCCTTAGCATACATGTCGCATTGAGGATCGAAAGACATTTGGTTTGAATTGTTGTGGGAAAATGAAGTTGCAGTACAGTCAGAGAAGTCATATTAATGGGATAAATTAAAAGCTGCAAAAAAATGTTGGCCATGAAGGAATTTGGTGGTTTCAATTATAAAATCAGAATGAAAAAAATGAAGGCATGAATGAAGGTAGAGAGAAATCAAATAGACTGAAACATGGCTTGCCCAGTGCTCTGGCTTTCTCTGTGTTCCCAAAACACAGATGACAGCCTGCTACTGGGTTGACCTCGCAGCACATTCTCATTCTCTTGCTCCTGACACACTGGCTGGCCTGCCTTAACTCCCTAACTGCTCTGCTTAACCCTTTTAAGCCTGTCTCTTGTACATTGTTCAAGAGTGTTCTTTAATCCTGTCAAGTGCATAAATGAGTTTGGAAAGATGTTAAAAAAGAATGTGCTGTTTTTTTTTTCATCATTGGATTATGAGAACAGAAAACAAACATTTTAGGCTGATTTCTTTAAAAACTGAAAGCATTAAAATATAATTAAGGCACAAAATGAACAGACTGAAAGTACTGATATTATTTTCAGTATTTGTCATTTAAATAAAAACAAGGGACAAGGCTGACAGTCGATATTGGATACTGGTGATCTTCAAGCCCTCAGGCAGCACTGCATTTAAAACTGTACACAGTTCACTGTGCACTCCACAAATGCAAGTTAGAGCTGTATCAGGTAAAGAAGGAGCCATATGTCACCTTGATCCAGAAATCCTGTTATCTTCTCTGAGCCAAAGCTTAATTAAAATGGGCTGAGGCAAAATGCAAAACAGTTCTGTGGTCAGACACTGAACAGTGTACATATGATCACATGCAGACAGCATCTCTCTTAGTAAAGGCCTTGTATATTTCAGCAAGACTATGCTAATCAACATACTGCCTTCGTCACAACAGCATGGCTTTGCAGAATAAGAGTCTGGGTGCTGAACTGGCCTGCCTGCAGTCCTTTCACTGATAAAAACATTTGACACATCATGAAACGAAATATCTGGCAAAGATGACCCAGAACTGTTGAGCAGCTATAATCTTACATCCGATAAAAATGGGAGAACATTATTCTCCCAGAACTCCAGCAATTGGTCTCCTTGTCCCCCAGACTGTTTATTTACAGACTGTTGTTCAAAGAGAGAATGCTACACAATGACCCTATCCCAACTTTTTGGGGAAGTGTCGCGCACAAGTTCTTACTGAGTTAATACTTTTTTTTTGGTTGTAAAGTGTCTTAAAAAACAAACAAATAAATATACAGTGGGGTGCGATAGTTTGGGCAGCCTTGTTAATTTTCCTGATTTACCTTTATAAAGCATTGATTGTTTGGATAAAAAAAATCCGTTATATATATCATATAGGGGACAAACACAGTGATAATTTAGAAGTGAAATTAAGTTAATATGATTTACAGAAAGTGTGCAATAATTGTCTAAACAAAATTAGGCAGGTGTATAAATTTGGGCACCAAAAAAAAAACCTTAGCTCAATATTTAGTAGATCCTCCTTTCGCAGAAATAACATCCTCTAAACACTTCCTATAGCTTCTAATGAGAGTCTGGATTGTGGCTGAAGGTATTTTAGACCATTCTTCTTTACAAAACATCTCTAGTTCATTCAGGTTTGATGGTTTCCGAGCATGGACAGCTCTCTTTAAGTGACACCACAGATTTTCAATAATATTCAGGTCTGGGGACTGAAATGGCCATTCCAGAATGTTGTACTTGTTCCTCTGCATGAATGCATTAGTAGATTTTGAGCAGTGTTTAGGGTCGTTGTCTTGTTGGAAGATCCAGCCCCGGCGCAGCTTCAGCTTTGTCACTGATTTCTGGACATTGGTCTCCAGAATCTGCTGATATTGTTTGGAATCCATGCGTCCCTCAATTTTAACAAGATTCCCAGTCCCTGTACTGGCCACACAGCTCCACAGAATGATGGAACCACCACCAAATTTTACTGTAGGTAGCAGGTGTTTTTCTTGGGGTGCCGTGTTTTTTTTCCTCCATGCATAACGGCCCGTGTTATGCCCAAATAACTCTATTTTAGTTTCATCAGTCCACAGCACCTTATTCCAAAATGAAGCTGGCTTGTCCAAATGTGCTTTAGCATACCTCAAGCGGCTCTGTTTGTGATGTGGGCGGAGAAAAGGCTTCCTCTGCATCACTCTCCCATACAGCATCTCCTTGTGTAAAGTGCGCCGAATAGTTGAACGATGCACAGTGACTCCATCAGCAGCAAGATCATGTTGTAGGTCTTTGGTGCTGGTCTGTGGGTTGACTCTGACTGTTCTCAACATCCTTCGCTTCTGTTTATTCGAGATTTTTCTTGGTCTGCCACTTCGAGCCTTGACTTGAACTGTGCCTGTGGTCTTCCATTTTCTCACAATGTTTCTCACAGTGGAGACTGAAAGCTGTAATCTCTGAGATTTCTCAGATACAGCTTTCTGTATCCTTCCCCTAAACCATGACGGTGAACAATCTTTGTTTTCAGGTCATTTGAAAGTTGTTTTGACACTCCAATGCTGCGACTCTTCAGAGAAGATGCAAAGAGGAGAAAAACTTACAATTGCCCCCCTTAAATACCCTTTCTCATAATTGGAGTCACCTGTGTATGGAGGTCAAGGGTCACTGAACTTACCAAACCAAATTTGAGTTCCAATAATTAGTTCTAAAGGTTTTGAAATCAATAAAATGACAACAGTGCCCAAATTTATGCACCTGCCTACTTTTGTTTAACCAATTATTGCACACTTTCTGTAAATCATATAAACTTCATTTCACTTCTCAAATATCACTGTGTTTGTCCCCTATATGATATATTTAACGCATTTTTTTAATCCAAACAATCAATGCTTTATAAAGGTAAATCAGGAAAATAACAAGGCTGCCCAAACTTTCGCACCCCACTGTATCATACCTGCAGTTTTCATTGAATAATGTGTGTGCCTCTTCAACCTTTGCTCTTTTGGTCAATGTTTTTTTCTACTTTACCATTTGAAACCAGTATAGCACCCACCAGGTTGTGACGTAAGTTAATTTCCTGGGAACAGACTGTAACGTGCTTTGGCCTTCTTCTGATCAGAACCGATCTCCTCCCATTTTCCTGGCTTTGAGCTCTTTCAGGAAAGCGAGTACAATGAAACTCATTCTCAGGAGTGAAACTCTGTCAACAGATTTTGTTTAAAACGGCATCATGATGCCCCAGCCAGAGTGTACGTGTACAATGGCCTTTCAGTAGATGCAAAAGAAACCCCATGGAATTCCCTAAGGAAGTGAAGTAGAGATCCTGCATAAATTAGAGATAATCTCTGCTAAATTATGGAAATGTATGCAAAGGGATAACAACACAGAGCACCAGAACATTATGTTTGTGTGTGAAAACACTGAGAAACTTTCAGTCACTCCCATCTAACTTGTTAATGTTTCTACGCTGTCAGTTTGCACAATGCAATAAGCAGATCAAAATGGCAGCAAACAGTTTGGAATTAAGTGAGAGACGATTAGCATCACATGTGTTCTGGGAGCAATATTACAGGTGTCAACTGATCATTTTAGGAGGCATCCTTGAGGTCTATGCAAATGTTGGAACACTCCCAGAAGTGCAAATAGCTTAATGACAATAACACAAATCTGTAGAGAACATCTTTTAATATGATATCATCACCAGATTTTGGAGCAGAATTAAAGCATATTGGAGAAATGCCTAGCATTTACTCACTTGCACTCACTTTTGCACACAATTTTTGATTCTACTCTTTTGATTGTACTGAAAGGACACTTGTACGAATGGGTTGGAGCACCTTCATAAACCACTGTATTAATGTATATTCACTGTAGCTCTATTCTGCCCAACAAAGTAAAGTCAACATATGTAGAGGTTAGTTCTGCAAATGCTAGCTTTTTTTAGCATGCATTTTGCTAGTCTATGTGTTTTCCCTCATATTGTAAAGTACTTGTGATTGTGAACAGGGCAAATGAGCATGGTAACAAGTCGATAAACATTTAGGTATCTATGCGTACCAGTTTATGATGTTGTGGTGGCCTTTAAATTCCCCAGATCGTGTCAATATCCATGGCAGCTATAACTTATAGTATCTGTGCTAATGTCTTGGTGCCTGATATCGCAGGGCACCTTCAGAGTTTATGTCGAGTTCACGTCTCAGGAGGTCAGAGTTGTTTTGGCAGCACACAGAGGAGCAACTCTGTTTTAGACAGGTCATCACAACGCCTTACAAGTGCAAACACTATGTACTGTTAACTGCATTCTGCATCAGCAAATACTGGACACTGCATGCTACTCTTGCTACAGCAGTAGTATACTGTACACCCTCCAGTATATGACTCTGTGTGTACAGGGGCACGATGTATTACACAGGTTTATGAGTAAGTGTCACGGAGAGAGAGAGAAAATTGTGCCGGGTGACACCGCAAGCCTGAGCTGGCTTGGTGTTGGTTGTTAGGTTTAGTGGTAGCTGCAGGTAGTGGACCAAGTGCGGTGTGGACTTCATGCAGCTCATTGCATTCACCTTTATAGGCTTGACGATATCCCTACTACTTATAGTAGGCAGGCACCCTCCAACAAAGGGGCCGTTCATTTTGCTATATGTCCGTGTTTGTTAGCTTAAATGATTTGCCTTTCTACCAAGTGTGTCTTTAAATAGCACTTTCAGAATCATGATGCTATATTATCACAGACTGGGTCCAAAACTGCATAGTACTGTACATACAGCACTAACATATGAATGAATAGTGGTGGACAAGTCATACTGATTAGTATGGGAGTACGTGCCTTGGGACGCAGCAACGGATATAGCTCTGTCCGTGTACTGTGCGTGATCCAACTCCAACTCCAACTCAGCTAATTTAACTAATCGGCTCTATGACAAACTCTGGCTGGTTATAATAGTACATACTACTATATATTATGCATACGCTTGTGTTTAAGATTATTTGTTTGTTTACTGTTGTTTCTGGAAATAATCCGGTGATGATGTCGTTAAAGATGCCTGTACGCAGTTTATGTTTTCTCCAAAACAAACTACCACCTCTAATGCTAATCTATTAATAATGTTAGCCAATCACAGCCCAAGAGGTGCGCTGCTACTAGCCAATCACAACGTGGGAGGCGGGGCCCTGTCGGAATACGGGTAGAGACAGAACGCCCCTCTAGCTCTGAACGATGGTCATCAAGAGCCGTGGAAAATAAGAGTGGGAGATACAACATGAACCGAGACCGAGTGTAGCATCCTGGTATACAAAGCGGCGTTTTTTGTGTTGAGTTTTTGCCTCAAATTTGACTGAAACACTCGTATCTTGATAGAAGATGGATGTGACCCCCTCCAGCTTTCATCTTCTTATCGCTCATCTGTGGATCCTCAGCTGTCCACTAGGTAAGAAGCTGTGCATCAATTAAGATGACTGAAGACTATGTGATAGCTCCGCTTGCTTCATGCATAGCTTTACTAACGAGTCATTAACAGAGCTGCGGTGCTGACGATTACAAGCATCAGCGCTGAGTAGTCTGAACTGTGTATATAACCTGTAGGGTTTTTTTCTCAACAAGTGCTTCTAATGCAGTAATCAGACAGTGATGCTGTTTACGCTTCACTCTAGGATTGCACACTGGGCTTGAAATAAACGCTTGACTAGAAAGAGTGCAACATGTCAGCTTTATTCTGAGGGCATTTATCTTTACGATGTCCAACAGTCCTTTTAACATATTCACCCCCACCACACACACACACACACACGCACACACAGAGGCGCGCGCAAAACATTCCAGGGGACCATTAATCAGAGGAATTACCATCATCTTTAAATTGTCACGTTGACTACATGGTTGAGAATCTTTTGCAAATGATGACGCAATAGAAGTCTGTGACCCACACGCATTTCCCCAATACTGGGCATCTTGGTGATGCTCCAGCAGCTCTATAATGTGTCCGTTTACAGTTCCTCCTTGTTAAAAGGGCTTTTTGCCTTGGGTCTTCAGTAAGCCATAGGCGTGCCTGGTTGGATCTGAGCAGTAACAATGGGATTATCATTTGCTATATTGTTAGTAAAGACATGTGAGCCAGTTCCATTCATAGCCATACACACCTATGCCTACATGTTTTATGATCTTCACCAGTTTCTAGTGTGTTTTGGTAATCTACATCTTTGCCAGTGTGGTCTTGATTCTTAACAAGGTCTCAAGTTAATTTTGGCGCTGTTCTTGTTTTAGCTATGCCTTTGATTTGTTTTCAGTTTTCAACCATATGCTTTTCTGATTTAGTGGCATATGTTTGGTTTCCTAGATGACAATCTAAATGCAGCTCTGGACTTCCCAGTTGCCTTCCTGGGCCTGAGCTAACCATGCAGTGACAAATGGCTGGTCTAGAAACAACTGCGCAGTCAACTATTCAATTACTCATGATCCACAGAGATTAAAGAACTACGAATAAAAAAGACTCTGATTCGTGTACAGTTCACCAAGTATTGGTGTGAACACTAGGGCTGAAAAATGAATCATTTAAATAATCCTGGGAGGTTTTATCCTGAAGGAATTTGTCCTTCAGTAGACATCATGTTAACTGCACAATACAGAACAGCACACAGGCTGTTACGACAACTGGCCTTATCACCATGTCACTGCGATGCTGTCGTTCCAGTCATGGAGTGACTCTGAATGAATCATTTTAATCACACTTAATAACACTGAGCTTGTAAACTGCTTGTAGATGAGTTAGATCAATCAGAAAAAAAGACTTGAGTGCTGTGATCAACATATTTAGAGGCTACGGGGTTAAATGAAGGGAACCACTGAAATATCTACTTGATGTTTACAGTTGGTTTATTGTAGAGAAATGTATAGACTCACTGGTTGTTCAAATATTACTGTGGCATGCTGTTGGCGGCAATGAATAGAGGAAGGCATGCATCAGTGACATTAAGGATTTGAAAGACCTACACGAATCACAGAGAGGGAGAAACGACAAATTGTCTGACATACGTGGAGTGCCCCAACAGCCATGATTGCAAACATTCAGTGAGCGGTGATGTCCCTCAGTAGCCATCCTCTTAGAGCCAGCATCATTGACAGATGGGTGCTCAATGCAGGACCACATGCACACAGGCCATTACGACGACTGGTCATATCACCATGTCAGCGTCAGGATTTTAGAAATCGGAGCAAATCCCTTTTAAGAGCCTTACAGATATTTGGGTAGCTCCTGACTTTTGACTGACCCTGTAAATGACTTTACAGTAGTTCCAAAGCAGTACTTTCTTGTTTTGGATGGGTGTTCAGGTTTTAGCTTATGTAATGTGGAGGAAGATCAAAATGTGACTGTTCATCACTATTCAGTAAATTTCACTTACATGGAATATTTTACACCAAACCACTCTGAATGACTTTGTATCGTAATGACAATGAAATTCTGAACATTTGGTGGAACTCACCTTTAACTTAGTGACTGTGTTTTTGTTGTGGTAGCTGTAGTGCATCATTACATAGAGTTAAAGCATTGTGGAATATTAATCCCCATATTAACTTCTGATGAACAACTTTCTCTGACAGAGATAGAAGAAGATGCTGTATCAGTATACTGGAGAATCTAAAGATGTAATGTCAGTAACAAGACCCTTTTGTGTGAAGCACACAGTTTCACATTAATCTGAATTTAATTTTATTGGCAGCCTCGACTCTCTATAGGGGTTGTGATGGCAGCTGTGCTGTCAGTTTGTTTTTGAAAGTTGGCATATGTTACCGTGTCTAACCCACTGTATACGGTTGTGTGTGTTCATCAGTCAGTCAGCCATAGACTAATGGCTACAGTAGAAGTATGAAAGCTCCCAGACTTGTAAGCCATCAGGGTGCTTCATTCATTATGTCCTGGATTGACTGTTTTTCATAAAGAATGACTTGTCATGTGTCCAAACAATCTCCACACTGATATCATGGAGCACATTATTTAGGGTAGATTCCCTTTGAATGCCTGCTATGGGAATATCGATTTCCTGTGAATGTGAATCCTGCAGTGAATCTCAGTCAATATGAACATTAATTTACAGCACTATCAATGGGTGTGACCATCACCTCAGTGTGTAATGAGGGGAAAATTATTTGTGTCCTTTTCTTTAAAATGGGAAAACAAAAAAACATTGAAGTGTTTTGTAATACAGCATCCCATTCAAAGCTCTGGTGTGATGAACACTGACTATTCATTTCAAGAGCGTTACCTTCAAGAGAGACTAGCTTATCATATACACTATATGGACCAAAGTACTGAGACACATACACATTCTACTAATTTCATGACATCTCATTCGAAATCTATATGCATTATTAGTCCCTCTTTTGCAGCTGTAACAGCTTCCAGTCGTCTGGAAAAGCTTTGAACAAGATTTTGTGTGAATGTGGGATTTTTTGGCCATTTTTGGCCATCCAGACGAACCTTTGGGAGGTCGGTCAGATGGATGGTGCAATCTCCATTCTTGTTCATCCCACTGGTGTTCGTAGGTGATTGAAGTCGGGGTTCTGTGTGGGTCAGTCAAGTTCGTCCACTCCAAATGCACCCAGCCATGTCTATATGGGCCTTCCTTTGTTCACTGGTGCAAAGTCATGTTGGAACAGAAAAGGGTCTTCTCCAAACTGTTCACACAAAATTGGAGGCACACAATTGTCCACAATAGTCTTCACTTGAACAATGGGCCCTAGGCCAACCTGTGCAAAAAAACCTGTAGCATTATTCCTCCTCTAGCAAATTTTACAGTCAGGCAGGTAATGCTTCCCTGGCAATCGTACTGCAGAATAGAGAAGTGTAATTCGTCACTCCTCAGAACATGTTTCCATTGCTCCAGAGTCCAGTGGTGAAGTGCTTCACAGTACTCCATCTGATGCTTGGCATTGTTCTTTGTTAGATAAGTCTTGCATGCAGCTGCTTGCCCATGCAAACCCATGCCTTCAAACGCAAATGGCATGTGATTGATTTAATATGCCTGTGACTGAATGACACACCTGAATGCAGTGATTAGGAGATGTGTCCTAATACTTTTATTCATATAAAATGAATAGCTTGTAGATTGTATTTTTTATGGGGAAATATGATTTCTTTTATGGCTTTGCTCTCGCTCTTTCCTTTGATCCTTTTTGTCTTTGCTCTTGCTCTAATTAATATTTGGCAGCCCAACTAAACATTCACTATTGTGAAATGACAGACAGAAAGAGAAAAAGAGAAGACGAGCTTTCAAAGTGGTACTTTACAAGCAGGTGAGGGAAGGGATATTAAACTAAAGAGAAGAGATATAAAACTATAAACAATGTCAAACTCTCCATGGTACTGTGCTGGTTTTCAGTTCCTAAATTGTTTTTATCTTAGCTGTAAGGTTCCAGAAACAAATCCCCCCAAAAGCCTTTAGATAGATTAATGTAGACCGGAGGTGAGGTGACCTGTCTTATCCGCAAAGGACTGTGGCTACGTTCCTATAAAACAGGGACATACCCAGATCAGTTGTTTGAAGACTTAAAGAAGCTGTTTACACACGAGGAACAGGGTGTGCTCCAGTTTGTTTGGAAAGATAATCTCTACCAACACTGGGCTTTTATGGATAAGATTGGAAGTGGTAAGGAGTCACTGGTATTGACTCCTTACATTACTAAAATGTTCTTCATTCTTCGGTCGGCAGGCCGAGGTAATATTAGGAATCTTGCCCAAGGCCTGTTATTAGTATAAATAAGATACTGGTCTTGGATGGGGATTAAACCCTAGTTTTTAACATTAGAGGATAGAGTCACCTGCTATATTCATCCACAACAATATCACTGCATGATTTGTATTAGACTGATCTTCAGACATCAGATCTACTGAGTGTTTTACTTATATTTTCAGAAAATCCCATCTCATAAAGACCATCTCTCACTATACTTTAACCCAAATAGGTTGAAGCATTGTTTTTTATTATTCCACCATCTCAGAGCAGTTAATATGAATATTCTGGAATGATGTTTCTGTTGAACTGTGAAATGGATCTCCATAAGTGGATATAAAAAGGTAAAGAAAGATAGAGCTTCTTGATACATTTGTCTAATTTGTCATTTTTGGCATGTCGATTGGTCTGTGATCCTTGGGTTATGACAGCTGTGCTAACAGGTAGAAAGCAATTAGCAGTCATGGTTAATTTCTAGATCATGACTTTAGACACGGTGTGGAGGCACATGGTACAGTAATATGTTCACGGAATGGGACTTGTTTTTAAACTGGGAGTTACAAGATGCAGACCAGCTCACTCCAAACTCTAACTGTGTTTCTCTTTCTTAAATCTATACATTTCCTTTTCTTCATTTTGTAAAACTAAAATAGACATTTAGAAATTTCAGATTCACCCAAATGCCGTACACTGTATGATCAGAAAATTGGATTTATTTTGCATGAGGTTGGGGCCGCCGGTTTAACTCTTAGATTACTACATATACATAATCCTTTTTTTTGTCCCAGTGTTTTTGTGCACATGTATAGGTTTATACAGTAGCAAATTCTGAAATTACCCACTCCGGTATTGAATATTCATACCATCGTGGGGACCCATTTGAGATTCGGTAAAGGAATTTTATACACATGGTTTTGGATGTTAGCTGGTATGTTATCTGAAAACCATTACTGCACTAGAGGAAGAGGATTACTCAAAGGACAGAAACTGCTCTTCCGATGAGAAAGTCAACATGGCCAAAGCTACAAGGTAGTTTGAGCAAGGTAATTTTTAAAATTTACAGTTTAGTTAAAAGACAGACATAAGAGACAGCTTGGTTGTATTTATCAGCCTGTAGGTACGTGGCTTAGATAGGAGCCAGGGCTGCTTGACATCGCAGGGATTCCCAAGGGTTGTATTTGCACAATGCATGCTGGCCGTTGCATGGAGAGGACACTGATGAGCAAAAACCTGGGAATAATTTAAAATCTTAAATTCTGTCAAATAAGGATGAGAGATATAATGCTGCACTGTGGAAAACTGCATAACAGTAGAATGTTTCATCAGAATGGTTAACTGTCATCATACCTCTAGACCTCAGCAGTAGTGCTGTGCATATGTATTTTCATTGCAGTGTTTTACTTTAATGCACAGAAATATGCTTGTAATGGACCCTCAGTCGACAAACACAAAACATGATGCCTGTGCAGTGATTTTACATGGTCTACTGGGATAATTCAGAATCAGAGTTTAATGGACTGTCACAGAATTCAGGATCAGTGATGCAGA
This sequence comes from Prochilodus magdalenae, assembly GCA_024036415.1. Lineage (NCBI taxonomy): Eukaryota > Metazoa > Chordata > Actinopteri > Characiformes > Prochilodontidae > Prochilodus > Prochilodus magdalenae. Next base: position 180,432 of record JAMWET010006439.1, on the reverse strand, counting down.
CTGAAAATGTACATAGTTCAGTATGTCTGTTGCCATGGCAGCACAGAAAAACCAGCTGTATGAAATGCAGCCATGAAATTTTGATCGAGCTACAGTCCACACTGTGCACTGTCTCTTTATAAAAACAGAAGTTTATGTTTATTTCATCTTTCCTTATAATTTATTGGGATTCATTCGATTAATTAGGCATGGATCTGAACTTCTGGGAGGGAACGCACATGACCCCTGGTTGCTGTTTTAAAGTCCAGAGGGTTCCCGAGAGATAAGACCCTTTCTTTCTGATGAATACAATCTGCTCTCAAGAGAAGCTCTCAAACAGAACAAATCTGGTGAAGCTTGTGGTCTTAAATTCCATAGCCTTTCCCCCCAAACCCTTTTAACACCGTGGTTTGAGTTGACTGGCTATGCATCCTAGTGCCTAATATAGATTTCCAGTTATTATTATACTTAAATATTTCAATTTGAAGATTTTGTTAAGTATTTTTGAGAATGAAACATTTCAGTAACCACCCAAGATGCTGTAGCAAATGTCTAGCAGCCACTTCAGATTCCATAGTAAAATGCAGGCATGGTTTTAAAAAGAGGGACCTTCACACCAAATCCACAGTAAGGACAAAGAAATTACATTTTCATTTTTCTCTTGAGTACTGCAGATAGGACACAGTATTGTACTAAAGGAGCTTCTGCTTGTTGCTGCTCCTTTTTAAACGATTACAGCCATGACATAAGAACACTGATTGGTCAAATTAAAAATATTATGCAGCATGTAAGTATGTCTGAATAGCAACATATTAGCAGCTACATGGGATAGTATGGGATAGCATGGGATACTACAATGGTGAAGTACACATAGATATTAACCACTAGGGAATTCATAGTCAAGCCAACTTAAAACTTGTTCATGAACTTTGCCCTCTAGTTACTCCTTAATTTTAATTATTATTAATAATAAATTAACTGAAAACAGTTCCCATATTCATGAAGCTTCGAAGTATAAGAGTGCTAAACCAGGATCTGTTCCTGTGAAAAATGTCATAGTACCACATAGTACCACATAGTACAATTACAAAGAGGTTGGGACGCTGTGTTGCTATCAGAGAATATGGGGAAATCTCTGTACGCAAAGAACAAGCCCAAGTGTGAGTATTGAATGCTCGTGATCTTCGAGCCTTAACATGGCACTGCATTGAAAACAGGTCTGAGTTTGCTGTTTGGTGTGCAAAACATAAATGCAACTTATAGCTGTAATATGCAAAGATGACGCCGTCTGTCAACATGATCCCAAAACGTCTTCTCTTGGCTAAAGCTCATTTAAAATGAACTGTGTCGAAATGGAAATGAGGGAATAATTTGGTAATCATTTAAGGAATATGTAATTGTTAATACCTCAGACATAAAGGATAAATTAAATACTTTGTAGTGAGGCTAGGATACAGGATGGAAAGGGTTAGCATAACCAGACACCAAAGGTCAAGGGAAGTGTTTATAATGCATAAGGCCAGGAGCAGTGTTTAATTTACAACTTAGTGTTAAAAGCAGACAACGACAACTTGATTTGCAATCTCAAGACTTCAGGATTGGGGAACGTCTTGAGCGATTAGGGGTCATATTTCTTTGCGACATCTGGATTTTCTGGTTGAAGAGCTGGGGTATGCATTTGTTGAGTTAACCTTCAGATAATGGTAACACCTAGAAATGTATAGAAAAGCAGTAGGGGCATGACATCACCCCCTGAAACACTGTATAAGTATGGAAACTCTGTACCTTAAAGTTGCGACTGAATTCAATCTGTACAGGAGTATGCTATTTAGCATACACCTGACAATAAAGCTTTGAGCCTTTTCTCTTTAATCCAGAACCCAGCGTCTGATGGTTTGTTTTATTAGTTTACTTTATAGGAACAGTGTTTTCCTTTGATGTCTGGCCTGGTTAATTGGAGCCACTAAGTCATGACAGAAAACTGCTCTGTGGTCAGATTAATCAAAATTTGAAACTCTTTTTGAAAACCATGGATGCCATGTTCTGCATACTCAAGAGCAGAGGGCCCGCTGCTTGTTATCAGTTCAAAGTTCAAAAGCCTGCATCTCTAAAGGAAAGGGGGTTGCATTAGTACCGTATGTCGTAGGCAGCTTACACATCTAGAAAGGCACTATCAATTTATATAGAGGTTTTAAAAAATGGGGACAGGGCCTGTACCAATTTTTTTGAAATGCAATGCTGCCATCAAATTCTGAATGAGTTAATACTTTTTTTAATGAAATGGCCTGATATGTGTTCTATGTTCTGTTGTGAATAAAATATGGGTCCACAATGTTTGCAAATCATTGCATTCTCTTTTTATTTACATTTAGTTTGGTTTTACACAGCGTCCCAACTTTTTTGGAACTGGGGATGTAAATAAGAGAGGAACCTGATCTTAAATTAGCACTCCTTCTGCTCAGTAGCTGAGAAGGTTCGTAAGCACAGGCCCTGATTTACTTCAAAGACCACAATAATCGGACTAGGGCCATGACCAATGCTCCCAGATATATCTTTTAAATTTGCTCCTCCAGCACACGTGCCATTTGGCATTAATCATCTTTAGCCATGATGTAAATGTTTAGAAGGGAGTGAAAGACAGAGAAGAAGGAGACAGTGGGTCAAAGGCAAATACATCTTTCTCCTTCTTGACTACAGGAAATTGGTGCGTAGTTATGGCTGGAACAGCTTGTCCTCGAGTCACATGAGGCAGTGTTGTGGTGGCGGCCTAGCAGGAAAGCATGGTAGATGTAAGAGTAGGAAGGATCTAGATTTGGACAAAAGCCGCTTCCTCTGCAACCTAGGTCTGAGCACTGGAGGCCCCTCCAAAGGAAGACTACAAAGGGGGCTGAGCCGGTATCCATAGTAATGGATGAGACACTGGAGGAAGTTGTGGTGGCCAGACGCCATCGGAGGCTCTGTGCGTTGTCTAGGAGTTTCCTTTGGCACGTCCTGCATGCTGATTGGAGACCTGTCGGATATGCCGTAAGCAGCGAAGATAAAAAGCATTGTGTGGCCTCGGCAACAGCAGCCGGTTCTCCTTTGCCCTGTACACCATTATCACTACAGTCACACGTGCTGACTTTTGGGCTCCTTAAGTGGTGACAGTCTCTTGTACACTCGCAGCACAAGTAGCTTTTCTATTTTTTTTAGCTTGGGTCTGTTCAAGCATCTATGTTCCCTCCACTGCATTGTCCCTTAAGGAGATCCCATCTTTCTCCTGGCCTGACTCTTTTATGAACTGTGTTCCGGATGTTGTTTGTTTTTTGCTACCCAAGCTGCAAAACTGTGCTTCTTGCAGTTTAAGATTTTTCAGCAGGAAAAGCTAAAACATGGAAAGGTTGCCGTTGTTTACAGAAGAAGTAATTCTACGATAGTGATTTGCAATCCCAGTCCTGGAAAACTGAGCTCTCTGTACGTTAGTGTTTCGCAAAGCTATTAGTTGAATTTTCCAGAAACATGGTAGGACCATCACTTTCTTTCAAAGGCCATTAGTTCTCCACTAGTAAAGCTATTGTGGCGTAGGACATGATGTCTGCAGCCGTTCCTTTCGCTGTCCTCTATCCAGGCCCTGCTTTCGAGCCTCATCATGCTACCTTGACTCCACTAAGCATTACTGAATGGCCAGGATAGCAGGCAGGCCAGTACGACTACCCAACAAACCAGCCCCACATTCCAGTACAGAATAGCCCATGCAACAAATTTACACCTTGTTAAAGCAACATCCACAACAGGTGCTCACATGGCCATGCCTCCCGCCTGCCCAACGCCCAATCACCCAGAAGCAGGTCCCTAAACTATGTAATCAGTTAAACATAGGGGGAGCACTGAACTGCTAAATCGTTTTTCTCAGACTAAATATGCAGTGACCTATAAATGCATTTGGACCATTCTAATAAGTTAAGGTACTTCATAAACGTTTTCAGCACAAACTCTAACTATTGGCAGAGTGTCTGCAGATCCAGATAGGAAGTATATATTGGTCCACTGGCTTGATCAGGTCAGCACCACGCTGATTGTTTGCTACTGCTGGTCTATCTATGGGCCACTGAGATTATTATCCTGCGTACTAGTTTACATCGTCTGAAACAGGTTTTAAACGTGTACAGTCATTAATTTTAAAACATTTTTTTAAAGATAAATATTAGGAAAACTTGTATAAAAATGTTATATGGTATAAAATGATTTTAATTAAATATTAAATTCATTTACAAAGGATAACAAAATGAAGTTATGAGCAAGGGATAAAAAAAAAAACTGTGAGTGGAAAATGAGGTGTGAAAAATTACATTTTGTTTAATATTTGTCAAATAGGCCAACAGTGGTCTGCTATCCTCTTGAGGCGAATGGCTCATTCCAACCAGACTGCATAAACGGTACTGTAAGACACAGAGGTCAAAATCTGTGGTTGTTTTTGTTACAGCTGGCTGCTGTGTCCATTAAGGGGATGTTTTGTCTTATTTTGGACATGAGTCTCCAAAGACACTGCTCAACAGCAGCAGTCTGAAACATAACAGCAGCCTTTTGAAACAACACTTTACCAAAATCAAAAAAAGGCCCCCTGGAGGCATCATGGTGGCGCAGTGAGTTACGCTGTCACCTCACAGCAACTTAGGAGTGGGTTTGATTTCTGGTGGAGGTGTCTGGGCTCCTTTAGGTGTACAGTTTGCATGTTCTCCCTTTGCCTGCTTGGGTCAAACAACATCTTCTCAAGTAAATCGGAGATGCTGAATTGCCCCCTAGGTGGACTGCCATGCAATAGACTAGCCATGGTGTTTCCTCCCTTATTCAATGAGTTCTGGCATAGTCCCCAAAACCCAGAAGGATGGGTCTTCGAAAATTAAAGAATGTTTCCTAATGCAATGAACTTAAAACAGTTTAAAGCATGGCACAAATGTCCAAATACTTTTTGGGGCCCCTTGACCATTGTGCTGTGCTAGTACCTTTTACCAGAAATCTACAGATTTATACAAATATAGTCTGTTTTTGATCCAAAATAAATACATTAAGCTGATCCAAAATCAGATCTTAGTGTGTTTAGGATATTTCTTAGACACAATATGGAATGTTTGAATTAAGAAGGCTGTTTTGCCATCAAACTGTCCATGTGGTAAATTTAATTTCTCTAAAGGTTTTAAGGGTACTAACATACATGTTACTTTCATTTTAGTTTCATGGTATTCTGTCGGTGTGTCCCATGGATGCCTAACTTTTTTGTTAAACCGTATGTCAATCCAAACATACAGTTGTACAAACGTGAGAGATAGCCAGTGCCGAGTTCATTCATGGACTATAAGCTCCATGATCTGAGTGAATGTCAAGATCTGGGTGCAGTGCCTGCAGTGTGTTATGTGTTGGACCACTGTCTAAAGAGAGAATAAACCTCACAGCTGTTCTTTGGCATTACCACCTTCAGCAACAGGCACAGCATTCTCACGCTTACAGCATGTCACTTGCCCTTTGACCCCTACCTAACAGCTGGCCTTTAACACACATGTACAGTGCCTTGGCAAAGTATTCAGTTCCACTGAAATGTATTTTCCTTTACACAGATGCCTACACAGATTTTTCCTATCTGTATCATAGGCTCTAACAAGGGATTTTTCAACTTAGCTTGTCTGTAGATATTTTATTTATTTATCTGTTTTGCATGGTGTTGTAAGGCAAAATAGTATCCAATTTATTTCATCTTTTTTTTATTTATCACCTATAATAAAGCAGCATTACATATTTAAAGTCACGTGTGAGCATGCCTAAAGTCTGAGTTGCTAAATTTCTCTACAGTAAGCCTCGAATGACTGTAGACCTTTGGATTGTATGGATTTTTTGAAAAATCATTCTTCTGTAAACAGAGACGTTATACGTTTACAGTGACTGTGCTGTTAATCAGTTTTGCACGTTCTTTACAATAGCTTTCTTCACATTTCTCTTGACAGAACTCAAAGGGATTCAGTACTTTCCCAAGGCATTTGTATATACTCAATCACCTGCTCACACCCTGACTTGCTTTCACTATACTCTCCAGTGCACACACATGCTTTAAGTGTGATACTTCTCTCCAGGCTTTAATTATGACCCAACTGCCTGTGTACTGACCCCTGACCCTGGAACCTTTGTGTAATCCCTGCTGTTAGAGTCACATGTAATAATTCAATTAGCTGTCAGTTGCAACAGCTGTAACATGCATGGCTGCAATGACAGACATCTCTGCCTCTTTTCTTGTGTTATTAATTTAAGGCAGAGCATTCCTATGTTTCTGCTTAAGTAAGAATAAATGTGTACCTCTTGCAAAAATCCATGGCTATTTAGATGAGTTAGAATTTAGAGGTAGCTTAATTCTCATCAAGTCCTGCATTTGTTTCTTTTTAAATAGGAAATGTGGGGTGGATGTTTGAGCTGATGTGTTGGTGTTTTGCTCCCTTGTAGTCAGCTCTATTGCTATAACAGATCAGGGTTTTTCATTTAACATCACAGTAAAGCCTTTTGTTTGTATGTCCTTGAGAGCAAGAATAAGCACGAGTCTCTTAGAATTCTGGAGAAATTAAATGATAATTACTCATCTCATTCTCATTAGGTACCCAAGAGCCCTATTTACACAACAAACTGAAGTGATTAAACCACGATGGCACTGCGATGAACAAGCCTGGTATTGTTTGCAGCCTGCTAAGCTGCAAGATAAACAATGGCTGTGCTGTATTCCTTTATGAAGGCTGTTTCTATTGTAATATGTATGCTGTAATAGAAATGCTTTTCACAAAGATTCACACAAACTTTTATCCTCAGTTAGTATGTTAGGTGATACATCCAGCACTCACTTGCTACGTCCCTCTCTCCCATTCTCTGACTTAGTGCACCCAAGCAGCGCATACTTGAGGGACCAGCGCCGACTTACAGAGGATGTGGACTGGTCTTACACAGGTGAGTGCTCTGAGAACAAACATCACTATTGTCTGTGTACTTTCCTACCCACCTCTCAAGTGTGGCGTGCCCACTGGCTAAAACCCAACATGCTTTTAAACCTCTACTCCTTTTCACCTCTTGGAATTAGAGATGGTTGCAGATATGGTGGTCTGAGTGGGAACGGATAAAGGAGGATCAGTGTCATGGGCTCTTAAAATACCAGCTCAGTTCGACCTGAACTCTGTGAATCAGCACAATTACCATGAACATTGTTCAGCTTAAAGCAATAGTTTGGTTAAAACTCTTCTCTTTTCTCCTTACACCAAAGGCAGTAGGTCAGCCCATACATTTTGTGTAAGGGCAAAGGTAGTTTTAAAGTTCTGGTTTTAAGATGGTTTACTATGGTTTTAGAAACACAATGCACTTCATTTCAATTTTCTTTAAAGGCCCTATATCATAAAAAAATCCTTTTTTTTAAATAGAAAAAGTCCAAAACAGGTTTAAAAAGTTTCCCTGTCTATATGAAAGTACATTACAGAAGGCATATATGGTATTCACCCCTAAAATAGTTTAATAGGGGAGTTAAAAGTTTTTGTGATGTCACAAGAAATATATGCATTTTCCCATGTCTATCACACATTCATTCATGCTGAAGCTACAAGGAATGTTTCAGCACAGATTTTTTTAATGTTGTGCAAATATAGGCGCAGTAGGAGCTCATTTACATATGTCAGTCTTAAAGGCATGGTAACAAAAAACAGTGTTTTGTTAGTATCTTGCATATTAGAGGTGAGGTGTGAAATATGCATTGCAGAATATTTTTGTTGTTGTTGTTGTACTATAGTAAATATCAGCTTCAGGCATTCTGCCCACAGATGTACACAGACGGTCTAATGGAAACGTTATGTTAAAGTTTACGTTTAAAACTGCTCACAGATTCTCACCTCTCGTTGCAAATGGCCTGTGCATACCTTGTGTGGCTTATGAGCCTGTACCATTGCAGACTTACCCAGTTGCAGTAGAATTGGTTTCATTTCATCTAGCATATGCTAGTTGTCCGTAGAATGGATTTATTTGTTAACTAGCCAACTAGTCTATGCAACCCATATTATATAATCTGTTATAGGAAATAACAATATTTCAGATGATCTGCTATATAAAGGACCAGACTTGGGAACAGAACCAGGTCAGTATGTACATTGAATACATGCTTTATAAATGATAGGCCTAATTACCCAAATGCCCATGTGTTTGTGTGTAATGAGATCAGCTGAACTGGATTTATTACTTAAATTTTCCAAAAATAGTTTTATTTTCTCCCCTATTACTAGCTGTTCTTTGACACCCAGCTCTCAGGTGTTTATTGGAGTATGTCATACTGAAGCCTGAACATGTCAATTCATCTCTAAATGAGACTGCTTAAATAGCAGTAAATTGGTACTCTAGCATTGCATATAAACAGCTGATCCCAAATCATAGATCTCTGAAACAAGCTAATGTTTTTAAAAGTACTGAGACACTCTGCTCAAAGAGCATATGCAGCTGTGTTATGTGGTGAGAGGTTGTTTTTCTGAGTGCTCCAGAAAGGAGGAGGGAAGGCAGACAGTATGTGTGTGTGTGCACTGAGCTGGGAGTAAACGCATTAGCATGTGAAAAAGCAGTCCCTGCACAAGCTTATTTCCAAAGAGCAGGGCAAGGACAGCGATATGTGTACCTCCATTGCACGGAAAGTGCTTGTTGAGCTCCAAGAAAACAGTTCTCAAGCTTGAATGCTAATTTGCGCACGGTTGGAGCTTGCATGCTGCCCAAGATCTTTGGAAAATACTCTTGATGCATGGTGGAAAATGCAACCCGGAATCTACTGGTTAAACTTGTGTGGTGTGATCATTCCGTACTATTCAGTAATACAATCTTCATTAATAAATCATTCATTAAAGTATGATTGTGGATATTCCAATGTCTTCTAAATGACAGAACACTGTAGAAATGTGACAATTACCTATTGCACCCAGAAGAATTTAAGCTTCATGCTCTGCACATGTGACGTAAGCAAGGATGGGCCTTATCGCTGTACATGACTGACTATATAAGGTGTTCTTGTTGCATGTGCTTTCTATTCTGATTCATCCCATTGTGTTGGTCACGTCCTTTGCAAGTTGTGTATGCCTCGTAGAAGGGGTGAAAAGCAATTTGAGCAGTTGGAAGAGTGGGGGGTTTGCATCGCAGGGCTCTGGGAAGTGGAGTGGTCTAATCAATGCATTGGGCGCTGTACCAATCATGTGGATAATACCATAGTAAGCTATGCCAGCAATGGATAAAAGTATGCACCAGTGAGATGAACTGGGGGACTTACACGAACCACTGAGAAAGAGAACAGACTAATTGTCCGACATGCACGGAGTGACCGAACAGGTGATGCAGCTAGCAGTGATGCCCTCCATAAGTCAGCCTGTTAGTGCCAGCATTATTGGCAGGTGGCTGCCCGACGCAGGACTACTTGCACGCAGTTTTGACAGCTGCCCTTAACACCACGTCAGTGTCACTGAAGACTGCAATGCTGTTGTGCCAGTCTGTCATGGTGTGACTCAGAATGGCAACGGGTCATCTTCAGTGACGAGACACACTGGTTTCTTGGTACAGACGACCAATGAATCCATCTTCTGACGCTTATAAATGGAGGGTCTGCTTATGTGAGTTATGTGAAAGGAAATCTTTGCATGCATTTCAACAAATATCATTTTCTGCAGATGTCACTTGTCACACAAACACAAAGCCATTGGTTGGATGGTTATTTGGCATGCTGAATTTAAAACACTTTACTTTGTATGTATGTACTGTATGGATCAGGGAAGGCAAGTTTTTCAAAATGCAACCAAATTTACATACTGCAGTCTTTTATTTAAGAAGCAAGGAGAAATTCAGTTTTCGGTCATATGGCCCTGTAAATATATTTTTACAATGCTGTGATAATAACACAAGCCACAACAATTTTCATGATGAGAAATATTCATACCTTAAAAAACATTGTATCCTGTAATGGCTTTTAATTCTCCATTCCTTAACTTGGATTTGCCAAGCCCCAGGGGTGTGCTGTGATCCTTGCCTCTGGCATGAGTCCTCTTTGCCTCCATCTGCTGCTGCGGGGGCTGTAGTTTGTGTGTAATTTCCATGCTCTGATAACCCCAGGCGCAACCGAGGCTGAACACTTGTGCCATTACTACATCCTTTGTCGTTCACTGAGTAACTGCGAGTAACACTCAGTCTTGTGCTTGTTCAGACCGGTTTCTGTACTTCTGTGCTAGCAGACTATTGGGTCTTTCAGTTAGCACTTTATTGTTTATAGTCTTGCTTGTCGTTTGCTGTACAAAAGGACCATCAGTTCTGTGTGGCAGTAAAGACTCTTGAATTAATACTGTTAGGCTTGGGAATCTTATTACCTTTAATCATAACATACTGGCTCTAGGCAGAAACAGATTTGTGGACGGTGACTCGTCGACACATACCAACTTACCAACTAATCACAAGTAATGATCTTGCCACACTTCTATGTTTCATGGCTTACAAGTTATTTCCACAAGTTATTTTCCCCTCCAAAATGCGTTCAGCTGTGTGTTATCATCTGATTACAGTGTGTAATTGCCACTAGTGTGTGCCACTGTGAGATGAGGCGAGATGAGACTCTATAGCTCTATAACTCTAAAGTGCTTACCTCTCCCTTGCTCTCCCTTGCTCTCCCTTGCTCCTAGGGTGCCTTTCATGTTAGACTGTAATAGACAAGGTTAGAGCTGCTAATGGCAAAGACCCAGTAGGCAGGTACAAAGGAAGGCCATTGAGTGATGTGTTAATTATGTATAATGTTTTAAGGAGAGAGGTTTAAGTAGGGCAATAATGAAGTAAAGACGGTAATATGAAAACCAATGAAGGCGACATGAGACAAGTGCTGTTAATTCAAGGGTAAGAAGCATCTTTAAGGAATACCTTTTTTCCAGTTGTGCATGTGCACAAGTGTTGGGGGGATTTATTCTACAAGCATGCGTTTGATGTTCCTGTGCACTCATGTGAGACCCATTGCCATCTGCCCCATGAGTTCATCATCAGCTATGTAGTCAGCCTGGTCTACTGTGCCATACCATTATGATGACATGATATATTTACCACCCTACCCTCCCATGACAAATGCCAGTTCTTCTCTGCTCAGCAAGATATACCATATGCTTCAGTTTCATACAGTTTTTTTATTTCAGATTAGCTCTTAACTGCTTATTTTTGGCTTAACCACTACAGCCATACCATCTATACCTGCATGCCATCATTATACTACCATGTCAGTATTGCTGCTGTGTTAAGAAGGTTATTTACTTCTGACGCTGCTCCGTGCGGCTGCTAACCACAGTCGCTCCGGGTGTTAGTGTCTTTTTTGCCTGTTTTTAGTGGTTCTGTTGTTAAAAGCTCTTCCTTAACTCATACCCCTTTTTTTTCCATTACTGTATGTCTTTCCCTGTACAATATGTATATTATGTGGCACTGGAATTTTCTTTGGGATCAATAAATTATCTTATGTTCCCTCAAATAACGTCAAATCATCAGAAGTTCTGCAGTCACTAGCAGATTAATGATAAATGTAATACAGGGTGACTGGAAGCGGGTGGGCTGGGGACGGGTACATATATAGATTGTCTGTAGGTTTAAGTCATAAAGTAACCAGTGAGAAAGTAGGTGGTCTAACCTAATCTAAAGTGGACAGTGAATGCACGTTAATGAGTGTTGTATGGATGTTACATGTGACAATTACATGTGAACGGAAACCTATACACTTCTAATCTTAGCTTGTCTGAATCTGATGTCTATTTAATCTTCACTGCCATTTACTTTTATTTTCTTATTTGTGTTCTATCAGTAGTTTTTTTATTTGCATTCTTCCCCACTACTGCATTGAGGTGCTATAAAACTGTAGTGGTTTAGTGAGATGTAAAGGCAGGCCTAAAAGCTGTATTATTTATCTATGCAGGCACTTTTAACCAGCAGCACTGGGCCAGGAAATACCCAACCTGCAATGGTGCCAAGCAGTCACCTATAGACATCGATGAGGACTTCACCCAGGTTCAAGTGCAGTATCAAAATCTACAGCTAGAGAACTGGGACCAATCCATGCATGACTCTACCATCACAAACAATGGAAAAACAGGTTGGCTTACTGTACACTAGCTTGGACACGCTGGAATTCACATGAATGAAGTAAATGATGGCTAGATGTCTGATTTTGATTTTATGATTTAAATACCAATATCACAACCAGCTGTTATTTACTAAGATTTATATCATAAACTAGTATATAGTCTTTCCAAAAGTGAATGGGGAGTTGATTATTTAAATGCATATGCTCTGATGTGTTTGTCTTAAGCCGGATAGCATCTGTACCAAAGGAAAAATACACTTGCCTGTAGAATAATACCTGCTGATTATTCTTTTGTGTGCTTATGAATAGAGGCAGTATATCGTCTCTCGCAGGTCTGTGGAAGTGCAGGAGTATGTATAGAAAGGAACTGAATGAACCTTTTGACACGGTGCTTTCAGCACTAATAACCATGGCTGTTCTCAAAGCCTGAAGTGAATGTTTTACGGAGACGAGGGGAAAGGAAGGCTGTGTAGAGCTACAGGCAGACGTGTTGCTAGTAATATAGGCTGCTGTGTGAACAGTGATTTGATTGTGTATGTGTGTCTTTCTGTATTTACATTTCTCAGTGGTTGTTAATGTGAATGGTAAGTACTACATTAGCGGAGGAGGGCTTAGGGCCCGCTTCAGAGTGGCCAGGATCTCCTTTCACTGGGGCCGCTGCAATGCCACGTCTGATGGATCAGAACACAGCCTCAGTGGTAGAAAATTCCCTCTCGAGGTAGAGGCACACACTTCACCCTTGCTCTCTCAAAACACACAAAATTCCAGCACTAGGGTAGATATATGTTTTTGTTCATTTCAGGACTGTTATCATAGGTGCTTTCGGGAAATGTGCATGGGAAATGGGTGTTATTAGAGTGAATACATCATTAGCAGGTGTTGTTAATGTCTTACAACACATACAATTAAATCACCTCCTCTAATTCTCTTTTTTGCCAGCAGAGCAGCACAGTGCCATTTGTATAATGGTGTGTTTTTTAGAAAATAGATGAGATTTATAACTTATATAAACGTAAAAAAATTTATACAACTATAGAAGTGATTTATATAGCTGCTGGCCAGAAACAGTCAAAAATGATCAAAATAACAAAACCTTGGCATTATTGTTGGCATATTATAGACCTGCACAAAAAAGCGCTAGTTGTATTATTTAACACACATGTTCAATTCAGTACATATTTTATTTTATTCAAGTGTGTACATAATTTCCAGATGAATTAAACACTCACTCTGATTTATGCAATTATTTGGGCAAATAAATAAGAACCTTTATCCAAAAGCTCAAAACACAAATAACATTAGAGTAAAGAAAAGCAATTGCTCATCAGTACTAATGCAAAACGTAATGCAAAATAATGTTTAATAATGTTTATTCATTTACATTACTAAGTTGAGACTCTAGCATGTGCTGTCACCCACAGATGCAGATCTACTGCTATGACGACACAGTGTTTAAGTCTCTAGATGATGCCCTGAAGGGTGATGGGAGAATTGCTGCATTGGCTGTGCTGTTTGAGGTGAGTAAGTCAAGCCTAGTAGCCAAACCAAATCACAAGTGGGGGACTCATCAACCACTGAGAGTAGTAGGCAGGGTTCACAGCTTGTCTACACAGCCTCCACACACAGCCTCCAAAAATGCTTAGAAAAATACTTAATGATAAACGTACAGCATAATAGTTCATGGGTCCAAAAGACCAACACATTCAGGACAGCCAATTTACCAATTGTCTATCCATTGAGGAATCTGTATGCAACGTATTTCAAAATTGCAACTGATATAAAATGATGCATGCAAACCATTTTGGGTTAATCAATAGCCAGAGGCAGCAGCACACATGAAATGTATATTACTTCGTTATTTTGTTGCTTGCCACTATAAAATCGTATATGTTTAGTGGGGCATGTACATAGTTTAGTGGGGCATTGCTTTATTTAATTATTGAAAGGTTAATGGTGTCTTTTACCTTTCTCTTCACACTGTATCTAAAATATTTTTACAGCCCAGCTTTGAAGACAATGAGAACTATGCTAGCATAGTTGAGGGAGTCAACTCCGTCAGTCGATATGGTATGTCATTGTTTGGATTGGATACAGTTTCAAAATGCTTTCTTTCAAAACCAGTATTACAAGATAAGAGGGTACTTATCAGCGCTTATCAGAGTGCACTGTAATTCAGGACCTTCATTACATATTATATTGACCACAGTATATAAACAATCAAACAGACGTTTCAGTTGCTCTTTTCAACAACACATTAGATTGCACAAACTCATACAGACTTGCTTTCAAAGTAAAACCTGTAACAATTATACTTCTGTTCTGCCTACTTATGACAGATCTCGGTAACATTGGGGAACCTGTGTAGTGTGCATTTTGTATACAAAAGTGAACGAAAATAAATGCATCCTCCACAGAGTCCTACCTTAAATATGGCTATATGGCTAGCAAATTTTAGTTTAACATTTTAACATATTGAAAAAATATAAATTTTCCATGTTTTTCCAACATGACAAATGCAGCAAATAAACAGTAATTAGCACTGGATTTCGACATCGATTAATAATAAAACAAGGTGGTCTGATCGTTATAGATAAACCCAGTCTAACCAAATAGTACACAAACCTAGTAGTACACAGATACGTAAAGTTTTCATGTCTTTTATTGTGCAAAATAATTTTGGACCATCACTCTCTTCATATGTGTTTACGTTTGATATTTCTGGGATGAGTTGCTGGCACAGCCCTCTTTAGGTCATATCACAGGATTTTAACAGGGTTAAGGTCAGAACTCTGACTTAACCGGAACAAAAACACAAATATTTTTTTAACCATTTAGTACCTGTAGATCTGTAGGCTTTGGGTCACTGTCTTGTTGCAATACCTTACTTAGATTGCGTTTGTTTATTATTGTGATGTAGGAAATGATCAGACCACATTTAATTAGTAATCAGTGCAGAAAAAAGAAGGTTTAAAGGTAAATAAGAGTCCACTTACTTTTTCTTAAAATCATAACAGTAATAATACCTCAGTCTAAAACCTCAGTCTTCACTTGGTTGATCTGCCATGCTCCTGCTGTGTGGCAGTAAAAACAGCAGATGAGATTGGACAGCCCTGCTGTAGAGGATGGTTTAACATATTTTCACTAAGAAAATCAACAGAACATGTAATTTGGCCAGAAGCACCCACTTGTTTGCATCTGACTGTAATCTTTCACAGCCAAATATTGTACTTATAGTACCATATAGCTACGTTTTAACACAGCTGTGTAGTTTTAGCATATAGTGTGTTTTTGTTATTTTTACTTTTTACTGCATATTTGTAATCTTGTACATTTGAACATCTACAGTGTTATTAATACAGCTGTATTAAATGTGTTGTGGGTATAAAATGTGACACAATCTGCGCTAAAATGATTTCTCCTTCTATTTAATGTGAAGGTAAAAGTAACACGATAGAAGGTTTCTCTCTGCTTGGTCTGCTACCTCAGTCTACAGCGAAATACTTCATCTACAATGGCTCTCTCACCACTCCCCCCTGCAGTGAGACAGTGGAGTGGATTGTGTTCAAAAACACAGTGTCCATTTCTGAAACACAGGTAAAGGAGAACCACATCCATTCACACGCACTGCTTTATTACTATCTTCATAGTGAGATTCTCTTCCTGCTCATGGTTGTATTAAAAACTGTGTTATGGATTTAATAACTATCTTCTGAAGCCAAATAAGACCTTTTAAAATTATGTTTTTAGCTGTTTTTAAAAATGTAATTAGACAGTTAAAAGGGAAAATTAGATTTTGTCGCTGTTTTTGATGATATTCAATAAAATTTTTTTTTTTTTTTAAATTCTGAAATTGTTCCCATTGCCATCCATTATTATCATTGTCAACATACTTTTAACTCTCCTGGTGGTGGATTTTTTACAGTTGAGTGTAAACATTCACACAGAGTAGGTAGGAGAACATTTCTCTGGTGAGTCAGATACCAGCTCACTGTTTCATTTTGTATAACTATGGAGGGAATACATCGCGCTAGGGTCACACTGGCCAGCAGTGGCCACCCCGTGGCTCTGCTTCTGCTACTGCAGCTGTTTTCAAACTGTTCTGTGTGCAGTTTCATTTCAATGTCTTTTCCTGGATTCTTCACTCTATCTTTGGGAAGGGTATAATGACCCAATGCACCATGCAACCCCTGTAGTTGGCACGTATGTTCCCACACATACAGGTAGAGCAAAGGGGAGTGATAGAACTGGGACAATGTTTTGGCCTCTGCACAAGTGTATGTGTGTGTGTGTGGAAGGTGGATAGGGCAGTGAAACATTACACAGCCCAAACTTCTGAAAATAGAGCTTTGGGAACACCGGCTGGAGAAGCTCTTTAAACCTTCATGAGCCACAGACATCAGTATTGGAGCAGGCACACCTTGTGTTAAACACCAACTTTTCTCTCTCTCCATACATGCTCTCTCTCTCTCTCTCTCTCTCTCTCTCTCTCTCTTAAAAGCTTAGCTTTGGGGAGGGTTGCTTTTTTGTGGCACAGATCTTTCTGTGACTGACTCACTTTTTTGGCAGTCTAATCCACTTTTAAGTACTGCATGTTTTCTTCAGAACATGAAAATTTGATGGAGAGGAATCAAGGATTTGGGAGGCGACGCTGATAAAAGATTTGATGGTGCCCTAATTTATGCATAACATCTGTGATGCATAGTAGCATATAAAATAGCATATTTCAAAAGCCTACAAAGGGCCAGTGGCAGACAGTAACTAAGTAAATGTTACTGTACTGTAGTTTTTTGGAGGATCTGTAAACTGTAAAGTATTTCCATTTTGGATGACTTTGTACTTTAACTCCACTACATTTCAAACTCAAATATCTTACTTTTTACTCCACTACATTATGCAAAATGTGTAGTTCCTTTCGACTTAAGTGCGCAATAAGCGTAACAGGTCCAAACGAAACTAGCATATTCATGGATTCTTGACATCTATGGAACTGTCCATTTCAGGCCTGGACTACATCAAAGACCACCTGGTAGAAGGCAGGTGTAGCAGGATGGGGTTAGTAAACAGATAAAAAATATGGTTTCTAACTTTGTGGGTAAATAGACCACAATATAGAAATATGTACACATGCACTTGTGACTGACAAGTGACTTTTTCTGCACTATTTTCTTTTATAGTAAATTGTTTTGGCTAGTTTATGGTTATGAATATAACAAACTCATTAGTGATTCTCTTTTAAAGCAAGTTCTTATTAAACTTAAACTTAAGTAAGCTGCAAATAAATCTTAAACTGAAACTTTGCTTGTTTGCAAAAAGTTATTTTATAGTCCTAACTAATGGAACCTGTTCTCCTTTAATGATCTGTGCTTATGATCATTTGACATCAGTTTAAGACTAATTAATGAGCTTCAATTAAAGACTGGTGGACCAAGAGACACTAGTCTTCTCACCTACAGTGAGTCGATTAAGTGTAACGAGGAGGTTGAGGCAGGTTGCAAACGCAAAGCGGTTTTATTTGGGTTTGCCCGGGAGTCAAAAACACAGGAAGGCATTGACAGAGACATATCCATAAAGACTAGAAACCAGAAACCAAAACAAGGGTCAAAAACATAGAAATAAACACAAACGCTTCAAGGCACAGAAAACAAGCACAGTAGGGAACCACAGCTCAGAACTCAGGAGTGAAAACAGAGACTTCACAAACAGGCAGGGCAAACAATGGAGTATTTAAGGTAGTCCTAATGAGTTCTAGATCAGATGCAGGTGTGAGAGTGGGTGGAACCAGGGTGGAGCAGTAAAAGCTGTGTAATAACATGAAGGGACCAGAGAGGGCGGTATGTGACATTAAGAGGTTTATTCCAGGAATGATAATAGGACATTATAGCCATAATAAATCGTGCTACTTTTGCCTTCTATACTGAGGTACATTTGAAGGTAAATACTTTAGGACTTTTTTCTCAAGTGGAGGTCTAAAGGGAGGACCTTTACTTTTACTGGAGTAATATTTTACCTTGGGTATCTCTACATTAACTCAAGTACATAGTTTGTGTACTTCGTCCACCCCTGCACAGGGCCTAATTGTACTCCATTATTTGGCCACATTCTGATGACATCTTAATATCTCTCTGCATTAGCTGAGTGAAGAAAGTGATTCCAAAGTTTCCCAGTTCTCAATATACAATACAGAATAGATCATGTTATTGCATATGAATATGTGTGATTGGCTGAATCATCCAGGGGATGGTAACGGATTTATTTCTCTGTGTGCATGTTGTAGCTGGAAATGTTCTGTGAGGTCATGACCACCCAGCAGGCTGCATATGTGATGGTGACAGACTACTTGCAGAACAACTATAGGGACCAACAGCAGCAGTTCATGGGCCAGGTCTTCTCTTCTTACACGGGCACAGAGAAAGTCCTTGCTCCTAGTGAGTATATATCACTTATATCCATAGACAACTAAATCTCAGCTTATCACCCACACATTGGGAAAAGTTGGGTCCACTTAAAATAACAAGGCAACTTACTGAGTTAAATCTGCTTATGGTGCTGTTGATGCAAACCCTTAAATGTACACAGTTATCCCCATCAGCCCAGATGTACCTGGTCAGCTAGGGTACGTTTTGTGTCAATGTATTTTCTTCTTTAGTTTTAGTGTTTAACAAACAATAGTCACCTAGAATTTTTTTACATCCCCAAAAATTGGTC
Source organism: Prochilodus magdalenae (assembly GCA_024036415.1). Classification (NCBI taxonomy): domain Eukaryota; kingdom Metazoa; phylum Chordata; class Actinopteri; order Characiformes; family Prochilodontidae; genus Prochilodus; species Prochilodus magdalenae. The sequence goes on along the minus strand of JAMWET010006439.1, from coordinate 161,633 downwards.
CAAAATGTGCAAAACTGTATTAATTTTAAGTAATACTTTGTGCCGAACCACCTTGACAATTCGGCACAATCCTAGAGTTGGATGTGGTTTGAGCTGTTTTAGGCATGCATTTATGAAAAGCATTATAACCTTTTGGTGTTTGATGGCAACATTCGCTATGTAGCTTTTGTGCTAAGCTGCTTTTTGTGCTAAGCTGCTTTCTAAGCAATTTTGAATTTAGTTGACTTTAGTTCATTTCTTTTTTTCAGAGACATCATCATGGTTTGCTTTAAATCCTGTGTGCTGAGCCACTTTTCTCTAGTATTCTAGACTTTACTTACCTGCCATGAACTCTCATGACTTTGTCTTTAAAAACATGTTGTTAGGTAACTGTCACTACCTATCTCCAGACCTATCTTTCTTTCAGCCTTTCCTAAAAATATTCTCTTCTGAAAATTTGCTTTGGATACAGCAAAGAAATGACCATACTTGTGTTCAGTGTGTAGCTCAGAACCAGAGAACGTCCAAGCGGATCCCCAGAACTACACCAGCATAATGGTGACATGGGAACGTCCACGTGCTGTTCATGAAACCAGCATTGAGAAATACTCTGTCACCTACCAGAGACTGCAGGGCAAAGATCCGCCGAAACGACAATACTTGACAGACGGAGATCAAGATGTGGTAAACTGTTTTTCCAGGGATTGAAAGTTAATTTGTACTTCTCATTGAGATACTTCATTCATTTGCTTTTTGGATTTCTCTGACAGGGAGCCATTATCCACAACTTGTTGGCCAATAGCAGCTATGTTGTCCAGGTGGTTGCACTGTGCACCAATGGCCTGACTGGTCGAATGAGTGATCAGGTCATAGTAGACATGCCTCTGGAAGATCCTGGTAATAGCAGCTCTGCTATCTAGTTCACACTATTTTTATAAATGTGTTTTCATTGTGGCTTTGTGCTATAATATGAGTTAGTATTATTTTAACTAGAATTTAAATCTTTTTCATCTTGCACTTTTATTTTACAGAAAATGATCCTGATCCTTCGTCAGACTCGGAAGAATATATTGAGGTAACACTGCTAAATGTTAATTTTTAAACTTATTTAAAAAATTAAACCAAGTGCATAAACTTTTCACAACATATGAGAGTGAGTAGATATGCTTTTAAATTTCAGGAGGCCTCCCGGCTTACTTTACCTAAGAGCAGGACAACAAAGAAACCCCAGGTTTTGCCTGGCCGCACCTTCAGTCATGACTCCTCATCCTCTAAAAGCTCCATTTACGTCACCACTGCAACTGATCAGCCAGGCTTCCTTTTTCCAGCTGTCAGGACAACCACAGCTTCTGTACGACGGAGGATCACAGAGGAGTCTTCCTTGTCCTGGTCACCTGATCAGAGCGAGGTAGGAAGCCGCACCAAGCGACCATTGAACTACCTCGTGCCAGAGGATGCTGACCTTCCTCCACCAGACAGCATGTTGGTGACTGACGTGTACTATGAGGACTTCTACAATCTGAGTGCTAAGGCAACCACGGCCAACCCAAACAACCTTATTAGTATTTCTACACTTATAAGTGTTAAGGACCAGGACCAGCATACAACCACAGGGACTGATCACAGGGTTAAAAACCTTCAGCCTAAAACCTCAATCTCTTTGACTACCAGCCCATCTGGGACTCCTCGTACCCTTGTATGGAGGACAAAATCTACTACCAAATCCTCTTTTGCCACCCCTAGTACTCCACACATCTCCAGAACCTCAACTTTTGTTCTGTCTACTTTGTCTGCCTCAGTGAAGAAGGTCATTCACCAAACCACCCAGCCGCTGTTTATTGGTAAGTCTGTTACTATCTCTCCAATCTTTACCAACCCAGACGTCCTTCATCAAACAGCAACACATTGGCATATGAATATATGGAATGGTAGTAGAAGAAAATGGACCACTGTTAAAAAGCAAAACAGTCTAAATTTACCGTTGGTTTTATGAGATTTGTTAAAGAATGATATCTGCGTGCTTGTTAGCTGCCAGAAGGTGGTGGTGCTTTAGCTTGGAAAGTGTCTAGTTGTGCTAAAGGAGTGTAGAGAGCTGTGCTGGGTGTTTGCTGGGTGATTTGGTGGCTTGCAATAACCATATGGTGACAACATTAAAGATGGCTATGGTGGTGGCTGTGCTTATTATATTATCATGATGATTTCATTTTCAGAATTAGTAAGTGAAGGTAAACAGAGACCAGATGTCTGCTTTTGCACGGCTTCTAACGCTTTCAGATACGGGTGCAGATCAATAACAATGCCTTTTTGCTGTGAACTGTGAATCCCTTAGAAGCCACAAGACTGACTGACTCCTCCAGTTTTCAAAACGGTGGCAAATTCCTCCTGTCTCTCTGACTTCCTGCTGCTCCTGTGTCCTCATCAGATCAGCATAGCTGTTCTCTAGCCATGGGTGATGGTTCCCCCTTTTGGCTGCTTTACCTGCATTCTGCTTCTAAGAATGTCACTATCACTACCTGCTTTCCTGTCACTGCTGCCCTCTTCCAGTCTGTACTATGCTGGGGAGACATCTAATTCTGCAAGAGTATCTGTTTCAGCCACGTCGGCCACCACTCAAGGGGCATCTGCAGCCCGGGTTTCTACAGTGACTCCTGATTCCTCCGCCATGCACACTCTGTTCTCTACAGAAAAAGGTTCCACAGCTCTGCTCACTGCAGATGGGCAGGGAGAGTCCAGTGGCTCAGGATCTTCTTCCGCCATCTTTATGGAGGAGTTAGACTGGAAATATGACATCGAAGGAACATCAGCTCTTACAGACATACCCAAAGACCTGTTCATAGAGGCAAGCACCAGCGAAAGAGCTGAGAATGAAGGCAGCGGTGAGAGTGAGGGTCTTCCATCTGTCTTGTTCTCTGAGAAGGAAATGAAGATCCAAGAGAGCACCAGAGAATCATTGAGCGCAGAGTTTATAATGTGGCAGAGAGGTGTATCTGAGGTTGCCAGTAGTTCCGGTGATCAAAGCTCAGAAATTCAGAACACTGACAAAACCACACAAGCCCGAAGTGACTGCTTGAACAGAGAGGCTATGGAAGATCTGAAAACAGGTAAAACTTCTTCAGTCTTCCAAAGGCAGCTGTATTGGCTGACCATCTCTATGGATGACAAAACCATCAAAAATTAAATGAATAGTCAAAGTGTCAATGAAGCAATGAGGCCATGCTTTTCAGGGAATACATGCCCAAAGGCTGGAATAAGTAAGTATAAGTCAAATAAGTAATCAGTAAACGTGTCCCTTTGTAACATTTGTATTTCCCTCAACAGAGGTGAGCAACAGCAGTCCACAGTCGCGTGTAGGAATGGTGGGAGGAGCTGAGAGAGAACAGAGAACGGTGGTGCCACTGGCAGTGGTGTCTACTCTTACTGTACTTTGTCTTCTGATGCTAGTGGCTATTCTTATCTATTGGAGGTAGTATCAAATTCTTGCCTACACATACATGTGCCTACACACACACAGTTAAACACAAAAAGAAATATAACAAAGATTATTAAACTGTAAAACTCCATTTTACTGAGACACGAGGTGCTGTTGTGCTTACAGGAAATGCTTTCACGCAGCACATTTGTATGTAGAGGATAATGCATCTCCCAGAGGGATAACAGCTCCATCAACACCTCTGCTCCTTACTACAGGTAACCATGCTTAAACATGAATATACATTTACATGCCATACTGTAAAAAAGTCATAAGCATCTATAAAAATGAAATGCTGATATTTGACCGATCAGTTCACATTTCACAAACATGATCATTCAGTGTATTCCTAAAAATAAATAAATACACAGTGCACTGAGATTTTATGTGTGTATGTTAGCTCAACCATATAGAAAGTTTTCCATGAGAATGCCCAGTGTTTACATCTCCTTTAGCTAATCAGTCCTTCATTAAATTTAGCACACGCAAGCAGCATATCCTACCTTGGTTGAAAAAGCTTGGATTTTTTTTTTCTTAGCACAACCATAAATGACGGGTGAGGTGCTAAATATGAGCTAATGTTTTATGTTTCAGTATATTCGATATTAACTTAGTTCAGATATGCTGATTATGTTAATTAGAGGACAGTGGCATGATAAATGAACCCTTCATCTACAGAGCATGCAGAACAGAACTTTACCTTAGTTAATGGTAGTGATATTTAGTAACAGTTAACAGTTAAAAAAATCTAACCCTAAAAATCTAATCAGTTAAATAAATATAGATAAATAGACAGTCTGATGTTTAGACATACAGTGCTGTATTAATACAGTGCCATTTTGTAATAGTATTATATTTAAGATAATAGCATAGGGAAAAGAAAGGGATGGGGTTGTGATATGACTTGGTGTTTTCCCAGTTTTTATAAACATGCATATTTATGGATATTTGCAGTCATGGAATATTCTCAGGCACTAACATAATGTCAGTCCTTATTATTATGATGTGGTTTGTCAAACAAAACATCCCAATCTAAAAATAAAAGATTCTAATCAGCTCCAAGGGATGCCAGAAACACTGCTTATTAACGATTAAGGCTTGTACAGACAAGATGAGATCCTTGCTTTAGCTGAGATTACACTCAATATCTAGAGAATAGATGCACAAATAGTTGAACCCAAAGAATTAACTGCGAAGTCTGCAAGAACTACGTGAGAATATACAAGCTGGAATCTGAGAGCCACTAGGATCTTCTACAACCCCATGCCGAGACATATTCATGTTGCATTAGCAAACATGGCAGCCTGACACCATACTGAGAGACACGACTTTTATATGTGTAGCTCAATAAATATTGCCAATATCAGTCTACATTTTTCAGCATTAATTGTTCCTGGTAACCTTTATATTCCTTTCAAATAATATTTGCAAGCCAACACTTCCTTCTGGGTACAACTGTTCTTTTGATTATGAGTGTGTTATGGTCAGCTGTGTTATGGTCAGCTGTTTTTTACAATCTCGTTAGAACAAAGATACATGTTAATATTTTCTTCATATGCCCCATTTTGTCTACCACTTCTGTGTTACCCTGAGTTTAAATGTTCAGAAAGAGTTTAATGAAAATTTTACAATTCTGTTTTAAGTTAAAAAGGGTTCTTTATAACAGAAGGTACAAATATTGCAAAAGATACAAAAACATCCTCTATTCAACAGAGATGGTTTTTGTTTAAAATGACGCCATCTGGGGTGTTTTAAATGATTTTCAGAGGACCACGCAGCCCTTCCTGTGAAAGACTTTGTAAAGCGTGTAGCAGATCTTCACTCCAACAACACATTCTCAAAGGAGTTTGAGGTAATTCTGATCTAATTGTGTTGTAAAATCTTATAATTACTACTCTGATTATAATCCATGTGCCTTGCCTACGCTAGGAAGATGTTTAAAAAGTAACGTGAATGATTTTACTGGTGTGACTGTTGTGAAAACTTGGGGTAGCACCTGGCATGACATGACTGTGCGAGGGACATATGCCACTGATTTTGTCAGCACTGTCTGCATGACTATGCACTTAAAGCAGTCTAAAGCAGCACACTGGCAAGTTCTCACACTCTCACATACTCAGTGTTTGCACTGGCTGTTCACTGTTTGTCCTGGATGTTCATTGCTGTCTTTTCTTTTTCTGCATTTCCACCTCTCTCCTCTTTATTAGATCTTGAAAGAGTCTTATGAGGTAAGAAAAGTCTGTCTATGTTTTATCTACTTTAAATTCTTAGCTGTAGTTATCTTGTTTCTTGTCTTGCATAGCTAATATGCAGCTACTGACAGTACTACTAAATGGTCTTTGCATGAACACTGTGAGGTAGCTGCAGCGGCTGTGGGGGTGTACTGGCTTTAAAGAATGAATGGTCTTTTATAGGAGATTCAATCCTGCACTGTGGACATGGGCATTACGACAGACAGTTCAAACCACCCAGACAACAAGAGCAAGAACAGATACATCAACATCTTGGCTTGTAAACAAACAATTCCCTTTCTCCTACATGCATATACTGTCCAGATAATAAGTACAGGACAGTGACACAATATATGTCCCTTCAATGTGATAACATTGAGATCTGTTATTGATTGACTGTATAGCAATTGCAGTTGTTCATAAACAAAACCGTATGTCATTTATGCATTCTCATTTGAACCTATTAAAAGGTATGCATTACTGACAGTGACATTTATTTGTCCTAAATGTTAATAGACCTAAGCTTTTGTTAGCTGTTTTCTCCACAATCTAATAATGCATTGATTGAGTTGACCAGGAAAGAACTGAATAGTCAGATGCTTTATGATGTGTGGAATATGAAGCAAATGATTTTAACAATATAGATTTTTTATGCCCTCAAAATGAAGCTGCACCTTATGGTTAATTTCAAATCAAATATGCTAATGTACTGCAGCCTTTTCTTTCCCAGATGATCACAGCCGGGTCAAGCTGTCCCATAATGTGGAGAAAGATGGAAAGACTGGAGACTACATAAATGCAAATTATGTGGATGTAAGTTTTTAAGCAAACACAAAGGATTTAAATAAATGTACTCTATACTGTACTGGTTAGATTTAACAAAACTGCTAAATGCTGGCCTGGTACAATGATATCTGGCTTAAATGTTGTCAGTCTGTTATTGTGCATTTGACATATGATTTATACTATGCATTGGTTTACATTGATCATAACTATAACGTTGGATTACACTAGGGCTACAAACACCCTAAAGCCTACATAGCAGCCCAGGGCCCTCTGAAGGCCAGTCTGGAAGACTTCTGGAGAATGGTGTGGGAGCAGAACACTGGAGTTATTGTCATGATCACCAACCTGGTGGAAAAAGGACGGGTGAGGAGAAGTGGACTAATGCATGCATATAAAAAAATGTAAAGGAATATTAGGAATGCACTAATATGGAAACTGTGTGCTAATGCAGATAACCAATAATTGTCATGTACATATTTCCTAAAAACTGGGTTAAGTACAGTACTTTGTAGCCTGCCTTTACAAACATTTGTGAAAGAATGGTGTGTTCTAAAAAGCTCTGTGAATTTGAGCATGTTACTGTTTTAGGAGGCTACTGTACCAAATCAGTTTGTGATTTATTTTCCCTTTAGTTTTTTCATGATTAGCTGTAAAGAAAAAGTGGCAGGTAAATTTACAGAGTGGGGTTGCCAAGGGCTAAAGTGCATAGTGGGTAAAAGTCAGCAGTTGCAAACCTCCTCTGGCATCAACATCAGCACAAAACCTATGTGGGAGCTTCTGCGATTGCATGCAAGCCTTATTTCACCAAGCACAATGGCAAGCATTGGATGGGAAGACATGCTGCCACTGGACTCTTGAGCAGTGGAAACGTGTTATAGGAGGTGACGAGTCTGATGGATAAGTCTGGGTTTGGGAAATGGCAGGTGAATGTTACCTGCCTGATTGCATTGTGCCAACTGTGATGTTTGGTGGAGGGCGGATAATGCTGTGGCGTTGTTTTTCAGGGTTTAGCCTAGAGCCCCTTAGTTCCAGTGAAAGGATCTTAATGTTTCTGCAGAGCCAGACATTTAGAACAGTTGTATGCTTCCAACACTACGTGGAAGATTCTCCTCTGTTCCAACATGACTGTGCCCCAAATCACAAAACAAGGTCCATGAAGGCATAGATGGGTGGGTTTGGTGTGGAAAATTGTGACTGCCCTACACCAGGGGCGTAGCAGCAAATTCTGGGCCCTGTACACTCTCAATGTCAGTGGGCCCCTATCCATGCCAGTACACGAGGAACGTGAGCAAAAAAAATGGGCCCCTCTCCATACTCGGGCCCTGGGTAGTCAGGTCCACTTTTCCCCCCACTACCACGCCCATGCCCTACACAGAACCCCGACTTCAACGCTGTCGAACACTTTTGAAATGAACAACAACAGAGATTGTGAGCCAGGCCCTCTGATCCAACGTTGGTGTCTGACCTCACAAATGCTCCTCCAGATGAATGGGTGCCAACATTTCCCACAGACACACTCCCTAATCTTTTAAAACGCCTCCCAAAAGGAGTGGAAGCTGTTAGAGCTGAAAAGGGAAGACCAATATTATTGGATGTCATAGGTGTAATGTGTAGATGTAATGTGTGCATGCCCCAACACTTTTGTTCACAGAGTGTATTTGTAGAGGGTTAAAATAGCCAACCATTGTCTAAACATTCTACATTTTTTTTGGAATACTATAAGTACATCATTAAATCTTGTCAAACCTAAACACCTGTCTGATCCCAGTATATAAACATATATATCTGCCAATACTGATAAGATGCTAATGTAATGCACAAACATGCATCACTAACAAATATAAGCTTTTGAGATATTTTACATATTTGACCTGAATTTGTACTGACAGAGTGAAGCACTTATTAATTTTTGCTTTGCAATGCATATGTGTAATTTACCTTTAATTAGTGAACACAACCCAGTATGCATCACGCGATTAATTATGCTACTGTATGTCAAACAGAGAAAATGTGATCAATATTGGCCTATGGAAAACCAGGAAGAGTATGGAAATTTCCTTGTCACACTGAAGAGCACTAAAACCTTGGCCTACTACACTAGGAGGACCTTTAATTTAAGAAACATCAGTGTCAAAAAGGTATGTAATTTTTATAACCACAGGGGCGGTTTCTTACTATAAGTGCTCCTAAACCACCAGGATACTTACTCTACTATTCAGGTGTATAGTTATAAGTTACTAATTTAAAATAATCTAAATCTACTGTGCCCCCACCCATTCAGCCCTGATAACTATTAACTATTTACGTAACTATTTATTATTTATTACAAATAGGTCTTACGAGGTGCAATAAATAGGTATGTAAATAGTAAACAGTTATCAGGGCTATCTCTGAATAGGTGGAGGCCCTAAACATTACCGTATTTGTAGCACAGTAGATTGGCTGAGCTTTGGGACTGGTGATTGTATTCATGTTTCTGTGTCCAGGGGTCTCAGAAGACACGCAGTCAGGAGAGGACAGTTATTCAGTACCATTACACTCAGTGGCCAGACATGGGCGTCCCCGAGTATACACTACCAGTACTCTCTTTTGTACAAATGTCATCTCAAGCTCGAACAGCAGACTCGGGTCCTGTGGTGGTGCACTGCAGGTAAATGGTTAGAGGAGACTGAACTGAGGTCTGGGATGTTTATGGTTATCACCAAGATATCACCTGATAATGATGAAATTGATGAACTGATTAAATAATGCGCCCCAGCATCTTTGTGCAGCTAACCTGTTTCTGTGTGTGTGTGTGTGTGTGTGTGTGTGTGTGTGTGTGTGCATGTGTGTAGTGCTGGGGTGGGAAGAACAGGAACTTATATAGTCATAGACAGCATGCTGAAGCAAATAAAGGCTGAGGGTACAGTGAACATCATTGGCTTCCTCAAGCACATCCGGACCCAGAGAAACTATCTAGTGCAGACAGAGGTAGGAGCAAAGTGCTATATATTGGTCTTTCTAAACCAGTGTTAACATCATACTTACATTTCATGAGCAGTGGGTCTAATTCCCTTGTCCTGTATGCAGGAACAGTTTGTTTTCATCCACAATGTCTTAGTAGAAGCCATTAAATGTAAAGAGACACGAGTATCATCCAGCCACATTCACGCCTACGTCTCTGACCTTCTTACACCTGGACCAACAGGCAAGACTTGCCTGGAGAAACAGTTTAAGGTAAAATAATGATAATAAATGCGTGTGCTCTGTGATCACAATAAAAGGGTCATGATCTCATACCTCTTGCTTATTGTTTACTGTAGTTGATCAGCCAGAACTGTGCAAAGCAGTATGACTACTCGACAGCACTGAAGGAGTGCCACATGCCAAAAAACAGGACATCCGCTCTTATCCCTGGTGAGTAACTTTGAGTAAAGTCAAAGCCAGTTAAGATCATGAAAGTTATATTAACTAATATCTACCTTAAAGAGACATTGCTGTCTACCACATGTAGACATATGCAAAGATTTGACTGACGGACAGATATTTATGAGGCATTGTAAACTAGCCATGCCCAATACAAAGCTGCGATAGAGTGAATTCTTCAAAGATGTTGCAATGATTACAAACAGTTCATGGTAATAAACACGTGAACTAGCGTCATGAAATATTTGCTTTTCATGCATTTCCTAAGAGGTTCTGCAACAGAATCACATATGGGTTTGAAATGAACCAAGTAATGGAATGGATGCTGTAATCCCTGGAAGATTCCCTTGTCTGTCGGTTATGCACATTAAGGCATTCACTGTAGCTCTTTAGAGTAGTGTAGAGTAATATAGATTAGATGCTTAGATTTTATGTTATGCTGAATAGTAATATAGGATTATTATTGTTGTGTTCAGTTAAAAAAAATGTTGCACTTGCCTCAGTAAGTAATCATAATAATAATATTTATTTATAGAGCACCTTTCATATTGTTGGCAGTTTAAAGTGCTTTACAGACAGTTGACATCAGTAATGGGAAGGAATACTACTACTACTACATGCACACACATATATACATATACATATATGTATACATATACACATACTCATATAAATATACATAAATACATACAAATATATATATATATTTATATATATACACATACACACCCACACGCACATACACACACACACACACACACCCACATACACTTAAATACCATGTTAATGTAGGTTTAACTAAATGCCGAGTTAAAGGGATACGTTTTTCAATGTTTCTTTAATGTGAGCTCTGAGCTCGACTGTCTAATAGAAGCTGGAATTGAGTTCCACAGTTTAGAAGCATAATTACTGAAAGAGGCCTCTCCATGTTTCCTGTATTTTACAGAAGGTATTTGCAGAAGAATAACACCTGTTGATTTAAGATCACGAGCTGGAAGATAAACAAACAGACATTCTGTGCTGGTGCTAGATTATTTAGGGCGTTATAGACGAGCAGCAGAACTGTAAAGTCTATTCTAATAGATACAGGCAGTCAGTACAGCTCTTTCAGAACATGAGCGATACGAGCTCTGTTTTTCGCTTTTGTTAGGATCCAAGCTGCTGCGTTCTGTACGAGTTGCAGGGGATAGACAGTTCTCTTAGGAACCCCAGTATGAAGAGCATTACAGTAATCAGTTCTACATGTAACGCAACTGCATCACTCAGAGGCAAAACCTTAACAATATTTTTTAAATGATAAAAAGCTAAGTGCCCCTCTGTACAGTATACATCTGTTATAGAATATAAGCAGATCAGATGCCAAAGTAATAATGCTTATAGCTAATAGACAAAAAAATCTTAATCTGATATCTTTTTTTTTTTCAGTGGACAGATCTAGAGTAAGTTTGTCCACAACAGTGGGAGATTCATTAGACTACATCAATGCCTCCTACATCATGGTGAGAACCGTGTGCCATGTACTGTATATTGCTATGTGATCTAGAGGTTTAGCTTTAAGTAATGATGGAGCATGCTTTGTTGACAGGGGTACCATCAAAACAATGAATTCATCATCACTCAGAGCCCCCTGCCCAACACTGTGCTGGACTTCTGGAGAATGATTTGGGACCATAACACCCAGATTATCATCTCTCTACCAGACACACAGGACCAGGTCAGTCACCGTATGGAGCACGCATGCATGCAAGCATACATTGTTTTAAAGCCTTGAGCTAAAGAGAACTGAATTGTCTGTTAACAGAGCATGGAAGAGGACTGCGTGTACTGGCCCAGTAAAGAGCAGCCAATCAGTTGTGAGACATTTACGGTCACATTCAGAGGGGAGGACAAAGTGTGTCTGTCTTATGAAGAATCACTGGCAGTACATGACTTCATTTTGGAGGCCTTAAAAGTAAGAAACATTTTACACTAGCATATCAGCTACACAGTGTAACACCAATAGTTCACAAGCAAGTAATTCAATCAGTAAATTGCACTGTGCATAATGTTGCATAATGTGATATGGATTCTCTGTATACTGCTGGGTGACAGGATGACTATGTCTTGGAGGTGCGCTGGTACCAAGCCCCCCGCTGGCCCAACCCAGACAGCCCCATCAGTAATGCTTTTGAGCTTGTTAACATCATCAGAGAGGAGAGTGTCCACCGAGAGGGAGCCATTGTAGTCTATGATCGGTAGGATCTTTTGTTATTGCTGCAGTCCTGCAAAACTTAGAAAAAATATATTTATAAGAAAACATTTCTGATTCATTTGTCATTCTATTCTCTTTATGAACATGGTCTAAAGTTGTAGACTATAAGCTACTAAATGTGTCTATCACATCTCCAAAAACATTTATTTCAGTTTGAAGTATTTAGATCACTATGGGGATAAAGATGTTACAAATACGATATAAAAGGTTTTTATTTCGATTTTTATTTACAATGTTTACTTAATTTACTTCTTTTTCAATATTTTTTTTATTTTTTATTAAAGGATTTAAAAAATGCATATGTATGTATATATACTGTAAAAGTGTATATTGGAGAAACGGGTTATTATTTAAAAATACATCTCAGAATATTTCTAAATTAAACAAACTGACATTCAGGACATTTTGGAACCAGGAGGGAGCCAATTCAGAAGCTATAAACATACCTTCATTGTTTGTTTTGCCCATTCCGAGTTGGTCAGCGGAATCCTAGGGGAGAAGTAGCTGTTGTAACCACTCGGTGGGAAAAAAAGAAGTATTCCCAAACAGGAGATAAAGTCACATCACACCGAATTTTGCATAAAACATGACCATGTTCAGATCAAATTGTGTATAATTTTGCAACCCAGGAAAAAAGGACTATTAACATGCGCTAATTTACATGCTGATTGATGTACCTAAGCCCAGTTAATTTGATTGTAGAGTAAAAAGCAAATATGAGCATCATGAATAAACTGTGAGACCTGACCGCCGTGCACCTTTACATCATAGGCTGAACATGTCCTCATTCCTTCTTATAATAAATGCATTCCTTTGGAGTCTTTGAGAGATGTTGATTAATTATTGTTTTGGCTGTGTAGGCATGGAGGCACCAGTGCTGGAAGCCTGTGTTGCCTGATCACTCTAGTTAACCAGCTAGAGGAAGAGAATTGTGTGGATGTCTATCAGACAGCAAGGATGACCAACCTCATGAGGCCCGGAGTCTTCAGTGATATTGTGAGAGCTCTGTCATGTTATTGTTTCTCCACCACATGAATTCATCACGTATCCACATGAGCTTGTAAACCTGGGGGTCTTAAGGGGCTGCTGAAATTGAATTGGATCAGAAAAGAATGCCACCACAAATGTGAATGCATTTTTATCCATCCAGTCAACGACACGCTTTCCAAATTTACATAAAGATGCTCTATCACAGTAGTGCCTCAGCCAGTCCTCAGCGCTCTCCACTAAACATTTTGGTGAAAAACACTGAATAACTGGTACAAGTGTAAGAGCTGGAATACAGCTGGACTGTCTGAGGCTTTGAGGGTCAGAATATATAATATAATATAATAAATTAGGATTTGTATATACAGTATGTTTTCTACTGTTCTTCTATGCCTCCTCCCAGCAGACTACCTAATCCCAGTACAAACGACAGGACAGAATGTTCTATATAAACAAGATCCTGTATCACATGGCTTACAGTTTTGCACACACCTTTTTAAATGGTTTTCACATTTAAACCACATCATAGTAATTATTTCAGTTGACGTTGTTTTTCATCTGATGACTTTACAGTGTAGCTGCAGCTGTGTAAAATGCTGCATGCTTATTTCCAGAACTGCACTGTTTTCACACATGTGCCAACTGAGAGATCTGAAAGAAATCAGAGTAAAGGCTAAACATGCCCTGAGAAATCTCTTTATCACTAAACTAAAATCCTGCTGTCCTTATCATTTCTTAATCTGCTTACATTCATTTCATTTCATTTCTGTATTTCCAGGAACAGTATCAATTCCTTTACAAAGCTTTACTGAGCTTAGTAAGCACCAAGGAGGATGAGAAGACTTTTCTATCCACAGAGAGCAACGGCAACGTTCCTCTTGGCTCAGCCAAGATCACAGAAAGCCTAGAGTCTCTTATGTAACCCTGTGAAATCCTGTGTGTGGAGGTTAACACTTGTGTAAGGATGTAAATGGCCAGTTAGCATCAGAGAATGCGGCCTTTCGTCTTTACACCCTCCCAAAGTCTCTGTGTGGCTGTTTGGGTGTCGGATGTTATTTCGTCTTCTATTGTGCCTTTTTGTAAAATTTGTACTTTAAAATAATTTGATATGTTATTGCTGGAACTAATGCCAAATTTCTATTCTTTTTCTATGGTGACTGCCGTATTGCTCTTGATGTTCTCTTTTTAGTTGAACTGGGTTAAATATAATATTTATTAGTAACTGGCAAAGTGTTAAAGAGCCCACTGTCTATTTTTTGAAAAAGGTGTAGAGTGGAGGGGCATTCTCTGAATATGTAGCTTAAGTATACATTACGTCGCACAAAGAAATACATTTCTGAAAATGTGACTAATTATTGACCAGCAGGCCAAACCACATTTATATGAATAAATTTTATATTTTACTACTTTTGTTTTATAGCCATTGCAAAGTTTAACAGCTTTTTTATAATTTAGTTGACGTGTGTGTAAAGTAACAGACAGTTCTGTTATCTTTCTATAAATTTTCTTTGAAAAAAAAAACTTTCTGTAGATATAAAGCAACATGGGGTCTCTGAGAAAAATGCCTGTCCATGATTGATTCAGCAGTGCGTAACACTACTGTCCTTACTCAGAACTTCACATTCTTAAAAGAGGAATATGCATTACTATGTCAATGTAATTGTGACTTCTGATGCACATACCGAAATTAGTCCCTCCAAAGCTTAGCAAAATTCAGAACAGATAGAGGGGAGTTTTTCTTTGAGAAAAAAAATTGGTCAGTCATATTCCATTGGTTAGATATATATTTCACCATTTGTCTTTTTGCTGGTAACTGTGTAAAGCTGGTTTTCCTTAATCTGTCTTTATGTATCTGTTCTTAGCTTGTTTGGTTTTTCTTTTTAAAGAAAAAATGATACTATAGGTTTGCTGCTGACATTGACTACAAATAGATACGTATAAAGCCTAAGACATCATGACTGTTAACTCTGACAGTAGGTGGACTTCACAGTTGGGTTCATGTTTAAATAAGATACCACTAGCTTTTAGTACACATGGCACCCCAGCAATTTTGCACACAAAAATGTACACATGTGTGTACCTGTGTGCAGTATGAGGTACATTGGATCACCAGGGATGTGCAAAATTATAATTCTTTTATTGGGAAAACTGTTCTACTGTCAGTTCTATCACAGATGCTTGCTGTAGCATTAGATACTGAAACAAAAACTTCACCTATCCTTAAAAATGACATGTTTCATATTTTGATGCAAAATAAAAATCACTTGTATTTGAATGACATGCGATTAAGCCTGTATCATTATATAGTTTATTGTGTGCATGCACAGGGGCCCAAGACATTAGATTGGCAAAATCAAAACAATTAGTTTGAATATACTATATGGCCAAGGTGGGTAGATACCGAACCATCACACACTAGTGAGATGAAATTCCATTCCAAAATCATACGCATTAATATGAAACTATATCTTTATGGAAATATGCCTACTCACAAAGTTAAAAACATACAGCTGTCTAGAAAGTCTTTGTATGCAAGTATGCAATAGTGGGGCCTAGCCCAAACTGGGGAATGCGAGTGGCGTAAAGTAGGAGACATTTGATCTGTGATGGCTCTGTTCCATCTCCACTTCATTACTACATTCTTTATATACTTAATTATATGGTTTATGGCTATTATTAAACAATAACGAGTTAAATGTTCTGTGCAACACTGGATCTTTTTTAGTAGGTACAGGCTTTAAGTGAGGTCCAATTACAAGCCAAAAAAACTGAAGAGTGTGAACACATGCCATTAAGATCATTTTCTTTACCATGGTCAGAGGAAAACAGACGTTATGACACTGTGTAATGTCTGTAGAACTTTGTTGTGATCAGCGATAATTCCAATTTGTAGGTCTGAGCAGCTCTGCAGCGAAGAAGCTGCGTATGAATAGCCATCATGTGCAAGCTGCAGTATCACTGCCCTATCACTCATGTTAAACAGAAAGGGAGTTTGTTGTGTGGATGTCACCATCACGCATTTCACAAAGCAGCTGAGGGACCAAGCCACATTTTTTTAAAAGTTCAATTGTGCCTTATTTTTCACAGCTACAGAGCTCAGAAAATGTTTTTGCCATTATAATGCATTCATATCTATTGTTAAAAAGGTGGGAGTTCAAGTGTTAAATGAAAACCGAGTTCTAGCAATTGTCCACAGAGATTGCTTGACTATTTGCTTGATTTGATGCAATGGGTGTAGTTAAACTTGCAAATGTGAAGAGCTGTCCACATACTTTTGCTATGTGTAAGAAACTGGATATTACTCCAAAAGTCTTTCCTGTGTATTGTAAAATCAAATTTTTTCAATATAAAGATACAAATCTTATATATATATATATATATATATATATATATATACACTATATACTTTATATATATATATATATATATATATATATACACTATATACTTCATATATATACACTATATACTTTATATATATATATATATATATATATATATATATATATATATATATATATGTAGAATATATAATATATATATATATATATATATATATATATATATATATATATATATATATATATATACACACATACTTAAAAGCAGTAGGGCCAGAAAAAACATCCAAGAGAATATAAATAAAGAGGGATGTCTGTAAATAAAATCACTCTGACATCTAGTCTTGTCTTCATTTGTTTTTGTAATAGTTTAATGGCAATGGGCAAATAATCTGCATCCCAACACTTAAAACATTCTTGTTACACGTGTAAAGACCACACATGGACTTGGCATTATTACACGCAAGTAACCTGGATCAGAAGTTTATTTCTTTTAAACAAACTTTGCTTCTGCCAACCATAAAATATCAAAAGTAGCCGTGAAAGACTATTTTACAACTGATAACATGATATCTCTAATTATTTGAAAAAAAAAAAAAAACCCTCATAACAGTTCAAATACAAAAACAAACCATTGCTTTTGCATTTCAAAAAAGAATGGCACATACAAAACAATTATGCATGTACAAAAAGGGATTACAGGTTTTTAGTAAATAAATGGATATAAAACAATAGCTCAACAAATAAATTAAGTGGTTCAAAAGGAATGCATACTGGCAAAGCAGCTTGTATACATTTAGGCCTGTCTAGTCCAACAGCCCAACACCCACGCCCACCCAGCTGCACAGGATAAGAAACAATGGTGAGGAGTGGAAACACTACAGACAACGTTACAGTTAATTTTTTTAGATGTACAATATATTAGCACTTTAAGTTTACAACTTCTCTGAATCATCAGTGACTAATGGGTTTTACAAATGCATTTTATAAATGCATATTTCAGCAATCGCAACAAATTCATCACCACTCCCCAATGTGTCAAAGGGAAACTATACACACACACACACACACACACACACACACACACACACACCCATTATGCCATTATTTGTACAAAGATCACTGTACATTTTTTATTTTATTTTATTTTACATCTGGCTCTTTAGGTTATAAATGTTGAGTCATGTCAGTCACTGTCAGTCTCATCTTGGTACTTGGAGGTGGTTTTAATAGCACGGCCATTTTGAAGAGGCATCACTTCATAGTCACTCCTGCATTAAAAAAATAAATCAACAAAAACATTATTTATTATTATTAAAAATAAAGTTGGTGGTAGACCTACACAACCATGCAGGGACCATTACAAGGACTTAACACTCTTAACAGAATGAGTCATCTTCAGTGAGGAGCCCTGCTTTTGTCTTGGTGGAGACCATTAAGAACCTCTACCTCTGCAGGTGTAGCTCAATAAATACTGACCATATCAGTCTAAATATTTTACCATTTATTCCTGTATAATTTGTTCCTGCCATTATTATATTCTATCACTTGTTCCTCATAACCTTTAGGTTCCTTCTGAATAGTATTACAATCCAGCACCTCCTTCAGTGTGCAAATATTGTTTTTAAAGAAAGTATATATATTAAAAGTAAAATAATTTAACTATTGTAACTATTTAACTGGCCCAAGCATTTAAAAATATAGCCAAAATCATGTGCTAGATTATTTTAAAAAATCATTTAAATTTGAATACTTTAAATTAATTCAAACATACCCATATATCACTTCATCATCTGAGTCGTTTAGCATAGAAAAAGCAGGATTATCCTTCATCTGGGAATCTGGGGAGAAGATACATACAATAATGCACAAAAACACATTGGTGCAGCGCTAACAATAATCCAGTTATAACACAGCACAATATATAACACAAGCAATGTAATTGTCAGGTTTTGAAGAGTTCAAAAGGTTCTGAGGTTAAAAAGTCAATATTATATTTATTACAGGCACTAACACTTAATAGAATACAGCTTGAAATACTAGTGTTTTGTTTTCAACAAATGAGACATCACAGTTAAGAAAAAAACATGAAAAAATGAAATACACCTGCATTTTCATGTGAATGAAACAAATCCATATTTTTATGTATTGGTTATCAACACAGTATGTCACTGAGCCGAGTCATTGCGTTGTTCATGTTGTTTGCACTGCACTACCAACACTAACTACGATGCTCACAACCTGCCAATGATGGCTCTAACAATAAATGGAATCTAGAAGTAGGGTATATCTATCATTACCATGACAAATTAATCCACATCACAATAAGCTATTCTGAACATCTCATGGATATGGTCATTACTTAAAAGTACACATCCCTTATGTTTCACTACAAGGAGAACATAATTAATTGGATTTTTATGATGATACATTTTTGCCAAACACCATAAAGGTATACTTAGGTTAAAGGCTTGTGTACTTGTTCTACTGTTTAGAACACCTTTAGTGGGCTTCTGTCAGGGCTGCTAACAATGATTATTTATATATCCCTTTATTACATTTAGGTAATGTTATCTTACTTTTAATTGACTCATGAAAACAGGATATCTTTGGGTTGGCAAAAAAAGGACAGCTGAAAGGGGGCGTCTGCATCAGACACCACATTTACAGTAGTTAACCTGGCTGATGATTTTTCTTCTGGTGCATGTTAATCTTTCCTCCAATTACTTTCATTATGGAACAAACGTTACATTTATTTATTTACATTTATTTGTGCATAGGTGCATCTACTTACCATACAAAGTATTTCTGGAGGGTGAGTAGATGAATGCTAATGTGTAGAGGTAAAAATTGAGAAGGCCATAAAAGGACAAAAATTCTGCTGGTGAATGTAAAGTTAAGGAACATGAGCATCATCTGACAGAATTAAGCTTGTCGGACAAAAAATTTGTCACCACGTGTGACTTGAACATGGCTGGTATGCATCTTTCATTATTGCCTTTTCATTAAATGTCAAATGTGACAATTTTATCAACATCTTAACAACATTTAATATTGCCAAAATCATAGTAATTTAATATAATGTTGCTGTACGGTGTTACAGCATGGGATTATGCACAGATGAAATATTTGATTGAGGCTGGAAGTTCGAATCCCCCTTCAGTCAGGCAGGCTACTGCTATACTACGCCGATACTACGCCTGAGGATGTATAGACATCTAAAAAAATGTCAGCAGGCTCCATCTTATAAGCTTATTACAGAGAAACTGCAGAAAAAAACCCACAAAATTACATATTCTGTTCCCTGTAGAGTGTGACGTATAAATGTAGAAGTGTCCAAATTTTTGCAAACATTAATAATAAATTCAAAAAGCCAACACTTGTTAAATGCCACAATACAAAAAAAGCAGAGAATTTTCAGTCAAAGGATATAATTCTGATAATGGGTAGACAATTCTGCCACAAAGTTGTCTTGTAGAGCCTTTGATCCAAATCGCAGGTAAAGGATGACCATGCTGAGAGTGACACAAAAAGAGGTAGAATTATTCTTTTTAAACATTCTCTTTTCATCTCTATACATCACAATTAAAATAATATAATATAAACGAAAAGTAAAGAAGCAGAAAAATTATCCCCATCAATTGTTAATAATGGCATTATTTTATAAACCATTATTTTTGGGAAACCCAAAGTAAACCTACAAAGGTGGGCGCATCATGATATGGAGCTGCTTCTATGCAAATGATACCAGTGAGCAACTGGTGAGGAGATGGACAATACACTGACCCAAAAACTACATACTGCTCGCATACTGATCCTGCTCCAAAGTAGTAAGTAGAGTGGCCATAAATCAAAAGTAACCAAAGACACTCAGATGCCATACTGCTGTGGCATAATTCCGATATGTGGCTAAAGCAACCTTTGTGTAATACTGCAAACAAAGCAGTAACTGAGACAAACATTACTTATTATTGAGTCAGATTTACTTAGATTACCAACAACAAGGGCAATAAAATGATTTGACTCGCAAATGGAGGAACACAGGTGTTTGAAAACCACAAAAGTTTAACGTTTTTAAATTGAGGCTTTAAGGACAGGCAGAAAACACTGTCTTCCTGTTTGACTCTGTGTGGGATATATCTTAAAAGTTACCCAGGCACATATCAACCATACCTCCACTGGATGTTGGCAGGCTCATTGTGACCCTCTACTGTACTGTACACAGCTTTTATACCGGAGACTATACAGCCTACTACTGATGAAGAGTAACATGCAGTATTCAGTATATTATATTATAGCTCACAGGTCAGAACATGCTTTTTTTCCCCTTTACCATTGCTCAGTCTAATCATGCCCATTACACAAAAAACTTCTGCATGCTCCTGCAATACAACATTCTTAAGACTACCTTTTAGCACTCTGGGTCTAGAGATAATGATTATTTGGAAAAGTTAAGTTTACCTAATTACCAATACCAGTAACGTCAGAGATGTCAGAAACTTCAGGCGCAAATCTGAAGAAAGATTAAAGAAAGAGTGTTACTGCTTTGCTTTACTATGGAAATAAAACTGCAAATTAGTAAATAATAGTTGTAGTTGATATACTTAAGTAAAAGAACTTTTTTGACTGAGGGTCACTTTGAGACCAAAAAGGCTTACTAGTGTACAAAGTTACAAATTAAGAGAAGGCAACTTCCAGGTGACTAAAAATGCCCAAAGAATTTAAACTAGAGGTATAGTTTAACTTAGTGATGATTTAAAAAACATCTCAACTAATATTCTAAACTGTGTCTATTCGATGTTAATGCAAATGCAATTTGTAATTTCTAAAAGTACATCAGAAACTGCTCATTATTACCTGATAAAACTATATGAATGAAACAAAGAACACATTTGTTAAAAGTTGTGTTAATAAGTGCAAAAATTTCTTTTTTTTTTCTTGGTTGGTGTTGCATAGAACTATTATGTCTGTGGTATATGGAAATTTAAGAGTAATGGGCAACAGATTTGATATGATTAAAAACATGTTAAATAAAACTACATTACCTGAGTAAGGCAGGTTCTTCAACTCTGACCACGCTCTCACAAGCAGAAACACCAGATACAGAACATACAAAACCACCACCAAAAGGAAGAATATTTTCATGCCCTGTATGCAGAAATATTCAGTTAGTTCCAAACTTACTGGGGAAAACCACAAAGTTTGTCATTCTACCTTGATATACATACAGTATAAATTTTGAGTCGCTCAACCTTATGTTCATCATCTGATTTCACATGGAAATGCATTTTATAATGCAGTTCTGGGAGACGGTTCGATAAAATGCTGATTTAGAGCACTTTTATCATTAGCCATTATTTTATTTACATTAGTTTAAATTGATTGTATAGACATTGCAGAACATATTTATTATTGTTATAGGTAAAACAATGTTTACTTGATATTCAGTGTAATTGCAATGTAAATGCAGTCAATGCATATGACCAAATGGTGCTATAATTTGTATATACTTCACAGTCTGCACTGTTGTCTGGATTGTTTGCATACTCAGTAGTTTGTATACTTGAGATGAGAAATTGTTGGTATGTATAACATTCCTACCTGAAAGTGCTGCATGTCAATGTTATATTGATATGTGGGATCCTGCAGTTCGTTTACCCTAAAAATGAATGAACAAATGAAGTAATCAATTCATTATTAACAAATTAATTACTAAATGAATACTAAATTAACCAATTCATATATAAATGTTATTAACAACAATAACATTAATAATAATAATAATAATAATAATAATAAAACATAGCTGCAAGCAGCAAATATTGCAGTATGTGGCTAGAGTGATCTTTGTGTAATATCGCAACCCAAAATGGGTCATCTTGAGGAAAAAATGTATGTAAGGTACAGCGTTGGAGCTCAAAACCACTGTTCTACCTTTGTGGCTACATTTACATTGCTTGTACCTTGAAAAATAATTAATCTATCTGTTCAGTACCATTTTGTCTGACAGTAAAAAAATAAAAATACACACAAAATACATACAAAAAATAAAACATATGGTCAAAAGAGAGTAAATAAATGTCCAATGAAAACTTTAGTGTTATGATTAAGTATGACGTTAAGTTTTGTATGCTTATATACAGTATGTATATACTGTATTTTATCTTACAGTTGCCATATGCCCAGGGTGACAGCAGAGATCCACATCAGCCCCACGATCACTAGTTTAGGCAAATAGAATGTCAAAAACCTCCTCTCTCCCTGAGGGTGAAACAAAAAATGGTCATTTTTTATTCAGCATTGTAAAGAATGCGATAAACACATACATTTTGCATAAGCTTTGCATATTGTTGGTATACAAAAGAAAAGATGTTTCCCCATTTTTGTCTGTGTCTTCTGCATCATTTGAACTTTATATTAAGGGAGCTCTACAGAATATAATCAGAGGGGAGATTCCTATGTATAGTAAGTTACAGTATTTGGGTTATATTCACCCTGATTTAACACAAATCTATGAATATTTAATAGCTGTGCTTTTAGCAGTAAAAAGATATTGACCATGTGGTTACAACTAGAAGGACCTACTAGATGTAACTAGAGACTTATTTTACAAATTGGTGAAACTGGTTAATAATAGTTAAAAATCTACTATTATGTTGTTTTTCTTTATTTAGAAATTAACTTATTTATTTACTGATTTATTATAATTTTCTCTTTTTTAGAATGAAGTATATTTCCTGAATGTACATATTTGATTACAGTTGTTGTTTGTGTTGGTTAAGTAAGACACTCTGTATAACACAAAATTAAAGAAATGGTGTAAGAGCTGTGCCAGTCTGTTCTGTTGACATTCACGCAACAAGACCATTTCTAAAAGCATGTTCAGCTTTAATCTGTTTAACAACATAAAATATCCATGTCCTCCACTGTAGCATTACAGCATTGCCTCAATCACAAAAAGTGCATAAATGTTATACACACCTGCACTCTGATGCCATGGTATACACACAGCCAAAACAGCAGAAGAGCACACAGGAACAGAGCTTGGAAAAAAGTGTCCAGTGTTCCAGGAAACCAGCTATTTGTCAGGAATGACAATGGGAAGAATGGATCTAAAGCAGAAAAAAAAATCTTAGTATTTATGAAGTTTTACATGAAAGTCAAGCAGATGCAGTTTTGAGCTAGATACAATAGATAGGTTTTGTGATTCTTAGCTTATTTATATTCAGGTTGTGTACAATCAGCAAGTGAGTAAGTAACTTAAACGACACAAATTTGTTAAGTGTTTTTGATTAGTGTTCTTATAATCTGTGTTAACTTAAAGCAAAATCATATCTGTTTAATCACAAGAAATGGGATGCTCACCATTATACAGCAAAAGTAAAGGCAAAAGAATGGACATCCACTTCTGCTCTATTCCCCAATCTCTCATCGAGAATTTTCGCAAGGAATGGGCAAACATACACTTAAAAAAAAGAATAAAGAAAATATAAATGTTTTATTGTACTACTAAAAATACTTACAGGACCAGAGTATTCTGTGTATATTAGAACCTTACCGTCACTATAAAGGTCAAAACAACAAATACAAATCGGAACCAGATCTCCACCTGGGAGAATTTGGGGTTGTACGTCTTGATCTATTAAAGATAAATACAAGAATCAGGACACAATAGTAGAAAACAGTCAGTAACGTTTGCTATAATGACACTTAATAAACTATATAATTTATTTGAAATTTTATTGCAATATTATCTCACCACAAATGTGATATTTTGGATGTTTTGGGACTTTCCATCCAGGCCTTTCAGAGTGACATTGATTTGATATAGTGTGTAATTCAAGTAGCCTAGGTGCACAACGACGAACTCATCACAGAACTGGTGAGGCTATATGGGGAAAAAAGAACCATCTCAGTTGTCAAATATAAATGGCCCATAGTAACTTCTTGGGATATTTTTATTTATTTTGAATTTGTTATTTTATTTGCATATTTCAGTCAATGCATGTTTCTGTTAAAAAAAAAAAAAGTATCCGCTTAAAACAGCACAAATAATTTAAACATGACTATTTGTGTCTCTTTGTATCCCTAAGAATTAAACAGGCTGTTTTAGGTTTTTTTTTTTTAAAGAGGTTCCACAGAATTCAAAACTGTATTTATGTCATCATAGTCACATCATAGAGTTCAGCACATAGAACTGACATACTGTGAACCTCAAACACCGTTGCTCTTCCTTCAAACACTAATCCTCTTTTGGAAAAAAAGTGGACAGTAAAAACATGCCCCCAAAATGCTAAACTGTTCTATAACCTATGTCCTGGCTCATTTATTTTCACACCCCTAAAATTTATATAACTTGATTTAGGAAATTGTTTAAAACTGTGGAAGACATTTATGAAGTTACTCCAAAACACTCACCAGCGCACAATGAAGAGACCGTGATTTGTGGTGCACATTATCACTGATGTGCATAATGCTGGCATCCTGCATCACGCCTTTCAGTTCCACATTAAACTCAAAACTCTTTCTGAAGTCCTCCTCTGAGGGATGCAGACATCACAACATTGTAAATAACAACATCCATTACCAAAATTATGTTCTCCTAATGTTATTGGGCATGCATGGGCATTCATTTTAAAATCATATAATTCTGATACAGGGAAGATCTATAATGGTATACACATATAAAGCATTATTGTGTCATTAACCACTAAAAGTTAATGCTGACACATCAACTTGACTAAGCCAAAGTGACTCTGATTTGCAGACATTAACGGTAATGTTTTCAGAAGTTTGTCTATAAATAGGTATAGTCAGGATTTACTGATTACACTGCTTTTCAGGATCCACTCTGATCATTTATTAATACAGAACAAGGCCTTGTTTAGCTACTTGAACTTGAAGGGCAGCATTAGGGCACACCATCGACTTGGGGTGTAGAGGAAAACATTAACGTTTGTGTTTTAAAACGGAAGCTATAGCCTAGTACGATCACTTCAGTTGTTTAAACAAAATGTTCCACTTTCAGTATGTAACAAGTAGTTTTGTACAGTTCTACTGCCACAAGACAGACATTATGTCAAACATGAAATGACTTTTAATTACTTGGTTGGCAGCAATGAGCCAAAAGTAAGTTTAACAAATAGATTTACGAAATAAACTGTTTAGCAATATGTTTTAATAGTCACTTTAGCTGGTTTACTGATTGAAGCAAGTCCACTAAGATCTATGGAACCTATAAGCCTTCTTCCAACATTAGTGTTTCTTTTTTTTTTAAACTAAACATCATAATTCTAATCTTCAAAATCTTTTTTATTTGTAACCGTTATTAAAAAGTACTTATGTGCTTTTTAGTACTAAGTACTAAGGTAAAAGTACTTACAACCAAAGTCTCACTTCCTCATTTTACAGTTCATAAAAGTCTGCAGTAATAGATCTGAATCTGCTTTATTTACTTGGTAGGTTATTAGGTGTAGAACAGGAAATTGATACCATGACATATATTACCAACTCACAATAAAAGTCTGACTAGTAGAGTCTGTAGAGGTGGGACCTGTAAAAACCACCATACAATCACCATTCTACTAAAATCACTGATTGTAAACATAAGTGAAATTGTTTCTCACCATTGTTTTGTGTCATCTGTATAACACACAGAAGCCACAGCTGCTGGTTATAATTGGACAGTGGTGGAGATTTTATGTCGAATGGTCCAGTCTTTAATAGAAAAAAAGGGGTTGGGGGAAAAAGAAGAAGAAGAAATCAGTATATTCCAAACATATTTTTTTGACTCTCATAAAGAGTCTAAATGGGAATTAAACTTAAAACCTTTAAATGGCCAGGCAGGCAATTTACTAAGAGGCCACTAAGCTACTACTACTACTACCTTTTTAGACATATTAAACATAATATTCCATTTATAAACATGTTAACTTAAAGTTTAGTAATTATAGTGTAAGTAGTGTAATTATATGTTTAAACCCATCAGGTTCCCATCCCCACCACTGTTGCAATGTTATGTTGCAAATGTTAGCCAAGGATATCCTCTCAATTTTACGACGAACCCCGTTAAAAACAAACTGTGTCCATGTCATGCTAAGAGTAAATCTAAACATCTGGTCATTACTTTAAATCCACTGACTCGAAAACAATGTGGAAAACATGCAACGGACTGGATAACAGAAAGTGATTGAAGGACAGCTACAATTTTATTTAAACATGGATTTGAAATGTGTCTGAAATAGTAATTTCACTAAAGGGACCAATGCCAGCATAATATGATAAACGATCAACATGAGCTCAAGGCGCATAAGTTCATCTTTAATTTGGCACCTGCTTGGTGTACAAATCACAACCACTGTCATACATAGCATCCCATTTCTTAGAAGCTCAAAAATAACCGAACAGTTGGTTGGTGTAATTCTGTCTTTATTTTACTTACTAGTAAGCAGATAAAAGGATGGTGCCACATTATCCGAAGGCAGCTTTATGGCATGAGCATGTTTGAGTGCCAGTAGGAATGGTTTGCTTGTATTTACTGATGATGTGACTGCAGCCAGATATTATTGCCTATATTATTAATTTAGCTAAATGCTTCACCTGTGACTTATTGCATAGATGAACTATGTTCAGAAGATTACTAGGGAGAACCCAGTGACCTGGGTCCATCTAGGGGTTCCATACAGTATTGCAACTGAGTATTGAAAAGCCTAATTAACTTACCATTATGTTAGTTTTTTATTACTTATTAATTCTAAGCCCTTATACATGGTAGTGACTCCTACACCTAATTTAGATGTAAATACCCTCCAAATGATGTTAAAAGTCTTTGGTCTAATTTAAAGACATTTAAAGACTTTCAACTCAAATTTTTCAACGAGCTCATACTTATTCTTTCATGTCCAAATATTTATAGACCTAACTGTATGTCAGCCTGTTTTGTTTTATTTTTGGCATCATTGGGAGGATAGAATGCCTATACATATATATATATATATATAGAAACCACAGTTTCTTTATATAAATATATATATATATATAAAGAAACCGTAAATGTAAATTTATCCTCACCTTAGATACATTGGCAGTACTTAAGACATTGTATGAATTCTCTGCAATGACTTTTGGTCCTGCAGAAAAACAACACAAAACAAAAAACAAAACAAATCAGTACACAGTGCATTTACTTTTATTACCATAAATTGAGTTTCCCTAACCATTAATGGAATTTATAAAGTAACTACAGCTCCCCCTGCCTTTATTATTATTAATAATTTTTTTATAAACATGATCTCAAAAGGGTCACACTGTAGGACTCCGGGAGGCGAGATGGTCTTATCAACATCATTCGCGCCATTCCGGTCGTGCAGATACTAACATAGCATAGAAAGAAGGGATGCACTACTGACAAAAAAGATCTGGAAAACCTCCACTAACTGACGTACTCTTCGATATGCGCAGAGTGACCCAACAGCAACTGCGGACATTCAGTGAACAGTGATGGTGTCGTGCAACACTGTCATGAGGAGTGATTCATGTGTCAAGGCACCCTGGTCAGAGGGTGTATGGTTTATTTTCATGGGTCACATGTCCAGAAGGGCTGGTGTCACTCCACCTCCTGAAAAATCTGCAGGAACTTTGAGAAATTTGAAGCTGCATGGGATGGATTTTAAAAAGGACACTTTCAGGAGCCTCTGCAACTCCATGCCGAGACATATGCATGTTCCGTGGGCAAACATGGTGGCCCGACGCCATACTGAAAGACTACAGCACACTGAATTTTGGTAACCGAAAATGGCAAAAAAAGAAAAAAAAAAAAAACAAACAAAAAACAAACAAACAAAAAACACTTTCAGTGTTCGGCTGAATAAGTGAAAAGACTAAGTTACACCATAAAAAATAATAAATTATACCAAACAATGAGGCAGACAGACAGCAACCTATCACCTTCTCTCTCGCTCTTTCTCTCATCACAGTCAGCATGGAGTGAAGAGCTCTTTGTGAATGCAGCATGCCGGTTGGAATGGTTTTAAGACATATTGGGATTTGCTGGTGTGTCTGCTTGGATATTAAAATGTTTAGTGTTCAGTACGTGTGTTTGTTTGGTATTTTTTTCTCTGAAAACTAGGACAAAAAAAATTATTAAAACACATCCCAGACAGCAAAACTGTTCTGGCCCAAAACTGGCCCACATTCCCATTTCATGTGGACCACTTGCCAGATGGGTTGACGGCACTTGGGTTGACGGCACTCCTGGCAGCAAGATGTTGGTCACATATGCACCACGTTAGGGGCACACCTCAAGCAAAAGTAGGCAGCTCTGCTGTATCTGTGCCAGAAGTAGACCAGATCTGTTTTATGACATGCAGGCCAAACGCATGTTATAAGTACGTGGGCATATTTGCCAGTGCCAGCAGTGGGCCAGCAGCGCCATGTCTTTGCCAGAAATTGCTCACATCCGCTTGCTATCTGGGATTTAGCCTATTTAATTTATGCAATGGTGAAAAATGGTCATGGTGCATTCAACAATGAAACATAATAGTGTTACCACAGAATAAGCTCTATTTAAACAATAGCACATTTTTACAAACATTACTGCCTTTAATAATTGTCTCTCTTACAACGGCAAATATTTTGTCCCTGTAAAAACAAGCAATTAACCAAAAATAAGCAATTAAATCATTGTTGGCTATTTGTATCAGCCATGGCAAAATGTTAATTTCTCACCTTAATTTCTTATCTTTACTGGCATATTGGCATATGCCTAATTAAGTTCTAGTGCTTCTATTTGTAGTCCATTGCAGTATAGCATCTCTTCCTCGCACTGCCTAATTTACGAAACTGGCTCCATTGCTCTGTTTAAATTGGAACACAAAATATTTGTCGAACACTGCTATTTGCTTCTCATAGGCTTCATTACACTCAGCATTGTGTAAATTTGTTGAAAACACAGTCAAGGCTAGACCTAATTTTGTGTTTTAACATATTGTTTATCTATGCATTTTAATGGAATCTAGCCAACATAACATGTTTTAATTAGAATAAATTAAAAGAAGTTACGTGTACAAAAAGGTGTGTGTGTGTGTATAAAGTCTGCACACCCCTTTCACCTTTTCCATGCTTTAATACATTATACAAAAAACATATTTTATATTTTTACTGACAAAAATAGTTTATTTAGGGGTTCCATATCTGTTCACACCCTTAGCCTTATACTTTGTTGTTGGCACATTTGGCAGAAATTAAAGCTTAAATGCTTCTTGGAAAAGAAGCTATGAGCTTGGCACTCTTGTTTCTGGACAGTTTTGCCCATTCCTCTTGGCATATTCTTGTACACAGCCATTTTCACCACAGATGTTTGGTGATTCAAGTCTTGGCTTGGGCTGGGCCACTCAAGAACATTCACAGACTTTCTCTAAAACCACCCTATTGTTCTTTTGAATGTGTGCTTCGGGTTGTTGTGATGTTGGAAGGTGTGATTGCGAAGTGCTGCCTGGATGGTTAACCTTCAATATTCTCATATCTTCACCACCCTGGCCAAGGTCTGTCTTCACCTGGTCTAGGAAAATTATCTGCAGATAATTTCTTTGACCCTATGACTTGGAGTTTGGTCTGCATGCACTGTCAAATATTAGGCAAGTGCTGGTTCCCAATCATGTCCAATCAATTAAAATTTACCACAGGTGAACTCCAATTTTGTTGTAGAGACATCTCAAGCAGTAAACAAAGTACACATCAGCTCACTTTGTGTGCACATTTGTGTACATATGATATTTACCATTTAGATTTTTAACAATAGCGCTTTCACTTGGACATTGTGGGCTAATTTGTGTAGAATCTTGTGATCAAAAAATGAACCCAATCTTTTGTAAGTCTAATAAGTCTGTTATTAACAAAACATGGAGTGAGAATAAAACATCAATGAGATTCATAGCTTACAAAAATACAAATACTAAAAACAGCTTGGTGAAGCGGACTCATTAAAAATAAACAGTAGAGCTCACAGAATTGAGATCTACCCCTATCATTTAGGCAGGCAAAGTTAAAATATCTGAGCTTGTGCTGCAGTTGGATGCTTATTGGAAGGTTGTATATGCACCAAATGGTTAACTAATAGGGAAACTTTCTTTGTTTTTTTTAGTGAAATAGGTTGTTCTACTTTTTACAGGTAATGGGAGTACTCTCGACAAATGGTTAACAATTACTTTAAGTTTTTGCACATAGGCAGTTCACCACTGTTCACTGAGGACTTGTTTACGGGTATATTCTGGCATTTTGCACTCATGTTTTTTGATGTGACAGGAGAAAAAGGAACTGACCAGGCACATCTTATGAAGAAATATGTAAGATGATGTAATCTGTGGAATTTACATTGGGTACATACTAGGTTCGAGAAATGATTGCATTCTTCAAAGTGTCTTAAGCATTTACAAACTAAAATTTTGTTCAGATGCATTTGACTCATTACTGTGGACTCGCTTAGGAACGCCCCCATTGTTTCTCAAACCCAGATGACATCACTGAGGGGCTTTTTTTTTTTTACTTCTTCCAAATTCTCTGGCCCAGATCGGTGGATTCGGCACGTCACTGTGTCGGGGAGTCAAGTTTCAGCTGCAGCAATTTCAAAAAAGGTTTTCTGGAATTGGTTCCGAGTGTTCCTCAGAAAACAGGTCACTGACGAAATCTCTACCTTCCTTTGCTGTGTCATGTGCCATGTTTTACACCAGTGTGTTCTCCACCTGTACAGTATGAGCAAATTATACCCAGATCGGTGGTCAAAGTGGTTTTGTTGCGCTCTTTTGTCATTTAATTCACGTCACACTTCACAAACCACTCCTTATGCTAGTGTCCCTAACTCACGGAAATCGCACTGCGGTGAGGGCATTACCTACCTGCTACACCGATGAGCACAGTGAGCACAAAGCACAGCAAGAAAACCGCAAACACCAGCGCAAAATGCCTCCTGGTGAGAGTGTAAAGACGCATGGGGGCTAACCTACAACACAGAGATACAGAGACGCTTAACATATAGAACTGAATCATTTACAACTACACAGTGTTAAGTCACTTCACACGTAATACACTGACTACCACATTTAAATACAGAATAGAGAACATTAACCTCTTATTAGAGGGTCTAGCTGGCTAGTCAGGTTACCAAATTAACAAGCGTAGCAAACCAGCCACAGAAACATCTGGCTAACTAGCCTCAGCTAGACAGCACAGAGGTAAAACAGAAAGCTTTTAATATGACATACGACAAGGCAAAAACATTCCAAATAACACTCTTCAGACTTACATGTCCATCACGCTTGGTTTACTCACTCAGCAAACCGAACATATAAAGTTTTCCGTGATATAAAGTTAGCATATCCGTACACATCAGCTCCTACATATCCGGCAGAGCGTTGTGATTCGTGCAACACTCGCCCACTGTAGTGATTCAAACTATGTCAAAATAAAAGTCTCCCAAAATAATAATAAATATAATATTTTTTTAAAACAAAAATAGAAAACATGTCAATTTGTATTTTTAGTTTTATTTTACAATTTTTAAATTTGTGATTTTAGCCATGAAGATTTTCAAGTGGCTCACAAGCATTTCACTTCTAAACGTTAAGCCTTTGTCGTGCTTTCCGACTCGTTGGAGACGTACAGTGCTGGTGTCGATTCCCTGTTAATACACGTTGATGAATCAGGTCCACGGGCACGCGCAATTACCCGAACAGATGTCCTCACCACCGCTATCTAGCAGCTCACTGTAACTATGGAAAGCATTTTTCGCGGCCGAGCTGATAGAAGCACGAGCTGTTTAGGGTCTTAATAATACAAAGGTTATCATTAAAGTTCTTGTTAATGTGATAAAGACTGATGAATGGGTCCAGAGACTGAGAGGTTTAGAAGAAACTTGACCACTATTCAACTGAAAGTCCAGATCTGTTTGCCTACCCAATGCAGCTATGACAATCTCGTTAATGGATAATATTCGTGTGAATTAAATACAGTATCACTAGTATTAATTATTTTGGAACAAAGATGTGTAAAATAATGGGCAACAGTTATAAAGAACGTTTACAGATTAAAACAACAACAACAACTATACAAGTCATGTTCCATATAGAGCAACTCTCCATAATGACATGGCATAACAAACGTGGGTGAAATATCTGCAACCCTAATTCCAAAAAAGTTGGGATGCTGTGCATCTGTATACTATGATTTGTGAATGTCATAGACTCATATATTATTCACAATAGAACATAGAAAACAAATCAGATATTGAAAGTGAGACATTTGTCCGGAAAATGATTAACTCAATTAGAACCTTGAGAGCAGCAAAACATCTGAAAAAAGTTTGGGCCAGGGGAAACATAAAGCTGGAAAAGTAAGTGGTACTTATACAAAACAGCAGGAAGGGCAATTGGCAAGTCACATGACTGGTTATAAAACGTCTATTAGAGTCTCTCAGAGGCAAAGATGGGTAGAGGTTCACCAGTCTGTGCAAAACTGCATCTAAACATTGTGGAACAACTTCAGAAAAATGTTTATCACTTTGGATATCACACCATCTATATTCTGGAATATAGTCCTGAACATCATTTGTCCAAAGCTGTATTTTAGTATAGTATAGCTCAATGTTTTAAACATTTGAGTGTTTATGTTAATTCAGTACAGACTCAAATTTATATCAGTGCTTGGCTTGATAAGCTGATTTAGGCTTTTTATCACCGGCTTTCCACTCAAGAATCCAACATACTTGTTATTCCGTCATTTCTTACTTTTATTACAAAATTACTTTCATTAATTCTTGGTCCGCTTTTATTCTTTTTAAGAATACTGACAATGATTACCAAATATGTCAACTTCTGTGGCTTTGCTCCTGAACGTAGTACTACATACTGGTAACTGGAGGAATAGAAATTTACCTAATGAACACAGAAATTCTTGCTGGGTCAAACATCAATAGAGAGAAAATGAAGGGGAAAAAAAACAATTATGAAATTTAAACACAGGGGTTAATTTAACTGCACTGTAAAATGTATCCTCTCTGTAAAAAATCACAGGCAGAATCACAAGCATGCATCCAAGCAACCAACAGTGAAAAGCTGTGTATGGTTTCAAAATGATCAATCACTCAGCACAGAACATTGCCAAAATTGCCATGTTAAGCCATGTTTATTTATTAGCATAAATAAAGGCATAAATAGAAAAAATATACAGAACACAGAATTTCAAGTAAATCCTATCAATGGACAATTAATAATAATAATAATAATAATAATGATATAACAATAATAGCAGTAATACTAATAATAATAATAAATAATTTAATTATTAACTTCATACTAGATGTCATCCTGATAATCCTAAACTCATGACTCATGAATACGTTGGTCATTTAGTTATTACTTCTGAAGCATGTAACAGTATGTAAAAGTGTTTGCACGTGTTTACAGCAACTGATTTCCAGTGGTATGTCTTCATTTACAAAACATGGAACACACTTCCCAGAAACATATACAACTGCACTGTACTTTCATTAAAATTACAGACTACATATCGGTCTCCAGTAAGGAAGACATCTCTGTCAGCTGCCTATTGGAATGCAAACTAGCCTCAGTGTGCTTTGTTTTATGCTCATGGATTAGACCTCTAGATCAGCAGCCTTGTGTCAAAAAGTCAAAAAATCATAAGGGATTTGCATAAAAAGAAGAGTCCTGTCTTTCTGATACACACTGAAACCAGAAAAGAACTCAGGCTTGAAAGTGCAGTCATGCTCATCACTTGAGGCGCTGTGTGACGTTGGCCAGTGCTACAGCAAATGCTTGAACTGCTGAGAAAGGGTGCTGGAAGTCTAGGATGTATGCATTCCCATCAGTTCTGCCAAACTGCATCACCTATGTTTGGAGAGATCAATATTGGTTAATGCCGCATAGTAGCTGATTAATTCATTAACAATTATTCAACACATTTAGTCAGTATTAGGTAAATAACAACACATTGCAGATGACCAGTAAGCCTGAACAAGGCAACACATGAGATAAGAAAATCAACATGAATCTTCTGTTATAAACTCACCGGGAAAAAATTAATCACCTATGACTGAAACTTACCTAATAGAGTGCAATACCTCCCGGAGCACGAATAACAGAACCCATTCGATTTGACATGGACTACACAATTTTTCTGGATGCAGGTGACATCAATGTTCAGCCACTCCGCATTCAAGAATTGTGCAGTTCAGCCAAATTTCAATGTTGGCTACCCCAGCACTACGGTAGCCACTACTACACTTGCAGATAAAGCTACTTCCTTTACACTATGGCCTTTGGCACGTTCAAATGCAATTACTCCTTTTTGCATTAATTAACATCTGCCTTGTGACCCATTTTCAACACACTGAGACATTCAGTGTACTATACTCTATAAATGTCTACAAAGCCTGTCCCCATAGGTATTCATAGCCTGATCCTCATTGTACAGCACTATCTGTAGAAGCCTAAAATTACTAGCTGCTTAAACAAACAAGGTCATTCTTTTTTATGTCTGGTGAACATCCCAATTTAACAAATGTGAACTTACCAACCTATAACAAATGTGTCTGTAACACATACTACTGTATACAAATAAAAATGTAAAAAATATTTTTAAAATAGATGAAATAGATTTTTTGTATATATAAACACATTCTTGAACTGATGACTGCAACAAATTAAAAAAGTGTGAAACACAGTGATTAATACTTGGTTAATTGTTTAGAAAACATCTTAAACAGGAGCTCATGACAATCATCCTTGGCTATGAAAGAGCAATCAATCTAATCTATTATCAGCAAAGATAAGATTTCTAAATTAGCAACTGCAAGGCCTCAAAGTATTTCAATCTCTATGGTGCATAACATTTTCAAAAGAAAAAAAAAACACCCATATTCCTGTAACACCTTCCCCTCAGAGAGAGAGAGATAGATAGATAGACAGATAAACAGACAGACACTTTATTGATCCCAGAGACCTGCATTACAAATTTGGATATCACCACATGAGCTCAGAAATACTTCGCCAGCCATTGCAAATAGACAGCAAAGCTGGTGTTTATTTCACCAAATGCAAGTTAAGACTGTATAACGAAAAGAAACCATATGTCTCAGTGTGTGCACAAATGCTACCAACTTCACTGGATTCAAGTTCACACCCACGGTTAGAAGATACATGCAACTATGCAACTCTGTAGACAAAGAGTTACAGTAGAAAGGGTAATACTATAGAAGTCAGTAGTGACTTTAAACATGGCACTGTCACAGAAAGCCG
Organism: Prochilodus magdalenae; assembly: GCA_024036415.1. Classification (NCBI taxonomy): domain Eukaryota; kingdom Metazoa; phylum Chordata; class Actinopteri; order Characiformes; family Prochilodontidae; genus Prochilodus; species Prochilodus magdalenae. Next base: position 125,877 of record JAMWET010006439.1, on the reverse strand, counting down.
CTTTTCCACCATGTCAGTTTGTTTGTCTGCCCTGTCTTAATCAGCTGTTCTCTGAGATGATGACTCACCAACAGGCAGTTTTGCAGATATAAGAACGCTACTTGCTTTAATTAATCATATTTTTGTTTTAAACAAAAATTGTTTAAAACTTTGTTTTAAATTTAAAAAAATATTTTTTTACTTTATAATCATAGCATCTGACAACAGCAGGGCAAAATGATCATCATTATCTAACTAATCAACATTGGAATATAATATGAATCACTCCATTTGTTGTAAGGGGTCGACTAATATGTCACTATTTGGTTGTAAGTCATCATGAACTCCAATGACCAACATTTTGGGATCGATACTCATTTACCATAAACTAAATATAATAAACATTTAGAACGTAATTTATACAGCTTAAATTAAATTAAATACTAGAACACAAAAAAATAAAGTGCTTGTGCTTTATATAGTGTAGGTTGCAACAGTAGTAACTTTAAAATTTTGCATAAATAACTTAAATATCTCTCAATGAGATTTGATAATTGTTTAGCATTAATATTTTCATCCCTTCGCTATACCACTAAATTTAACACTGCACTGAACTTGGACACATGCCATTGTTGGTATATGACTTTTATTAAATTATATTTCATTCAATATTAAATTAAAGCCAAAGATCAATCCAATGGGGGAACTGCTTATAACTGTCCATGGTTTTATATGTTTAACAAGCATGTATCAATATGATGTTTTGGTAATAACAACAATACCATAATATTTTTGGCCATGCAGTGTGCCATACAGAAACACGGGTTTATCGTAGGTCTGAAGCCCATCTTTTGTTACACACCCTCTTCCTTTGTACTCAATGTAAAAAGACCACATAGGAACTTTACCTTAATTAACTACAATTAACTACGTGACTACTTGCACGACAATCTTTCATCTTTGTAATACTTGTAAACCAGTTGTAATCGCCCTTTTAATAGTTAAAATAATTTTGTCAAATTAAATATATGTAAAAAAAATCTGTATGTATAAATAAATAAATAAATAAATAAACAAACAAATAAACAGTTACGGTGCTCTTGCTTACCTGTCTTCCTTCAAGTTCAATCTGAAAGTTTTTTGCTGACTCCTGGGTGACCCTTCCTCCAAAATCCAGCTGATATACTTGTGTGGCTTCATTCCAAAGAGGCTGTTTGTTGGCCATGATATAAGCAAAACCCTGATTGCCCATGCCACGGTCCTCTTTTTCACTGGCCTTGCGAGATTTTACATCATCCAGTTCACAGCCAGTTGACCGAAGGTTTCTCTTGGCCTTCCAGCCTTTCTTGCTACTCTGGTTGTGGTTCATTAGCTCATCTCCGCTGATGACAAGCTCAGGCTCAGTGTCAGAACTGTCCTGAAACTCACCTGTTGTAACTTTGCTATGTTTTTTAGTTTTTTGCTGCTCCTTCTGTCCCTTAGTTTTCTTCTTGTCTCGGCCACCCAGTCTTGGGCTGGAGATGAAAGAGTTGAAATCACCAAGCGCCCTGCCTTCTTTTCTGGATTTGTTGCAGCTTTCATTAATGGGAGGGACACTGGCTTCATCTGCTCGACCACTGTCTGACTTCTTTTGGTTTCTTTTTCCAAACATATCTGTACATGGGGGAACTGGGCTCTTTCCAATAGACAGCCCTATCTGCAAGCCTTCCGCAGCCTCTGAAGTCCCCTTTTCTGAACCATGCATATCTGTGGAGGGCAAGAGCAGAGGTGGTATTTGAGAGGGAGGAGTCAGAACAGGCTTTTCCAATCTATGGGAGGCCTTTTCTGGAAGCACGGGAGCAGTGCCTGTGGGGCTAGGCACATGGGGGCAGGGGTTGTATGAATACAGGGCAGGGTTCATAGGTGGACTAGTGCAAGAACTCACCACAGGATACATCGGTGGTAGAAGGCAACAGGTAGGACTTTTTAAATTAGCAATAGACTCAGATGACAAGATTGGGGTCTGACCATCCGGGGAAAATGGTGTCGCTGCACTTAGTTCCTTAGGTGAGGCATTTGGACCACTAGAGCTTGTGCTTGGGGAACAGCTTAAAGTCATCTGGCATGACCCTGCTGCATGAAAATTTGTGGCACTAGAGGGCATTGGGGAATTTTGTGACAGAATAAAAGGAAGATCTGAAAAGTCTATGTGCTGGGCTGGACTAAGGGTGACTCGGAGGGGGTTGAGAGATGCTGGATGTACAGTTCGGTTTTGAGGGACCCATATTTCTTCAGTGCCTGAGGGATCCCACTGATATGGTGGAGCCTGTTTCATGGTTAGGTCAGTCCCTTTTGTGGTAAGGGCTAGTTGGTTTAGATTTAAAAGCTCCTCGTCTGTAATACTAGAGTGGATTATGCCAGTTGTGACCCTGATCCCACTGTCACTTTCCAAACTATCATTGCCACTTAAACTTATAAAATTATAAGGGGACTGTAAAGGCATTAGTAGTTGTTGAAGGTCCTGCCTATTAACAGTACCATCAGAAATAACATTGTTGCCAGTAATTATGGCTCCATTTCTACTACTACTACTGCACTCGCTGCATGTACAAAATGGCACTTGTGCCTTTTGTTGGTTAAAGACAGACAGAATGCTTCCTTTTCTCTCAAATCTTTGTTCAGGGCTCTCTACTGTATTACTCTGATTGACTGTATCTGGGTGAGGGTCCCCAGAGGGTGTGGAGTATCTAAGAGAACCATTGTTTTTCAGTGTGGTGGAGGTATAGGGCAGCTGCCCCTTCTTCTCACCTGAGGAAGGAGAAACCCTGAGTGTAGCAGAGCTTCCTGAGCAGTGGACTGTATAAAGGTTCTGATTACACACAAGTTTTGTGCGAGGGCGGCAGACTTCCTCCACATTCCCACTGCTGTCGAATGTGGTGATACGCTCGTAACCGAGAGGAGCTGGGTGCAGTGCTGTCTGTGTGTCAAAAGACTGTAAGTTATTATCCCCATTCTCCAGACATGAATCTCCAGGAGGTGGTGGTGTTGCACTAAGATCACCTGCTGCCCCAGAAGAAGAAATGACAGAGGAAGCAGCTGAAGATGTTGCTGTAGGTGTGGATAGTGCAGTAGCAACAATACCATGACAGGGGGGAGTTGGAGTGATCTTTTTAATGTCCAGAGGGGCACCAAAAACCACAGCATCGCCTTCTGCCAATTGAGAAGTAAGGCAAATAGGTTTTATCATGTGCTCTCCTTGTACAGCTCCACAGTCTCCAGTTTGCAAGGTACTCTGCAGAAGTGCTATGCCTGAACAAGGGTTAGGACTTGCAGGGGAGGAAGGAACAGGGATATGCAGCTGATGTTGGTGCTGTTGGTGGATGTGAATTGGTATATGGTGCTGTTGCATTTGATGAAGCTGTTGCACATGCTGTTGCTGTAACTGCTGGATTTGTACTTGAACATGGTGTTGCTGTATTAGCTGATGTCGCAGCATCTGATGTTGGATTTGTCGTTGCTGCTGTAGTTGAAGATGATACTGTTGCTGATTTAATCGTTGAAGGTGCTGTTGCTGACATGGTTGGAAAAGCTGGAACTGTGCTGACTGTTGAGGATGTTGCTGTTGCTGATGTTGAGACTGCTCTGATGACAGATGCTGAATGATCAAAAGATGTCCAGCTTCCTTTCCTCCGGATAACGCCTGTTCAGAACCTGTTGGTAGAGCATGCTGTGTCATCAGGACAGTCTCTTTGCCTTGGTCTGGCACTCCAGTAGGTGACACTGTTGTAGGACTTGACAAAGCTCCCAACTGGACATTTTGATTGGCAAGCAAGGACTGGACTAAACCAATGCTTTGGGTAGGAGACATGGCTTGGGCAGGGCTATGAATGGGTGCGATGGGTATGTTAACAGTGCATGGTGGGTTGGCATTAATAATGCCTGGAGTTCCAGTGACAGGCAGGTCATCTTCATCCTCACTGAAGACATTAGAGCTAAACACGGGCAAGCTGATGCATTCTGTTGAAATCTTCCTAACTTCAGGCAGATAGACTGTCATCTGTCTAGGCTGTAGATGCAGCAGACTGGTCTTATAGATCACTAAGGAGAAAGAGGCCAAATGAAAATGTACTGAAACAATACAATAAAGAGAAAATTGTGATAAAAACCAAAACATGGTGACATCAGCACATATGCCTAAAGTAGCCTGAATCACATTTTAACAATAAACAAACCTAAAAATATTTTAGTTAAAACCCTATAACTCAAAGCATCTTATTTTCTCGAAAAGATGTAACCCACTTGGACACTAATTCATGCATCTGTAATTATTTTTGCCATTCAATAATATTTGGAATTCTTCAGCATGATTTGGATTCGACCTGTGTTTATCCTATGGCTTTTACTTCAGAGCAGAAAGATTATATATTCTCATCGTTATCCTCATTTAACACATCTTGGGTTTAACCCTGACAAAATCTGGGTATAATGAAACCAATGCTTTGTAGTTACTAATCATTCAAAGTCTAAATTCCAAATAACAAATATGCCGTTAAAATAAAAATTTGTGCTGAAATTCTAATTTCACACTGCTTGGTGATTGCCACTATATACTATAAAATATTCAATTTCAGTTCATTTTCAGAACCTTTACTTAAACTTTATGTAACCTTACATACATAAATTACCCCACCTTGATCACACTCAAATTTTAATATGACCAAAATTAACTTGTGATAGTATTACTTAGTGATACAATTCCTCTTACCAGCACCAAGGTTTGTTGGCATGAAGGATGCAAGTCCAACAATTTTGAACTTTGTTCCCCATATGTTGGACGTAACTTGAGCAAGATAATTGTGCTGAAAAAATAAAAAGAGTAAAACTTTAATATAAAACTAAGAAATCAGTTTCTGTGGTTTACATTTAGCATGTTGATCTGTCAATGTGAGTATTTTAGCTATGCATTGTACTACTGACAGGCTTGGAGCCTCAAGAAAGTGGCTAATATGAAATAAGAGTTAATTACAACATTGTCATACATACAAAACGTCATTAAATCCAATGTCATGCTAAAACATTACATTTCAAGAACTATCTGTTATTAAAAATAGCAGCACTTTAATAATATGCACTATATTGCCAAAAGTATTCACTCGTCTGCCTTCACATGCATATAAATTTAAGTGGCATCCCATTCTTAATCCATAGGGATTAATGTGATGTTGGCCCACCCTTTGCAGCTATAACAGCCTTAACTGTTCTGGAAAGACTTTCCACAGGGTTGAGGAATGTGTTTATGGGAATATTTGACCATTCTTCCAGAAGCGCATTTGTGAGGTCAGACACTTATGTTGGGCGAGAAGGCCTGACAGTCTCTTATTCATCCAAAATGTGTTCTATTGGGTTGAGGTCAGGACTCAGTTGCGGTCAGTCAAGTTCCACACCAAACTCGCTCGTCCATGTCTTTATGGACCTTGCTTTGTGCACTGGTGCAAGTCCCCAAACTGTTCCCACAAAATTGGGAGCATGAAACTGTCCAAAATCTCTGGGTATGCTAAAGCATTAAGAGGGGCTGAGACCAGCTCCTGAAAAACAACCCCACACCATAACCCCCACTCTACCAAACTTTACACTCGGCACAATGCAGTCAGACAAGCACTTTTCCTAACAACTGCCAAATCCAGACTTTACACCCCTGCATTTGAAGACCTGGATGCAGCTGCTTGGTCATGGAAACCCTTTCCATAAAGCTCTTCACACAGTGTTTTAATCAGATGGCCATGTAAAGTTTGGAGATCTGTAGCAACTGACTCTGCAGAAACTTGCACACTGTCATTTTACGTGGCCTACCACTTTGTGGCAGACTTGCTGCTGTTCCCAATCACTTTCACTTGACTGTTCACTGTGGAGTATTTAGTGGTGAGAAAATTTCACGACTGGACTTGTTGCACAGGTGGAATCCTATCATGGTACCATGCTGGAATTCACTGAGCTCCTGAAAGTGAGTATGTATGTATAAGAAGTCTGCAGACCTAGATGCTTGGTTTTATACACCAGTTGCATAGGAATTTGAAACACCTGAATCCAGTGATTAGAATGGGTCAGTGAATACTTTTGGTAATACAGTGTATGTTTCGATTTTATTAGTTTCATCCCTCTTATATCGTAGTACCTGTGTTGTGTCTTCTAGAGGAAACTCTCTGCGGGACAGACTTGGGGATCCAATAGAGGGTTTCCGAATTGGTAACCGCGGTGATCTAGATACTTCTTGCGTGGCACGGGACAGCTTAGGAGACTTGCGGGTATCTATATTTATCCTGTGGGTAAAGGGACACACTAAGTCTCTACAGAGAAAGTAGCAAATGAAGAAAAGTTCAATGTGAGTTTGTAAAAATTCACAAATAGCAAACAGGTTTTGCACTGGTTCATATCAGTTTTTGCATCACTAAAATTAAGATATGCTTTTGTAGTTGTGATGAGGGGATGCTCCAAAGGCTTATAATATCCCTCTACATGTAGTTGGATGGACTCCTCTTGCTAACACTGTCTGAACATGTCTTGCATTAACATGTCCCCTAAGAAACAGTGTTCCTTCTTAATTCCTTATTCATCACAACACACTATTCATTCCTAAATATTCCACCAGTCTCTGTGGCACAATGTCTGAAAGCAATAATCTTAAAACCCATGGCAGCATCTGCTAAAGACCAAGCAGCAAGAGATCTCAAGATAACCATATACATGGAGATGGCAAAAGTCACCTGAGAAAGAGACCTGAGACAATATTTTTAAATAGCTATATACTATAATTCTGTGGTAAGAACTGATTTGCTCATAACAACAAATTGGGATTACAAATCCTCTCATCAGAGAGACAGACAATAGAGTCCAAGCCATCAATATAACTTCTACATGTCTACTAGGGCTAAGCTGTTTGGGAGCTGTTAACATGCATTTGGGTCCACCTAACATGCATTTACTAATTTCATAGTGGTTAAAGGATGCCGTTTTGATGAATCTGTTTTGATTGCTATAGAGTTATATTAATTGGGCTTATATTCTTCTGTTCTGCTATGTTTGATTTTGCTATAAACAAAGTTTCAATTACTGTATTGTTGAAAGTTGTAATAAAATAAAATAAAAATTGTCAATACACAAACACACACACACACACACACACACACACCACAGATACACACATCACACACAAACATCACAAATATGAACACAGATAAATGTTGTAATAAAAAAGTTTAAATACACACACACACAGACACACATATATATGTGTGTGTGTGTGTGTGTGTGTGTGTGTGTGTGTGTGTGTATTTAAACTTTTTTATTACAACATTTATATATATATATATATGTCAATGTTATTAGCAGTGTTTAATAAAAGTGTTTTCGTATAATGTTTATATTGTTGTTTATTTCAAATTTGATGTTGCTACTTTTGCTGATTTTGTTCCACAAATTCTCACAAACTGTTTAACAAATCATGTTACTACCTGGGAAGTTTGGGTGATTTACTTCCTCTGGACATCTTTGGTGATCTCTTGCCCACCCAATCATCACAGAGTTCATTATCACTAGAGTCTGAGCAGTTACAGCTGTCAACCACAGTAGAGATGAGGGTGTTCCCATACAGCTCATCTAGACACAGGGGAAAACAGAGGATAAAACCGGAATGTCCATTTTCAACAAGCATGTTGTTTGCATCTAAATCCAAGTGGCACAATCAAAAGATCAATTTGCATTTAAGTATTAGCTAAAACAACATATGGCATGTGGCCATGTATTTTTCATGGTAATTCAGTCACTTTGTCTTATGCATAAACCCTTAATATTTAAGCATCTACCCATGAACAATGCACCATTTGCATGGCATGGACATATTTATTTATTATTATTATTATTATTTTTAGTGTACTTTGAAGAGTCTTAAAAATATCAATATGTTTGTTTACTTTCTAGTCCACTACATTTAAAACACAAGTTAATATGTAGTGTAAATTTTTGTTAATTAAGAAAAATAACATCCATTTGTAATCTCATCACAATATACAGCTATTAAAGCTTAGCTTAATACACTGCCCAATTTGTTCTGTTATGCATTTTAAGGTAGCAAGTTGCTACAATCCCGATTCATAAAGCAGAAAAGATGTGTAACTGTCAAGAAAAGAAAACTGGAAAGAATAAAATTCAAATAGTAAGCCTTTATGGACTGATTTAAAGCAGAAAACGCAGCACTGCTAAGACTGAACTGGAGCTGGAAATGCAAAAACTGCACTAAAAACGCAGGAGGCTGTATATAGTGGTTACAAATGGTGGACCATGAAAAATCTCATTACTGTATAGGATTACTTTTGTTTGATATTAGTTCACTCTCCAACATCAGCGTAATCTCACCTGTTTTATCTGTTTTGGGATCCATTATGATAAACTCTGGCCGAAGTTTGCTGATCCTGCGTCCTTTCAGAATAGGCACAAGCCCACCCAAGTACTCAAGGTACAAGGTATAACAGGGCCCGCCAACCTCCAGGTCATCCTCTGTACGCTTCATACTGCAGTAAAGACGTTCATTCCCTGAAGTGGGGTAGCTCACAAAGTCTCGCATATTGCTTGCATCAGGGATAGGGGGCTGTAAAAAAAAGAAGTTCAAATAAAGGAAAAAGAATTAAAATGTTTTTTTTTTCTTTTCCTCTCTTTTACAACTGCCTGCAGTCATTATGGTTGACAGCAAATCCTGCAATGTCCCATAAAAAATATTTTCTGCAACAAAACAAGTTATACTGCAAATGGCCAATGTGATTATACACAAATCAGTGGAAAAAAAAAAGTCGCAGCCAGAAGGAATCAACCGACAGGAATGAAACTCGATAGTAGATTTGATTTCATTAGGAATGTAAGCAAGGATGAGACTTATTGGTGTACCTGACTGGCTATATAAGGTCATCCTATTCCATGTGCTTTCTATTCTGACTCATGCTGTCATGTTGGTAGCATCCATTGCAAGCGAAGTTTGCCTGAGAGAAGAGTTCTCTATAGACTCTTGATGAACTATTGAGAATCAATAAACAACACAAAGCAGTGAAATGACCAAGATGGATGAGTCCACATGCTGCACTAAAATGGAAGCACTGGACCGAACGACTGTAATAGTTCTAGAGTGATGTATTCCTTCCCATCGTCCTCCTCTGTCCTCTACCTACCCCACCTACCTCTCCCCCATGTTTCCTCCAGGTTGTTCCACAGCAGGTAGTAATACTTGATGGGTTTTTTTTTCCTTCTGTTTAAAAGCTTATCGACTGATCATTGTCTGGCCAGTGGGGCCAATTTATTAGAAATTTGACTGTGTACTTTACATATTTTCCACTTCACAAAAAATCCATCCATCCAATCTACGGTTTTATTCATTATCTAATATTCATTGAAGAATTTAATTATGGCTGATAAAAGATATGAAGGGCCATGTTTCATCGATTCACTATCCATCTGCTGTTGCTCAAACTGATGGAACGTATCTGTTATGTCGGCAAAACAAAAATACGAGAAAACCTCCATAACTCACTAACTACTTTCACGAGGCAGGTAACTACAGTATGCATGTGTATATATATATATATATATATTTTTTTTTTTTTTTTTTTTTATGGGAAATTAATCAGGAAAAAAAAAAATAACAAGAAACAAATACCTTAATGGTGGGAGCAAAGGCAGATGAAACATATGTGCTGAGGCGAGAGGGAATGGTGAGTTTGGCCACATCCTTCTCTTCTCGCAATGTGCTTGCAATGAGCTGTTGACATAACAACTGCAGACTGGCAACCTGATGCTCCACTCGAACCACATATAGTGCTGGTCCGCATGCCAGAAATAAACGGGAATCCCTATGACCCCAGCACAGCGTATTGATTGGCTTCTGGAAAAGAATGAACACACGAACAAAATGAAGCCACCAGATGAAAAGTGTACTCAAGCATCTACAAGAGGGTGTCTGCATACCAGTGCAGGTGTTTCAAGCAGAAAGATGTGTTCTCCATGAGAATTGTAAAACTTAACAACAGCTTTTCTGTTTGTTGGGGGAACTGTAGGATCAGTGGTCACCAAATGCCTCTCCAGTCCTGCAACTGCAAACAGGTCCCCCTGAGAAGACCACTGCACAACAACATCTTAAAAACACATATGAAACAACTTTAGGGTGTATCCTTTGTTACAAAGAAGATTAACTGCACATGAGACACACACACACACACACACACACACACACACACACACACACATACATACACACACAGATTATATAATCTCTTAGAAAAGCAAGAAAGCTTTGGAGCAGAATGTATGGCTCCACTTACCGCATAGGTACCACCTTGTAGTTCTACAATCACAGACTGTAATCCATCTGATTCTCTGTATGCCTTTTTATTCCCCTTTCACCCTGTCCTTTAATAGTCAGGACCTCTGTAGGACCACCATAGAGCAGGTATTATGTGTGCGGTGGATCATTCTCAGCACTGCAGTGACACTGACCTGGTGCTGGTGTGAGTGGATCCGATACAGTAGTGCTGCTGGAGCTTTTAAACACTGTGTCCACTCAGTGTCCACTCTTTTAGACTCTATTAGTTTGTGTTAGTCATTCTCTAGTCCTTCATTAGTGGTCACAGGAAGGCGTTGGCTGGATAGTTTTGGTTGGTGGACTATTCTCAGTCCACTGATTAGCTGACTATCACACCTGACTGGACTGGCACTGTAAATAAGTAGTGAATGAGCAGAGTGGCTATACTGCCATTTTGGTTTCACAATGTCTAAAACAACTGAGTACAAAACGACTGGAGTACCTTTCTTAGAGTCCAGATTTCAAATTCTATTTTAGTTCAGTAGTTCAAGGTCAAAATCCTTGCTTAAAATCAAAAATTATCCAAAGGTTTTTAGACATCCGCTCATCATACATTTTGCCTCCTCTCATCTGCAAACTCCCCCACACACCTTTAAGCCCAGTGCAGATGCGGGTTGGGGTGAGGTCATCATAGCTGCTCATCAGACTAATGTCTCCGGAGGTGAAGCTCACAGTCAGCAGATGCCTCACACTACACACTGCAGCAGAGGAGATAAAAGAATGCATAGTCTCTTATTAAAGTCCACAAACACAAAGGTACAATAAGAAATGAAAAACATGTTACAAAATAGTGAAGCACCATCCTCACAGACTTTTTTTGGGGGGGAAGTCAGTGGTAGACATCGGCTGTTTCTAAACTTTTGTTTCTCTAGTGGGTTTTTTTCTTTTCCGTATAAGGAACAGAAGAAAGCTATAATTTAAATCACAGCTGTTACAACAAATTGTATACAATAAAGAAGTTAACCTGTATAAACAATAAATATATTCCACATTGTCTTTATTCTAGAAGTGATAATGCTCATGAATGAATATTCAGAAATACACCCAAGATTATTTACCAGGTACTTTAAGGAATTGTTTACCCACCATGGCCCATAACATCTTCTGAATCACAAACTGCTGGGGTATTTAAGAATCTTACCTATTACCTAATACTATGTTTTTATGAATGTATGTATCTTGTATTTATGCAAGTTTTAGTTTCTATTTTGGGCTAAAACTTGTCTGATAACCTTGATGAACCTAATGAACTGTCAAAAAAGCAACATGTTTTTAATAAATGCCAGTATCAATCATCAGGTTATAAAGAGCCTTTACACAACACTAAGGTCTATACACAGTCATGCAAATACAAGTTCAGTTGCACTTTTCATGAATGTACATGTTAGTCAAACCTCTGATTGCTCAAGCAACCTGCTAGAATACAAGAGGACTTTGAAAAAACCCAGATGTTCTTAAAGGTTTAGGTTCCTAAAATAACCCCTTTAAGTTTTTCTAGCAACCTCCAACAGAAGCCAGGAGGGTTCAATAGAAAAGTGTTCCTCTAGATAAAACTTTTGAAAATCTGTTTTGGTAATTTGCTAACTAAAAGGTTTCCTTCACTAACACAATTACATGGGAAGATAGAAATATATATATCAGTCAGCAGCAAGAAGGAGCAGCAAGCACCTAGATTTCAAACAGCCATGGACTTACTGCCTTTGTGGTTATGTTACCAGTGTCTACAGAGGGGAAATATTCGCTGAAAAAAGTTTACCCAACAGGATTTAATTTAATTGCCTCAAATGACTGTGACAGCAGCGTAGCATCTAGCTATGCATTTGCATATGGGCCTGTGCTTTGGGCAGACTGTTAATCATCTCAGGTTGTAATGTTATAAATGCATCGCAGACCAGAGTCAAAATTTACCATAAGATAAGTATTTGTAAATATCCATTACTGTATTACATTAATGTTCTTGAGTGTAAAAAAAGACTTCAAGTCTCCATTAACAGAAAGGAATTATTAGAAATGAATTAAAAGAAAGAAAGAAGGTTTTGTTGTATACCTTGTAAAGGTGCGCAGTCATCTGAGTCTGTGTCACTTTCACTACTGTCCTCCATTAGAAAGCTGGGGCAGCTCCAGGCCATGCTTATGATGCCCTCGGCCTCATGCAGCACTAAGTGCGTCATCATCCGTCCATGGGAGTCCATCACTATAACTTGTCCATCTGCTGTCCCAAATAATACCTGGAGACGGGGGGGGGCTCAAATATTTTACTGTTTTTAATGTTAAATCAGTCCAGATTCTCACTGAGCTTAATATTTCTGTTTTAGTCTGATAAGGTGATCTAGGCAATTAAAATATCCTAATAATTCATTTTAAATACGGGTAACACTTTCTTATAAGGACGTTTAGACCATTAAACTATCCTACCTGTAGTTTCAGTATGAGACTAAAGCCAAGGTCGTATTCTTCTTGCTGTCTTCTTGTTCACATTTTTGCCATCCACCTTAAACGGTGTAGCAGTTAAATCATGGGTTCTGTGGCATTATAAGAACTGCTGCACCATTTAAGGTAAAATTGGAAAATGGTAAGCAGAGACCCATGAAGAAGAAGCTACATTTAACTTCCCAGTTTTAATGCCTTTTCACTAGAATGATAAAAGCTGTCAAAATATCCGACCAAGATATTCCTATCCATCGCATGCTGCGCCTTCATGCCTGGGTCTTGGAGACTGTTGCCAACTTTGGTTAAGGCTAGACATCTGTAAAAGCACTACTAACTCTAAACACACTGTATATTAACAGAAACATGACATGCCATTTAAATGTCATTGTTGTTAGAGGCATCCATGCACATTTCAGCATGACGATGACAATCCACATTCTGCATTACCAATCAGTGTTGAAATATCCCATGGGTGAAAATTTGGCATCATAGTGGCACTGATTCCAGTTCTTACTATGAAAATGCTCTTGTCTTGTTTGGTAATGAAGGGCATCACTGTTCGCTTAATGTCCACAATCGTAGCTATTGGGTCAGTTAGGTACAGCGTTGAGGCCCATCCCTGCTTATGTCGCATGCGCGAACAATTGTTAAACTTTAAACATTCACATGTCTCACAATGTCAGACTTTTGATGCTGAGTGTATAGGAAGATAGATATCAAATATACATCACAAAGACTTGTTCATTCTCTTGTGTCAAAAACAGACAGAGTCTATCTTCTGTTCATGCCCATCTAGAACATACTGCATGTGTTACAACTGGCATATTACAGCAACAAGAAGCTTTTCAAACAGCGAATTTTCAGATGTGGCATATTTAATCAACCCATTGCTGTGAAAGTGTTAAGATCATGTAGATTATATAATTCTACACTTATCCTCCATGCTACTGCACTATTCTCCTTTAAAAGCTACAGCATTCATTTTAACCCATGAGAAACTGCACACTACCTGCTGATCATCAGGGGTCCATATTCCACAGGTAATTTGGCTTTCCAGATTGATCTCGGATGACCAGTGGCGCTGGCCATTGACTGAGCCCACCAGCACAAATCCATCACGGTAGGAGATTAGCGCCTGTGTGCCATCATGTGACCATGTGAAGTCACTTACCTGCACAAGTAAGTTGCAAACAGTAAGTGAGGATGCTTATGAATGAATTTAGCTAACATAGATGTGTTTCTTTTTACCTGCATATATACTCTGCAGTCATATAAGGTGCATCTATGCTGAATTGTTTGTTTTATTGTATCCTAAATGCTTGCTTCTGATACATTTTACACAGGAGTCTTATAGACTACAGTATTAGGGTAGCCACTGTGTCTCTGAAAGTGGGCTATAAATCTGTCCCTGGTAATTTTAATACTTACAAAAATGGATTTACTTCTGTAAATGAAATTGTATGATTTTATTTTTAGTGAAAAGACTTTCAGCCACCATTCTCCAAGTTTAAGCATTGCAGTACTGTTAAGATTTACTTTTCTGTCACTCTTACCTGGGCTCCCCGGTCATTGACAAGCTCAACGGACCATCGGCCCTCATACTGAATCCATACAAAAATACCCCCATCTGCATCACAAGTGGCTAGCTTCTGAAATGGCTCGTTCCATCGCACCAAAACCACCTGTGATTCAAACAATCAGTCCAATGTTAGTAATGCAATAACAACAAGCAATGGTAAAGATATAATAACATAATTATAATTACGCACATCACTGTTGTGTCCTCTGAGATTGAAGTTGATGCGCTGTGGTATGGTGTGGTCCCTCTTGAAGTGGCTAGATGTGAATGTTACCCCCACCACTCCCCTATTATTTCCAGTGGCCAGCCAGCCTTCCATATAGTAGCGCCTCCTACACACTGGTATAGCCTTCTCTCTTCTGGGCACACGGCCCTTCCATGACAAGCAGAGGATGTTGGAGTCACTACACAGAACAGGGCCATGCTCCAGTGCTGCATACATTACTGTCAGTTCTGAGGAACTTTCGTTCACACAATCAGTTTATACAGTTCACTGCTGTAATTTCCCTGATCCTAGAAGTCAGTGTGAAAGCCTCACATTAGGGCCTATAAAACAGTTCTTGCACTGGTTGTTCCTGCAGGCTGAGGGGGAGACCTGGAGGTGGAAAAGAAGATAAACAAGGTGTTATTTTGTCATTTTGGTGTACAACAAATTTCATAAGACATCATTATGGATTTAAGATGGTTTAGGTTGGAATTTCAGGACCTTAAAATTAAAGCAAAACAGTGCAGATGCAAATACATCATAAAGCCTGTAGAAAAACCTGCCATTATATCTTCTCTAAATAAATTATTAAACCAATGTTTGTTTGTTTTTTACACCAACAATTCTGATTTCTTTTTTCATCTGAAAGCGCAGACTGTATGGGGTAAATAAACAAATCTACAATATAAACAGCATTACTTGTGCTTTAATGGGCCAAATCAGAATTTATTTTATTTATTTTTTTTAAAACAGTTTAACAGATTTAACTAACTAGCTTTTAGCACAATAAGTCTAATAATATTATGACATTTTGTTACAGTATGGCAGCAGCATTACAACGCAACATGACTCCATGTAACCAACTCCAAAATTATTTACATAATTTAAGTCTAATGCATGTCTGGCAAAGTAAAAACAAAACTGGTCATTTGCCGATCAGTATTAAACATACTTTTCTTGAATATGTGTTTACTTTTTCTATGAATTTGGTCCTCTCCAGAGCACTTAAAGATAACAGCCGTATAAATATTCTTTCTATGACAGAGGAAATGCATAAAACAGTTTAGACAAGTTCATGTACATCACAAAATGATCCAATTAAGACTTGTAATTACTTGAAAACGGAAGAAAGGACTGTCCATCGAAACAAAAGAATAGTACTTTGACAGTGACAAAGTTTTTGTTATTTTGATAGATGGATGGATCTGAAATAAAGTAGTCAGGGTGTGACCGAAGTGCAGACTTTAAGCTTTTTTTCTAGGGGTTAACAAAAATTGCATTAGCCATTTGGAATTACAGTCATTTAACATAGTCCCTTAGACACAAAAGTAACTGGAGGTACCCAAACAAACGTGTCCGAGAGACAGCAGAGACTTTAGGTGTTTTCAGATCAATAATCTGGTACAGTCTCTAAAAGCAGAATGCACGTGTGAGCTAAGGAACACCAACAGACCTGGAAGACCACAAAGGTATGTCCAGACATCCCCTACCTATCTGCATGGCCTGTAACGATGCAGGCATTGGTAAATCTGGGCATTTCCGTCACTCTGTATTTGACATCGTCGTTGTTTGTCGCATAGTGATGCAAAAGACACTTTAAAATCTACTTTGGGCGAAAAAAGCTTTCAGACAGTAGCATCTGACTGATTTCGTGTTTCAACGCACTTTCACATGTGGTTTGGACGCGATGAGGTTTTGTGCTGTCCAAACTCTCTAAAATCAATCGGGATACACCAAAACTGTATGTGGACTAGCAGTGTAAACATAGCCTAAACTTGTGAGGCAACACAGGCAGCAAGGCATCGGGGCAGATGCCTTCAGTTTCGGATACAGATTTAAATACCAGCGAAGGTTTGTTGTTGTGACGTCAACAACACTCAGCACCGTCAACATATAGCAACAGCAGTGCAGCGCACACTCCCACAGTCTACATCTTATATTTAACTCACCATGTTCCATTTAGTGCCCAGCACTATTTGCGGCCCATTATCTCGGCCCATCGACAAAGTTTATTTCAGTTTCCCAAACTTCCAGACGACGCCTGTGGAAGTTAGACACACAGCGAAGCATGCTTAAAACACAGACTCCCCGAATGAACGAACGGCCTACGAGCTCTCAGTAATCCTAAATCACCGGCGCCAAATCCGGCACATCATCCGCAAAGTAACTGCGTGCAGTCCTGCACTAACGGCCAGCGAACTCCTCTAGCGCTCGATTTCATGGACAAGGTTATTTAACAGAGACCAGTGATCATCATATCAATACTAACTAACGGCTTCTGTCTCAGCGCCTAAGAGCAGAGACTGAAAAACAGCCTCGTGATTTTAACTACACTAGCTCACAACAGCGAAGCAGATGTCAAAATAAAAGTTTTTGCTTAAAATAAAAAAAGAAGAAAATTGTACTAACTTTTAACATCATTTTATTACTAATTACAATGATATTCATAAAAACACGTCATGTTAACATGTTAACCACTAATCAGCAGATGCCAAATGTTATCCGTATACAATGTATTTATTTACACAATTAAATTAGTATTATTTTTTAATGTTTCCATTTATTTTTAATTATCACAGAAAACTGACCTACCTATTCAGTTAAAGAATAATGGTGAAGTACAACTAAAAACAATTAACTGTTCCTACATTGTATCCACAGGCTGTTCTGTACATTACAAATCAGTATTTTTACTCATTTACTGATGTACGACCCAGTCTATTTAATATACAGTCTATTTACTGTTATGTGTTTCCTATTGGTTATGGATTCCTTACTGTCTTAGGCTCGGATATAGACCACTGCTCTTATTCTGTAGTCCGTGTTATGCCCATATGCAGCACTCCGGGTCTAACCTCGATCTCTCTATGTGTTTTGTTTATTTTTTTTTATTGTAAATGAAAATGCTCAGAACCTGATACGTTTGGTTATGTGCATGATATCTCTTGAATATCACTGGAGCCTACAAATTACAAGAATGATAAAAGTCAGGGATTTAGTTAAATCTATGCTAATGCTACTGTGCAGCTAAGCTACATAAAGGTATAATGGGTTAAGTGGTGTTCAGACGAGTGCTACGTGCTGGAAATGTTTTATTACAGCAAACATTATATAGATATCTGTTTACATGACCCTCTAGGTGGATTATTTATACAGCTTGGATTTCCTTAAGTGACGTCAATTTGATGCGCAGCAGCATTAGCAATATAAATATGATAGACTCCTTCATGACCTTATAATTCAGATGATATTATTCAGGAGATAAACTAAGACAGAAAAAAACATATCAGGTTGTGGACATACCACAAGGAGCAAAAGAGGTGATTAAAAAAAATATGGGCATAAAAAGGAATACAGAATGATGCCCGACTTTAGGTCCATGTGAGGGAAATGGAAGTAAAAAAGACAGAAAGAGAGAGTAAAGGCGTGACTGTGGCCAACAACAGCTAGAAAATAAAACACACCTGCTTTTCATTTTTGGGGGGCTCCGATCAAGTAGGCATGGGGAGATCAACATATAAATATTGATACTTCTGATGCTGGTGTTTACTTAAAAAACTATTCTGGCACAAACATATTGTTAACATTTATTTATTTATTTATTGAGTAGGATATATGTGTATCCTGTCTCTCAATGAAAATAACAAAAAGTGTAAATGCATGTTTAAATGTAACTATTCAGACATTAATCCAGTAAATACACATTTAAAGACTACAGTTGACAGCACAGTTGAACATATGATTTGAATATGATCCAACACTCAGTTGATATTACTGATTTAAATATGTTTAACTTTGATTTCTGAAGCTTTCCTTAATATTCATGTCAGACTATCTGTTTTGTTCTTTTTCTATCCATGTTACTTTTCTATTTTGTTTACATTTACCATTTATCGTTGCGTAAAAATGACAAGCTTTAAAGTATCGGGATATTAGCCTTGGTATTACTTGGTTTGTGATCGAATGGAAAATCAGTGGTATCGCCCATACCTACCAAGAACCAATCAGAGTCTTCAATTTTAGCTGAGGGCAGCGCAGTAGCGTGTAAACGTCTGTTCAGTGAGAGAACCTGCAGCTCGCTTATCTGGTAAAATGTTTTTACTGCGAAACACAAACTAATGCACAGTCGTAGTTTATGTCATTGTGTACATTTAATAAATGTCGATTTACATATTTATTCCTACTGCTAAAGTTTTAGATTTGCCATGGTTGGTGCGAAGTTGTCGAAGTCATTTATTAATTTGGTTTATTGTATCTCATAAAAACTTCACCCGTGTTCAGGTCCGCATCAAAACAACTGAACTGTGTTGATTCACGAGTATGTTATAACACGAGAACATGTGGTTGTTGTTTTTAATTAATTAGAAAAATTAAAACAAATAGAATACAAATACTTTGTTATTTAAATAAGCTTGCTATCTAAAGCTCTGTTGAAGTAGGAACTATCCGGTTCTCGGCCACATTACCGGGGAACGTTTTTATGAACGGACCAGAATGCGCATGGATGTCTTATATGTTGCTTTCATCGCGAACAGAGTGTGTAAGTTCAGCATCGCTTCTCATTCGGCAACGTTCGCTCACGGTCCCCATTTAAAACCCTCTGCTTGCAGACTGTCTAAGTAAAGGTTATGGAGATGTGGCGAAAATGTTTTACTGAAGTAATTTAGTGTAGTGTAGTGTAGGAACCGTCTAGCGAAAGATTGACTGGTGGATTAGTTTTTAACCTTCAGTCGAGGTGACTTTTGCAGCGCTTTGGATCAGACTCTTTACTGTTACACGAAAAAGTACGGAAGAAACGGTCTTGGTTTATTAAAACCGTAGCAGAATTTTTTCGAGATGGCCAGTTTTTTTATATTACAACAAAGAAAACAGTTTCTAGCTTTATTTCAAGTTATAAAAGTATATATGAGAAAGTGTAATCTGACATTCAGATAAACATATTTTGATGTTTAATTGATTGTAAATAATTTCTGGTAACCTGGCGAATTTTGCACTTGTAGTGCGGTACATGTCCAGTAGATGGCTCAAAACTCATACAAAACATCATGTGAGTCATTGCAACGACTCGGGGTTTATATTTTGTATAAAATCCTTTACATGTTAGTGATTCTGCAAAAGAACAAAAAAGGGCTTTGCCTAATCATTGCTGTAACTCTATAGATTAAAAGAGGACACTAGGAAAGTCCAGTGCATTGGACTTCTTGGGCATTTAAGTTAAATAATGTATAGGGAGCACAGTGAGTTTAGTTAAGATGTCTATTGTGTTGTTGCTAGAATGCATGGCTCATGCGATCACACAGAAAGCTATATGCATTTTTGGGTGATGTTATATCTTTAACATGTTAGTTTACCACCCAGCAACATAGGTATGTCTATCAGCAGTGGTCTGCATGTGCATTAATTCACTGATGTTTTTATCGTGCTACAGAGACAGTGTACGCCATCAGCTCCACTATTTGAACGTTGTCATTTTTTCCTAGAAGCAGTATTTGTAGAGTCAGCTAAGGAAACGTCCACAAACCGAAAATGCTTAGGAATGTGTCAACGCAGGTAGGTGTAAGACTTCACTATGTGCTGTTTGTGTAGCTCATGTTTATCTTCCTGTGGTCCATTACATATATAATTTCTTTTGACAGTTATTCAGACAGATTGTCAGGCACAATTCCACAGATACCAGCCTAATCTTGGAGCGATGTGAGTACACTCTTATCATATGAAAGTTAGAGCTTATACACAATATAAATATTTTCATGGAAGACTTTACTGCTGCTTAGACAGGCTTGGAAAAATATATCTTTAACAAACTAAAGTTTCACTTGGAAGTTATGAATCCTACAGAGCAAAAGGCTAAACCTTTAACTTTCTGCTGTGCTCTCTTTCACTCTCTTTTAGCAATTAACCGAGTACAGCTGCTGGGTCGTGTGGGGCAGGACCCTGTTATGAGACAGGTGGAGGGTAGAAACCCAGTTACTATCTTTTCCATGGCAACTAATGAGATGTGGCGCTCTGGGGAGGGAGAATCTCTAAATACAGGTAATAATTGCCAGTGATAATTATCAACAATGTATTAAGCCCTAGAATTACTTAATTATACATTTAGAGTAATCTATGAATACCTATATCATGTAGTTATATTATGTTTGCACGCCCCTGGGTTTTGCAGGAGATATCAGTCAGAAGACAACATGGCACAGAATCTCTGTGTTTAAGCCTGGCCTAAGAGATGTGGCCTATCAGTATGTAAAGAAGGGGTAAGTGTCCTGTGCTGTTCACTCTTAGTTTTAAATGATAGGCTAGAAATGTACCTAAAGCCCACTATTTGATTGTTGAATGTTGTCATGTTTTTATTATGTTAATTAGGTCTCGGGTTCTCGTTGAGGGAAAGCTGGACTATGGAGAGTATGTGGACAAAAACAATGTGAGGCGGCAGGCCACCACCATTATTGCAGGTTGGATATCACATGACATCACATTGCATCTGTATTATCTGCATCTTAAATGGCCCTCAGACAAAATGCCCTCATTCATTCATTCATTCATTCATTCATTTATTTGTTAGTTCATTTATTTATTTATTTATTATTTGGGAAGGTCAGCCTACTAAGACCAAGATTTTATTTACATTGGGATCCTGCAAAACATACAAGCGCAATATTTAGATCTTTAAAACAGTTCAAACTAACAAGTTTGTAAAAAATTGTTCAAAATTGTAATGAACAAATTGTATACAATGACCCCTATAACCTTTACTTACCAAAATATTTAAAAGTATTTTTAAATGGGGTATTGCATGTATATGCTCTCTTAGCAAATTCTGTAGATGAGAATGGTACATTCAGAACCAGCCTTATTATTTCTAAAATATATTTAATTTGTACTGACTGTAGGAACAATGAAGTATAGAGAGAAAACTGTTTCAGCACACAGTACAATTCACAGTAATGGGATTAAATGTTTTTGTGACTGCAATATTACTGTACTGATGTTGAATACAACTTGAGATAAAGATCTTACTGGTGTGACTCTGTAAGTGATGTAACCTTTCTTCTCTCTCTACAGATAACATTGTCTTTTTAAGTGACAACATACGGGATCGAGTCTGAGGTGTTTTTTTTTGTTTTGTTTTTTTTGTTGTTGTTTTTTTAGTAGTTGTGAAAAACCAAACAAAGATATTTTGTAACATTCTAAACCCAGTACTTTTTGCCTGCTCTACAGTCACACACCAAAATGTGGAAGTAACAATAACACTGTAAGACCAATTTCCATATCGCTGCTGTCAGAACAAAACCTTCTCAAAAAACTTTATTGGAGAAGGAGAAACATACTTTTATCTTAAGTCTGGGTTACTAGACCAGAAGTCATTTTGGACATTCCTCATCATGAAATTACCCAGTGTATACATGAAAATACGGGGTTGTGTTCCGACAGCACTGATATATAGCCCTAACAGTTTGCACTTTGGGGTTCCAGGTTTGAACCTACAGAGATCATATGTAGTTGCATTTCTGCTTTGTTTTACTGATGCTTTCTAGAAGGAATTCTAGCAATTCTAAACCTAATTAAAATTGTTCCTAATCCAAGATTTGTCCATGCTTGCTGTTCTTGAGAGTTTAATGAGCATTTTGTATAGAGGTGTTTGTTTAATTCTTTCTTGTTCAGTTAGCGGATCAGCAGCTTTGGTTTCAGTAACTGTTTATTCTGTGAACGTTCATAACCAACAGTTTCAGTACTGTGACCTTGTGCTCCACACAGCTGTGGGTACGAGTTGTACACCGATTTAAACACTGTAATTATCATGACGATAAAAAGTATTTTGCTTCTTTGCGTGATCTCTCCGTGTCTGAAATGACGAAGGAAGTTGAAGTGCAAGTGGAAATATATAAGAATTATACCCAAACTGTTCGGTGTTTTGAGGGCGCTTGCAGGCGGTTCTAGTGTGTTAGGGATTCTTGGCTTTACACGGTTCGCCGAGGATTTAAGCCACACAGCCTGTGGTTGGACTTTGGACACGTCAATAAAAGCGCCGATGGATTTTCTGAACAATCATTGGCTGTAGCCCTTGTCTGTTTTCGTTGAACCATAATCGCATGGCTGTACTTTAAGTTGAAGCCCTCATCTGATTGGCTCAGATTTCAGAGGGCGGGTTCGAAGTGCGTTTCTGTGTTTGTTTTGGTCTTTTAAAAAACTATTTCGTAATATGCAATTAAACATCAGCTGTTTGTACAAAACCAAAGTGTAAAAAAGCTCCTGAGAGTTGTATATGCCATTCAGTAACAACAGTAACCAAAAATAAAGGTGCTCGTTTCGTTTTGTTACTCCCGCTGTGTCCCCACCCCCAAATTCCTGATCGTCTGAGAAGAGGCGTCAGACTCGAGGAAACGCAGTGAAGTCCATCTTGAGTGCGGACTCCCTGCCTTTAAGAAGTAGCCCTCGGTAAACTTCTGTTGGATGTGATCTGTCGACGCGCCAAGTTGCCGGATTTTCACTCACAAGAATCGGGAATACGTTAAAGTGGCCTCCCTCCGCCCGTATCCTGACTAAACGCGTCGCTGTCCTCATCCGAGTTTGTCGTATGAACTTTAAACAGTCAGGGAAACATTGGTGCTGTAAGTTACTGCAGTCCGGCTGTAGGGTGTTTTTGTAAGCGTCTCCCTGGTTGTACTCTGAGGTAATTGTGGAGGGATGGAAATACTGGACGGCGATGAAACGTTTATACAGTGGGACCGAAATCTCAGCGAGCTGTCAGACCCCTGCGACCACGATAATGCCCTGTACAGCACGGTAAGAAGCGCTGAATGCGCTTTCTCGTTGTCTGTTCGTCTGTATGTGTTATCATTCGAGTGAGTCTCATGCCGTATCTGTAATGTAGTAATTACTCTCCGGAGGTCTGAGCCGCGCAGGCCAAAATATGAACCAGTGTCAGTTTTCTCTGGCTGATCTGTCAACAGGTTTAATAAAGCTGACGCTAAAACCAAACGGGCGATATTACATTTCCTGGTCGCGGTATTTTAAAAGAGCACCCAGTGCTGTGAATCATCTCTGGGTGGCACGAGAAGTGCAGGCCCGTGGGTTCGTTTGGCTCCCGTGAAATAAAGTTGAAACGGTGCAGCAGGTCCAGGTTATCAAAACTGGCAATATGGGAGTTGGATTTTAAAAAAAGCAACAGGAGATCAAATGGGCGTAATTGTGCTTATTTAAAAAGCCACGTATATTCTTATAAAGTTCAGATGCATTTAGCACCTTTTTGAACTTGATGGATGGGGGGAGGTGGGCTTAACCGTTAATGTAATGATAGGTCTGTGTTCCAGCTCTCCACCAATAACAGGGAAGGGGCCTCATGCTGTGAAGAATAAGAGAAGAGTGGAGAGTGATGAGAAATGAAGGGGTCTATGATCATCCTGTGCTCGGTTCCAGGTGTTTTGCGCTGGTTTACAAAGTTCTCTTGTGAAGTTGCAGCTTTAAAGCTCTTAGGGAAACCAGAAGAAACAACGCCAACTCGGCTTTTGTTGGAAACTTTGAGTGCCTCTCCACAGAACCCTGCATGCCTTATGGGTCAACCAGTGGTTCATGTTGCGCTGTGAGAACATAACAGGCTCTTTGTTTCTGGACGTCCATAGACCTCCTCCGTATACACGTTCTGCTATACTTCTTGAGGAGCATTCCTTCTCACTTTCTCCCTCTCCATCCCCCCACCCGCCACTGGTGTTTGTTAACAAGGGACTCCTCATGAAAATGCCAGCTGTTATCACCTGCAGCCTTGCCTGGGAGCAACGGCTTCGTATCCAGCAGGGGACTAACCACTGATGTCCTGAGGACTGGGACCATTATTGGGGGTGGGAAAACACAGGACTCATTCGTGGTTAAAACTGAAAGTTGTACACCCTTAAGCTTAGCTAAACACAAAAATCAACATTAAGCTTGGGCCATAAATAAATATATACAAATATAAAATATAAACAAGCAATGAATGTGTGGAGAATTATCATGAGAAACAATATATTTTTTCCGAATTCAGTTGCACAGTAATAACTGAACGTTGTATAGCCATACTTGCTGTTTATTTCCTTTGGACAAGCCTGTCCATTTTATTCTAATGAATCTTGTGTGTCAGAGTTTCTGTTTTATTTGTATGTTCCCTAGCATTCTTTACCAGATTGAAAACCTGTTGTAATCGTTCCAAGGGTTGTTCTATAATTATATAGTTCTTATAATTAATTACATTCAATCTTTTCATTGTATACATTTTAACCACAGTTTAGGGTGATACAAGGTGAGTGATTAATAAATCTCAAGCAATCTAAAAAATCACTTGTACATGAAAACAAAAAAAGAAGAATGCTAATTTGCATGATATATGATATGTTTTATATATTTTATATCTGTGCTGTTGCGGTACTCTGTCAACACCACATGTGATCATTCAACGCTAGGGATATTGCTGTGCATTAATTCAGTAATATGAGATCAAAATTATTCTGCAGCCTGTAATACTCATATAGTAGTATATGACAAAGTAATGTATCAGGTCCTATTTTGCAGGCTCCATAACTGCTTATATGTGCATGGAAAATGAATGCCCAGACATGTTCTCTCATTAGGGGTAGTGCTTATGGAGCTGCTGAGGGGAGCTGTTCAACAGAGGCCTGTGCTCAGCATATCTTACTGCTGATAGTAAGGTCGGCGAAGTAATGCGAGATTAGCCTGGCATAGCACATTAGCCTTCACTGCAATCCCAGCTCCATTCAGTCTTATTTTGTAGGCCAGATGTGCTGTGCTCCTGTGGACTCCTATGACCACATGCTGGAGCTATGCAGAGTGTTAGAGTGTGCCAGCTCCAAAGCTAATATGAAGAAGGATACAGTTAGAAAGCTATCTGGCCCTGCTGATCCATCAGTGTCAGTGTTAGTCAGGGTTGCGTCAAACCCTCTAAATACATTGTAGAAATATGAGTGGGCTTTTTTCTTGCTTAAGGTCACAGTAACTTAGAACACTGGCAGGGTAAAAAACACCCTGACGCTAAAGATGATGGCCACTATGTTTTGTTGTCTCCTGTTGAGTCTAGCTCACATGTCAGCTTTGAACATTCAATCTCTCAAAAGATTGTATCTGTCTCTGTGGTTTGTTCATGTGAAGGCCAGTTCCCTGACCTTTTGCCTAGTATAGCTAGATCTGTATACATTCTATATACATTTGGTCAAATGATGGTTTGTGTTTTCTCAGCAACAAAGCTTTTCACTTAGTATAACACAGACTAATGTAGGAGCTATGTGTTTTGGGCACTCTGGTTCTGGCTTGCTAGCAGACAGTTGGGGGCAGGGATTGTTCCAGAACCGCAGTGGACAGCCAACAGGATATGTTTTTTTTTTTTTTATCCTGCAGCCACAGTACTAGTCAGTGCCGGATGTTAAGAGGTGACCTCCTCCTTTGTATTGATGACCATATTTAGAACAAGTTTGTGGTTGGCAGAGAGAAATGGCTAGGAAAAACCAAAAAGTTGAATCATCTTGGCTAAATTGTAGCCGTGGAGTGGAGCTTTAACTGCTGCGTTGTCTAGACTTTTATTTAAAAACAAATGAATGATGTTTTCTAATTGGTTTAAAATATGAGGTAAAATGGCTGAATGTATTTATTAAACCATGTCAAATGTATTATAGGTCATTTAAAAATGAGAGCACTGGGCATGTGTCTCATTTTCTTACATATTGTCCCTGTTTTAACATACTGAAAAACTTAATGACTGAAAAAAAAACAAGAAAATATAAGTAAAAGGTCTCTAGCTATTGCACAGTACTCTATTTCACTGGGGTTCCAAGTGCAGTGAAATTAAAACCATGCAGATATTTTAGTCTGTCTTATGTCTTCTAAGCATTTTCCTCCGAGCACAAAAAATGCACCATCAAATATTAGTTTGAAGACATGCGTATGGTTGTAGTCTGTTTGGTGTAAAATGTTGCTATGATTAAAATGTTTAAACATAATTCACATTTTACCTGGAAGATGCCCTTTCAGTCAGATTAGGCATAGGATGGGTCACGGACTACAGTAATAGGCTGTTCAGTAGAAAACCCCCATTAACATAGTAACCCCAGTAAGTTGGGGTGAGTGAGGGATAAGGAATGTTGTGCTGACAGCCTTGTATTAAAAGCCTTTCTCAGGCTGCATGTTTGGGCAAGGCCCAGGCCTCTCCTTACAGAGCCGTCTCTTTTCTCCTCTCACCTCCCCATGGGCTGGGTGGACACAGCCAGGCCTGTTCTTGCACCACCCCAGGCATCTGGGGAACTTTGCAGACAGGCCAGTGTCCATCTAATGCACACACACTTTTACTCCCTTATGTACACGTTCTTGTCATTTGACTCTGTTTCAGCTGATAGAATGGTCTTTGTATGCTGCAACCTGAGCCTAGGCTTGGCCTTTTACCTGTATGAACACACACACACACACTCTCACATTCTCTCATTACCCAGACTCATTTTCCTCCATGTAGCCTGTGCTAGTGTTGCCTTTTTGTTAAGGTGTCCAGCCTTTCACTCTTTCTCTTTCAGTGCCTCAGTGTTTGTCCAGTCGCAAGAATGTGGTCTTATTCGGGTTAGACCATGAGTTTCCTTATCGAGGGGACTGTGGAAGATTGTAAAGGCTGCTATTGCCCATGGGAGTGTTAAATAGCTTAAAAACCTCCAGAGGATTTGATAATAAAGCCAACTGTTGAGAAAAATGACTCTGGTGAGAGGGTTGATTGTACCTTATTTTTTCTTTTAAAACCAAAGTTCCCACGTTCCCTGGTGCTGACACCTCTCTAGTCATGTACCACTTGAAGCTAATACCTTTTTAGACTGTTTGTTGGAAGAATAATTGCATCTAGCAGTCAGCTATATCAGTCTAATAAAGTGCAGTTTGATTAAAGGACACACCATTATATGTCACACTGAGAGAATAGGGGAGATTGTGTTAGGGTTGATAACTCCTGCTCACATTCAGAGAAGACATCAGCTTGGAATTAGGCAACATATACCCTCATTGGATTCTGTGGTTGCTTTTTAGTACACTGGGAATGCAACATGTTGGTCTCCATTTTTTTTCTCCAGTCTATAAATGGAAGATGGATCACACAACAAAGGGGGCCGAACCAGAATTTTTTGGAAGCAAATGCTGTTACCTGATTGGTACCTTCAGTGGTGCTTAATTGCACCAAGTTTTCTGCAGGCTACTCTTCTTTTGTTTAGAAAGTTAAACAAAAGATCTAAGTTTCAGCATAATTTAATATTTAACTTAAACATTAATTAAACATAATTATTCTAAGTAGTTTTATAAGAAATATACATGTTCTAGAGAACATTGTGTACAGCAGTGCTGCTAGGAATGAGATGTCCAAAGAGTTTGGCCATGCACATAGCCATCTCTGTAGACAATCATTAACAGAAGAATTTGTCATAATGAAGAGCTCACTGATTTAAAAATAGTACTGTCCCAGGATGCCACCTTTGCCTTAAGTCACATTGTGATATTTCTGATTGCTAGAACTGCCCTGTCAGCTGTATGTTAGAAGCAACAGTGGCTCAGCCACAAAGTGGTAGCCCACAGAAACTCTCAGAGCAGGGCCACAAAAGGCTGAAGCTCATAAGGCACATGTATGGCTTATGCATTGTTGCGTATGAAGCCCCAAACTTCCTCTAGAACAACAGCAGCATAGAGAGGCTGCAAGCAGGGCCTAGACAAGCATGTTAAACACCAAGGGCCAGTAGAAGTCTCACATTTGGCACTGGACTCTGGAACAGTGGAGACATGTTCTGTGAGATTCTGAATCATCTGGCAGTGGGATGGGCAATCTGGGTTTGGCTGATGCCAGGAGAACGAGACTTTCTAAAATGCATAGTGCCAACCATTTAGGTAGTGAAGGGGATAAGAGCCTGGGGCTGGTTTTCGGGGTTTGGGTTGGGCCCCTTAGCTTTGGTGAAGTTTAACACAAGTGCTACAACATACAAGGATATTTCAGACAATTATATGCTTCCAGCTGTGTTGCAACAGTTTGCCATTTACAGTTGCAATTTGTGCCACAGTGCGTAAATTGAACTCCATAAAGAAGGCAGTGTACTTATAAATCTCTTCTTACAGTTTTACAGTTGAATCATAAGGACCATTTTGTAACTTTGAGGAACAGAAATGTAGCACTAAGTGCAGTGAATTAGGTACAAAACTGTTTTCCACCAGTTTTCTGAATGTCACATTTAAATCTGTGTTGGTTACATCTGTGTGCCTCTGTGACACTTCTAGGGAGTGGGAGTGATTTTGTTTATTGAGTTGTAGCCATTTCCTGGGCACCCCTCCCCACCCCAGTCACCCTATTTGCTCTTTACACCCTTGTGTGTATGTGTGTCTGGGGGGTGGGGAAGGCAGAGAGATCGCTTGGATCTGGGAGACATGTGAGGGTTTCGCTCAGAACCATCCATGAGCTCTAGTATTTTTCATTTCATGCACAGACTCCTAAGATGGAAGGCACGATGACCTGATTCTGTGCGTAACCCAAACAAACACAACACTTCCTGACGGAGAACGTGGGTGTTCTTCCAGATGGTGTGCTTGCTCATTGTCTCCCACTTTACAGATAAGCTCTTGCTGCTCTTTGATGCTCATGAGATGTACAACAAGGGTTCACCGTGCTAAACCATTCAGAATCAGTGTTCCACTATAGAACCCAATTGCTCTCCTGATACTGCATACACCAGCTCCTATCTATGTATCCTAGCAAAGCTGTGGTCTCACTGACCCCTTGCAGAGATTTAACCTTTTACCTCCAATAAAGTCACGGTGGTGTTGATTTCAGTTGTTAGAACAATCCAGTATGTCAACGCAACAAAACAAATATACTTCCTTCAGTCATGGACCCGAAATCTATCCTAAAGGTCAGGCCGATCCTCAGCCTTCTCAGCAGGGGATCCAGGGCAATCTGGTTCACAGATTCCTTTGTACTGTCTACAGTCTCCTAATTGCACTTTAACACCAAACACCGGATCCTGCACCACAGCCCTGTTAACAGCCATCCAGCCCCTCTTGGTTATGCCACAGAATTAAGATGCATGCTGATGTTGTATGAGTACAATGTCTATGCACAAATAGCATTTCCATCCAGTCAAAACAGGATCTGCCCAAAATGGTATTATCAATGTCATTTAAGCATGCCTAATATGTTGGCAAACTCATGCTGGACTATATCACTGTGACCGTTTAAAGATGATTAAAGACCAAGGTGCATCTACACAT
This sequence comes from Prochilodus magdalenae, assembly GCA_024036415.1. Lineage (NCBI taxonomy): Eukaryota > Metazoa > Chordata > Actinopteri > Characiformes > Prochilodontidae > Prochilodus > Prochilodus magdalenae. Next base: position 96,051 of record JAMWET010006439.1, on the reverse strand, counting down.
GGGAGGTAAGACCTTTGATCGAGGAGTGTGTGTGTGTGTATTGCGTACTCTCAGAGGCAAAGTGTCTCTTTGTTTGCACATCTGTTTTTTTCTGCATTTGGATCAGCAGAGCGATCATCTCCTTACCTCCACTGTGCTTTTTTTACACACACACACACATAGTGTATGGGAATGGTTTAAAATAGCAAGCTTCTGTAAGATTTTCCAAAAGGCCAACACTGGCACCAATGCTACAGAATAGGGCTGCTCCAAACAGCGTGTTACACAATTTAAATACCCATACTTGTTCTTAAAGTCACCCTTAAAATTGGTGATATTAAAAGATGTAAAAAAGAAAATCTGTTAAAACCTGCTAAAAATATTTGCTAAAATCATCTTGTTTATACCAGGCTTTTTTATGTATGTCTGTTTATATGTATGTATTTATTTATTGATTTATTTATTTAATGACTGTCTATTTAAAGGCCTTAAGGCAAATATTACATAAAAAAAATACAAGCTTAACACATTTTTGGGACCTACCCTACTAAAGATGAATACTTGAGTTTCCATACTACTGGACGACTTCTCCAGATGGGTAAGAAATCAGAAAGGGTTAAGTTTCGGAAGCCCTTCCTTTCCAAACACCCACACAAGCACTCGTGCACACACATTCTCATCTTCTCTTTCAGTGATGCGACTGTCCAAAGTCTATACCCTTCTTTTTGTGAAGGGACCAACACTTAGTGGTAATTACATTTCAGTCTTTTACCATTTCTGAACTTCCTCGTCTTTCAGAATCTGAAGCCTCTTTCCACAAACGGCCACCCTGCAGTTTAGGGTCAAATCATTATAATTATCTCTCTGCACGTTCACGAGTGTCGCACATAATGACAGATTTCATTCATGACCCATCCCAGAGCAGCATAATAATAGAGTTTGTATAGCTTGGCCACAGACCTCATACATCCAAACTGTGTTGTTGCTATGAAACAGGAGCAGCCGTTTTTGGGCATTTAAAATCCATAAATTATAACATGTTCTGTCATTTGACTGAATGGCTCTACCCATTTTGACCTTGCATTAAGTCTATAGATTTTAAGCATTATGCTTTTGATATATTATTTATGATATATAGTCTCTGTTTAGAATTAGCTTTTTGGTACCCTGTTAGATATTTCATGAGAAGTTTTGATTGAAATGCCTTAGGCAGAGTACGAGGCATGGAGTCGTCTGCTAAAAAGTAACTGTCCACATATGGTACCGAGTCTAGCTATGAGAATGCTGTACCAATGATCACCAGATGAGAGCCTTGTTACAATAATGTAGTAGCAGAGGCTGAGAGAGTACATCATCATGCTCTTATGCCATGACCAGACATTTCCAGGAGTTCACTGGAGACGTGCCTGAGCTCAAAGATTGGCTTTTGTGCGTGTGAGAAATGACCAAGCTGGAAAAAGTGGGACAGTAAATTCTTGACCTGAAACTTAATCTTTATGCAAATGCACAATTTTCTCTCTGTATGTCTTCCTGTCTGTCTTTCTGCCTGTCTGTTTGTCTGCCTGCCTCTCTCTCCCTCTCTTCCCCCATGAAGTTGGCTCGGCCTATAATTGAGTCCACATGTTGGACTTGTTGCCGTTTTTACACAGCACTCCGACCTCTCTCTGTTACTTCCTCAATCTCTCTATCTTTCTCTGTTCCCTGTAGTTATTTAATCATTAGAAAATATTCCAAGCCTCTTTTATTTTTAAAGCTTAAAATATTCTGATTAAAAAAATCAATCCAACAAAAAAGTTTCAAAAAGTCTTTAAAAAGGTAAACATTTCTGAGATAATTGTAAAATAATAATTGAACTAAAAGGAAAAGTAGCAACAAAACAAGCAAAAAGTATTACAACTACAGCTTTTCTATAGGACTCTAGTGGGACTTCTTAGTAGAGCCAGAGTAAATCACCTAAGGAACTAAAGCTAGGTGATGTTTTTTTATTTTTGGCTTGCTTTTAATCTAAATAAAAGGCTTAGTCTTAGCAGTAACGGGTATGAGCTATGTCAAGCAGGCCAGGTGCTAAAGCAAGAGAACAGAATGAAATGAAACTAAACACAGCAAAATAATGTTTTTATGTTAAGTGCAGTTATCTGAAACCTAGTCAGCATATCTAGTATTCTCATCCAAGATTATGGATGAGGATTATTAATCGTATTTGCATGTAAAAAAAAAATACTGTAAATGAACTTGCCATGTTGACTGACAATTTGTTTGGTTTCAAGCATTTTTCTTACAATTTGACTTGATCAATCAACTAGAAATAAACTGAATCTAAGAAATGTCTTTTAAACTAAGGTAACCTTTAGTCTCCAAATGATAACATTTGGATAGATTGACAAGATTATTTAATCTGTCAAGAAGTCCTTTTGTTTTTTGAAGTGTTGTAGTAATTAAAGGTGAAGAACTTTGATGTAAAAGAGTATCACATTTAACTTTACAGCACATACCAGAGGCTCTTATCCGAAGCAACAAAGTGCATTGTTGACCACTCAGAGACTGTATCTTGGCTAGTACTAATACTGCCTGAAACAGGAGGCAGTGGTGACGCCTTAACAGAAAAATACAAGTCAGAAGCCATTTACATAAGTGGCATACAAGATATTTGTAGTTGGCATAATTGTATCCATTTAGAGTTTTAAATTAAAATTAAATTATAAATGAAATGCTTATACTCAGGTATAAGAGGTGAACTGTCTGTATTAAACACTCAGAAGGGTACATCTGCTTAGCAATGTTGTTTGATAATATGTTGGCTGACTGATGGGATACTGGAGTCCTGTCCAGTTTTGTAGCTCTCACAAAGGCCTGTGCTGTTGAATGGAGCTTTGTTTGACCTGTGGCCTGAGCTGGACCAAACAGTTAACCTTTGTTGACTGTACATCAGCATTACGCAGCAGTTAACTTTTTATCGCAAGGGCATGTCTGTGCCACCCTACCACGTTAGAGCACAGTGGTCAACACAAAAGCTGCTGTGAACTTGAATCTCACAGAATGCTGGCTTCATGTTGCAGATCAGGATGTGTCCTGCTTTGCCTCCTAACTACAGTGGCCAAGACCAGTGAGCATTTTTGATGAAAGCAGTGCCTGCTCTCAGGGCATACTCCCAGTGCCAGCAGCAAATAAATCCTGGCCCATTTGTAATGGACAGAATTCACAAATGCACTTTTGGCAGCCCAGAGCCAAGCACACATGCCTTCATTATGCAGAACTCAGTGAACTCTGTGTGTGTGCCGTTAAGGCATAGCATAACAATTTATTTCAGGTTAGCAAGATGGTTACTTCACGCTTATCAATTCAACAGAGCGCATTTTTAACCATGTCGTTTGTAAATGAGAAGATCTTTTTATTATCTTTGACCTAAATATACAATATTTACTGAAATGAAATACAAAAAAATTTCCTGTATTGGTATTGATCCTGATCATTTGAATCCTCCATTTTCTGAAAACAAGGCTGTGTAAAAGTTTGTTTCAGGCAGTAAAAGAAGCATATTGAAGGTGGAGCATAATATTCTCAGCAGTTAAACAGTACCTGGGATATGAAATGAGGACTAAATGTGCAAATGATGAAAACTTTGTAAAGTACAATACAGAATTACTGTGTAGCTCAGAATTTGGTCTTTTAACATTGCGCAACAATAAGCAGTTGTTTGTTAGCAAACCAGTCCAACTCAACCCAACTCAGGAATTCAGTCTTGTCCTTCCCTTTCCCTTTCTGTAACTGATTTGTGGCATATGAGTCAACTTTTACAATAGTGGCAATAAGCACCGAAATGTACTAAGGTTTTCATTGGTCAGAGGGGGCATTCAGGGACAATGAAACATTACCAGAGAAGGATACTAGCAAAGCTGATGCACTAGGCATCATTATGGTTATGTGGCAAGGATAACCTCACTGAGAAGAGTTGGCCTAAGTGAAAACCTCTCCAGACGGTAAATTGTGAGGTTTGCTCTGCTTTGGATAGTGTTCCAGCCTGTCTTGACCTGTTTGAGGGCAGCAAATGTATGTTTGTGGCGAGACAGGAGGCAAGTATACACAGGAAAAGAAAGGGGTCGGGCGGGGGGTGGTGGTGGTAGGGGGGGGTCTGATTGGCTTGATTTTGATTGGTGGAACACATGTAGGGTGAAACACATGTAGAGCACGTGTTGGTTGCCTCTTTGCTTTGACTGGGCCCTGAGGGGATGGAATGTGAGATCCAAAGGAATGTGCTGATAGTGACTGAACCACTTCTTACAGGATGCAGTTTAAACACCATTTAATAAATGCACAAGCATTTACTGTTGTCTGTACTGTAGTGCCTAAGGTGGTTTAATTCATCCTAATTGTTCTTGCATGTGCATCCGAGCACCATTTATTTAACCTTCATCCTGGATCTTATTGTTGCAGCACTTCACTGAGCTCCTGGATGACCTGTCTCAGGAGGCCTTGCTGGGCCAGTTGCTGAGTGACCCCTTCCTTTCCGGCAGGGATGAAGCAATGGACACTGAGGAGGAACTGATCCCTCCATCTCCAGTGCCACCCCATATCCAGGCTGAGCACAGTTACTCCCTCAGTGGTGACTCTCGTCCCCAGTCCCCCCTGTCCCACCTGCCTGGAGACACAGGCAGCAAGTCTGGTGAGCTCTGGGGAAAGCAGCTTACTCTAACTAGGCGTTGGGCAATATTGTGCTGTGTCAGTGCTATAATGATAATTTTGGAAACATTTAAAGTTTAAGGCCTGCAGTAGATTTCAGTAATAAAAGTAGGATAGGAGTATGTTGACCACCTTTCCTTTTAACAAAACTTAATAAGTCAGTCTGCCGGCAGGCCACGCTCTCATAAAATATGCAGAACATAGCTTGGTGTTGTCAAGTTGGAATGTCACTGAAAACAGACTACAAGGCAGTGTATATCTTCCAACCTTAATTAGTGCTTTGAAAGGGACTACACTGGCCATGCCATGAATACAAACCCAAATTGTTACAAACCTTTTCTTTGAGCTTGTAACAGTCTGTATGGTCTTTCTTCTTTGTCCCAAAGAACACTACACCCAACACTGATTCATCAGACCATAAAACCATTTGCCCTGAGCATAAGTACTTTTCAGATAAGATTAAAACTAACAGTGTTTCTGGATATTCACGACTGTTTTTTTGTTGAGCCTCTCTTATGCCCAATGCAGTTTTAAGCTTTTTGTTAAGTATCTCATAACAAAAATGATAGAATTCATAACACTTTTAGATTTAGCTTGGAAACCAGTTTCTAGAACTTGAGATCTAAGTCTTAAAGACTTGAGTCTTTAGATAGACATGTGTAAGATTTTTTTTGTAGAACGGTTTTGTAGTTCCTTTTTCTTCTTTATTTTGCTATCATTAAGTACAATTCAGTACTATAAAGACTAACATGCTTGTCCTTGCAGGAGACTCAGACAGTGAGCAGTGGCCTGTGGAACCGGAGGAGAAGCGGCTGAAGACGGAGCCTCAGCTATGTGAGCCTTCAAAACGACTACCTACTCTGAACCTCGGTTTGTCTGCTGAAAGCCCCACCATCAAGCCAGTGACCGTAGCCAGTGGACCGACTTTAACACTCACCATTCCTCAGACCACACAGGCCAGCATAGCCAAGGTAAATTTTCATATGATGTTTTACACTTTGTCTTACCTAAACTACTGCAGTGGGCTTTTTTAACATTTGAAAATACTGTTGATTGGTTTACAAATGTATTAAATTGCTGCTACAATTGTACTAACTAGTAAAATGAATGATATACTCCCTGCCTTTGTGTACTGGTTACTAGTTTATTTCAGAACTCATGTTAAAATGAATGTATTTGTTTCTGAAGCTATAAATGGTTTGACACCTAAACTACAGAGTGACTCCCAGACTAGGTCTCGTGGTTGATCTTAAGCTCATCAAATGCTGGTTGCGAAAAGTGGCTTATGACTTTTTTGCCTTTTTCTTTCCTATTGCTCTTTCTTGTTGTATTTGCTCACTTATTAAGAAGCACTTTAAAGTGTAATGGATATCAGATATGCAGCCTCATACTTAAACTCCTCAGTCTATTGCAATCCTTACAGGTTCATAGTAGTCCCTGAATAAGAAATATTACTAAGAACTTGATAATAAGCCTACTGTTTAAGAGGTTAAGATGCATTGTGTGAAATGAGTTACAAAAAATGTATTGTTGTCGTTATTATTTTTTATTATTACTTTAAGTGCCCTAGATTAATGTGTTCTATTTGATCTCTAACAGATAAATGAGGATGGTGATAGCCTTAGCCCGCAGATTAAGTTGGAACCACATGAGGTGGATCAGTTCCTCAATCTCTCCCCTAAAGGTAAGAGCAGGGCACTCTATCTATAGTCCATTGTTTTTTAGTGCTTCTTTTAAACATTGGCATTGTGGGTAAATATTCTGACATGTATAACCTGCTTTAATGGGTATTCTGTGTGCAGAGCTGGAAGCCCTCCAGATGCCCCCAACTCCCCCCAGTTCTCATGGAAGTGACACAGAGGGCAGTCAGAGCCCTGTGCACCCCTGCACCCCTGCCAGCCCTGCACAGACCCCTGCTGTCCTTAAGGTGGCAGCGCGATCCCCCAACTCACTTTCAAACTCACCCCTGCTCACTGCCCCACATGTGAGTTTTTAGAATTTACTCCCATCTGTCTTTCATTCTTACTCTTTGCTTGCTAATTTATCGTTTACCCTCCACCTGCCTTCTCTGCTGGCAGAAACTACAGGGCTCTGGGCCTCTCCTGCTGACAGAGGAAGAGAGACGAACTTTGATTGCTGAGGGATACCCTGTCCCCACTAAACTGCCTTTATCCAAGTCTGAGGAGAAGGCCCTCAAAAAGATCCGCAGAAAGATCAAAAACAAGGTGAGTTCGGTAGCACATTACTCATAACTTTACAGATCGGCAATAAGTAGGTAGTGATATGCTTATTTTGCAGTAACTTGTAGAAATTGTAGTGGTAACAATGCCATTATAAAATAATGATAAGTTGTACTTTCCTAACAATTATATGCTGATATTCTAGGAATTAATTAAGTATGTAAATTATTATATAAAATTTGCAGTTGTGGTCAAAAGTTTACAGAAACTCTTCATGAACATGAATGTCATGTATCTGACCTTGAACTGAGTTTATGACATGTCTTTAAGAAAAAAAGAAGATTTTTATGTTTCCTGGCACAGACCTGACTTTTAAGCGTATTACACATATTTTCAGTAGGTGTAAGGTTTGACCTTTATGAAGGCCATTCCAGCAGCTTAATCTTAGCCTGCTTTTTTTACAAACCGGATTCCAAAAAAGTTGGGACACTAAACAAATTGTGAATAAAAACTGAATGCAATGATGTGGAGGTGCCAACATCTAATATTTTATTCAGAATAGAACACAAATCACAGATCAAAAGTTTAAACTGAGAGAATGTATCATTTTAAGGGAAAAATATGTTGTTTCAAAATTTCATGGCGTCAACAAATCCCAAAAAAGTTGGGACAAGTAGCAATAAGTGGATGGAAAAAGGAAATTGAGCATATAACGAACAGCTGGAAGACCAATTAACACTAATTAGGTCAATTGACAACATGATTGGGTATAAAAAGAGCTTCTCAGAGTGTCAGTGTCTCTCTGAAGCCAAGATGGTAAGAGGATCACCAATTCCACCATTGTTGCGCAGAAAGATTACCATTCATTACCAGAATGGTGTTACTCAGCGTAAAATAGCAAAGACTTTTAAGTTATCATCATCAACCGTGCATAACATCATCAAAAGATTCAGAGAATCTGGAACAATCGCTGTGCGTAAGGGTCAAGGCCGTAAAACTCTACTGGATGCTCGTGATCTCCGGGCCCTTAAACGTCACTGCACCTCAAACAGGACTGTCAAGGAAATGGGCTCAGGCATACTTCCAGAAAGCATTGTCAGTGAACACAATCCGCCGTTGCCAGCTGAAACTCTACAGTGCAAAAAGGAAGCCATTTCTAAGCAAGCTCCACAAGCTCAGACGTTTGCACTGGGCCAGGGGTCTTTTAAAATGGAGTGTGGCAAAATGGAAGACTGTTCTGTGGTCAGATGAGTCACGATTTGAAGTTCTTTATGGAACACTGGGACGCCATGTCATCCGGACCGGAGAGGACAAGGATAACCCAAGTTGTTATCAACGCCCCGTTCAGAAGCCTGCATCACTAATGGTATGGGTTTGCATGAGTGCTTGTGGCATGGGCAGCTTGCATGTCTGGAAAGGCACCATTAATGCAGAGAACTATGTTCAGGTTCTAGAACAACATATGCTCCCATCTGGACGTCATCTCTTTCAGGGAAGACCCTGCATTTTTCAACAAGATAATGCCAGACCACATTCTGCAGCAATCACAACATCATGGCTACGTAGGAGAAGGATCCGGGTACTGAAATGGCCAGCCTGCAGTCCAGATCTTTCACCTATAGAGAACATTTGGTTTGCAGCCATTATAGAGGGAAGGTCCCCCTGCGACAGAGGAAGGTGCGACAAAGAAGGCCCAAGACGATTGAACAGTTAGAGGCCTGTATTAGACATGAATGGGAGAGACCATAGATAGCGGGCCTATTTCTAAACTTGAGACACTGGTCTGTCCCTCTGTCCCCCAGACGTTTCTGTTGAGTGTTGTAAGAAGAAGGGGGGATACCACACAAGGGTAAAAAATGGCCTTGTCTCAAACTTTTTTTGGGATTTGTTGACGCCATGAAATTTTGAAACACAAAATATTTTTCCCTTAAAATTTACCCTCAGTTTAAACTTTTGATGTGATTTGTTTCTCCCATCAAATTCTGAATAAACTTTTAGATTGTTGTGATTTTCAGTTGTTTCTATTCACCTTTGAATAGTGTCCCAACTTTTTATGGAGTTATGTATATTATTGACCTATTTTAAAGGGTTTGGGGTCATTCGTCTTTTGGAACACTTGCGGTGTTCAATGCCGGTGCATTGAAGTTATGCTGAATAATAGTTATCTTTTTTCATGGTTCCATCCACTTTGTGAAATGTACCAGCCCCACTAAGAGCAGAATAGCCCCTGACAGCGAGACAGCTACCACCACCATGTGTAACAGTTGGTACAGTGTTATTGGGGTTGAAAATAATTAATTACAGTACTTTGGCACTGCATCAGGTGTTTTACTTGATGATAGGTCACAGTGATGGCAGTCGGGCATATTTTTTCCCACCTGCTGGTGTTTGTTCACATACCCAAAAGTCATAAGATATATTTATGGGCAAAACAAATACTTTTTCCACTAAAGATCATTGAAAATAATATGATATGATGAGCTATTAAGATAATAAGTCCAGTTTGCTTTAGTTAATTGATTAATGAATGAATTACGAATAATGCCAACTGTCTTCTTTTCAGATATCTGCTCAGGAAAGCCGCAGAAAGAAGAAAGAGTACATGGATGCCCTTGAGAAAAAGTATGTCTTCCGTTCTGCTCTATAACATTGTATAATCACCTCCAAAAGCCTCTAGAATCATATGTAACTTTTTGCATTTCCAATTAAAAGAGAATTTGAGTTTCTTTGACAGTCGGACCAGTAAAAGCAGAGTGACAGTGTCCTAGGTGGAAAAATGTAAGTGGTAATTTTGGTGGTAACACTATGTAATATTACAATGCTCTTTCTGTCCACAGGGTGGAGACATGCTCCAATGAGAACAGTGAGCTGCGCAGGAAAGTGGAGACTCTAGAAAGTACCAACAAGTAAGACCCTCACATTCAACTTGACAAGTATAAAATAATAGTATACGTTTATCAGCAGCAGTGAGTAATCCATCATTTAAAGTCACCCATCATCCTGATATTAGCTCTGTTGTTTCTAATACCTGGCGACTATATTAATAGTGTTTTCTCGTTTGGTTTCTTCGGTGTCCAGATAGGCTACCTCAGCAGTCTTTCTGAACAAGTTCAAGGGCATCTATATGTCCAGCTTTCATATCCATAAAGAAGCAGACCATAGCATTGAGAGTTCTGATCTTTATTTGTAAAGACGAATGGTTGCATTTAAAGATCTTTTCACACTCTTTCATCCTTGTTCTGCTAAGTGCCAGTCTGTCATATGTCCAGTGCTGGATCATTTGTTGTTAGTAATTGATCCAAACAGCTGTCCACTATCAGCACATCTTCTCCATCAGTGGTGAATGCTATTCTCTCCTGTCATCATAACCTTAGTCTTCTTTATATCACCAGCAGCAAGTCTTGTTTGCAGGTCTGGGCAGTATCTGAATTTTAAAGTCTGTTTTCTCACGTGTCAACGTTAGCAACTAGGCCTCCAGAGGGCTTTAACCTAGCCATGTTGCATGCCCAGGCTGCACTTAGAGGAATAACAGCCTTTTCTCAGTAACTAGATTTGTCATGTCATGACGTTCAGAAGGGGGCTCCAAAAATATTGATCGGACGAGTCAGAGAAGGAGATCATTTCTAATTTCTCTCTATATATATGACTTTGGCTCAGGTCTCTGTTGCAGCAGCTGCACTCTCTGCAGGCTGTGGTTGCAGGAAAGGTCCCTCGCTCTTGCAGAATGGCCGGCACTCAGACCTCCACATGCCTCATGGTGAGAACACCTGCCTTGCTCACAAAATATAATTGTGTTTGTGTGAAAGACAGTCATGAAGCCAAGTTTGGGCATGTGTAGTGGATGATTTTTGAGAATGTAGGAGGATTAATTTATATACATGACATGTTTCCTTAACAAATAAGTTTAGAAATGCTGCTTTGTATTTGTACCTGGTATTGGAAACTAGTTTTTTTTATACAGGTTACCATTAGTCACCCCTCTGACCATGTATGTTAACTATAATAACGACATCATTTCAGATTTTTTCATACAAAGTGTAAAACATTCACATGAAGTACAACAGTCCATATAAAGGGAAGGTTTATTCAGGTGTCAGTATATATAAACAAGCATCTGAGTTGGCTGTTGTCTGTGTCTGTGTTGTCTAGTTCTCTAATGAATACCTGTTCTCTGTCGGTTTGTAGGTTGTGGTGCTGTGTTTTGCTGTGTTCCTGGGCAGCTTCTACCAGAGCCTGAGCCCATGCTCATCCATCACCAAAACTGACTTGTCCAGAAAACTCACTATGCAGGAATCCTACACTGCTACAGGTATCACATTCTCACACTCAAAACCAAAGTGCGTGTATTGAAACTGTTTAAGTTGTTGGTTGACGCTTCTGTTGTGTTTATTTGAACAGTGAAGTCCAGGAACTTGCTAATCTATGAAGATCATGGAGGGGTTGATGAAGTGCACCCCTCAGGGCTAGGTGGGGAGTATCCCGAATGGGACACTCAAGTAAATGTCATGGCAGCATGGCGCCTGGATCAGCAGCACAGGCACACCCAGGCAGAGTCGCAGGGGACAGAGCTCCACCCACCTTTTATTCAGAGCAATGGAACAGACACGCAAAAGCCCCTTCTCATAGACCTGCACCCACACAGGTGATTATGAAGTGTTTTGAGGTATCCATATCTTTGTTTAATGTTTAATGCAAAACGAAAAAACTGTTTTGGAAACCTTACATGGGTAAGCAATTCCCAAATCTATTTTAAATAGTCATTAAATTATTAATAAAAAATAATTTACTAAAAACTTTTATTTTTAATTAATAAAAAAAAAATATTATTCCCCATTATATAAATAAATATTGGTATAAAAATACAATACAAATAAAATCAAATGTGGTATCTGGCATAGCTGTCTAAATTACTTTTAATATCTTCATGTCCTTCTGCAGGTCTGTGGAGCAGCGGTCAAATGAGAGTCCAAAAGTAATTGAGCTGGAGAGAACAGTAAATGAGCCATCATGAGGCTGGCTGGTCCTCCTCAAGCCCTCCCCCATCCGGACCCGGCTTTTTCTGTATTTATAGACCTACTCTAAGTATTGTTTCACACCTTTAGATTTCCTTTTTTTTTTTTTTTTTTTTAGGAAAAAAGAATAAAACTCAAAAAAGAAATATTTTTTTTCCATTCCATCGATATATATTGGATTTTGATACTATATTTTATGCATATTCTTCATATTAGTGTTTTTCTGCTCTTTTATATACTGTACATACCTGCTTCAGTGCAATTTCCCTTTTTTGACTTATTTTCCCCATGCTACTAAGGAAGGTGTTTCTTTGATCTGAATTAATTGCAGTTGTACCACAGAGCACCGGGCCTGTATTCATTAAAGGAAGTCAGAATGTTTTCACTTTCCCACACTGACCTCAGTCTTAATATACTAAAGGAACAGTAAAACATGAAATACGGTTGTTGTTGTTGTTGTTTTATTTGGAATGAAACAAATTTAAACATCTGTTACTCTGTTCCACATTCAAAATGTGGTTGACAATATTAATTCTGCAACACATTGTTAAAAACCTAGCTTCTTAAATTCACAACTTGTTGAGGCATGTAATTATATTTTAATTGTTATTGTGCTATACTGTGATATGTGACATAAGCTTTGATATGAGAAGCTGTGATGTGAGCTTCTGCAGTATGCACATTGTTAAAAGCAGTAAACTTAAATAATGTAGCCAAAACTGTAATAATTGTGACAGATCTAATTGCAAAGCCTCTTGAAGCACCAAAGTCTATTTCACCATTAAGTTATATAGTTAGCATTTTTCATTAATCTCATCATAATCTATTGACAGTCCTCTGGGATGTGTTATCTAGTCTACATATGCATCTTTGCATCAGGCTTATTTCAATAGAGGAGTATTTATATATTTTTAATGTCTGTATATTTTAATTCAACCACACAGATCATTAATAAGAGCATATTTGGCACAAGCAGCTGGTCTGGCCAACTTGGAAGCTATTCTTATTAAAGGCCTAAACTATTGATCACTGGGAACTAGCACTCACTCTGAGAATTTAGAGGCAGTGTGGGGGTCACTGGAGACTCTGACATGCTTTTTAAATACAGATCCTCACCTATAAATGGTAACCTGTTACACCGATAATGCTTTAAGAAAATCTGGTCCCATTCTTGATATGCATTTACAAGATCTCATTGCTCATGCATGGCATTTTCTATATTGTTCAGTAAAGGAACCTATTCATGATGGTCAGTACTGGTCAGATGGCACTGGTCAGTACACTGAGAAAGCCTTTCTTGCTCTGAAATGTCGTAATTGCTCTGATGTTGAGATTATTTTATTCTGTTGTTGAGACCAGAAGGAGAGTTACAGTCTAATGTGCATTACTCACACAGAGGATGTAATTACAAGTGAGTTAGTAAAAACAGAAGACAAATGGCAAGGTCCCTGGAATGCCATGATGACGAAAGCACCCCTGTCAGTACATCCTGCACTGGTAGTAAATGAACAGAAGGGTCTAATCAGCCTCAGATGGATCCGGAGCTGACTTTTGAGACATACAGGCCCTAATATCATGTACATGTCCACAACTCTATAAACAGGTTGTATAAACCAAGCTGAATTCTTTAAAGTCTTTATTATTAAAAAGAGACAAATCTCATTCAGCATTTCCAGCTTTATTAGTTACAGTGTGACACTTGAGTGAAACACCTTTCTGTCTTAATTTCTGTAGGACCGACTCCACTTCAGGCAAATGACATCATTACAGTGTGACAATGACAGGCGGTGTGTATAGTCATTTTGCCTATTTGTTATGTTTATTATAATAACACTTTCACTTATTTTCATAGATTTGGACATGCACATTGATTTAGGGTATACAGGTCTTAATAGGCAGGATCATTGGGTTTGATGTGGCCATTTTAAATGATGTATTCTTTACGTCCATGAATGTAGTTATGTTCTGCATTTGTAATGCCAGCCTTCGGAAAATGTTTTATTTTGCCCTGTATTTCTTCAAATAAAGTTAATATTTTCCTTAGTAAAAGCATAATCGAGTCTGAATGGTTATTATTACTGTTATTATTGTTAAAATGACCAATTAAACTGAACTCTATTTGAAGATGAATTCTGCTGATTTTTTCCAATGAGCCATGCAATGAATAATAAAATAAGATGGCTATATTGGCATCATAGTCTTTGGTTCCTACCAGCACCAATGTAAACAAATCTGATTGGGTACGTGTATAATTAAACCCTTTTAGAGCAAAAATGTGGAAGAGTCAGTGGAATTCCATTTTAAAATCACATTTTAAATAGCCTCGTGTGCACACGCATGCAGGAATTGGGGGTCCTAAGACCAGGTCTAGGGGGCCTTTAACTGTTGGTAAGTCAGCTAGTAAACTTAATATGCACAGCACTTTTTACAGGCAGGGCTTAAAAGTTCTTCACAATTAATAAAATCAAAAACAAAAATAATAGAAATTTAAACACATAAGCACATGATCAGAACTCAAAAAAGCTAGAGTGCAAAAGTGGGTCTTTAGGTGTTTATTAAAAGACGGTGTGAATGAGTCTGATATCAAGCGGAAGATCATAATTTTGGTGCAAACACAGTGAGAACACCTTTTGCTTCAGTTTGATCATGTATATATTAAGGTGCTTTATTTTGTAAAGTCTTATAAGTAAAAACCAGTATGTTGTTTTTTTTTTTCAAATACTGAATCCTCATTTAAAGAGTCAACACCATGCCTCTTATAATAAATCATGAGTCTTTATAAAGGTTTCCCAGACACAGTCCTGCTTCACCATACCTGACCCAGCTTGAGAATAATTTAAGGATAATTAGAGATCAAATATCAAATATCTGATATTAAAATAAAAAATGGTATTAGGTGTGGAGAAAACTGCAATAGCTTGTTCTGATACAATTGATAGTAAATGTGGTTCATTTGTGACCTCTAGTGGTTCAAAACTGCCATTACAGTTTTTCTCTCCCTTCACAAACTTTACATTTGCCACCTGAGACCTCTTTGTTATACTGAGTAAGATATAGTGACTTATGCTGAGTAATGCTTGACTGTACTCATCAAGCTACATATGCTTTCAGAGATTCAGGGAAGGTTTGGGTATTGTCTAAGAGTCCTGGTCATTTTTGTGAGGTATGCCACAGCTTTCGTTTTTTGGTCATATTTTTCATGTGATATTGACTAAAGCACCATCAGTGTTAGCCATGAAGCCCTGCTTGTGACATCCCCTGTGAATGAAAATAATAATAATAATTAACAAGGATGTACAACATTTAAATCTTAATCTTCATCAATGTCTATCTAAATGTCTTTCACAATTTTACCCACAACAATATTAGAATATGTCTCTCAAGTAGTAATATTTACATATACATATGTATGTGTGTTTGTGTATGTGTGTGTTTGTGTGTGTGTGTGTGTGCAACACCAAAATAAATTAGTAACCTGGTAACCTGGTAACAAATAGGGTACACATATTTTTGCTCTTAGCTTAGGAAAATCAGGTAATTTACCTTTTTGTCATTTTCTGTAGTAAAAATGACTGCCACTGTTATTTCTGTAGTGATTTAGTCACAGTTTCTGAGGAAAGACATGTTTCATTATAACAAATACATGGAGAGCCAAATACTGTACCCTTGGTACAACAAACATAATAGGATAGATAGTCACACTATGCAGGCAACTGTATTGATATGTAGCTGTCCACACACATTCGGTCCCGGAGTCCATATCCTCGTTACTTTTCATAAACATAAACAAATATGCTTCCTAAACCCAACATGCAGACACTGCATACAGCAACACCTTCAGCTGTAAACTTTATAATCACACTAAGGCTTCACTACAAGACCCAGAAAACACTACACAAAGTGCAGAAAAACAAAGTTTCCCAAAAAACGCTCTCAAGTTCAAACTCTCTATAATACAAATCAATTTTGTAATGTTTTCTGTAGCCAAAACATTGTGTCCTATATTTGACCTCTACAATGTTCAAGCTATAGCATTTGAAAATGGCTGACTATGTTAAATAACACACTAATTTTTTCTGTAAAATATAATATATAATAAAGCAAGAAACTTTGATTTGCTAATTCTGTTGAACCTTTATTTAGCTAACAAAACTACAAATAAAAACAGTGTTCAGGTGTTTTAACTGACCAACTTTTAATTTTGTAGTTAAACACTGTATTTAGAATTTGTGCAGTTCAACAAAAACCTTTAAGCCAATAGAGCCATTATGAATGGAGAAGTATGTTCAATAACAGTGTTAATGGAAGATAAATATTCTCAAACTGTCTCAATCAAGGGAGAACATTCTAAAACAACATTACTAGGAAAGAACAGAAATTGGAGGAGAACATCATAGGACTGTGTGAAAAGGGAGAACATACATGTTATGAAATATACTAATTCTTTTTCTTCACTTTTTCATTAATTTGCTGTCAAACTATGCTTTTTGCTCAGGAGGACAACCAGGGATGTAAGTCTATGCCTTTGTGGTTAGAAACTGTTTTCAGCTGTGATGGTTTGTGTCCTTTTCCTTCTCCTGGCTGCTTGCTCCTGCATTGTCAGTGGTTTGTGGCATTTCCTGTTGGGGGCTTCTGGCTGGAGACTGTGGAGCCATGATGGGGGCTTTCGTTTTCCGTAAAGCTGTGGGGCTAGGCAGGTTCCTCATGGAGCTCCCGGAGTTCTGTTGTGACAGCTGAAAAGACAGCTGCTTCTTTTTTGCTATTTCAACCAGCGATCTGCGGCGAAACTTCCTGGGCTCTGCTTCTACAGGGCTGTCTGCTTGGTTCAGTTCCTCACCAGATAGATCCTTCAGGCAAGCCTCAGGCTTCTGGGTCTGATCCTGTTCTGATGAAGACCTCTCAGATGCTAGAGAAGCTGCAATCACCACTGTATCAGCACTGTGGTTACCAGGATTGGATTCACTTTCACTAATCACGACCTTAGGTACGCTGTTGTATGAAAGAGAACGCACAGAGGTTTCAGGAGAAGAAGGGGTGCTGTTCACCTCCCTGAGGGTGCTGAGGGTTTCCAGTACATGGTGCTGATGAGGATTGAAATATGACCTGTGCTGGCCTGCCATGCTCTCCTCTGGTCCAGAGTGGACACGTTGTTCAGGGACAAAGGGGAAGAAGCTGGAGATATCACTACTGTGACGCTTGAAAGATGGTCGGATGTGCAAATTTGGTGGTTCCTGGACACTGAGCAAGCGACGCATGCGGCCCAGAACTGTCCCCTGACGCCTGGGATCCTGGATATCGATTTCTTCACTCTGCAGTATTTCAGAGAGTCTAAAAGAAACAATTAGGAATCAAGTTTTAAGGGCCTCAAACTATATAAGTTATATGTCTATTAGCTGTCCACTGTTTTTCACTATGTGGTGCGATGCTTCAATACATTGTTAAAAAATAGCATACAGCATTTTAACAATGGCATAATCATAAAATTTAAACATCAAATATATACAGAAATATATGCATTCATTAAAATATGGTGCCTCAGCCCAAGTGACAATGGCACAATGTCTAAAAGTATTAAGAAAATAAATAATGACAAAATCAAGGAGGACTTGAACATATAGACTTTAAGTGTTTTTGTATACAAACTTTTGCACATGCCAGAATAATTTTTTTATTTACAGAAGAAAAATATTTCTGTGTTATTGTTCTTTGTTGTTTGGGATATCCGGCTTGTTGTTGTCTGCCTACATTAACATAACAGCAGTTGTCTTTGCTAAGTCTGCTGTCTTCTGATTCTCACCGTACTGGATAAAGTGATGTACTGTTAACTGCTAAATTGTCATACACAATACATACAGTCTAGTACAGGGTTTCTTCATCTTAGGGCCATCTTGAGTTTTAGTCCTGTAGTCAAGAAAAAAGGTCTATATATCTAGGCTGCAGCAATCTTTAATTCACAAAATATAAATACGCTGTTTAAAACAGCACTGATCAGAAAAAGACAGATACATAGCTGATTGGTGTTTTGTTGTGTGTGTGGGTTTGTTGTGTGTGTGTGGTGTTTGTTTGTGTGTTTGGTTGTTGTGTGTGTGTATGTGTGGTTAGCCCCCCTCTAGAGGATGGGATCTTAATATGTTTAGAGCAATGGAAAACAACTGCTCAATTCCCAGCATCCATTCCAGATAGTAACTCTATCTAAAATACAAGATGCTCTAACAAATTGTGTGCTTAAATTTAGGTTTCAATAGACATAATGGGTGACGTATCAGGCCACAACCCAGGACTGGTTTAAGAAGCATTGCTTTAGAGCTTTTTCTTTGGGTTTGTGCGGGGACTTACCCCATGTCAGTAGTAGACCCCAGGAAAGATGGTATGCAGTAATCCGCAGCAGCAAGTGTGTATGGTGGCCTCACATCAGGTTCATTCCAATAGATATCTTTAGTCAGGTGAGGAATATTCATATGCATCTCATCCACTGCCATGAGAGACACCTGCAGTAAAGCAGCCAAAGTCAGTCTTCCTGTTCAGGTACAAATAATTACATACCTTTTGTGCCCTAAGACTTTAGATACAATAACAGATTTAGAGATACATTAGCCTTATATTACTATATAACTGAGTGGTCACCAACTCTGCTGCTGGAAATCTGCCTTCCTGCAAACTATATCTCCTGCGATGAAACCTGCAGGTAGATGGATGTCCAGAACAGTTCGTGACCACTGCTAGGACCACACCCCAGTACAGAAAGGGTTTTTCTCACAAAGAACTTGATTTTCCCAAATTCATGTCACACTGGATTGAAATTCCATATGAAATAAAATGGCTCAGTTTCATCAAAATGAGTCGTTTGTTTTATTCTATACACTACTGGAAACCAGACTAATGATGCCTCCATCATTTTTTGTACCTTGAGGGTCACATAAAGTCATCTTACGGTGGTTACGTGACATAGGAATTAGGTGATGCTCATCACGGTCAGTAGAGAGGGGTTTTCGCCCTCTGCCGGTCTGTAGCTGTGTCGTCCTGTGTGTTTGTTGCTTGACCTTGTTAATATGAGCCAAACGCTCACTGTATCTGCCAGTAAAGCTACTACTGAACCTTCTGTTCATCACTAAGGACCTGCTGGGCATGTGGAGATGCTGATTTATTTATAAATCAATAAAAATTGATTTATTTTTATATATATATATGTGTGTGTGTGTGTGTGTGTGTATTTATATCAAGACAAACCTGTAGGTTTCTATCAATGCACCAATTGGCCTCAAAGTCATCATCATCTTCTCCAAATGGGTTTATGAGCTGTTCAGCCACCTGCAGGAACAGACAGAAACATAATTCAAGTAAACATATTTGTATGACAAAGAAGGCAAAGACACATAATTTTTTAAAAATGTGTTCACATGTGGTGCATAATATTTATCTGTGAGTCTTTGAGTCATGCTTCTATCTCTCTCTGTGACAACCTTGACGATAATAATGATGTCTGGGTGTTGTCTCCTCATCTGCAGTAATTATACTGGAGCTCACCAGGATGTGCAGGAAATGTGTGATCTAATTGGGTTTGTGGGCATGTTGTTATGAGTATAAGACCCCTTCATGGCAAACAAATCTAACTCTAATTACAAGCAAATCATGCCTGAAGCATACTGACAAATATCTGTAATAAAACTTCGTACACTGATGATTGGCTCATTTATATAAACATGTAATATTTAGTTTACCTCATGTAACTTAATAATTCGGCAGCAAACTTCTTCCTTATCATCCACATTTCCATTTATTATTAAACATTATAAATATCACACTCGATAAAATGAGAAAGAAAAATGAGAGAGCTGATGTGATGTGTTTATCTGACCTTTAGCCACCCAGAATAGAAGAAGAACTGGAGGAGAGTGAAGACTGGTACATACAGGTCAAGGTCATGACCCTGATAGCCTTGCGCAGGGTCAAGAAATTGTCTGCCTATGATGCAGGCTGAGAAGAATGTGTACACGGCCAAGGTTACAACCTATTGGTGGGAGAGAGAGTTTTTCACTACTTAATTGATCCAACTATTTTGCATTATTAATAAACAAATTAATAAATCAGATTTGTTCCAGAGGGGTAAGTTAACATGTTTTACATGTTTACCTTATTTAATTTAAAAAGCAGTGCCTTCTATTACAACTATGAGTGGACAAAATAATCTTCATCAGAATGTATAGTGTTTTTATTTTCAATATTTTAATAACAATTTTCCTTGTGTGAATGCATGAACCTAAACATGATAATCCCTTCATATCCACAGCGAAATCAGAGTTACCATTCCCATTGTTAACAGTGGCTGCATTTTTCAAACAGGTTCCAACTGCTCCTGGCTAAAAGGAGGCTATGAGCAGGCTATTACCAGAGATGCTTTAAGCTGCCCGTGGTCCCTGTGGCTACAGGTGTTTGGGGGCTGATTTCAGGGCTAAAATCCCTGCGCCATTGCAACAACGGCCACCTTCACAAAACTGAAGTTTGGTTTCTTATTTGAACTTCTTGTTCCACTTTAAGTAGTGCAACATTCTGGCACCATTTAAGGTGGAATTCAAATAAGGAGCCAACTTAAACCTCATTGGGCGTGTATGGTTGTGTGTGACGTGATGGGCGTAAGAGTAAAAGCACAGCACACCTATGTTTATACACTGTACACCAGGAGAATCATGTCATTTTGTGGCCTGAGACGTCATTAATTATTCAAAAAGCGCAAAATTCACGAATATAAGTGCTTGTGCTTATTCACAAATATAAGCACAATAAAATGTGGCACTATTTACAGTGGAACGGGATCATTTGAATAAGAAACTTGCAAATAAGAAGCCAGTTTTAGCCTCACGCGTGTCTTTTGCCTTGAAAACAGTCAGTTTAGGAATTCATGTAAACTGATGTTTGAAAAACTAAACCTGCAGCATCTTCTATATGAAGCAGCGTTCACTCCACACTAACTAGCCAGTTAAAACAGACAGCTGAGCTGTCGGGGAACACTACCAACTTAAAAAATCTCAGTCTGAACATCGAAAGCTGCTAATCACTAATAACTGCCATGGCGGGCATGAATAAACTGTTCAGGTTCTACTTTTAATGCGTTGAAGTAATGTTATATTAGCGATAGCTTAGCAACACCAACTGGAATGCCACAGCAACAGACCAGCTTTCCCCTCTAGTTTTCTTTGACTTTGTCTTGAGAAAGTCGTTGTTATATTGTATCCAAGCAATTAAATCTAGGAACACTTTAAAATATTCCAAAACATCTTACAACAGGTAATGCAATCATTCTTGTTCATGAAAAGAGCATCCAGAAAAGGTCTACTGCTTTATGACTAGGGTTGAGTCAAGACGTGTCACTTTGCCAAAAAAATAAAAATCTTCAGTCAGGAAATCTAACAATGTAATTTTTTTTTCAGTAAGTGATTGCAAGGTTTTAGGTATTGCACCCTCTACAGTGCATAATATTAAAAGATACAAGGAACCCAGAGAAATCATAAAATACATAGAAGTGCATAAAAAACCCAAAAAGCCCTCTACATTGGACTTCTTATACGACACAGTATGAAAAAGCACAATATGATCTATTGTCGACCTTTGTCAATAAAGACAGTTTGTTGCAGCATCCACAAAAAAAATTCAGACTGTAATAATATATGTATGTAATAAATACTGTTTTCAATCAAATTTACTAATCAATTTTATAAGCATTTCGCATACTGTCCAAATCTTTTTGGAGGTGGGGTTGCATTTACTTACTTGTAAATGGCTTATGCTAATGATACAATATGTGTAACACTGTGACTCCATTCCCTTCAACTGCTTGATGAAAAAAGTAATTAGGTATAATTGGCTCAGGAAGAGACAAACTCTCATGTGGCCATTATGCTAAATAATTATGTTCTAGTTAGGGTTATCTGGTTTGATCTAACTGTGGGTTCTCGGAGAGCAGAAAGCTAATTTCTGTGCAGGGACCGAAGCATAGGGTATTTCCGATTGGCTCAATGGAATGGCTTACAGTGAATGCATTATAGGTATGTGGAACAGGTGGAAAGAATCTGGGTTTGAAGGTGACTTTGGTTTTGTGTGTATGTGAAAGTGAAAGAAAAAAAACCCTACCTGTGTATAGACTAGAGGGATTCCAACCCAATCGTATCCAAATAAAGTAGAGCACCAGGTCCTAAATCTGTTCATCTCCTGAACACATACATAGACACAATTAAGTCCTTGCAGATATTAATAACCTAGTGTAATCTTAAGACTGAGAAGACAACAACTCCTGCTGGGGTTTATTAGTCATCTATTAGACTTTATCTACCTGCAAAAGGTCAACAAATCCTCAAACCACAAAACCATCTATATCTCAGTAACCTGATAAGATCTTCTACTTGTTCCCTGAGTTGACTCACAGAGACATTCCTAGCCATGTCTCAGCAGATGGGCTCCTGAAGTTCTTCCATAGATATATGAGCCAGCATTTTAACCTTGCGCAAGGTTATGGCCTGAATATGACTCTACTAGCTGGCAACATTCTGGGAAAGTGTCCAGTATTTGAACAGCACAGGCTGCTATGGAGTTGAGCAAAGCTCAGCTGTTAAAGAGGCATTAGAACAGGACGGGTTAAATCTTACATTGAGGATTGTCTGAAGATCTACACTGTCTTGGATCCGGCCCTCTTTCCTTGCTTTGGAGGCGAGATTAGTGAACCACACAACTGGAACCCAGTATTTGAGATGCGGTGACTTGAGGTTCTCAAAGATCTTCCTTTCCTCTGGTGTCATGAACCCTGAGAAATGTCACATTGTAAATTGACAAAAATCAGCTTGCTCCATGATACCAATCAGTCAGCAGCAACAGTATGGATGGGCAGAAGTTTGTCATTGTCTTTTGTTATCTTTGCTAAGGGAGGTAACTGAATAGTGCACCTGGTTGTCTTTAGTTTCTTAGTATTATTGTTATTACTATTAAATTTTTATTACACAATTTCCATTTTTCTATTTGTTCAGTTTGAAATCTACCAGTCCTTCATACTATGCCAAAGTAATTTTTCCTTTGTAGAAAGATCATGTCTTCTGTCTTTTCTTGCCCCTATCCTTTTAATAATTCCGCTTACCATATAGGAGCACTTTGTAGTTCTACAATTACAGACTATAGGCCATCAGTTTCTCTGTATTCTCTGTATTCACCCCGTTCTTTAAATATCAAGATGACCACTGCACTGACATGGCGGTGGCACGTTAGTAGGGCAGAGACAGCAGTGCTGCTGGAGTTTTTAAACACCTCAGTGGCCCTGCTGGACTGAGAATAGTCCACCAACCAAAACTATCCCGTCAACAGCGTCCCCTGGGTCATGTCCTGTGACCACTGATGAAGGACTAGTAGATGACCAACAAAACTACTCCACAACAGACGAGATTGTCTCTGAGTTTAATCTACAAGGGGGACCATCAGCATAGAAGAGTAGACAATGAGTGAACACAGTACTAAAACTTTGACAGCACTGCTGATCCACCACCCAAATAATACCTACTCTGTGGTGGTCCTGTGGGGGTCCTTTGAGGAACAGGATGAAACGGAATAAAATGATAAATTGCTGAATACCTGGGTGCACATAATTCCATGATTTGACAATTTGTCTGCAGTTCAGAAATTTGGAACTCCCAACAACGAGCAACGAGCAAAGGGCTAACAGCAAAAAACCTATCCAGTTATCCATGTCTAAGCTTTAGACTACATCTTCACACTTGTTCAATTTTCATTTTTTCAATTTCTATGGTGTATTTTTCTATTAGTATAAGTAGACAAAACCATGTACAAAATTTAAATATACAGGAGTTTACAAGTTTTGTTGATTTTTCTAAGTAAAAAGTAGTGCACATCCTCTACTTCACTTCAGCACATTTTAATGCACATATGCATATGCATATAAATTTAATTGCGTTTTATCTTCTTTTTCAATCGAATCCACAAATGCCAATCTAATGCAGAGTTCAAACCAACAACAGCAGTAGCATGTCTGATCAGTTGCTAAAAATTGGACTAACTAATTTAACATACAGCCACATCAGCCATTTGTAAATATCTGTTTCTTGATATGGGTCTTCACAGCTTTAGATGATTCACATTTTGGTGATTCTTAGGAATAATTCTGTAAACATGCAATACAAATAGAAAATATAATGATATATATATATATATATATATATATATATATATATATATATATGGATACCATATAAGCCATACCATATACCATATAACCATATAAGCACAACCTTAGGTTTCCAGGGAGCAGCCCCACTTAGAGATGTAGAACCACAGTAGAGAACCCTGTTTAACAAAGTACAATGTTTACTCTCATCTACTTTCGTCTATCTGTGAAATTTACTTCCTACAGACTCACTCTATTTTAACTTTAAAAATGATTTTGCCACGTTATCTTTATTTGGGGAACTTTTTCAGTAGTATTGTTTCAATACAATTTGTTCTTATCAGCTGTTTACATGGTAAAGATGACCTTGAGGATTTTTTCTTTACCCACAGCTAGTCAAGTAAAACTAGTATTTACCATTTTCAACTACTATTTTAAAAAAAAAAAAAAAGCTTGCTATTTTCAGCATTTCCGTATAAAGGTGACTGTTTTGGAAGGAATCTTGGGACACACTTTAAGCTCATAGGGACTTTAATCTTTTGCTGTAATCTTGGAAGAGGTGTCTTTATGCCTTTTCATGGCTTACATTAGGCTGGGTTACCCTTCCTTTTTCTGCCATCTTTATGGATTTCTTTTTCAGACAATCCTACTCTAAAGCAAATACATATGTGACATTTAACACAGTGTTAGATATTTATTTGGTCATTTGCTATGTTACAATTGTTTCTGCTGTAGGTCTTTTAGTTCACACTGGTTGGGTATTTACTGCAAATGAACTCTGGAGCAACTGATGTGAAATCAGCTAATTGGTGTGCTTGTTGAGTCAGGGATTTTAATGTCGATACACTGCAGAGGATTGTTCTTCAGAGTGCTTGCGTGTTAAGCTGTAATGAATAAAACAGTGAGTATAGCCGGGCGTTAGCTGCGGAGGCATTTAATTAAGAGAAATGTACCAGCAGCTACAATTCCAAAACCCTTTTATTTGTTTACTTTAGGGGAAAGGTTTACCTATTTCAATACACACAAACAGAAGCAGAATTGTGGAGTGGAGAAGCTGGACAGAGGAGGAGATGAGAGTGTTTCAGCACGAGTGGAGAGAGGTCTCCAGAAGAAGCTACTTCCTTTCAAAATGGAAAGTGTCTTTAAAAAGGCAGAACAATTAGTTTTCTCAATTAGTTAATCAGCATCTTAAAAGCTTTGCAAAAACAGTTTTATGTTTTGTTTTTGTTTTTTTTTTTGCAGGGAATTATGCCATTTTTATTACTAAAAAACCCGCCTGATTGGCAAGAAGTATTGCAAGCCTTTTTTAAACAGCTGATATGTGGATTTGATATACACCACATCTTTACAAAGACATTAGACATTAGTAATTTACAATACACTGTAATACATATATTAGTAACACTAATATTTAATACCATTACTATTATTATTATTCCCAACTGAACTTCTTTCATCCTCAAAATTTTTTTTTGCTGCTGACCCTTTCCCTGTTAGAAAAATACCCTCAGCAAGGTTTCCATGCACAGTGCTTTTACAAAACCAAGCAATTCCCACTTCTGGAAAAAACAGAATAGGCATGTTTTAGGCTTACCTGCTTCCACCACATGGTCAATGGTAGGAAAACGCTTGCAAACAGCAGTGCTAACTGAGCGGAATATAAGAAGTGAGGTGAGGTTGACATAGCGCATTAGGGTTCGACGCAGCAGCCGCCCCTGCTCATCCTGGCCCTGAACACAGCTGGAGATGAGGAACATGAGTCGGTCTGGCCATGGCAGGTTCTGGAACTGGTTCCACCAGCGATTCACCACCAATGTCACATAAAACCCTGCAGCAGCAAAGCAAGAATATTTAAATGATGCTGTAGTTATACAATATCAGTGGATCAGTGTGAGCCCCAGGGAAAACAGAGCTTTCAGTGACCTATGTACACAATTTTAACAACAAGTTAAGAAAATAAGCAAAACAGGTCAAAAAGAATTTTCTAATCATGGCTTTCTGTTTTACTGGCATTCAACCTGTAAGATTTTAATGTTGTTTGTACCTTTACTTTGTATCTACACTCCACCTACACTTTGTATCTACAGCGGTTATTATATCAGGAACTTTAACCATATAGGTACAATTTGCAAGTTTACATTTACTTAATGTTGCCCCTCCATTACTGCACAAATTGTGAGCCTCCCTCTGTTTATCAACGGGAATTGGACCACCAATGGTCAAGTTAAAGTTAAACAGAAACAAATGAAGTGATTTAGTGGTCTAAATTGGCACATTGATAAAGGACTAAAGAATGACAGATAGAAATTGTGTACGAAAAAGTCAATGGACACAAGTCTCTGAAAGTAAATCCTCAAGCAGGGGGATTACTAGAGAGTAACTGACCATGGCCACAATCCTGCAAACCAATTCCCCTTTTGGAGTTTGTCTTGCTTTTGCTATTCCGGTGCACCTTTTATCACTTTTATTTGCACCAAAGCAGGTGAAATGATTCACAATTGCTTATTCTTCATAACTGGACAGTTTGATACCCTGAAGTTCAACTGATTTGGTGTTATATGGTGATCACACTTCTCCATCAGATCTCCCTGTGTTTAATAATATGTTATTACAAGAAATCAGAGTTTAATGAACTAAAGAAATGTATTATCTTACTAAACACAGGGAGAGACTTAGAGAATGAAGCTGAAGGACAGGGCTGAAGAAGCAGATCTGATGCAGAAGTGTTTAAGCTTTCAGTTAAAATGACTACTGAATTGAATAACTGAGAAAATATTTGTCATTACAACCAAAAAACTGTATAGCTTATTGCCTACATTGTGAAACTACTCTGACTGCACCACTTGAGTCAAAAGTGTAGAGTACAAATAAATAATTTAAAATAAAACTAATACGGACGATACTCATTGTTGCAGCTTTGCAAGTGAGATTTTTGCCCAATCTTGCTTGATGAACGTATCTTGCTGCTCATCAGGCCACCATTGTCTGATTCTGTTTTTCACCACTGATTGGCAAACAGTTCAGAAAGAGCACTGCAAAGAAGTTAGGTCTACTACATCTACTACATTTAAAAATATAAACGAATTAGGGATTTTGGAGAAAGCTCAGTCTGTGGACAAGGACAGAGACCTCTACTGAATGTGCAAGACCTTTGAGCCCTAAGGCAGCATTGCATGTCAAACCAAACCACAAATACTACTGTATTAAATATAGCCACATGGGTATTGCTGTCACTTAACACACTCCCTGCTGCACCATGCAAAATGTCTTTTGTGGTCAGATGAGTTCACGCTTCTGTTTTTGGGGAAACAGATTTTGAGTTCTCCATGCCAAAGATGAAAGGGACCATCCAGACTTCAATGCGTAGTGCAAAAGCCAACATCTGCCATGGTATGGAAGGCGTCAGTGCCCACAGCATGGATAATTTGCATATGTGTGAAAGTACTTTTGACACTTAGCAGAGGCGTGTACTGAGATTATACAGAGACATAAACTCCCATCAAGATGCGATTATTTCAGCAGAACAAGCCAAGCCATGCACATGCTACCTCAGTGTGGCTTCATAGACACTCAGCATGTGTTTAATTTGCCTCCCTGAAAATGTCTCTTTTGTCTGTCTGTTAAATTTGTACAGCATATCATAAAAGATGCCACTGACAGCCACATACAACTGACACTTGTATCTAGTAAGAAGGAGCAACAAATCAGCTTACAAAACTGCAACAGTGAAAACAGCGTTCAAATATTTTTCCTTTGTACTTTCAGTTCACTTTGTACTGTCAGTTAAATTAAATAAATCACAAATTCCTGTTTTGATTGCATTCTACAGAATATCCCAATGTTTCTAAATGGGTTTTGTATGATCTGTGCATTTGAATACCATATTCAGGAGCTGCACCTAAGAGAGAAGAGAGTGTATTGGTTGACTTTACTATCTTTTCTTGATCTGTGCTGTAGTTGATCTGTTTAAGTAGAAGGATATATACAAATCTACTTGGTGCCAAATTAACCAAATAGCCAATTATCATACATTTTCTGGATGATGCTATTCTAAAGGTTCATGATGAAAAGACATTTTGTTACCATAGAAAAATTCTCCTGGCAGGACCACACATCCAGACCACCCACTTCAGGTTCATCCTGGCAACAGGCTCAATCCCATCAATAAACATCTATTGACGCTCCTGCCTAGACGTTGCAACATCCAGGTAGATGTATACAGAGGTTAAAAACCCCAGCCACACTGCTGTGTCTGACACACCGCCATGCCAGTGTCCAACCAGTGTCAGTGTTACTTGGTCAGTGTCCAACTAAATAATATAGTCAGCGGTGGTCCTATGTGGAACATTTTCCATTCAAGAATGGTATGGAATAAGAAAACACAAGCAACTGTAAACCTGCAAAGTGAACCCAGGTGTAAAAAGCAATACCTCAATACACTTTCCTCAATTTTTTTCCCATTTTTTATTTATGATTTAGCTGGAAACTATAACAACAGAAATAGGTATTTTAATTATTAATAAAAAAACAAATTAATAGATATTAGTTTCACTGCTAATTAATGTAGCTACAGATTCAAAGAAATAAGATAATGTACACAACACTTTCCCCTTACCTAGAATGTAATCTGCCTGGACATGAAAATAAAACCTCTAAGATGATTTTGGTGTGCAATTTCTTTAAGGCTGACAGTTTTCAATAAGAAGAATGTAGTTCCACATAACAACAAGTTCTGAAGAATTATCCCAAGACGTAGTAACAATGTAGTTGGCTTATTTTAGCATAGCACGTTAGTTTTAAATGGTGATGGTGCAGTCATGCATAATAGATAACTCCTCACGGACAGGTTGCCTTCTGTGCACACTATATCCATTAGATCAATTAGTCTGCTCATTATTTCACTGACAAAGCAATCAGAGTTCACATTCTCCCTTGTTTGACAAACAGCTGACGCTAAAGCTCTGATGACTGGTGGCATCATTCAAGGACTAAAATAATGAATATTTTGTCACAACCAGCATGCAGCCACCTCCCTACACAAAGGAGACAGTTACCAGGCCTGCTGCACTGACGTTCTTGGTGTCTGGGAGTAATGCTCTTGCTGGCCTTGCATGTCCACTCAAATGACTTTAACATAAAAATTTAACACCATACTTATATGCCTACACTGTAAACAGTGCAAGTTATTATACACTCTGTAAAACTCAGAGAAAGCAGAGGAAACACAGCGGAGATCAGAGATTTCCCATGGTAGCAGCAGTGGGCCAAAAGCCACTTACCAAGTACAAAAGTGACAGGGATCTGTTCTGCATATCTGTCACAATATATAGACATTTTTTCAAAGAGACGCTTCTGAGGATCCGTAAGCACCCACCTGAAGACACCAGATAAATAGTTATTCCATAGTTGTTCCACAACTAGACTTAATTTTAACTTAATGATTTGTTCATTTACTATATTCTCACTGGGGTGAATTTAAATAAGAGTTGTGGGCTGATATTTTTCACACGTACATATATCTGCATTTACAATATTTCGGATGTTTAAACAGTGAAACATAACACCATTTATGAACGCTGATTAACTACAACGTACAATACTCTTCAAAAATATGCATTTATACTTCAGGGATATGTTGCCTTCTAATGATCAAAAATCAAAGCTGATAACTTACAGAACTGTCTGTTAATAGATAATTACATTATACTGATACTGAAACTTCTTTAAATGAAAATAATTAAATAAATCATATTTAAAGACAGTTTGACAGCAATGAGTTACTGTTATAACAGTTATTAAAATGAGATTTCAGAAGTTATGTATTTATGAACAATACAAATATAATGCACACGTATAACGCAGCTCATGAAACGTATATCAGTTCAGAAGGAACGGACATAAAGAAAATCTAAATAAACTGTACTGCACAAAAACCACAAAGCCCAGTGAACGTGGGCGTTTAAAGCAACAGCATTCCGATGTGTTGATGTAGATATACATATGTATATAGATAGATTAGGATTTACCTGTATACGACACTAAGCACAGAATACAGAAGAGCAAAGACCAGAAACTCGCGGTAGAGCAGTTTGTAGATGCTGCCCCTCCAGCGCACTAACAACCGGTGGAACCCGAAGAAGGTGGCGTTGGCGACTTTACTCGAATATGTGACGGTCATCTTTCCCCTCGGCGGCTCTGAGGAGTGAACTGACTCGACCGATGGGCTTCTCTGCCTCTTCGCTGTCTGTTATAAGCCCAGGTTGGATGGTGGTTAGGAGGACAGAATGCAGGAGCTTCTGAAACACCGCGTTGCCATATTCTTTCGACGGCGGTGTGGAGATAGGGGCTCCTCGCGACAGGGACCACCAAATTTAGGACTGCCGTTGCTGGAAAGATGCGAGGTTACTGTGCCATGCGTGTGTTGACACGGCTAAATTTATCTTTGTGCTTACTCATAGTCATAGGCCTACTACATATAGCAGGCTGCCCGCTGACAGACACATTGCCAACAGCTTATTAGCTTACAGGTTCTGGAATGGCTGACTTGTGTGTCTGTGTCATTGAACCGTACTATTCATTTCATCCTCCTCCTAACTTAATTTAGCTCCATTCATTTTCTGTTCATATGGAATGGGCCTCGTTTTAGATCCACTGGAATGCCATGCAGTGAAAAGTTATGTGACGGAGCAGTCTTCTTACTGAGATCTCCTACACGCTGCAGTAATGACAGCGTCCACCAGGTAGCGCTGTTGTACAAATAATTCTAATGCGATTGTGCTTTCTGAAATCATTCATTTTTTACTTTTTCATTCACTTTTCTTTTACTTTTTAATGTTTTTATGTATTTATATGTGTATGTATATTACGCTATTTTGTAATTCTTTATTGTTTATTTATTTATTTAATGTGTAAATAAAAAATATTATTTTTAGGCCTAATATGACGTTAGTAAATTTTACTGTATTCGAAATTTATATATATATATATATATATGTATATATATATATATATATATATATATATATATATATATATATATGTGTGTGTGTGTGTGTGTGTGTGTGTGTGTGTGTCTGTCTGTGTCTGTGTGCTTGTGAGAGAGGGTAAGAAAGAGGGAGTGAGTGAGTGAGCGAGCACCCATGTACGCAGTAGCATGTACGCTCTCGCCTATGCGCGTGCCCGAGAAAGAAGAAAAGGGCAGGTACACGTGACGCAAGCGGCCGGTTGGTTGGGATGCGCCGCGCTCAAGGGATGAACGGAGAAGGAGACGACGGAAAGGGCTGACTGAAATATTTTTATCCTTCGGGTTTGGAATACATCTTTTTATCTTGAGCTGTTCGTGGTACGACGTCACTGGTCAATCAATTCTCGCTTCTTGTAGGTACGTTGATACATAAACAGCCGTTCGCCGTTGGTTTAGTCGTGTTAGCAGCCAGCTAGCTAACTCCCTCCCTCACTAACCGGGTTTAGCGACCGTTCCTGACTGAATTGTCACCGCTGTCTTCAGTTACAACTTGAATGGAAGTAACGTTAGCAAGCTGCCAATGTTGTTGGCACTGTCAGCCTGTCAGCGGGGTTTTTAATCATTTTTATTCGGAGGTCGCAATCTGCTATATAGCTGATACAATGACAGATATTAGCGAAATGAAATCAGTTACGTGTTGACTTGTTGCAGTTAATCTGGTTGTAGATCAGCCTCAGCGGGTTGGTTGGGTAAATACCAGCAGGCTGACATATTAGCAGGTGTAGCTTAGCCGGCTGGTGCTGGTGCTTTAAAAGCTTTGCTCAGTGCTTAGCGCACTGCTCTGGGTCAGGAGCTAGGGTGTATCGTGTAGCAGATGACCACGAAAGTGGACTTTCTGGTCTGGTCTGGTGTAGCATGCAAAATATTTGGGCGTTTTCTGATGAAAATTTTGGGAGCATTGGTGGTCTTGCTATCTCGTGTTTTTGGTTCCCTGCTAGAAATGTAATTTCCCGCAGGAATCTAATCCTAGTGAGTACTCCACGAGAAACCTGACAGGCCCTCAT
Organism: Prochilodus magdalenae; assembly: GCA_024036415.1. Taxonomy (NCBI): domain Eukaryota; kingdom Metazoa; phylum Chordata; class Actinopteri; order Characiformes; family Prochilodontidae; genus Prochilodus; species Prochilodus magdalenae. The sequence goes on along the minus strand of JAMWET010006439.1, from coordinate 64,018 downwards.
GTTGGCCTTGCAACACATTCTTATGAATTGCTTTCCAGTCATGCATTTTTGAGATACCAGTTGTATTGATTGGGAGCCACCCTATATGATGAACATTGCCTGGTGTTTCCCCATCCCCCCCTCCATCAAAAGATGCAGTCTTAGTAACTGAGGCCAAATGAGATTTCTGCATCATTTTCACAGCCAGACATTTACATATGAATTTATTTTCAGCTTTAATTAGGGATCTAAATGGTGCCCCCCTGTGAGGTCACTGTACTGTACTTCTGTGCTTTAATGGCTGTGGGTTTGATTGATTGCTGTTAAAGTATCATCTTTACATGGAGTCGTAAGGTTGCATATGAATTAGTAAAAAGACCAATTAGATTGCAAACAAATGTACAAAACTGCCCCCTTTCATTTTGGTGCTGACCATACATGGTTTTGTTGGTTGTCTCCACCAAGACAAAAGAATGACCTACTGCCATTCTGAATCTCTCCATGACAATCTGGCACGTCTCCTTTTACGTCTCAAGCAATCATTACAGTCTTGGGTGACATTGACGTGGTGTTAAGGACAGTCATCATAATGGTCTGTGTGTATGTGGTCCTGCATTGTGCAGCCACCTGGCACCCCTTTGTTTTTTGCATAACCTGTACAATAACTTTAGAAATAAATGGAAATGTACTAAAGTTATATCTTCAGGATGTTTTAATTGGGGGTTCAAAGCAAAGTAATGACAGCCTCCAAACATTTCTTGTAGCCATTTATAAGCTTCTTGGACTTAAGCTGGTATTTTCTCCTATTCTTCCCTTGCAGTTTGTTCAAGCTTGTGAATGGTTGCAGGGTTCTTTTCCCCAGTGGCAGATTTCATCTGATCCCAAAGATTTTCAGTGGGATTGAGGTCAGGACTCATTGCTGGCCATTTTAAGAAGGTCTATTTTTTCCATTTCAATCATTCTTGTGTGCTTTGGGTCATTTGTCTTGCTTGGAGACCCATGATCTTCAACGCAAATCAAGTTTTCTAACACTGGGTAGAACATTTTGCTTTAAAATCTCTTGGTAATTCTCTGATTTCATAATTCCTGTGATATAGTCAATGCCTCCAGGACCAGACGCAACAAAGCAGCCCCACAGTATTATGGGTCCTCCACCATGCTTAACTGTTGGTAGGGTGTCCTTTTCCTTAGAAGCTTCATTGTGCTGTCTGTAAACAAACTGTTGCTGTGCATTGCCAAAAAGTTCTATTCTTGTTTCATCTGTCCACCAAACATTTTCCCAGAATTGCGGTTTGTCATGGTACTCTGTCTTTCTTCAGCAATGGCTTCTTCCTTGGCCTTCGCCCATACAGCTCTGCTTGGTTTAGTGTGTGGCATATGGTACTTGTTAAAACCATGACCCCAGACTGTTCCAGGTTGGCCTTCAGATCCTTGGATGTTTGATGTGGTGTTTTTTCCACCATTCGCACCAACCTTCAAAGACTTCTCTCATCGATTTTCCTCTTCCCTTTATGTCCAAGGAGGTTCTTGACAGTTCCATGCTTGGCAAACTTAATCCATGCTTGGATAACATTGTGCACTGTTGAAACTGGGATACTTTGGCAATGGCCTTATGCTCTGTGTTTGTTAATAATAGCACTAATGCTGTCCTCAGACTGCTCCTTTGTCTTCACTCTTGTGAGAAAGGAAAAGGGCACAACATGGGGCTTTTTTTTAAAACACTGAAGTTATCATTCATTGGCTAATTCATGTCACATGGGCACTGACAATTTATAACAGGTGATTCTCATTTGTGATTTACCACAGGTGAGTCAAAATGCGTTCCAAGGGGTGCCAATAGCTGTGTTACAGCAAGCTTTAGGTTTTCCTTATTTTCCACTTCCTTTGTTTTTTGTTTTGAATTGTTGTTTATCATTTGCTCTTTTGTATTAAACAAGAGTTCTCTATAGAAAAAAAAAAGGCTAAGCTAAAACTGTTAACTGAGTTAACTGACCATTTAGTCTGTTTACCTAAGTTTGGTTGCTTTTCTTTGTGTAATTTTAAGCTACATATGTCTACTATGGCTTTCTAGAATCTCAAAACAGCCTCAATTTAATTTCTTGGTAAAATGCTCAATGGTGCACTGTGGTGTGCTGAGAAATGGAACAGTTTTCAGTGTCACAGACCTCTGCATACCTGTATTAAACAATGGTTTTGATTTTTTGCATGCAGAATGATTGCATCTTGTGAGCAGTGGCAAAACTGGAGGCAAATGCAGCTCCCATTTTATCAGAACAAACCCCAAACTGTGACCTAAAAGTGCAGTACAATAGCAGAATGTGGTCTAAACAACAAAAAAAAAGCACACAGGGAAGTATGTTTTATAACAGTAGTGTATATTCTGCATTAAACAAGTGCAGTATTGTTTCAGAATGTTTATTATTGATATGTTTCAATGTATCATTATTTTGTAACTGCACTAGTGCAAATTAGCCTCCTTGTAGCATTGTTCAAAGACTGTTTCCTTTCTGTGGTGACAGCAGGACTGTAGGGCAGGCCGACACCTGATCCACAAATGTGCTGCTTTCTTGGAGTGTTCTTTCTAATGTTACTGTGCGTAGGGGGACACTTCTGTTGCATCACCACACTTGCTGTTTCAGCGCAGCTTTGACGACCCATTTGTTCACTACAGTTATAGCTAACATGCACTCTTTACAAATCTTCACACAAATAAGAGTTCATATGCAGATTTGGTTACTTCGTACTCACAACCTCTTTATTTATGTTACCTACTTGAAGTGGGGTAATGTGTCCCATGTTAGTGTCACACAATAAAAGTAATAATGCTAAAAAGTTCAGAAGTAAAACAAAAAATTCTTTCATGACATTGTGATATCCATGTTACCGTATAGGTATACGTACATTATTCCCTTTGGTGTAAATTTAATAGCAGAAAACAGAACAAAACAATCCAGTCGTAAAACCTATGTCAGTTTTTAGGTTGGCAATCAGAAAACATTCAGCGACTTTATTAAGGCAAACTTAAATATATGATCATATCCTATTAATGATATACATTTTGTAAATTTAATCAATACCACCAGCCGTGAACAGTGAATACATAACCTACATAAGTTTCATGTATGTGTCCAGAGACAATAAGGATTGGTTTTATAACAAACAAGAATAGACTTTAACCCTTGAAGACAATCCTGATAATAGCTTTGATAACATGGATACGGTGGTGAGAGGAAGAAAATACGTGGCAACTCTCTCCAAATAATAGATGAACATGCCCTGCTTTGGCACAGTGCTCTGTTGGCTGTTTGTTCCACCATGTTGAGGTACTACAGTGAGCATATAGCTGCTTCTGCTTAGCAAAATGAATGGGATTTTGCAGGGGGTTAATGCTACTGCTGCTTATGGATGGTGCTGATAAGCAAATTATTCATTGTCAGAAGGAAATTAGATTTTTTTTGGTGGTGTCCCAACTGAGAACACAGGCCTTTCTTTGTCTGTGCTTCAGTGAATCTGGAGCTGCACTAGATTGTTATGGTCAGAGCCCTGGAATAGTTCCCTCAGCAAAACTAGCTTGTAGACTAGATATGCCAGTACCTCAGCTTTATTTGTTTATGTTCAGCTTTTGTTTATATTTGACACATGCTTCAAACCAACGTATGATGTCATGTATTGTACTCCAGAAGAGTGTTTGTGCTAAAATGACTGCGTTTTATTTTACTGCATTTGTAAACTTCAAGAAACAAAAATTACACTTCTGTGTAACTCTGAAAGCAGTTATACTTGGTGGCAGCTGCTACATTTAATAAACATTTTAGATATAAGCCTCAGCATAAATTCACATAAAAACATAATGTACTGTATATCAGCATCAGCCCAGACTTTCCACGTCGTGCATCCAAGTCTCAACTTAGTGCTTAAGTGCTTAAGAATGAGTTTAAGCGTCCAGGAACTCTTATCATGGCTTGTTCCATGTGTTTGTCTGAAATAAATCAAACACTTCACTAAATAAATATCGTTTTGTAGTGCTTTGGGACATTCCTTAAAACCCTTTAGGTTTACTTTGTGTTTTAAATTCACCTATGTTTGATACACTTATAGATAGTTAGCTCTGTAGTGCATTAGAAGGGTTGTATGTGCAGATTTTTGTATAGCTGCGCTAATCCATCTGTTATTAGAGCATTTCACTCTGATGTTTATTCTGTGGTGAAACCACAAAGGTCATAATTCTCAGGCATTACTTTTGCTCACAGACATCAAGAATTGTTTTTGTTATGTATCTCATACTTTTCTGTGGCCTCATTTGCTCATTTGGTCCTGTTTAGTGGTACATTAGCTGTTTGTATGCTGCTAATACTCATAGATTACGTTTTTGTAAATAACTAAATATATCTGTGTAAAACATTGTATGTGGACATGTTATACACTGACACTGACACGGAAGCCATTGAATAGCAGTATGTAAATTGATTGAAATGTGAAGTGGTGTTACCTCAGGGGATGGCTTGGGAACTAAGTGTATAAGTTTAGGGGTGTTGTATTATGGGTAAGGTTAAATGTGGAATGTCTCAAATGGACTTGTTGAGTAAATGTGCAGGCCACACAGCTTGTCAGAATTTTCCAGAATGCTCCTCAAACAAATTCTGGAAAACTTGAGCCCAGTGACTTATCCTGCGGGAATATCTCATTATTGTCAGGGTACATTAAGTCTATAAAGGGCAGCAAATGGTCACCAAGCAGTAAAATGTAGCAGACACTGGTCAGTGACCTTTTTAGGCACACCAGTAGACTCAAGCTACACTATGACAAACCATCCCATGCAGGTATGGAACCACCATAAGCCTGCAGAGTGACTTGTTGACAACTTGGGGCCATGGCTTCTTTGGTTCTGTGCCACACATGAACCCTACCATCAGTATGTGGTAATGCTTTGATGTATTTCCAGTACACATGTGACACTGTGGATCGAGAAATGTTAACTTCACGCAAAGCTTTGGCAGTGGAATGTTCCATCCATCTGGCACCCACTATCATGATTAGTTCGAACTCACGCTGGCGAGTGTTCTACCTCACTCACAAGATAACACCTCGCAACTTACATGTGTGTCTGATCCCAAGCTGTAGCAACACTTCATAATCGATCTGCATAAGCTAGGAGACTCTAAGCTGCTGAAGTTTTCTACTATACAAGATGGCAATGGATGCTTCAACTTTAAAATGTAATTCTGCTGTAAAGTGACTGTAAAGAAACTTTTAGCCAGCCTTTGGCAGTGATTTGCTGCTGCTGGATAGCAGGTCAGAGTAACGCCTTTATTTAAAATATTTTCTTTAAACCTTCCAACTTGTTAGACTTATCCTGTGGTTGCCTACTTAGAAGGAGCACGCTTGGTATAGGACTTGTTCTGATTTAATTTCTGTGCTGTAAGTAATCTGATCTATCCTATATTAATACTGTTAAGTTAGTGTATGCTGTTAGTGATTTAGGATTTCACAGGCTGCCTCTTTTTTTCCTCATGCTGTGAGATGGCAGTGCTCTGGCATTTTCACATGACAGGTGGTTATGGGTTGTCTTGCCATTCCCAGCAGGATCCTGGCCTTTTCCAATGGCATTCTCTTACCTTATCAGTTACCTAGCCTTCCTTCTGGTTTACTTTGTGCATCTGCGTCTCTATTTGCACACACTTTTATTTGTCTTTAAAGCAAAGCAGGAAGGACCTATTTTTGGTTTGAGTGCAGTTTCACATGTTTACAGTATAATATTAAGACATTTGTATTTGGCTTACACCATCTATAAAACTGAAATGCTTAAAATGCCTCTGGCCTGTTTTTGGAGATTTTTTTTGCCATCTTTTCTATTAGTAGTGTACGTATCCATTTACATACATCTATCTATTTTTTTGGCTAGGCTAGGGCTCTTAGTCCTAACCATGTTTTTAGTTCCTTGTAATGCATTCAGTTCATTTTTACCTATAACGTATTTTGTACAAATGTAGTACTGGATTTGCAGTGGGTACCTAAGAAAAGGTTTTGAAAGGATATGTTGTAATATTTAAAAATATTATTTATGTCATTTCAAATAATAAAACTGTTGGGTTGATGTGGTGATAAGACACATTGTTTGTTGACGGCTATTGCTGTCAAAGGGTGGGACTGGCACCTATCCAATGCCTAGCCTGTTACTATAGCAGCCGTTTTGACAGACAGGGAGTCGGGCCTTTAAAGTATTTACAAAAGCAGGTTTAGCAGATGAATTTTTGTTTTTGCAACAATAGTCTCCTAGCTGGTGCCATTGACCTTTCGTCGTCTTTGACCTTTGAATTGACAGATTGGGTGTGACTAGGAATGTGTACTCGGAAAGTCTGTGGAGTTCTTCTGCCTTACTGCCACTTCAGCGCTGAACATTGACAAGAGTCTGGGAAATTTCTGTCATAGCCCAATGATTAGTGAAAGGCGTGCCAGTTGTTTTCTTACATTGTATATCCTTCTTTAGAGCATGAATAATTTAATTCTTGGTTAACATAACGAAATAATGAAATATACCATTAACATTTTTAACTTTCTTTAAGGCTTTTAAATTTATATTTGTTAATTCAATTATCTGTTTGTTCTCCTGTGTTTAGGTTGACCCAAAGCCAGGAGCAGACATTACTGAGGCGTTTCCACAGTTTCAGTTCTTTCTCCTTTCCTGCTAAAACTGTGTCTCCAAGATTTCACACATTCATCAGAATGGTAAATAAACTGCCACCTGTTCTCTAGCAGTCCCTAGATGTGCAGTGGGCTACCTACAAATCTTGGTGTGTTCTAGTGTAATCAAATGTGACAATCTTGTATTGTGTTCATAGCTTTGGGGTTAACCATTTTAGTATACCTCACAACAGCTGATGTACTGACAATATACTGACAAAATGGAGAGTGTCACTCACTTTTAAAAGTTCTTTAAAACAACCCTCCTAATGAAACTGTTTCTTGTTTCTGATCAGATAATTGTATTATGATTCTGAGGCTATGGCCAACGAACCCCTCGAAGGTTTCCATGAGGTGAACCTGGCATCGCCCACCACCCCAGACCTGCATGGCATCGCTGACCCACGTCCTCCAAAGCCTAGTGTGCCACCAAGCACCTTGTACCGTACCCACTCCCTGACCTCTGCCTCCTGCCCTCCTAACACACTCTATGCTGACCAGTTGCCTACCCAGCCAGTTTACCCGGCCCCCCGACACCTAAGCAATGATGAACCTCACAATGGCAGGTAAAAAGGTAGAGCTCAGTATAGAACTAGTGCTTAGACCTAAAGGGAAACTGTGCTGTTTGTTTAGGCTATTTTAGTATATTTTATGGATCAGCAGACATACAACTGAGAGGTGCCTTCATTTGCCAGATTGATGCTTCCAATGTTGTGAAGGGTAAAATCCAGAAAGACTAGAGTCATGCTACGATTTGCAGATCTACCCTGATAATAAAATGTTGATGTAAACTGGTAAAAAAAAGTATTCTGCCATTGTAAAACAAAGTCCCAGTTTAGGTTGAAAGTTAGCTGGCTAAGCCATATATCCTGCGTTGTGAGAAAGGTACCAAGACCGTTAATTGGAACCACGTATATAGGCCATAACTTGCAACTTTCCGTCAGACCTTTAGAAACCTTTATACTATTGATGATTTTGATGAATTATTTGGTTGATGATTAATTTGTGGGAACTTTCTGTGCTTATTTTCGCAGTGTGCCTGGACTGGAACCTGCAGCCCCAGGCACTGTTTCTCAAGAAGTGGGGTCAGTGGAGGCAGGAGCCTTGGGTGATGAGGGAGAGGATCCACTGGGGCTGAGCACAGATAGCCTATCACGGCTCAGAAGCCCTTCTGTAATGGAAGTAAGAGAAAAAGGTTATGAGAGGCTGAAGGAGGAGCTTGCTAAAGCACAGCAGGTATGGGCTTAAAAGATCCTTTTCTGTTTATGACCATTTCCTTTATGTTTGTTTCCTATACATGAAGGCAGTTTGTGCAGTAGCACTGGAGTACTCGAGTCCAGTCTTACCTTTTTTAGCATGTCTGCTTTGTTTTGCACTTTTTAATGTGTATTTGCACTCTCTGTCTCGACCATCAGATTTGTCAATTTTACTGTTTTTTGTCATTGGTGCACTGCTAGCCTCTCTCTTAGCCACTTAGTGCTTAAATTGGATAGGGGCAAATAAAACGAGTGAATCCCTAATGTTGCTTCTATGAGCTGCAATTTGTAAAGTGTTTTTAAAGAGAACAGTTTTGTGAAACAGTAACAAGTGTCAACAAGAATGTGGCCCATAATCAATTTGCCTGCAAAGGACTTGCAAATAGTGATGAGAATGATCCACCACCCAAATAATACCAGCAATGTGGTGGTCCTGTGCTGATCCTAAGCATTGAAGAACAGGGTGAAAGAGGAGACAGATGGACTATGGTCAGTATTTGTAGAACTAAGAAGTGTCCCTATATTGTAAGTGGTGCTGATAAAGTGGGCAGAGTGTAAAAACAAGAGGCATGTTTTAATGTTATGGATGGCCAGTGTGTATACTGCATGCAATATATGGTAGAGAAGCCTAATGTTAATTTGAATGCATGTTCCTTTAAAATTTCTGCAAGGTAGATGTCTGTTGAGAAAAAAAAAAACATTGTCTCCGAGTTGGCCATATAAGCACAAGTGTCCAATTTCAAGTGTCCATTACAGTAATGAGCAGATGGGAACTGCACATGATAAAGACTTAGGCTGTTGTCCCTGACCAGCAGAAAAAGAAAGATCCAATTCAGTACAGACAGAAAGCTGGCCCTTATCTGTCATATCCCCTGACCCCCTTCTGCTAATTCAGACTAACAGCCAGGCTACAGCAGCTACTTGGATTGACGTGTTTGTGTGTTTTCACTTGCTTGAATGCTGGTGCTGTGCATGTGATCTAAAGGTTGGTCTCTGATTATAATCTAATCGGAGAATGAAGAAGGTATTGATGGTAATGGAGACAGACAAATCGAGAGAGCAAGGATGTATAAGAGATGAAAGAGAGGGAGGTAAGAATGTGGAGGAGGACTTGATAATCTTCTTTAAGCAGCTCAGACAAACCCTCTAGCTCAGAAACAAGGCCAGGCATCCAGAAGAAAGCAGAGTTTTTCCAGTTGGAATGCGGATATTTACTATCACTTGCAATCCCACCACTTTCTTGGGTGGTCAGTATTCTTATGCCATAATGTACACAAACCCTCTTATTCTATACACTCTCATGAGCTCTTCAGTGCAAAGTTAAACCTGCATGTGTCAGAGGGGCTGTGACCTTCCACTTGAGGGACACTCAGCCTTATGGACTATCCTTACAGCAAAGACTGTCCACACGGTGACGAGCAGTTACAATATACAAGACCAGACTTCTTACTCTTAAACTGGGAGATACTTAAAAATTCAAAAGTGAAGGCCAAGTTGTAGTTTCAAAAACGATTGAAATCTCTAGTGAAATCGTACACAGTTTTTATGAATGTAGTGTTTGGCCCAATAACACTGGTTCTAAATCTCCACACCTACAGGGGGAGGGGTCTTTCCTCAGTTGTAGCTTTACCAATAAGTTGAATAGTGCTCTTTCTATAAAGGGTAGGAGGTAAACAAACGATGATGTTGAGTCATGTTTTTCCATTCATTTCAAATCGGTGACCTGTCTGCTTCTGTGTAATGTCTCTTGCTGTTCAGCCTGAGGTCAAGCACTTTAATTAGTATCACTCTGTTTTTGTATGTTTCTGTAAAAACTTCCCAGAGTTAATGAATACCATGCTGTGAACATTGTTCAATAATCATTGTTCAAACATCACTTGTTCGATAGTCAGGGGCCAGTCTTCATGAAGTTCATAGGTTTAATTTATATAAAACAAATGCAACTTGTTTTATTATGCCATTTAACAACTGTTAACCCAGCTTTAGACACTTAAACTATGGTGGGTGTGTGTGTGTACATGAAAAAGTGATGCTTATTTTTCAAAAAAGGAAACAGAAATTATATAACCCTGTTTTCGAAAAAAGTTGTGATGCTGTGTAAAATGAAAATTAAACAGAATGCAAAGTATTTGAACTTTTTATTTAATTAAATATAACACATTTTATTTTTTTTAAATATATACCTATTTTGAATTTAAAGTTGCCAAGTCGTTTAATAAAAGTTGTGACCTGAGTATGTTTATGTTTATGTGTTGGATCACCTCTTTTAACAACAGCTCTTTTAACAATAAGGCCAGTTGCTATAGTTATGAAAGTGAAAGGTTTTCCCATTCTTAATATAGAATTTCAGCAGCTCAACAGTTTGGGGTGTTTATTGTTGTATTTGTTTTTTCATTTCGTAATGCTTTTTAGTGGGTTCCTGGTCTGCATTGCAGTCAGGCCAGTTTAGCACCCATTCTTTTGCCTTGTGCGCAGAATGGGATTTGGCATTGGCAATACCATCCATGATGGTTTTTAAACTGTGTGGCGATAACAAGCCAGACTGAAAGTCTCGTAAACATGCAAAAATCTGCCCTGCTTGCAGCTTTAAATAGCCAATTTTAGCATGTTAGCATACCAAATTAGCATGTGTACATGCTTGTTTCCTTGTTGCATCCAGTGCCCTGAAGAGGCTCCTATGGTTAAACTTTTTTTAGTTTTTTTTTTTTCCCCTGAGCTACCGAAAAGGGAAACAAAAGGGTGTCCTGCCCCTTTCATCCATCCATTCATTCATTCATTCATCCATTCATTTATTTATTCATTCATTCATTCATGTTCTTCTTGTTTATTTCATGTTATGTTGACTGAAGGAACTTAAATTAAAAGATGAGGAGTGTGAGAGGCTTTCTAAAGTCAGGGACCAGCTGGGGCAGGAGCTGGAGGAACTCACTGCTAGCCTGTTTGAGGTTTGTTTTTGTTTCTTTGATTTTTTTTTTCCTGCATCCTTCCAATCCACCTTCAAAAAAATATCAAAACCACGGATGTGTGCTTTTAGTATTTTAGTGGGCATTTGGGCATCTTCAGTGGGTAACACGGAGCTTTTCACCAGCTGCAATGGCACATCTACAACTTATCATATACTTTGTAGAAAAAAAATGAAAAAACTGCTGATGTTAAGTTAGCAATCAAATATATTGATCATAATTTTTTATTGATGTTGCTTTCCATCTTCACATACAATTTTGACTGATTTAAACCAAAGTGGCACTAATGCTCTCCTGACACTGCAGAGAGGTTTTTGCCTGCCTCTGCCAAAATATTCATCAAGATTGTTGACGGTTATGGTTGAGTTGGACATTGTGATGATGAGAGACAGTTTAGACGACTGTAGTCAAGTAAGTCACCCTTGTTGGTTTTTCTCAAACTGCCACACTGTGGTGCCCATTGGTATCTAGTTTACTGATTTTGATAATGTAGATGTGCTAAACAGCTGCTTAAGTAGCTCTCTTTTTTTTCTTTCTTTCTTTAGTGTTCTCCTTCTCATGGTGGTTGACTTCATGTACCTCACTTGTAAATGTATTTTTTCTCCCTCTATCCATTGCTCCCTACTTTCCTAAACTGTGTTCATAGAGACTTAAAAACAGAAGTGCTTCTTCCTAAGTGTGTCGTGAGGCAGACTTGGCTTGCTTTTGGGTGCCTCTTGGTGTGGGGAATTGTGGGGAAGCGGTGGCAGTGTGCAGGAAAGCACTGACTCTTAAGTCTAATACATGTCTTGTCTTGACAGGAGGCTCATAAGATGGTAAGAGAGGCGAACATGAAGCAGGCCACTGCAGAGAAACAACTAAAGGAAGCCCTTGGGAAGGTGAGAAAATTGGTGGCAAACTGTTAACATGACTGTATCTGGACTGTTCTTTAAAAAACCACTCACCAATAATGTGTGTAGTAACTGAATTTTCTTTAGGTTGACACAGAGGATACAGTGTTCAGATAAGAGAATTCATATGTGTGTATATATATATATATATATGTATATATATTTATATTTTATATATATATATATATATATATATATATATATATATAGATATATATATTTAACTTAAACTCCACCATTCCCAGCAAAGCATTCAGCTCCTAACATTGATCCAAAATATCCAGTAGTTTCCTTTCTGTAGATGACCAACAGTGGCCCCAGTGTAAGTATATAATTTCTTTTGTGACTCGAGCCCTGTTAGAGCTGTATGTATTCATTCGTCACTTTCAAATAACCCTGAGACAAATTTAATTACTATTTAATTACTATTAATCATTTAATCATTTTTTAATGATTAAATGATTAGATTTAATCATTAAAAATATAAATAAAATAAATAATAAGCAATTGTATTCATGAAATAATTAATAAAACATGATTATTATTGTCTGCTCAGATTTAGCTTTCACCAAATACATTGAATTTCCAGAAATGTGTAGACTCAAGGATGTTAATAGATAGTAGTGGCAAGAATACCGGTTTGTCCAGTCTGTTAGTTGACATTCTTCCTTAGGTATAGGCATTGTCTGTTATACTGCTATGTCATTAGCAAGTGTAAATAACACAATGCACACACCATATAAACCAGGTAAAGATTAGACCCTTTGGCTGCGTCATGGATGTTTCAGTTATGGTTTAAATAAATGTGCTGCAGTGATCACCTCCACTGTTTAGTACATTACATCTGAACAATGAGGCAGAGAACATTTTGGCGTTTTTTTGAAGTCAGATTTAGTTTAACATGCAGATTGATTAGTGCTATTCTGTTTTCTCTTGTACTACTTGAGAAGTTGCCTAACTTGGTCATCTTGGTTAACAATTCAAACAGCGAACCAAGGACCAGTTGGTACCGACCTTAATGACTAATCTTCCAAATTCCAGTCATGTCTGACAGTCAGGGGCAGGAGTGCATGTATAAGACAAATGATTTGAGAATTCCAGCAAAGCTTCTTATCCACCTGTACAAGTGGCAGGTGTAACTGCAGGGTTTTGGTTGTTTTTTTGTTTTTTTTTTCATAAAATAAAATATTAATGTTTATCTACACTATATGTTTTCAGTTTTGTCTATACTATTTTAAACCCTGCATGAGATGTACTCTTGGCTTTTTGATTAAGAAGTGGAGACAAATTACAGAGTAATATGCCACTGTATGCCAATAAAGACTGACTTACCTAAACATCTGAGGTGGTTTCAAGTATGTAGGATGGAGTGGGGATGTGTGTGTTGGGGTGGGTGTGTGTGTTGGGGTGTTTTAAGAATGTATGTGGTCACTCTCTGTGCACTGTTAGCTGGCCAATAAAACTGGATTCTAATTCAGGAATATAGCAGAAAATTGCAACAATATAGCAACATGTGGATATAATGACATGTGGATTAATTAATAATAAAAATTTTTAAGTTATGCTGCATAGTGTATTGGGACAAGAGCCAGCTTTGAGAAAAACACAATGAAAAGAGTTGTTGACCTTCACGTTGTTAATGTCATTGTGTGATAGGGCATTATGTTCACTGCAGTATTCATTGCTTACATGGCTAAACGTAACAGCAACGTATTTTAGTAGAAAATGCTCACCATTAGTTACAGTCAGCAAATGCTTATCAGATACAATGTCTTACTCATGTGGTCCTTATATACAAACTCAGCGCAGCTATAAATCCTCCATCTCCATCGCTTTTCTTTTTTTCACCCTGCAGATTGATGTTCTTCAAGCAGAAGTGGCTGCTCTGAAGACCCTGGTTCTGTCCACCTCTCCCACCTCACCATGCAAAGAACTGCCTTCAGGCTCCAAGGCCCCTTTCAAGAAAGGTCATGCCCGCAATAAGAGCACGAGCAGTGCCATGATGGGCAGCCAGCAAGAGCTAAGCTTACCCCAGCCTATAATACGCGACTGCAAAGAAGTAAGAAACACCCTCTTTTTCTATACTCGTTCCAGAATGGACAGTGCTATCCATTAGTGATTGAGCAAAGACTGTTTTTTATTTTGTTTGTTTTTTGGTTTTCTTTTTTAGGTCTTTCCATCAGTAATTTTATTTAAATAAAACCGTGTCAATGAAGATTTAGTGTAGAACAATAAGGACCAAAAAAGTAAGGCAGATTAAATCAGATTAAATCAGATTAAAAAGTCAGACATAGCTAAAACACAAGACATTGTTGATCACAGTACTCTCCTATCTACCAAGGGCTACCATGAGGCCCCTTAAAGCATCACCACAAGATGCCACAAGAACTGCAGCAGAAAAGTTTTTAAAGTCTGCATTTTCAGGCAAAATGTTGCAATGTGTTAAAGATTAATCTGTTTTAAAGTTATTAAATCAGGGTAATGGTAAGAAAATGAGCAACACCTCTGTGAAACATTGTAACACCTCTGTGACAGTATACTTTATCTTGATGTGATTGTCAACAAAATCAGCAGTAAAGGTGTGCTTGGCAGTTTTGTTAGTCAGTGTAATCTTTGGCAGATCTCACAGCTGTGTGATTTGTATGGTCAAAAAAGCATGCAAGTTTGAGCAAGACAGCCTGAAGATTGATTGATTGATTGATTAGCAGTTAAATATTCAAAATCATTATCATAACAATATCAATATACAAAATATGGGTTAATAATATATTATGGATTTTCTATTAAATGTTTAAAATAAGTACTGCCCATACTGTTTACTTAAGTGAAAGTTAGGATGAAAGGGGCTGTATTCAAGGGTTGCTGTGTTGAGCCTTCAGTGGCCATTTTAAAATTGTTTCATTAGTTTTTGTTATTTACTCTAGCTTTAATAACCTGCATGTGGCCATTTTTCCCATAATTAATAGTGTGGACACGTTGGTATGTACAACCCTTGCTAATGTATATTTCTGAGCGGAGCTCCTGACATTGTCACATCTGTGCTCAGCAGGGCTGCTAAACTAATTGTGTATGAGTCAGTGTGAGAGACACATTGACAGACACAAAGACAGGGAGACGGAGAGGGTGTTTGTGTGCGTGTAGAACTTACCTTTTATCTGTGTGACTTCCACTGCTCGTCCCTGTCAAGGTTGTGCTTACAAACCCTGCTAACGTGCGTGTCAGAACAGCCACTGTTAAGAGGGATACCTGAAAAACAGTGCAGAGGAAACTAGTTGTTCAGGACTCCACCGCTGTTCAGAAGCCTTATCAGTTTGCTTTCTGTTTTCTGCCATTTATCTTTACTTTTGTTCTGTTGTAGCATGTGTTGAAAACAGAACGTCATTCTTCATATTTTTAAATAGAATTGCCCTTGATCTTATTTTGTGTGTGTGCATGTGTAGGTGGATTCCCTTCTGTTTAATGAGTTTAAGGCATGGAAAGAGGAGCCCACTCTGGAAAGGAACTGCTCTTTCCTGGATCGAATTTACAGAGAAGACATTTATCCATGCCTTACTTTCTGCAAGAGTGAGGTCAGTGGTAGTGCTTATGTATGGCCTTCCCCCTCACAAATATTAATATTTCTTAATATAATTTTCTGTGAATTGTTTATTTCATTTTGTTCAGTTGAGTCAGTTGAGTACAGTGCTAAATACAATAATGAAGTGAGACACTGCCCCCATGTGGTTGACAGTATGCTGATGTGTATTGCTTATAGATATTCAACTTTGACTTTTTGCTTGTTTTGTAGTAAGTAAATGCAATATTTGATATTTTTTTGCTTACACGTGTACAACAAATGCCACTTTCCGAAAACGTTTTTGCTGAATCAAATTTTTCCTTATGTTTATTTCTTACCAAAATCTTCTTTGTCAGTCTACTGAGAAATGCTCGTTCCATCTTCAAACTATTTAGCACACAAAACAATATCGAGAGTGTTGACTGCGTCATTGACTGTACTTAGATTAAAAACAACTCACTTCTCTGCAAAGACTCATCAGCATGTCCTACTGGATATTGACTTCTCCAGTCTATCACAGTTTAATAAGGGGAAATGCATTAGCTACCAACGTAAGAAACATGGGTTGGAGCTTCAGCTAAGTCTAGAAATGCAGTAAAAGCAAGCATAGTAGCCTGAGTATGGGTTGCCAGATTTTAGTGTGCCATTGATCTCATTTTTGCTACCTGCTTATAAGGGGTGCACGTGTTTGCGAGCATGTTTGCACGTGTGTAAAAAGCCAAGCCTTTAGTCTATCCCATGCTGATAACTGCAGGATTTTCAGGGACATGTCATATTAGCTTATGCTTAAATACAAATGTTACTTTTGGTCCTTAGAATGCAGGAAAATTATGCATTTTATTTTCATCTTATTTTTACTGTTCATACTGTCCATAGTTGGGGTCAGCGATCTTGGAGGCAGTAGAGCGGAACACACTGAGTGTAGAGCCGGTGGGATTCCAACCACTGCCTGTAGTTAAAGCCTCAGCCGTGGAGTGTGGAGGACCCAAGTGAGTACCCCTAATTACTCATAAAGGAACAAATATTGTAAATGGTCAGGTAAGCTATAAGGCTGTTTCTGGTTGACGGCTACAAAATACTTGAGGGTTTTCACAATTTAAGAATGCATATGAGTCTTCGGAGTCTTGCTTTCAGCAAACTATAATGTGAAGAATTTTCCCCACATTAATAGGAACAGCGTAATTGGAAGTGTTTTTGGGCTGCTACGATATGTTTATCCATGCACTGCTACGACCCAACACCACTACACCACTACGATATGTTTATCCATGCGCCGCTACGACCCTACATCACTACACCACTATTGTTTTGATAAAGTTTTCTTTGTGCTTGCATGGTGAACAAATGGGGACATGCATGGCCACGTGCTTGACATCACGTAGAGTTGAAGATGCCAGAAATTAGAAACTTCTGAGCATTTTAGTGAATTGTGCTGCAGTAGTTGTAGGTACTAGTCAGTGCTATTTTTATGTATCTATATCAAGGTTATTTGGAAATAACTTTTTCACTGATTGAATGTAGCATACTTGTGCCTTGAATCTAGTATATAGAATTAACAATCCTCTAAAGCTGCAAGACTCTCTAAATTACACTCATTTAATGAGGTTGCAAGTGTTGAGACTAAGAGGTATATTAAATGTAAGTCCTGGATTCTTGTATGTTTTTATTTATAAATCTTTATATATATGGTAAGGTAAGACGGGAAGACTGGGTTTGCATAGTTCTGAATTCTGAACTAAGGAAGTCGTATAGTATTGTAATTTTTTGACAACAGCCACAATATGCTAGCTATAAGTCATAATTAATAATTAATGAGCAGACATAATTGGAGAAATCCTGAAGCAGATTGTCCGCTTACTCATAAATTATTGCATTTGTCTTTGGAATTTGCTTTTGTCTTCACTGAGCTAAAAAGGCAAAACCATTGTGAACCTTCACTCTCACTCTTTTCACCTGCTCTTACACTCTCATGGCTCGTCTTCCTCATGAGCTTCTCTTTAACGTGTCTGCTTGGCTGCTTCTGTCAGCATTTTTCCCATCTTTTCTGTTTTCTGTATTCCTTTCTTTCTGTTCTTCACATTGAAATGGGCATCCCCTAGTGGCAGGAGATCTGAAATAGTCACGTAAGTGGTCAGTGTTTTTGTGTCTCTTCCTCTCCGTCTCTCTCTCTTCTGGTTTTCTTTCTGTCTCTTGCACTTTTTCACTTAAGCGGCTTAGCTGATTGGCGTATGTTAATCTCATGTAGGACAAGGTAGACATGGTACCCATTAGTCTGTTTGATTCGCAAATTGTGAAAGTTTTATCTGACTGTCAGATTGACATTAAATAGAAGTAATTAAATAAAGCCTCTTTGTCCTCTCATCTGCAGAAAATGCGCCCTCAGTGGTCAGACTAAAACCTGCAAGCACAGAATCAAGTTTGGGGACTCCAGCAACTATTACTATGTGTCCCCCTTCTGTAGGTACCGGGTGAGTACTTCCTTAACGGTTGCTTTTCTATAATTCTTTTTCCTCTGTAGTACACAGATCATTTTTGTTTGTAAATTTTAATTTATGTAAATCTTTTTTTTTTATTATTATTATTTTTACTGGTACATTTTAGGGTTAAGGTTGAGGCCTAAAATGAAAAATGCTGTTTAGCTAAGCCTTTAATCTTGTTCAAAAAGCAGTCTGTGCTGGCTCCTTATTACTTTAGCATCAATAGAGGATGCTAAACGTGGTACATCTGAGAGTCTCTCAGAAGCAAAAAAGGGCAGAGGTTTCCTAATCAAGTGTGTAACAATTTCAGAAAAATGTTTCTTAATGTGAAATTGCAAAGACTTTAGATATCCCACCATCTGCAGTACATAATATCATCAAGCTATTTGGAGAATCTGGAAAAATTTCTGTGCTCAAGGGACGGTCAAGGCCGACGGTCAATATTTCTCCTGATTTTTGGGTGTTTAAACAGCTCTGGCATGGTTCTGTAGTGGAAATCAGTGCATGGGCTCAATAACACTTCCCGAAATCATTTTCTGTGAATACAGTTTACCATGCAGTTCACAAGTGCAAGTTTAAGCTGCATCAAGCCATATGTTTACATGACCCAGAATGCCTCCGTCTTCTCTGAGCCAAGCTTGATTTTTTTTTTTTTTTTAAGCTGTGGCAGGATGAAAAACTGTTCTGTGGTCAGATGAATAAAACTTTTACATTCTATTTGGAAACCAAGGAAACTGTGACCTCAGGAGACGGACCATCCAGCTTACTATCAGTGCACGCCTCAAAGTCCTGCATCTTTTATGCGTCCATTATGGGGTTGCATTAGTGCATACGGCACAGGCAGCTTACACATCTGCAAAGGCACTATTAATGTTAAACAGTCTATAGAGGTTTTAGAACGATATATCTTTTTCTGGAAAGGCCTTGCATATTTCATCAAGCAATGCTAAACCACATACTTCATCCATCACAACAGCATGGCATTGCTGAACTGGCCTCCCTGCAGTCCAGACCTTTCACCAAGAGAAAACATTTGGTGCATCATGAAACAAACAAACAAAAAATCAGCAAAGAAGACCCAGGCCTTTGAGCAGCTAGAATCAAGCATTGGACAACATTTCTCTACCAAAACTCCAGAAATTTGTCTCCTCACTCCCCAGACTGTTATCAAAAGAAAAGGGGATGCTACACGTGGCCCTGTGCTAACCTTTTTGACATGAGTTGCTGCCGTCACATTCTAAATTAGTAATAATGTTCATGAAATGGTAATGATGTCTCACTTTTAACATCTGATATGTTGTATCTATGTTCTATTGTAAATAGAAATGGGTCTATAAGATTTTTAAATCATTGCATTCTGTTTTTATTTACAGTTTACACAGCATCCCAACTGTTTTAGGATGAGGGTTATAAGTCAGTCCAACTTTTTAAGATGTTTAAGACTAGCCTACTTTTATTTTATAGTGCAAAACAGTTAAAACCAGAACTGATCAATACATAGAAGAAAACAGTGGTCTCTGGCTGCTTATAAACACACAGCAGCAAAATGGATGCCGAATGCAGTTTTACATACACATTTCTTAAGCAGATGAGTAATTACTGATTACAAATTACAAATACTGGCATTAAAGAGTAATTTAATACTGGCATTAAATTACAAATACTGGCATTAAAGAGTAATTTAATACTGGCATTAAATTACAAATACTGGCGTTTTTCTACTATTTTAAATGCTACTGGGTGTGAAGATTGTTTTATGGTACCAGTCACAGGTATTCTTACCTATTTAGATTGTTTGATGTAGAATGCAAATTGCTCCTCAGTTCATTAATTTTATATATGGAAACAACGATGCAAAAACAACCAAACTTTGTGATGTCAAGCTTACATCTTTTTCAGTGTGCGTGTTCTTATGTCCTATTCTTCTTGTTGTTTGACACCAACTTTTACTGCCTAGGGTGCCTGTGTATTAAAATGTTTAACAGGGAAACTTACCTGCAGGTATGAATAGTTTTTAATGTTTGAATTTCCCTTCTCCTTTCCCCAGATCACCTCTGTCTGCAACTTCTTCACTTATATTCGCTATATCCACCAAGGACTGGTGAAACAGCAGGATGGTAAGCTATTTTAAAGGGTCCTACACATACAAATGAATAATCACACACACCTGAACCTGCAGTAGTTTAGCACTTTTGGACCAGAAACTCAAATTAACACAGAATGAAGCATTGCTGCAGTATTGTGGAATAGTGGATTGGATTGGATGCAGTATTATAATTAACTTAAGTTATATCCTTTAAATGGAAAGTCTAGAATGTTTACACTGAAAGTTGTTTAAAGCATCTCTAAAAACAGCTATTACAGTTGTAATAATACTGTTATGAAAGTATTAATGCCTAATGCTTAGTCAACAGAGGTATCTTAATATTACTTTTTAGATGCAGCCAGACAAAAGCTGTGGAGTTTCAAGACTAAATGAATATCTTAAATTGCTTTGTGGTGATGAATCTTGAGGCAGATAATCTACAAAAAATGACAATATATGCTAAATCATGTACATTGGCATGTATCGACATGGAAATACAGATCACAATACCTTTTGATATCTAGTTTATAATGGATAATAATAAATACCTTTGTTTAAAATTTCTGTTGGGTGTTTGGTTTCTTTTAGCTGAACAAATGTTCTGGGAGGTCATGCAGCTACGGAAGGAGATGTCTTATGCCAAGCTGGGCTACTACAGAGATGAACTGTGATCAGTCAGCTTTGAGAAGAGGAATGCCATCTGAAGTCACTGAAACAAAAGAGAGAGTTTTCTAGTCAATTCAAAAGTGGCTTCACAAGGACCACCTTGTTTCTCACCCACATTAACACTCCAGTATTGCATCTCATTCCAGCGGACATGCCCAAGGTGTATGTCCCGTGCTTCGTATGTGTGATCAGCCTACGGTATAATGAGTCTCCTCTATGAAGTACCGCACTTGCTGCTGAGGTCGACCTGGTTTGATCTGTCTCAGTTGAAGGAATAAAAAGTGAAATTTCTGCTGGTTTTGGATTTACCTTACAGAAGACTGGAGTAATCGGTACATTGTACAAAGAAAGGTTTTAGTCCACACCAGTAAATTTCTCTTAAGCTCTCTGTTATTCCTGAATTTAGCTAGCAGTGTGTTGCTGTGATGTTATGTGTTTGTGTGGAATGTGCCGTACAAATGTTTTCTTGATCTGACCCATCAGTTGTTTGTGTGCTTTCTCCCAAATCTCATAAAGCTTCCCCATTTTGATTTTAGTGCCTTTCTGGAACACTGAATAAAATTGTATACCTCTGACTGTTTCTGGTCTTTGATTAGCTGTGAAGGCTGTGTGCTTTACAGTCTACGTAAGTATTTACAAAATAACAGAAGTACCACACAACATTTTCTGACACTGTCTGGTGCTGTGGGGAAAACTGTAACTGCCCCCTTAGTTAATTCACACAGCATTTCAACAAATTCAGTTGATAATTGGAATCAATTAAATTAGGTTCACCCAGGCATGATTCCCATCAGCCCTGTTGAATGCCAACATAGCTTAAACGAGCAATATGCAAGATGATACAGTCTGTTAAATTTGTACTTCATGTGTTACCTTTTATTCCTTCTTCACTCCTCTACCATTTAATCGCCATTTACTTTGTTCTGTGGACTAATGTGGCAAAATATGTTTTTTGAAATCTGGGAATCTGTTCAAGAATAAAAAAATTCAAGACTTTTATTGTCATATGCAGAATAAATCGGCTGGTTACATAGTATAATGAAATTCTGACTTTTTAATCCTATGTTTATACAAAAAGACAAAGGCATAAATAATGAGTCATGGCAATAAATAAATGTAGTAATTGGTGCCGCGCAGTGTTGTGTAAAAAGTATGAGAATTAAAAAAAAATAAACGTTAACTCTGCAGCATCTGAAATGTAAAGTATTGTGCCAAGAGCATCACTCAGAAATTGCACTGTGCATTATTGCAAATAACTACAGAGTAACAGCAGCAATAAATGTGTGTGTGTGTGTGTGTGTGTGTGTGTGTGTGGGGGGGGAGTTCAATGGGTTCAGTAAATAATGTGTGTGTTCCACTAGCCACATCTGAACTTGACAATAAAAGCATCATGTCAGCGGTCGGACATGGTAGAGGCAATGTGATGATGGCATGGGAATGCTTTACTGCTTTAGGGCCTGGTTGACATGACATAATTTACAGAACCAGGAATTGTACAATCCAGCAGGAGGTTGGCTGGTCCGTCTGATTTGAAAATACAGTTGGACAATAAGAAGTCTACATCTGAAAGACCTAAATAAATCAACATTACGCGTTTGGAGTGGCCCAGGCAAAGTTTAGGCTTAAGCTGTTCATGTTCAAACTGTAAAGGTTGTGACTGAATTAAAGCTATTCTGGAAAGATGTGTGCTCTCGTTCTTGCTTATACGATATGGATAAACACCCAAAGCAATTTTGTGTGACTAATGTGCTTAAATAGACACATACTCCTTCTCTCACCTGAATGGCCCAACCAGCCTCCTCTCTACATTTATATAATAATGTTTAACATGATTCATTTTTCGGTGGTTATGCATTTCTGGGTAATGACTGAGTCGATTCTTGGTCTTATGTAGTATTTACTATTGTAAACTCATTGTCAGTTCCTCCTTATATATTCAGATTACTCTTGTATCCACTGTCGATCAGGGGCCGATGGGTTCCCCCTTCAACTCTTGCTACCTCTCAAGTCAGTTTGGTCAGAAACTGGATGGTAACACAGATCATTTGTGGAACTAGATGTCTCTGCTGTCTCTACCGTCCACAAAGTGTTCAGCGTTCACTCTCACCAGTATCAGACGTAGGGCCATGTTATTTTGTACACCACTTGCGTGCTTTAGGCTAGAGAAGCCATGCCGATTCATTAGAAGAGGCCTGAGACACAGAGTGCATCTGTGGGACGTCATTATGTTGTTTGCTCTAAATGACCAGACTTAGATAAGGAAGTGGGGCTTTCCTCTGCGTTCCTTACAGCACAGCTGTCTCTCTACGCCTGTCCAGGCTATAAAGAATGCTTCATTTATTGCCAGGAGCAAGGCCACCAGCCCCTCCTCTACATGCACACAGGAATACGCCTGCGCAGGACAGGTGGATGGATTTTGCCTCTCAGACCAGTGAACAAAGTACATGCTAGATCCAGGAGGCACAGCGGCCGCCATTTGCATGAAATAAGGAACTACACAAACTTACTCTAGGGGTTATTTTTAAAACCCAGCATGGAATACCCCCTTTGGTACTCCACCACCTGTGGAATTACATGGAATACCACCAAATGGATTGCACTTGAATAAGAAGTTGATTGAGATTTAAACAGAGACTCCATCTTAAGGAAAGGTAATAACTGTCTTCGACGTTATCTGATAAGGTGGGGCAGACTACTCGTCCAACCATTTTGTCCGTTCAGTTGATTAACCTGACTCTAATGCATGACACACTTTAATTTGTCTTATTTCCTTTATTGGCTTCGATTGGTAATGCTTTTAATAAGGCACTGTTGGCCCTAATGAGTGCCATATTTGTTGGTACCAACAACAGCCAACGTTAAAAAAGCTTTATTTATTATTTATTTAGCCAGTGCTTCATATTTCACATATTTTTATTGCCCAGTTCTGCTTAGTGAGTGATTTTATAATCCTGTTAAAATTTGATTATAAATACAATTAGACTTAACACTAAGTAGGTCGGATCAATATCTGCGGTAAGAGTAAATTAGTTTTTCCCGGGATTGGTGGCTAGAAAATGCGAAGAGCTAAGAATACTAGAGTTCCTGCTGAGCACTTCTACAGTCTTTATAGAATCATGTAATCATTTTGTTGTTCAGTTATATCAACATCAACAAGCATCTCATGCAAGGTTCTTTAATGTGAACCAAGTACTTTAACACCCATCAACCACGTAGATATTTGACTGGCTTTTCATCTCATTGGTCACAATGTGTACTCCATTACAGTCAACTAATGTATGACCTAGTTAAACATCCAGAGGGAACTTTGCTGATTGCTGATTTAGTTTTAAAGCATTTTAAAATCTTGAACAAGCTTGACTGATATTAACCAGCTTGCTTTACCACTGAAATACAGAATGAATTAAGCTTTTTTATCCCCACAGTTATTGTTGCTAACTGACCAAGTAGTTTGCGTGGCAAGCTTGATGTCATTCTGTTGGCTGTAGCTTTTTAGTCCATCTTTTTGAAAAGCTGGGGCAAAAAATGTGGGATGGTTAAAATTTCCAGGTTGAATGGCATGTTTTGTCTAAAATGGTGCAAAATCAATGCAAAAATTGTGCAAAATGTTTTTCTAGTTTGATGCGTGTATCAGAGTTGTAACCCAGTTAGAAGCAATGCATATTTGAACCCTGTAACAATACAGTCCTCTACAAAAAAATTTATTCACTGCAGCTTGGTGTATGTAACTGAAAACATTACAAGGCGTTTATTGTTTTATTGTATTATTTATTCAGTTTATTGTAAAGTGTTTTATTTTTTAAAACCAGGATTAAAAAAATCTTCACAAAGATTAAAATAATGTGCAGTGATATGAGGATACATTTGAATTATACAACATTTCTTTTAGACACCCTTTAGACTGCGTAGGCTGGGATTAAAAGACACATCGACCTGCCGGAGATGCAAATCAAAGAAAGGTCACTTGTTACATGTTATGTGGTCTTGTTTGGACCAGGATACATGACAATCTGCCTAAGATTTTAAGAAATTCTAATTGTGTCAGTCCTGGGTTATTTATTTGGGGTGATATATCAGTATTAATAGTGGCTGACAAAAATATTAGAAGCTGTGTCCAAACTAGTACTATGGTAAGTAGACAGATTTTTCTCAGAGGGTGAAAGCATGAGGGGGTTCTATCAATTAGAAAGTGGGATGCTGAGACGGCAGGAGTGGCTGCTTTTCAAAGGATGTCTTACATATCCACAAAACTGATACATGAGTAAATGGGGCAAATATTTGGCTTCTTAGAGAGTTCCCAATACATTTACATTTAAGGCATTTAGCAGATGCTCTTATCTAGACAACCAGGCTTAGTGTTCCGTTGGATAATGTTTTCCAGCTAGTATAAGAAGGTTAGAGTCTAAAACTTGCCATGAGCTCAGACACTGCCCGAACAAGGGCCAGTGCTGATACCTAGAGAGAATGTTAAATTGAACTGGATGTTGAACCCATTATTGTTAGAGCTAGTGGGGAGACATTTGCTGTGTACCTTAATTGATGCATGGGCAGAATAAACAATTATATAATGCATGAAGATTTATTATGTATGTAAAATTATTCCTGTATTATTGTACTATTGTTTATTGTATTTAATTTTGTTCTTTTGTTTTCCTCAAACGTATGTACACTGCAAAAGGCAATGTATTTGTTAATAACCAGGCTGCTCTGTAGGTGGTGCTGATTTGGAAGGCAGGAGGGTTTGGGAAGCAATAACTAATACTTTTATATCCATTAGTGATGTATTTAGTGGTATGTGCTATTCTAAAAATAAAGTGTTAAAAATAAGGAAAAAAGAAGTTCTAAAAAAAGGACACCTTTTCAGTTTTTTAGTTCCAATGATTGCATCACACAACACGCCACCCTTTTTCATTTACTTAAACATTTTGCAGGTGCTGAAGACAACTTAGTTTAGATGCTTGTCTAGCAAACCAGCAAGAAATATCTCATGACGCCTCAATCCTTTCTGCTATACCTTAGGTTGTGAGATGTTTTGTAAACCACTTAGGTACGCTATAGTGAAAGTGGTCAACAGAAAATGAAATAAAAAATAATCAAAATGTAAAACAAAATGTGGAGTATAGAAGCATAGCTCACTAACAACTGTCTATCAAAACAGGTGGAGCACAGTGGAGCACAGAAGATTTGGAGAAGGTCAAATGGATGTACTTGGTGAAAATGAGGCCCTCCAGCAATTTTTTGATGGTAAGATGCTGCCAGTGGTATGCTCTTGTTTGTCTCAAACTTTAGGAAACATGATCACCTAGGTAGGTGTGTGGCAACACTGTCTTTACTGATGAACATAAGGATTTTATTTTTTTCGTCTATATTCTTCACACTTTAGGGACTTTATGGACTTTAGGGACTAACGGCCAGCTTGATTCCTCTGGTATTTCAGGAACATTTGTTAATCATAAGCAGATATAAAGCTGACCGCATCACATTACATTACATTACATAACATTTAGCTTTTAACATCCATAATATTTAATATTAACAGCCTCCCTTGAGATATTTGATAGACCTTGAAAGCCATCTTACACAATTTCCTATGCTGCACAGTTTCTGTCCTGACAGCTTACCATGATATATAGTACATGGTCAACAAATAGAGATCACATGCTTCACTGTTCTGTATGTTATTCATTGTGTGGTTGAGAGTTCAACCACTGTCCAAATACTCGGTTAACTGTACCAGAATCTGTTTGCTCACGTATAGCTCTGCCAACACACCAGGAAGTCAGAGTATTGCACGTATTTGCGATGCCGCTGCTCCACATGTTTGTACATACTGTTCCATTAGGCAGTGATCTCTGACTTTAAGATGCAAATGTAAAAAAAGTAAAAAACTGTAAAAGCTTGGTCCACAGTTCAGGCTTGGCAATTTAACTTCCATAGTCACAGTACAATTTCCCATGTTAAGAGAATGAGGACAGGTACTATTAGATGTGGCTTGAGCACATATGTAATTATCCCTAATTCTCAGGAGGCAAACGTGTGTGTTTAATGCCTGAGAAAATGGCCACGGTTTACCTTTTCATTAGATGGAAGGCAATTAAGGCCATTCCAGAGATTTCATGATAAAAAGATGACAAGCCAGACTTGATAGGACAGAGCACTGAGCAGAGCCTCTGCAAGCTTTTGTTCTGTTTTCTCCTTATTTTTTATTATTATTATTATTTTCTGTTTTACGTCTTCTATTGGAACTAGTGAATATATACAGATTTTTCACTGTGAGAAAGTGAAACACTACACTCTGTTCTTTATTATTTAAATTGATACAATTTCACAACAGCATTAAAAGATTAGGTCGTAAATGGGTAGGGCAAGAAGAACACGAAGAACTGATTTCATGATCGCTATCAATAATTATCAGTCAAACGTCAGATTTAATTGTTCTCTTCTTTCCATCGAATGAAATGAAATGCATGCATGAACTATGGTCTTGGTTTTATTTCATATATGCAAAATGTTGAGAGTTGCTGATGCACTGTGTCATATGGGTGTGCCAACATCATGGCAGGGTTAGTCAGTCTAGGTAAGCTATATCAGCTTCAGATAACGTTTTACAAACTTCTGCTGTGACTGAGCTAAAAAACATTAGGTAAGCTGTCAGCCAAGCAGTGCTTTTCTGTTTAGACTAACTAACAGCCCCTTAGTGTAAATGCCAAGCAACATTTGATCTTATAGGGATTTTTACTGTACAGTACCATAACACTGCTAGTGGAATGGAATGATATGGCAAAGGAGGTGGTTGGTAAATCCAGATCATTACTCCACTTTTACTCCACTCCATTTTATCATCATATGTAATGTTACAGCACGCCTTAGGTGCAGGACTGTAGGGTGTCCCGTTTCTTTGATCTTCCCCTTGATGCCCCCCTCTCATAAGACCACATCAGACCACAACTGTGTCTCAGTTGTGTACTACACACTAATACTCAACAGCATATACTAATCTTAATCGTACAAAACCCATCAGCACATCACAAAATAGATCATATTTATTTTTTGCAGGCTGTAGCACATTTTCACTTCTATATGCTATTTCTGGTTCAGTCACTACCGGAGTTTTCCAGACATAAGAAGCACCTCTCTTTCAGTTTCACTGACATGAGAAGCTCCTCCCTATTCCCTTTCCGAGTGTGCATTGTGGATTTTTTTAGTATACTCTACTTTGGCACTTGCAACTATACCACATACATAACAATTAGTTAGTATGAGTAAAGAGTGAGCAAAGGGGACACATGTTCCATCACTATCCTGTGATAATTCCTCACATAAACTCAAAAATGGAGAAATTAACTTAAAGTGTACTCCTAGGTGGCATCGCTTATCTTTTTCTATTATCAAGATTGACAGGGTTTTGAGGGTCACATATTTGTGTTTGCGTCTACAGTCCGCTCAGGGACAGCACCACTTCTGACAGCACTGTTGTGTCTACAGAGAGTAAGAAGTTTTCAAGCGAGTGCTCTTTATGGAACTACTGAACACATTGCACAGTGAAGGTAGCATCACTACCCCACTATAGAGCCTTACAGCCGATAAACACAAAATCCCCCAAGCACAAACAAGTCTCACTTACTGCATATCCGACATATTCCCAGGGGCTCTGCGCTTACCATGCGGCCCCATGCATCCATGGCCAAACACGTCAGTAGCAGGCTACAATATAAAGGGACAAAGTGACCTGGCTCCCCAAAAGCTGTCTCTGACTGTTTGCTGCCGCACAAGAGATAGCTAGTCTTCCGGCTAAGACTGAGAGTGATGAGCTAGCACAATACTGAATTTTCTCCCTGTTCTTAAGTAATTCCAGTTTACCAGGCTGCCGTTCTAGATAAGGTTATGCTATTAAAGGCCTGCCTTGTTTAAATAAAAGACTAAATAATAAAAAACATTGACTTGTCCAAGTTTCTTGTAAGACCACTCGCGTCATAATATTGTTGTTTACGATTGGTAAAGATACACGCTCTTTTCGTGTGATTTGCATTAAACATGATAATTCTAAAGAACGACATATAACTAAAATCTGTTGATGGGTAGGCCTGGTGTCCAGAAGGCCAAGTGTCATTCCACCTCCACCCCTACTGCTCAATCTGCAGGAACTGTATGAGAATGTTTAGATTGTTTGATAGATTATCGCAGGACACTTTTAGGAACCTCTACAACTCCATGCCAAGACACCTGGCGTGCTAGGTTAGCAAACATGACGGCCCAATGCCCTACTGAGAGACACTTCTTCTGTATGTTGTAGCTCTAAAGATATTGCTCATATCAGTCTAAATTCATCATCATTTATCGTTCCTGGTGACCTTTATCTTCCTTTCCAGTAGCATAGCAAATCAATACACTATCTGGGTAATTTGGGTGTTTTTTGACAGTGAGTGTAAAAGCAACACTGTTAACTTGACAGACAGATCATAAGGCAGAACTGGTTGATTTAACACTGCCTGGCTCAGTACAGATGCATGCTAGCAGGGTTTTTATCAAATTACTTTCCTCCAAATATGACATACATTGTCTCAATATAGCAGGCGTGAGGCAGCTGGAGTTTTTGGCCTAGCACCACTTGCCAGTGCAAGGTGACAACTGGCTTAATGACAGTAGAGCTTAGTCCTCATTGACTAGAAATTTGGCCATCATCTAAGTAGATACAAATACAATTTTTATTGTATTTTGATGTAAATATGAATATAGAGACATACCCTAATAAAAGTTTTGCTGTTTAATTTTCAAAGGTGAAACTCTTCAAGGAAATGCTATATCTCATACATACACACTGTGACAGCTGTTCACATGGGGTGCTGCTTTTAAACTTTGACCAAAGATATTATTGTAACCTTGGTTAAAAAGAAGAGGCTGGAAACATAGCGCTTTAAGTGGGTACCCTTTTATTGAACACAGCAGCAGTACAGAACCACTGCTCAGTGTTGGCTGAAACGGCTAGGAAGCAGGTAGGTCACCAGAAGCTTCATGAATCTAGTTCATGGTAGCCCCAGAACCCACTAAGTACCCCACAGATCTTTAAGCTATCAACACAATAAATTCTGGTTTCTCTATTTTGCTGCAGGTTTCAAGTTTCTACAGTACAAGAGTTGCGCCTATTCAGTTGGTGCATGCCTATTCAAGTTAGTAAGGCATAAAGAGGTTTTGCGTCAGCTGCCCCAAACCTCCCCTCATTATGCAAAAAGAACAGACAAAGTTTACTTTAAGCTGAAAGGAAGAAACTATTGTTACATTTCGGTGAAGAATTTCTCACTAATATGAACTGGTGTGAAACGAGATCTGTTTTCACAGATTAACAGCAGTTTGCCTGAAAGTGTTTTGATATACTCTGCATGGAGTGATTTGAATTAACTTTATCTTAAGCAGTTTTGACAGCCCTCTGCCCATTGTACATAAACATCTGAAGTTGGCACAATTGGCATCATGCCCGTATAAGAAACTTTAGATGTACACCCATATTAAGAAAATCTAGGTCTCTGACAGAAATGAATGCTAAAAAGTGAAATCTCTGTTCACTGAAGCCAAAATATTCCAAAGACTGTTCTTTTCATATCTCAGTTTTTCTCCATCAGTAACAACCTGGACTAACATTAACTCTGCAGTCTGACTGTAACTGATTACACAAGGAGATGAGGGATTAGTGGAAGATGCATGACTCAGCAAGGCAGCTGAAAGGGTTACATTCATGTGTTTTGCATATTTATAGCAATTAACTGCAAAAATTATTTCAGTTGGTGTATGTTATATGGACCAATAATCATTTCTCAGTAGTTCAGCTACTTACAACACGTTATCTGTATTCTACTGTTTGCCTTAAACCAAGTGACTGCATGTTTTTTCCTGGGATGCACAGATCCTCGCTGGAGTTGAGATGATGTGTATGTATTTCACCAGGAAGACGTTTTTATTCTCTGATACTAATTAGTACTGCATGCCTGATCTCACACAGTGATATAGACCGTGTTTCTGTGCTACATTTAGTCAGTAATGGTATCGATGCTGCAGCTAACATAAGCGCTATGTGAATTTACTTAGTGACAGAACGGTGGGCTAATGTTAGCTATGTAATGTATTCAATCTTATAACTAACCATTTCAAGCCAATACATATTTCATTTATTTGTATGTTTTCTCTTAGTAAAAGCGGTCAGCCATTTTAACAGAATGTTTTATGGGAAACTGTAAGTTCTTTTTAAGTTAAATTTTAAATTAACTTTTTTTTGTTGAAACTATTTTACTTGGTGCAACCAGTTAAATTCTAGGAGCTTGTAAACTTGAACATAATGTCAGTTAACTTTTAAACAAAGCACAGACTGAACTACATAGCTTTAGCAATGTGATAGACCACAACCAGAGTTATGTCTCACCACTTTTTTACTTTTTTTTCCATAAGGTGCGCCACCACCTCACCATTCTCACTCCGTGTCATTGCTCTACTGACCCTTCTTATTACTTTCACGTGTTAAAAACCATAAAACCATCAGATAAAATATTACAGCAATGGTGGTTAATAATATAGACACAGTCTATTAGGAGGAATATCATGGCATGGCTTACACAGCAGCTAAATCTTTGCAAATAGAAAGTGAAACTGAGAAATGGCACTGCTTTGATATAAGTCTACTAAGTTTGTTATAAGTCTGCTTAGAATCAGCTTTGCAAAAACAGTTTCTGAGTAAAACTCATATCCCAATCAGATCTTAATTTCATTCCTATACATGTTAAAGTCCAGGCTTTGATTCAGTGTTTTTAAGGGGTAAAGGCCTACATTTTACTCTTCCAGGTCAGATGAAATGTATTAGTGAGCTACCAGAGAAAAAAACCTAAGTATGTACAGTATCACTGACAGATCAAGAAAATGAGTTCTTTGTCAACAATTTCATATTAGCATGATAACTCATAATTTGCTTTCATCTGCTTCATCATCTGCTTTCTCTAGTGTACTAGATATATCTAGACAGTTCAGTGGATTGTTTTTTTTTTTTTTAACAAAATACGGTAGGATTACACATATACTGTAAAGACCGACTAGGGTGATGGTAGCAAAACTCCCTGAGATAGGAAATAGAAAGTTCTCACAAAAAGAATCAGTTTTCCACTGGCCCCCACTGCTTGATTGATCAAGTTTCCATAACTTATTAAAGGGATTTGAAACCACTAAAAAACCCATTTGTTAGTTAGACTAATTTAAATTAGTCAGGAAGTAAAAATACTGTATTCTGGAGAAATGACAAAAGACTACATGGTCTGTTGAGTCCATATGTAGCCTATTCCAAAGTAACAGGCATGTCTGGCTAAGAAGAGAATCACATGAAGTGATGCATTCAACATAACAAGGAATTGTTTTATTTTCTCTGATTGCACAGCCATATTTCATGATAATAGAAAAAGATATGTAGGCTACAGACCTAATTGTGCATAAACAAGGACAAACATTAGCACTAATAGCAAGTCCTGAAAAAAACATCATAAATATGGATATGTAGGGAAAAAATCTTACGGTTACTTTTAGTTTGTCAGCACCAGTGAAATTATATCTATTAATATTTACTTATTTTAATATATTACATATATATTACATACTTATATTAATATATTATAATTGGATGCCAAATATTTACTTTCAACTCACACTTCTCTTAGGAATCTTATTATCTATGCTGACTATTGACTCAGACCTTGTATCTAAGAAGTATTTAATGTGTATAAACTGTTTATTTTCCACTATGGAACAATTATAATTACCGTTCCACTGTGTAATACAGTTCCTCGTCTTAGATTGTATTTCATTTGTTCAAATTATGCTGTGCAGGCTACTGCAAATTTCAATATTAAAGTTTATTTAGCAAAATTGAGTGTGTTATTAGAGCCCTTAAACTAGGGACCAGTTGGCCCCTTCCTGATACTGCAACAAATTTTGCTTTTATGTTAAGCTACTTTCAGCTTCTCTGGTCCAGAAAGAGATGTGTACTCCCATTATCCACATTTTTCTTGCAGACTAAATCAGGTAGATATAGCAGCTGATGCTGTAATCTTGATGTAACATACCATTATGAGGTCAAGGTCAGGTCCTGGGTCCAAAAGTTGCAGAGTAATTAGATCAAGGTCAGAGTGCTTTATCCCACGGCAGTCATATACTTCCAAGAAAGTTCTTTTGTCCTATGCATTAAGGAGTTCCTAGGTAAGTGATATCTTAGTAATTGAAATCATAGTAAATCTAGTCGATAAACAGGAAGGTCCAAAAGTCTGATTCCACATTGACACTTAGGGGTTTTTTCTTTGAAACCCACAAATAAAAGATTCTGAAAACCTTTAACAAAGAAGAAGTACAAGTAAAATGAAAAGAAACACATTCAGACAAGTCTTAGGAACCTCTGAGGCTTTTATATACAAACTTGCAGAGTCTGTAACACTTGTAACTTTAAAATGTTTGATGTAATTTAACGTTATCGTATTGTGATGTGCTATACTGTTTCCACTAAGACTGCAGGCACAGCAGTGTCTCCTACACTGAGAGACAGAATAAAATCCCCATTAGAAGAACAGGGCATTGTGATTGTGAGCAGCTAAAGTATGCTATTAGCCCCCGGTGATGAAAAATAGTGCAAGACAACTGTTATTTAAGTTTAAATAGAACATTAAAGAATACTTTAACAGACTACAAATGGTGAATTTTTAACTCATGTTGAAGGATTATATGATAATATTAATTTAAAAATGTAATTTTAGTTTCAGTTTTTCATTTTAAATAAAATCGGAATGACTTGCAGGCACTGAGCCCTTTAGCTGAGGGTAATAGGACGTGTTTAATAAGGGCTGTGATAGTTTTGATTTTGTCTGCTATGTTAAGTGAATCTAAAAGTGAATTAATACAAAACCTTAACGCACTTTAGAATCTCAATTTCAGACAATCTTTTCAGACTATACTTTATTAACTAGGACTACACGATATACAGTGCCCTCCACAATTATTGGCACCCCTCGTTAAGATGGGTTAAAAGCCGTAAAAAATAATTGATATTTTAATTGCAGAAGCAGAGTCTCACACTGGAAAGTGTAGAAAAATATAACCTTTACCTCAAATTAATAAATAAATCCCTGATTATGAAACAGAATTTTTCATAAAATCACCTGTTCCACAATTATTGGCACCCCTAACAATTCCTACCAAATAAATGTAATTGAAGCATTTCTGTAATTTCTACTGTAGTTGATGAAATTGATCAGAGTAACTAGGAACTTTTTATTAGTAATTGCTTCTCTGGGTCATAAAAATGATGTGACACAGAGGCCTATTTCTCTTATCCACTCTTCAACATGGGAAGGACAAGAGAACATGCCATTCAAGTAAGGCACATGTGTGATGACCTTCATAAGTCAGACAATGGCTACAAGAAAATAACCACTCGCCTACACCTGCCCATATCTACAGTCATCATCAGGAATCATCAAGAGGTTTAAAACAATTGGAACAGTGGCAAACAAGCCTGGATAAAGTTTATCTTGTCTCCATGCACGGTGAGGAGAATGGTAAGAGAGAATTGCGTTAGAGAATTTCATCAAAGAGAGCATCTACATGCCAACAAGCTTTTTGGGAGGCATGAACGGCCTTTTCTCACTTACAAGCAGTACTGGGACTTCAACTGCGACCATGTGCTTTGGTCAGATGAGATCAAGACAGAATGTTTTGGCAACAAACACTCTTAAGTGAGTCTGGCATTACACAAAAGATGAGTATGCGGAAAAGCACCTCATTCCCACTGTGAAGTGATCAGTGATGCTGTGGACCTGCTTGTGAAATGTTATAGGAGAAGAGAAGTGCTGTCTTGTTGGTAAAAGGGGATTGTATTAATATCAGGGATGCCAAGAGAGCTATTTCTTAAATTAATGCACTTGAATTAAAGGTTGGATTTTTCTCTTTTTTTTGCATTTTTTGCTATTAAAAAAAATTAAAAATTAGAACACATCTTAATGAGGGATGTCAATAATTGTGGAAGGCGCTGTATTATTCATTATTGTGATGAGAGCATGCACAATAGACAAGAAATGTCAAGAAAGGTGAATTAAATCAAACATGCTATTTTTTCAGTGGTTCTCATTTTGCATGACTACAAGAGAACACTTGTATAATATAGGACTAATATAGGACTAATTTGTCTAAAAAATAGGAAATCCTAAACTACTTAAAGTGCTAGCATTATTCCCCCTAATAAACAGACACACACATTCAAATCAATCTACTCAAATATGTCTACTCAGTATTTATTAATATTTTATCTAGTTTATACAAACATTAACACACAAAGTTAATAAGAGACGATGTTAGATTTTTCCCCTATGTCTATGTGATATGTGCTTGTTCTAATTATAGCCTGTCACTCCATAAAACAACAGAAATGCATGATTAAGGCAGAAGCTAGGACACTGTTGGTGTTTATTGTAAGGGGGAATTTAGGAAGTTTAGTGTAGTTAGGATGTTTGTATAATATTGTTTCTTATCTGGAGTTAGTGGAACTAAAGAGCTTAAGAACTTTTGTTCTGTAATAGCTGCACTCCTTTACCAAATCTTGCCAAGCATTTTACAATGATTTATTCTTTCCAAATAGAGATATTTATTTAATCTGGTGAAACCTGCTGTATCGTCCTGTATGTCTCAATATACTCTATATTGTAGCACAAAAAATATTGCTGTAAGTTCTGAATGCAATTTCATGCATCTCACAGAAGAAAACTCAAATTGTTTATTTAGCTCAAAAGGGGAGGAGTGTGTATCTCTGTGAAACAATCTGCTTTAAAATGAATGCAGTACAGTCAGAAATAACTGCTATTATACCTGCTAATATATACAAACATTTCAGAATCGATTTATGAACATCAGCGTGTGAGAATGTATGTCTCAGCAGTGCTGTACCTCTAAACTCTGTTATCTAATCTCTTCTTATCTAATATCTTCTTATGGTAAAGATCTGAAGTGTTTATGAAACCAGGAATGATTATGTAATGATTTTGGTCGTCTCCATTTAAAAAAGCACTGATTCTTCAGAATTCTCTCTTCTCGCTTTTCGCTGTTCTTTTCCTCAGTAATGTTTATCTCTTTTTCTTCATTTTCTTAATTTCTTTATTTTTCCTTTTGCTTTAGCAAAGTTAGCAAGGATTTGCTGACAAAAGCATGTACCTTTCTTCCATTATCTCTCCCTTTTATCCTCTTTCTTTCCTCATGTACCATTTAATTAATCATGAACAGCTAATACTTTTGGAGATGTTCTACTGAGATGAATTTCATCATGTTCTGAACATTTGTCTTCTGTCGCTTCAAGAGCTTTTCTCTTCGCTGATGTTTACTCTTTTAAATTAAACATGTTGTTTTATTAACACATCCTCTATAGGAAATAAACCTTTTAGATAAACCTTTCTGCAGATTTTAGTGGAGGATTGTGGAGGATAAAATATTGAAAACGAATCTAATATAAAAAGTGACATTTGCAGTGCCCACATTTTCACTTAAGAACACTTATTCACTACACTTTCTACACTCTTTCTAACCTTTCTGAGAACAATAAGAAGTTATTAAATAATAAATAAACTAAGGCAATCTAAATATAATATCTAATTCTAATTCTTGCTGTTTTTTGCCTGAGATTTGATCATCATGTCTCAAAAGCAAGGCATTCTGGACATACATTATAACTTAAATATCAAATGTTAAATGTCAAACTCAAACCTAAATATAGACACATCTAACCTTTTTTCTTTTTTACAAACTATTTGAAACCTACCAAGTTCCACAGCTCCAGCATCATTATATCATCAAACGTTTGAACATTACAACACATGGTTTATTTTGCTATTTTACAGGGCAAGATGTTAGTGGCGTATTGGAGAGTGCAGCAGTGGACACGAGCATTCTTGAGCAATATTTGAGCAATGACATTGACCCCACTTTGTGAGTTTTACCTTTTGTTTCCTATCAATACTTCTATCAATACTGCTAATTCCTGTATAAGCCTGAAATAACAAATCCATTCCACGTACCACCACAGAAATACAATGGCATGCAATGAGCATTTTCAGGTTCAGGTGAGATGTGTTAGTAATTAAACTGAAACATGGATTACTGAGTGGGTTTAATGTCAAGGACATTTGTTTCAGTTATGCAAGTCAGCATGCATTTCTTGACAAGCCAAAGCACAGTTTGTACAGTTTATGGTGGAAATTTATGGTATGCCTATGAAGGGTCTATGAAGTGATTAGATACTTAGGGACCAAAAACCAGGAAACCAAATGCAATGGGAAATACTCTCCGGTGTTGGCAAATGCTTGCTGGGTTTTACATGCGTTGTGTGTTCTGTTGTATCTGCATCGTGTGTGTGTTTGTTTTTTTAGTATAAACAAAATTTCCTTTTATTTTTTAGCATGTTACCTGAATCGCCTCCAGATTCAGGTTCAGAACCTTGTTCTCCTCCACAAATCCCAGGTAATACATAAAGCATGAATAGTGGTTTTGTATGAAAGTTTAGTTTTTCCAGCAGAGTAACTGACACACAGAGATATCAGAAGAAAACATTGAGAAATCTATTCTATCTGTCTATATATATTAAACTCATCATCAACAAATGAATTGCACAAAAGAATTCATAACAGTCTGGGCCCATATAGTCCTGTGTTGTGCAGCAATCTGCCAATTGTGCTGACAGAAACAGGATGACTTATGGAGGTACATCAATATTTTCTGAATGTCTGCAATTGTCTCTCTGTCAGACAATTTGTTGGTTCTCTCACTCCATGGTTTGTGTAGGTCTCCCAGAACTTTCATGTCACTGGTGCATGCCCTCTTCAACTGCCACCCACTGCCACCAACAGGGTGCTATGGTCATATCCACACAACCAGTGTGGTGAACAATACACTGATAAAACCCTAACCCCACGATGTGACCCCTCTCCCACTTCTCCAACTGTTTGAATCGCTTGAATGGAGGCACACTTTACTTGCAAAAAACGTTACCAACACAACAGCATGAAATGGAAATGGAATAAATGGCAAGCATGCAACAGGACAATCTTATATAGTCAGTCTGATAAAGTGATAAGGCCCATACTCGATTACGTCAAATGCACAGCTGAGCATAAAACTGAATTCATTTGGATGTCAAACCTACCCACCAAGTTTTATTCCTTGTTGGTTGATTCCATCTGGGTGCTAATTTATTTTTTTATGATGATGATATACAAAAATATATTATAAAACACAATAAAATACCGCGCAAAACCTCCACCAGTTAGCACACTGGCTTTTGGTTATGCTATCTGTAATCTGTAACTGTTTTGTGTGGGTAGGGCAAGTGATGTCAGGGAAAAGCTTACAGAAGTGTTAGGAGATTAGGGCGGCCAAGTTTATGTGGAGAGGCGAGAAATCTCATCAAATATATCTGTCTTTTATTGGGTACTGAAACATTATTCATAAGCTATACTTAGATCATGTTTACTGTTTAGATTAATCTAATTAGAAAAAAGATTGGGTTTTATAGGTCTTTAACTGCATTAACAACATATATACAAGTAAGTAAATCATTTAATATATATTGTATTTTTAGTATAATGTAATTTAGTATATATTGCGCTTGTGTTACTGTTTGAAGAGTTGCAATTCTTTTTTACAAGACCGGTTAATCTTTGTCTTTGTCTTTTTTAATTAAACTCTTTAAAACCGTCATTTATGTATTATCTCTGTTCTTACTGGCAGTCTAAAGCCCTATTCAGAACTTAATGTAATTATTACTGGAGTTTCTCAGTCATTTTAGTCCAGCCTGAATGTGCCATTTCAGTCATTTTTACTAACTGTGTGCTCCCACATCGGTAAATATTCTTTTACCTTCTTTCAAACGAGCCACCACAAAAAAATAACCTTAGGTAACCTTCCTATGTGAATCGGCACATGTGTGAATTTTTTCTTCAGTGTGGACGCCTGAGAATGCATTTAGTTTTGTTATTCATAGCACATATACCTTGGGTCCTTCAAGTCTGTGGCAAAAATTGTAGGGTGTTTTGTTTTGTGCAGTGACAGCAGTGCGTAAATTGAGTAGCCGCTCCCATCTCAGTCATTTATGGTGAGATTTCTTATTACCGTGCCAATCAGTCATAAATTTTACAGACGCCATGTAGTAAAATTACATTACTTCATCTCCCCATGTAAAACTCATCCCGTTCAAATAGGGCTGTATATTGTACCTCATCCAAAAGCAGTCCTGGTTGAAATAAATCCAGCTTAAAGTGACCAACTGTTTCTTGTGACATCACCAAAACAATGTATTAACAACCTGCTGTTTCTGCAGCTTAGTTATGCCGTATGGAAACTTTGAAAGCAATGTTTACATAATACATGAAATTCTTTTATTTAAAAAAGTGAGCAAAGATGTGGTCTTTCATGATATGGACTATTTGTTGTATTTTTCAGACCTACACACAGTGCCTTATTTCCACAGTTATGTTTAAGTAGTAAAAAGGCTGATATACTAAATGCATTTTATGTCTTGTTGTGTTTCTTTTTATGGGTGTTAACATGCTCAAGGACAGACATTTATACCGTCTAATTCATTGTCTCTACAATGGCAATAAATTTGCCAAGTCTTAAAGCAATGATCCACTCCAGGCTGTGTGTTATGGTCATTTCCCTATGTCTAAGAGGTGTTCACAGCGGACAATTCATTTAAAAATGTGTTAATTGTAAATGTTCATACATTTTACAGTTATGAGTAAATGCAACTTCTTTTTGCTAGCAAATGCTTACAAATGGAAACATATTGCAATAAAATAAAACAAGTGTTGAGGGTATGATATAAGGGTAATATTCAAGAAAGGCTAAATTAATACCAACTTAAAGAAAGAGATGGTGAGAGAGGTACACTAGTTACTGTGTAATTTATCTGTAGTATTTGTTTTTACAAAAAGTGAGCTGAACACAAGAGACACAGTACTGCAAATCAATAAAGCATCATGTTTAGAGATTTGTTATTCAGAGTAGTATTATAAATCGAGTAGTATCCAATAGTATCAATGGAGTAAATTATAGATATTATCAATATTTAAATAAGACTGCACATTTAATTACGAAAACCTCATAATTGCTTGAATTACTGCAGGATGTAAAATATTAATCAGTCTTACAACTTTAATTTCTTAACAGATGCATTTAATCATGTTCCACTCAGGTTGTTACTATGGCCAAAAGTACTTTGCAAAAGTCAGAGACTACCCTTTTATTCTATTGCCATTCACATGGACTATGATGTTCAAGTTTAGGGAAAAAGCAGAAAACACTTTTAAAAGAAAACTACACAGAAACCTCAAGCCTAAAATTACACAGAAAACTATATATTCTTTTCTGTATTTAGTGTGCCCACCTTTCTGTTGCCTAGCTTCCATTTCATTTGGGAGACTTATTTTCCAATAACCCTCTATGTATGTTATACTTCCAAAGTTCACTCTTAAGAGATGGGTCTGTTTTTCAAAAAATCACAAAAACTGCACATTCAGTAATGTTGAGGCATTTGGAGTGACCAGCCCATTGTTCTGAGGAAACCAGCAGCTTCTTCATTGCAATGAATTGTCATTTTTGTCTAATACATAATTTTCAATCTCCTCAGTACAAATTAAAAACGTGTAACTAATGGCATGGAATTTAAATACAGTAGATTAAGAGAGTACTCTGGCACTTGCATTGTACTGTATTTTTATAAAAGAACGGACCCTCCTGTTAATATTAAGTGATGAAGACCCCTCTATTAAGCATGTGAACTAAATTTTACAATATGCAGTATGCCCTAATCATTACATGACTGTATTTATCATTCTGCCATTTTCTTCTTTCTTCAGACGTCCACCTGGGTTCTGATTTGGAACGGCCTGTCACTGCTCCTTGCCGCCTTAAAGAAGGTGCCCCAGCACTTTCTCAAAACCAACATGATAGTGCCCTTAACCATGTAAAGTCCAGTTCCCCTGCTTTAACTCAAGTTGTGTGTGACTCTCACATACAATACATAAGCCCAGCTGAGGGCTATGCTCAAGTCAGCACACCACCTACAGCACCAGTGCACAATGCTGCCCAAGACAGCCAACTACCTCCCATAAGTGCCGTAGGGGGCTATACAGAAGCCAGCACCTCCACTGCTTTCCCATGCCTTTTGCCCCATGCTACATGCCTGGACCCCTACATGGCCCCAAAAACTGCCCTCAGCACAGGGTGAGAAATCTTTCCATGCAAAGTGTGTTATTTTGATTCTAATCCTAGTGGCTTTGGATTTCATCCTTTGACCTGCCTCATTGTTACTATTT
The DNA here is from genome assembly GCA_024036415.1 of Prochilodus magdalenae. Lineage (NCBI taxonomy): Eukaryota > Metazoa > Chordata > Actinopteri > Characiformes > Prochilodontidae > Prochilodus > Prochilodus magdalenae. The sequence goes on along the minus strand of JAMWET010006439.1, from coordinate 23,092 downwards.
GCTTTCACAGGAATATTGTACCTGAAAAGAAGAGAAGGCGCTCAGACTCCTTTGAAGGCAATATAGGCCAGAGTCAGTGGTGTGACTCAGTTTGGTCCAAACCTTCATTCTGTGAGTGTTACATAAGCAGTGCTGGTGACTACTGCTCAGTGTCCATTGTTTGTTATGTAGGGTAAAATGGTTCTCCATATATATTCCCCCTTTTTTCTGTCCTGATATTAAGGGGTTTAAATCTAATTCGGATACACTAAGATAAGACTAAGATCTAATTGGTTCTAAAAATTCATTTGGATGACAACATTGCTGTAATTTATTGCCTGGGATTCATTTCTGAGATTAATTGGTCTAAAACTATGGAAAATGGTGATCTATGCACATATACTTTATTAGTGTGCATGAAAAGTTGACAAACATATTGATAAAGCTTTTGGTTTTGGGGAGGAAGGAAAATCTTTTATTTCTCTTGTACTGAAAGTGTAAAGTTAAGCATATTGGCCAAATGAGTATATATTCTGAGCATGCACAGGTGAACAGGTGAGCAGGTGAGATTGCATTGGTAGGTAGACAGGCAGGTAGGCCACCCAGTCATTTGGTCTGAGTAAAATTTATTACAGTCATGTAACCACCATATACAACAATGTTTTCCTTTAAATGTTAAATAATATAGCTATGTAAAGAAATAATATTAATAAGTACTACTACTGCTACTAGCTAATTCTACAACAACAACAACAACAACAACAATAATTATAATAATAATAGTAATCTGCATTTAGATAAAATGAACTACTTTGACTACTTTCATTAAAATTTATTGATTAATTGAAAAACACACGTTGATGATCATTAATTGATGCGAGATTCACCAGATTTATGTGCAATAAAACAAATTGTCTGGTGTTTCAGTTCATTACCCATAATAGTGTGTTGGCTTATGCACCATCACCCTATACATGCTACTTGCAGGTACAGATTTGGTACACCTTTCTTAGATGGAGCACTTTTTCCATTTTTCTTTTCGGTACAGGTACAGAGGATGAACTTAATTGTAATTGTAATGTCCTGCTTTGCTTTTAGTAAGGCTTGAGGATGGGACATGTGAAATGCCAAGTTATGAAGGAGGTGATGCCAATGGGGCAAGTCCAACAATGGGTGCCTATCAGCTACTGACATGGGATCGGTATCAGCCCAATCAGTGGAACACTCTCTACAACAGCAGTTATCAATCACTGTAAGCCTTTGCAGCACAGACACAACATTTCTTGAGGAGTTCAAACTAGTTTATTCTTGGGGATTTTCTGCTTTGTGTATATTACCTTAGTTAATATCATTAGGAGCCATCAGTTTTTAGAGCTATGCTGAAGATACAACATTTCCAGTCTTCAGAACTTGTTGACTGTCATGACTGGCTCACCAGTTGTGTGTCAGATATTTGTGGAGATATACAGTTATCAGTGGAAATCACATTTTGATTTGTTGATTGTGAGAAACTATGCTCTCAAATAGAATTTATACTCATATATTTATGTATATTATATATATATATATATATATATATATATATATATATATATATATATATATATATATATATTTATGTATATTATATATATATACTGTTAATATAATATATATTATAAATAAAATTTCAAATTTAGGCTGTCATTAGTTTATTTGTATTTTTAAGCAAGTTTGACCATTGGCACCTGCATCAATGCAGCACGGTGCTCATAAATTGCATAAACATGTGTTATGTACATGGTGCTAATTTAAATTGCAGTCTGCTAAGAAACAAATATTTTACCAGTCAACTATATTATTTATTTTAAAAAATGCAAAAAAATAGCTCCCTAAAATTGGTCGTTCGAATGTCAGTATTTTCTACCACTGTGGTCATGCACTTCACAGGCCACCTCCAGGTTACCATGTGGACACTGATAAAGGTTTCAGCTTCTCAACAGCTGATGAAGCCTTTGTGTGCCAAAAGAAGAACCACTTCCAAATCACAGTCCATATCGCGATGGTTGGAGACCCTAAATATGTCAAGACCTCGGCAGGTCTTATGCCTGTAGAAGGCTTCCATGTGAATGTCTTTGGAGTGAAGGTTAGTGTATTCCTCAAAGCTGCTAATAATTTGAATGCTTGAACATGTTCTTTGACTGACACTTTCACTCGTACTTCAGCTTGAAGCCCAGAACCACCAAATCACCATAGAGCAGTCACAATCTGACCGCAGCAAAAAAACATTCCTGCCAGTTCAGTGAGTCTCCTTATTGAATGTATTCTTCAACTTGAATTAACGCCAATTATGAAGCACATATAAAGTACCTATCTGACATTGTTTTTTAGAGTGAATTTACCAGGAAACAAAATTACCAAGATTACACTTGGTCGATTACACTTCAGTGAGACCACAGCCAATAACATGAGGAAGAAGGGCAAGCCTAATCCAGACCAGAGGTGAGCACCTATTCATAGTCATGTTTTTTGGCATTACGGAATCATTATACTAAAAAGGTACAATGGCACTTTGGCACTCATGATAAGTGAAAGGGGCAATCACAGTCAATTTTAGAAAAAACAGTGGCTAATAATACCAATGCATTGGGTATACACTGGGATTTCATATCCAAACTGTTAAAGGCACAAAGTGTAACTCTCGCTGAAAGTTTCGCTTGACAATCAGGGTTTACTAAAACTACTTGCTACTGTGTTGTTCATACACAATGAGACAGAAATGATGTCAGTTGATGCATGTAGTGATGCATGTTCAAAATTATACAGTTTCTGAATTATGTAGTTATGTTCAGTGAAATGAATGGAAAGGGTTTTACAAAAAAATGCATTTCCGATCAATATTTTTATTTATAGCTATCTTTAAAGTACTTTACAGTGTTGCCTTAGAATGATATAAGACAATAACTACGGTGGTCGAGAAGTGCAAAACCAGTTAACAAATTTCATAAGACAAAATTACAAAAGTAAAAACTAATGTACAATGAAAATGGTAGGTCTAACACGCAGGAAGTGCTTGTTGCGGAAACTTGTCAATCAAACTTTTCCTTTTATCATTCACTGCTGGCGCATGTGTTAGGGAGAGACAGGACAGGGAGGCAGGATGCAAGTGCAAGTATTTAATAAACAGAACAACTCTGAATAAACAAAACAAAAGAAACCAGAAGCACTGAACCAGGTTACAAAAACAGACCGACATGGAGACAAACAACCAGCAGGGAGACAAAAGACTGGGAGGAAGACAAAACACCAAGCAAGAACACAGGGGACTACAGGGAGTATAAGAGAACAAAGGCTAGCAAGGAACACCTGGGAATGGGCGGAGCTACAAACCAAGGACAGGTGAGGGGATTGACAAGTGGGCCGGAGAAGAAGTAGTCAAAAACCAAAACAAACAGAAGCACATGGAACAGAACAACAAAGAGCACATGGGCATAACAAGACAGAAACATAAAGCCAGAGAAGACAGTCGAATATGAGCAGGACAAGGCAGGATGTGACAGCGTGCATTCACAGCTCCCCCTGTGCTTGTTCAGAGTAAATTCCTTCAGTGCTTTAGAGAATTCAGTGTTACGGGTGCTGTTTTGTTGTTTAGAGTAAAATGCAGTAGTGCTGGTAATTTTCTATATTCAAAATACGCCTGTGCAGGAGTCACACAGCAGCTACAATGACACTGAGTGGGATGCATAGCTGACTGCCCCCAGCTGAATATGTTTCTTTGTGGGATTCACTGTGTGACACTGACTCTACAGAGCGTAGGACATTTAACGTGATATTCATGTCTATAACAAACAAACAGGCAGCCTTGCCACTTAATTAGCTACGAAGCTCTGTGTGCAAGTGCTAATCATGTCCTTAATTGGTTCTTCATCCCAGAAAACCTGGGCTGGGATTCTCAAGTAAACATAAAGGTAGACTTCAGGGGCAGAACTTGCCTAGAGATCTAATTATAGCAGGCAAAGGTGTTTACAGTCAAATGCTCTTCACAGGGCAGGAGCTACTGACTCGCAGAGCATGGTCACCAGTAGCCATAGAACCTCACCTCGTGGTTAACACCACAACTACATGAAATGACCCACACAACATAACGCTTACCCAAGGGATGGAAGAATGGAAGAAAGCGACGAACAGGCGACGTTTGAAGAGAGCTGGAGTTGGAAACATTAAGGAAAGTAAGTTGGCTGTAATGCTAGCTGCATAAATAGCTAGCTACCTTAAAATGGCTGACAGCTTTGGCAAAACAGCCCACTTTTTACAGCCCACGTGGTTTAGACATCGCCTGTTCGTCGTGACTATCCCAAACTCCACTCACTCTACCACCCAGAACAGTTTGATTGACAAGAGTCCGCAACGAGCACTTTTTGTGTGTTAGACCTACCATTTCTGTCAGAATTCACGGTTTGTAAAAGTGTTTTGACACTGGTAAAGGTATTTCATGCCTTGTAAATTTGTTTTTATTTTTGTTATTTTGTTTTCTGAAATGTTAATTTTGTTTTTCAACTCTCCTAGATAATTTGCCTCCTTTATCTAAAATGACCTAAGTCACATGTTTTAAACACAAGGTCTGCGGGCAATGTCAGGGCTAAGCACAATCCTATCTGGCCCACAACAACATTGTCATTTTCCATTCATATTATCCCTCATACGTTTCACAATAGGAACTGGTGGGATTTTTTAATATGGTTTTTGATATTTGTTTGACATTGTTTGACAGAGGACACACTTGTCCCAAAAAAGTAGTTCCCTCAATTACCTGGATCAGGTGCAGAGTTGGTGACTGCTCATCTAAGCAGTGCAGGAGACCTTATGGTGACTGTGATGACTAAAATGGTTCCTGTTTGTCAGGTACTTTCTGATGGTTGTGGGGCTTTATGCAACTGTCAAAGGAAAAAGCTACCTGCTGGTTGCAAACATATCTGAGAGAATCATTGTCAGGGTAAGTCTCGCCTCAGCATACAACTCTCCAAACACTAAATCTGAAGGGAGAACCAAAAACTCAAGTTTAGAGACAATACACACACAGCACGATATTTGCTCACTATTTTCTTCACATAAACAAACTGTGTGCCTAAATCTAATTTCCTGCATAAAACATCTCCAGGAAATGTGTTGTATTACAGGAGTGGAAAAATAATTTATTTTAGTTTATTTATCGGATTACTAATCACACCCTCTATCTTTATAAGGCATCCAATCCTGGGCAGTTTGAGAACGACAGTGAGGTGCTCTGGCAGAAAGGACAGACGTCAGACGCAGTGGTGTGTCAAGGAAGGGTTGGGGTCAACACAGACACCCCGGATGAGGCTCTTGTGGTTTGCGGCAATGCCAAAATTATGGGCACAGTTATGCATCCTTCAGACAGGAGAGCCAAAGACAATATCCAAGAGGTGAGGGTCTCAGATTTCACAATGTATTGCACCCATTCATAATCAGATATGCTGTAGAAAAGAAGCACACAAACCAGAGAATCCAGAATCCAGAGAAATATTATATTTTTATTATACACTCATTTCATAGTTTATTGTTTTCTTAGTAGAGTTTAAACCGAAAGGGATTAATACACTTGTAATCTTGATGTAGTAAATACAGCATACAGCAAACAAGTTAAAAAAGTAAACAAAAGTAAAGTTATGTAATTTAGCTGTATAATGTTTTATGTTTACACAAATCCTATTTTGTAAGTACAAGGGGCAATCACAGTCAGTTTTACAAAAACAATGGCTTATACAAATACCAAAACATTTATAATTCAGAGAATTTATGAGAGATAAAGATCTCAGATTTCACAATGTATTGCAATATATTCACCACCAGAAAGTGCTGGTACATATAGTAGATTTAACAAGGTGTACACTCAGATACCATAATGACACATGGGAATTTGGTGGTGTCTGTCAGGCTCACATGGTTAATCAGTGTATCACTTAGTGAGCAGAGAAAGTGTTAAGGGTTTTAATGCTTTCCCAGGTGGACTCAACAGAACAGCTGAAAAGAATAGCTCAGATGAGGATTGTGGAGTATGACTACAAACCAGAGTTTGCATCAAAAATGGGAATTGACCAGGTGCACGAAACAGGTGTGTAATGAACAAAAGCTTTAACATTATTCTTTCTGAATCATTGCAGATCACACTTAAGGTTACTTCAGAATTAATACCCAGAAAAGCTTAAATTGGAGTAATCGGATGTCAAGGGGTATATTTAATTTTCACAACTGATCATGACCATAGCTCATCATACTACATCACAAGAGAGATATGGATGCCTAGTGACCATGTCGTAAAAGATCTAAAGCAAAATACATATGCGTATGACATTTACATTTACATTCAAGACATTTAGCAGTTTAGCAGGTTGGGGTCTATAACTAGTCTTGAGCTCAGACACTGCAAGGGCCAGTGCTAATACCTAGAATACAGAAAAGAGTTGAATACAGCATAAGTGAGCTAGAAGACTGTCAAATTATGATTGGCCATGCATGTATATTATAGGTTTATTAATGAGAATAGAAGTAGACTGCATGTTTTGAGCAGTCATGTTTACATGACTTGAACATTGTTTGAAACCTCAAGGACTGAAGAAATAAGCAGCCTTGTGGGATTAACTCTGGTTCTATTTGCAGAATACTGATGTAAGGATCTAAACTTGATACAAGTAGCAATAAGTCTATGCAGCCTTCCTGTTTGCTGTAAACTGTACAGGTGGATGTTTAAATGCATCTATACGTTGATGCTGACCTTGTTATTCGACTTTTTATGGCTACCCTAAATTATACTTGGTTGGACACATCTAGCATGATATTGGACCGTTTCAGGAGACACAAATTGTCATCTTTCATTGCTTGGGTGTCCTGCACAGTCCCCATATTTCAACTGTCAAGCACTTTTAGGGTGAAGTGGCAAGGGCTGTCTGCAGCAAACAAATGAACTCAGTTGCCATAATAAATGCTTTCTCTCTCTTGGGTAAGGCATCATCGCCCAGGAAGTGAAGGAACTGCTTCCCTCAGCAGTGAGAGAAGTAGGGGATGTCACCTGCTCAGATGGACAGAAAATCCACAACTTCCTTATGGTAGATAAAGTAAGAAGCAGAAGCACAGAGGCACTAGTAATTTCTTTCATTAGATGGAACTAACTGTATCTGCATAGCATCCTAAACTCCCATTCGTTCTTACAACAGGAGCAGATCTTTATGGAGAATGTGGGAGCTGTGAAGCAGCTTTGCAAACTCACAGACAACCTGGAAACACGTATCCAGGAGCTGGAGGTGTGGAATGCTCGCTTAGCCAAGCTAAAAAACCTGGGGAGCATTCGCTCCAAAAGTGGCAGAAGTGCCACTGCTGACAAAGGGTAAGTATATGGCAAACACTTGTGATCAATACTCTTGCAGTGTCAGAGATACAGCATTCAGTAGAAGAATACAAGTATACAAACACTATTGTTTATTGTTATTTAATATATATTGCATTTCCAAGACAAAGGATCCATTTCAAACTTGCTGGGGAAAATCACTAGCATTAATACTGTGTGGCAGAGCAATCGTTAGTAATTACACATTTCTGAGATCTACAGTATTAAAATTACTTAGCAGTTTGCAGTATGTAGACCTTGCTCATTCCTCCTGGCAAAGTGTTCCCCAAGGTTATGAGAATATACTAATTTATACTAATTAGCCTTGTGAATACCTTTGTAGAACACATAACCTAAAATGAATGGGATAGAAGTTAGTAGGTTTTTTTAAATATGTTTTTTAATGAGTTTGACAAATACTAAGACCAAGTGTCGCCACCTTCCTGAAGAGCTAGCATCTCAGAGACACTGTACATTTGATCCAAATCAGCTGTTGCCTTAATTAGCTGGATCAGGTGTTTTAGATTTGGAGCAGAGTGTGTGACCGCTTTTAAGAAATGCTTTTGCGGTGACCAGAAGGCTGCTTCACTTTCACCATGACTGCTCCTTGTTGTATATGCTGTTTATAAATGACACCTGGTGTAATCTGCTCAAAAACACCTCTAATATAAAAAAATAATATAAAAACTTGATTTATTGGTGAAAATGTTTTATGTTCACTCACACACACATTCACACACACATACACACAACTGCACAATGATTATCTGTATCTGTGTTACAGGAAAAGCACAAAAAGCAACAAAACTCAAACATCAGTTCCCCCAAAAAAGCCATCTCCTGTAAAGGTAGGCGCATAAAGTGCATAAAGAGAAGAAATCTTCTACTGTTCTATAATTGTACCTGATAATGTGCCCTTGTTAACCAAATGCCATCACTAAAACATGATGTTTCTGTATCAGGACTATGTGTGTGAGAAATTCCAGTACTGCTTTCAGCACAAACTATTCCAAGCTAGTATCATTCTGCTTGTGGCAACTATGGCTTTTTGGTAAGTCCTTTCTCTTTGAAATTTATTAAACAATAAACTCACAAGTCACATGATGTTTTGACTATACAGTAGGGGCATCATTCAGAATAAATGAATGTAATGGAAGATTTGCTGAGCGAGTTTGCCTCTACAGGCATGCATATGAGAGCTCTATAGCATAGCATTTTACGGAGGATCCAGCCATTTCTGTAGCACAATAATGCAATTCATATGTTGTACATGCTGTACATACTTCACTGGCTACTTCAATTGGTTAATCATTAATCATCTATGCTGGCAAATTGCAAGTCCCTACACAAGGACTGTCCCTCTGCAGGTCTGAGGGAGTCATGCTGGAATATCTCTACCGTACAATTGCATACTAGACAATCTGCTATAGGTGTAACAGTAGAACACAGACTTTCACATGGGAACTATCAAGAGGTGTTCATGACTTGATTTCAGACTGAAAAACTTGTTCGGCTAACTATAGATCCTTTTTTATTTCAAGTATATTTGCTCCACATTTCAACTGATATTGCATATTAAATTAGCTAGGATAGGAATGTTAATTGTGTATTGATGTTGACAGGGCAAAATTTTGAAATGTCTTACAAAATGTACGGGTTTGTTTCAGTGCCATCTCCATCACAACACTCTACATGCTTACACTGAAAGAAGACGTAGAAGAAAATTATGGTCCCAGGTAAATTTCAAACTTGAACACCCTCGTCCTATCTTTCTCTACATTCATATCAATCCAAAACATCAACACTCCATTTCTGTGTGAATTCTGTACAGCCATATAGCACATTCTTACAGGATACAGTACCTAGGGTATCATATTTGGAAGGATGTGAAAAATAATTTATATGACTTTCTCTTTGTGAATTCCCAATAGCACAAGTAACTCCAGCGTGCTTCCTGTTTACAGTACTACAGAGACATTGACCACAGGTATGTTCTATGCTAACACTATATAATGCTAACACTATATAACATCTAATATTTGGCACCAAATAAATACATACACACACACACATACATACATAGATAAATAAAGTGGTGTGTATTCACTTCACTTGTGTAAATCACTTTAAAGGTGTATATATATATATATATATATATATATATATATATATATATATATATATATATATATATATATATATATATATATATACATATATACATACATATGTATCCCCATATGTGTGTGTCTGTGCATGTGTGTATAAAGATATATGGGGATATACTTATTAACACAGTGGCACTTAAGGTATAAGACAGTCACATGGTAATTAAATAGAGGTTAATTTATCCCAAGTGTTCTTACTGTCGTCTCCACTCTGGTTCTGACTTCATTTTGTTGTCTGACTTTCGATCTCTCTCTTTGTCCCCCTTGGCTTTCATCTTGTTTTGCTCCTGGCTTTTGATCTGTGCTCATTCTCTGACTATACTCTCAGTCTTGCCCCTGTATTCTGGTATCTTCGCTGGCTGCCTCTTCTGGTTCTGGACTTTTCCTGTTTCCTGACTCCGAATCTCGCTTTCCTCTTTATGTTTGATTGTGTTTTGCTGCTTTGTTCAACTGTCCGATTATTCAATAAAGCCTGTTTGATTTTTAGCTCTGCACGTGTCGACCCAGGTTCTTTCTTCATGATATTACTATAAAGATTATATAGGACATGCCACAACAATGGTTTGAAGCTAATGTGTGAATGTTTAAGAACTTTGTACAATGCTAATTAGGGATGCACCAGTATGGAAATTTTGGACCTAGGCCAATATCCAGTATTTTTCATGTACATATCTGCCAATGTCATTACATGTACATATTGGAACTAGAGCCAATTTGTTTAGTATAGAAGTGTAGCATTTATTTTGTACAAATGCTGCAAGTGAATGCATTAATTAATGCAACACTCATTTTTAAAGCTATAAATTATGTGAAACATAACATTAGATATTAGACCTTATGCTAATTGGTATTTATAAACTTTTATTATTTGTTACCTACTTTTTATTTAATGTTTTAATGCTAAACTAAAAAAAGTGTCTTCCCAACATATTATAGCTGATCTACTACATTTGGGGTAAATAGGAAACCTGATCACGAACTATATATGAACTGTATTAGTACCCTGTTGATATATTGACCTGAAATATTATCACTTTGACAGTGTCTTCCACAGCTCCACCTGGGCCTTGGCCTCCAGATGTGGATTTCTCCAGTGTCTTCTACTCCAACGACATTCACTGTTGCCACTTAGCAACCTCCACCGACCATGTTTCAGTTATGACGAATCCAACTGTTAGTACAGACTCTCTAAGTCCCAATTTAGATGCCAGACAAAACCAAACAGGTTTGAGCTTGAAAAGCTTTGTTTTGCAAATGTTTTGCTTCACCTTATGTGATGCCAAAGTTACGTACTGTCACCTTTGTGTTGACTAACTTTGTGTCTTTTCAGATAACACGTGGAAACAACATCGACATTTTAGTGACTGTAAGTTGAACAAGTTACATCAATAACATGATGCAATAGGTTACAACGTTTTACCGGAAACTAGTGTATGTAATTTATTACAATGTAACTTGTACAATGTAATGCTTGTGTTTATTTCATAACTAGCCTTCTGTATATGCTTCTCCTGCAGGGACAAACACAACCATTCAGTCAGTACTTATCATGCAAAATCAGCAGGTTATAGACAAGTATTACTTGGACCAGGATAAGTGTGGGTAGGTGTCACATGGTTCGTTCTCAGTTTTAGTGCTGTGTCCCTCATGTAGTAGATGCACTGTCGCAACACATTCTAACGAGCATTGGCTTTGTTTTTCAGGAACGGGAACTACAGCTATCTAATCCCCCTCAGTCAACATATACCCATCAACATGCCAGTCACTTTGCAGATGAAGTGAGTAGACGTACTAAAACAGAAAAATATACATGAATACATGCATGACGTTTGCTACAATAAGATGGCATAAATACAGTAAAGGAGGCACCAACAGTGGCTTGGGGTATATGAACTATTCATAGAGGCTGCATTGCTCTCTTTCTAAAGAGATTCAAATACACGTACAGTGGTGTGAAAAGTGTTTGCCCCTTTCATTATTTTTTTGCATGTTTGTCACTCTCAAATGTTTCAGACCATCAAATAAATAATAGATATTAGTAAACATAACAAGTAAATTACAAGTAAACATAAAATGCAGTTTTAAATTATGGCTTTTATTATTAAGGGAGAAAAATAATCCAAACCTACATGGCCCTGTGTGAAAAAGTGCTTGCCCCCCCCAGTTAAAACATATCTTAACTGTGGTTTATCACACCTGAGTTCAATTTCTCTATTCACACCCAGGCCTGATTACTGCCATGCCTGTTCTCAATCACTTAAATAGGACCTGCCTGACAAAGCGAAGTAGACCGAAAGATACTCAAAAGCTAGACATCATGCCAAGATTCAAAGATATTCAGGAACAAATGAGAAAGAAAGTAATTGGGATCTATAAGCCTGGAAAGGGTTTTAAAGCCATTTCTAAAGTTTTGAGACCCCAGCGAACCACAGTGAGAGCCATTATCCACAAATGGCAAAAACATGGAACAGTGGTGAACCTTCCCAGGAGTGGCCAGCCAACCAAAATTACCCCAAGCAGCGACGACTCATCCAAGTGGTCACAAAAGACCCCACAACAACATCCAAAGAACTGCAGGCCTCACTTGTGTCAGTTAAAGTCAGCGTTCATGACTCCACCATAAAAAAGAGACTCTGCAAAAATGGCCTGCATGGCAGAGTGCCAAGATGAAAATATTAAGGCTTGTCTTAGACTTAAGACTTGCTGTTATGAATTAAACCATGAATTCCACTGTCTACCAAAAGATCCTGAAGGAGAATGTCTGTCCATCTGTTTGTGACCTCAAGCTGAAACGAACTTGGTTTCTGCAGCAGGACAATGATCCAAAACACACCAGCAAGTCCACCTCTTGAAGACTTTGGAATGGCCTAGTCAATGTCCTGACCTGAATCCTATTGAGATGCTGTGGCATGACCTTAAAAAGGCGGTTTAAAAATGTAAAAGAAATCATAAAGGGGCAAACACTTTTTCACACCACTGTACATTGATATGAGTTGATAAACTGACCATTAAATCCATATTACCCGATTTTACTGCTTTTTTTTAGGTATTTAAGCACATTGCTGATTATTTAAACATATTATTTATATGGCAAGATGTTTGTAATGGATCTCAGTTTCCAACAAAATTTAAGGAAGAGGATACAGTTATTTGAAGTTTTCAGTTAATATTCAGATTTACATGTATATGATGCATACAGGCAGTGAGAGAAAGCAGATCAAACACATAACAATCAACAGGTTTATTGTCTAGAATTTTATGTTAAAATTATTAAACGAAGTGCCATAAAAATATGAACCAGATGCAGATACAAGTGTAACTACGGTCAAATGTTAGGACTCCATCAGAGTCAAATGGAAAGTTAACACAAACATACAAAGCAGATTTTTTTACAGTTTGCTTACACCGCTGTTTATATGTAGTGTTAGAAATTTAGGTTGCACAGAGTACTCTTGGTTCCTTGTATTTCTTATTTATATCTTATTGTGTTTCATAACTATGGTAACTATGTAACTATTTCATAACTATGGTTAGCTGGTTAGCATTAATTGCTGCTCTGTAAAGGTGTAGTTTGTCTGCATTGAGCACCCAAAATGTATGTTGTTGCACTTTGTGACCACTGCGTGTCTCTATGAGCAGCACTACTGAACTGTTGGTGGTCCATTTGTGTGGGCATGTCCTGAGAGAGGAGTGTGGCACATTGATTGAGTACAGCAACTCCGAATTCTACACTGTTCCCAACACACAGGTGACACTTTCTCAATATCACCATATCTGATGCAATTAATTTGCTGATTTACAAACCCTCGATGAGTTGAAGTGACTTAGATCAATGAAACTGTGCGTGCATGCTGCGGCACAGATATTATGCCCCCTTTATTCATTCTGTGACATTATGTTAATCTGTTTTAGCATATCACAACACATGTTATATATACATACAATATATGTCCAGATGTCCCTTCTAATGAATTAAGTCAGGCATCGCAGACGTAATGATAGAGGGGAATAAAGGCAAGGGCTTTGTTGTCTGGAGTCATCGAGCACTATCTAGTGATCCAGAACTAACGATATGACATCAGATGCCTTTGTGACTGAATCCAATAACATACCAATAGCAACGATCCAACAAACTAAGTGCAAAGCTTTCTGAGAAGAATAGAGACTGTTTCCACAGTCTCCACATTTTGGACATATAGTGTACATTAATATTTGACTTGCAATAACTGAATATATTTCAAAATACAGCAGTACACTTCTAGGCATTGCCAGTAACATGTTTTGTTTTACAGGGTTATGTACATGAGTGGCCACTTCCAGTTTCTCGATATTACCGATCATCTTACCACTTCCGTGCCTCAGTAGCAGTAAGAGCTTCTTATATCTTAATATGTCAATATCTTAACCCTTTACACTTTACACTTACACAAGTAATGTGGGACATGTGTGGGTCACACTATCTCACTTTCATAACTAAATAGTTTACATGTTTGTTTCATCGTAGGTATTATTTGTGATATGTAATTTGCCTGTTGATATATTATTTGTAGACTTGAAGATACACACGTGGACAAAATTGTTGGTACCCCTCGGTTAATGAAAGAAAAATCCACAATGGTAACAGAAATCATTTTAATCTGACAAAAGTAATAATAAATAAAAATTCTATGAAAATGAACAAATGAAAGTCAGGCTTTTCAAACATGCTTCAAAAGAATAGTTTAAAAAAATAAACACCTGAAAAAATGGTACCCTTAATATTTTGTTGGACAACGTTTTGAGGCAATCACTGCCATCAAACAATTCCTGTATCTGTCAATGAGACTTCTGCACCTCTCAGCAGATATTTTGGCCCACTCCTCATGAGCAAACTGCTCCAGTTGTCTCAGGTTTGAAGGGTGCCTTTTCCAGACGGCATGTTTCAGCTCCTTCCAAAGATGCTCAATAGGATTTAGGTCAGGGCTCATAGAAGGCCACTTCAGAATAGTCCAGTGTTTTCCTCTTAGCCATTCTTGGGTGTTTTTAGATGTGTGTTTTGGGTCATTATCCTGTTGCAAGACCCATGACCTGCGACTGAGACCAAGCTTTCTGACACTGGGCAGCACATTTCTCTCTAGAATTCCTTGATAGTCTTGAGATTTCATTGTACCCTGCACAGATTCAAGACACCCTGTGCAAGATGCAGCAAAGCATGCTTAATTTTTCCGTCTGTGAACATAGAGCTGATGTGCCTTGTCAAAAAGTTCCATTTTTGTCTTATCTGTCCATAGGACATTCTCCCAGAAGCTTTGTGGCTTGTCAGTGTGTAGTTTGGCAAATTCCAGTCTGGCTTTTTAATGTTTTGTTTTCAACAATGGTGTCCTCCTTGGTCGTCTCCCATTAAGTCCATTTTGGCTCAAACATCGGTGGATGGTGCGATCTGACACTGATGTTCCTTGAGCTTGAAGTTCACCTTTAATCTCTTTAGAAGTTTTTCTTGGCTCTTTTGTTACCATTCGTATATCCGTCTCTTTGATTTGTCATCAGTTTTCCTCCTGCGTCCACATCCAGAGAGGTTGGCTACAGTCCCATAGATCTTAAATTTCTGAATAATATATGCAACTGTAGTCACAGGAACATCAAGCTGCTTGGAGATGGTCTTATAACCTTTACCTTTAACATGCTTGTCTATAATTGTCTATCTAATGTCCTGAGACAACTCTATCCTTTGCTTCCTCTGGTCCATGTTGAGTGTGGTACACACCTTGTCACCAAACAGCACAGTGACTACCTGTAGCCCTATATATAGGCCCACTGACTGATTACAAGATTGTAGACACCTGTGATGCTAATTAGTGAACACACCTTGATTTAACATGTCCCTTTGGTCACATTTTTCAGGGGTACCATCATTTCTGTCCAGGCCTGTTTCAGGAGTTTCTTTTTTTAAATAATTCTGTTGAAGCATGGTTGAAAAGTAATGTCTGACTTTCAATTGTTCATTTTCATATGTCAGTTTAAAGTTATTTCTGTTACTGTTGTGTGTTTTTTTTTCATTAACCGAGGGGTACCAACAATTTTGTCCACGTGTGTATGTATATAACTTAATATTAGAATTACAGTCAATAGGTACGAGGAATAATTCAGTGGCTAATATGTTTACATAAAATATAATATCAAATTTTTTGCCTCATTCAGCAAGTGAGAGATGGACAAGTAATTAGGTTAAGGCGAGTGTGTGAACATTTTGTAAATTAGCACAATGCAAATGAATGATGTGTCCAATGGTTTTGATGTTATGGTTCAGTGAACATATAGTCATTTTAATTACTCTTACAACCAGTAAACCTACACAACAGGAGGTTTGGCTGGTTAGAGTCCAGATTTAAATCCTATACAAAATAATTTGCTTTACATTTAACAAAGCTAACAGTAAAGTTGGAACAGTATAGTTGAAATAATATTCGTTTTTTATATACAAATCTTTGTATTTAAACAAATGCAAGGGAAAACCTTCCCACACTCACTTTATATTTTTAATTGATTTGGTATTAAGATCATTACAGCCTAACAGTTTGCCATTTTGGGCTTGGCCTGTTTTTTTTTGCCTGAGAGTACAAATGTGTCTTTTTAATTTTTATATGAAATGTTGATTAGATTTCCTTCTTACATTCCCTTTAAGCACTACATTGTTATTAGTTAATAGGCATAAAGTTTGTAGTTTGTAGTCTCCATAGGTAATCCTGAAGGCTTTTTTCTGTGTTTCAGGGTCAGGCTGACTGTAATACAGACCCCAACTATGTGGAAATACTGTTTACTGACTACCATTTTAATTTCTACCGCCGCTGCCAATGAGGCGCAAGGATCTCCTGTGAACTCTGAACTAGAGAAAGTAGAATGAACTAGTAACAACTACTGAGGCAGAAAGCAACAGCTTTTGAAATGAAGTATGTTGTACAATGGTGTGTGTGTGGCTTTTTGTGCCTTAATGACCTTTTTTTAAAAATAATGTCCTAATCTGTTAAAAACTCTGTATGGAAGTAACCATTTACATTAAAATAAAAAAATATATTCTATCTTCATTATACCAAACATACTGATGTAGCGTTGCAGATGCATTGTTGAATATCGTCAAATCATGTATTTTGTTTTTGTCAATCAACTTGAGATCTGCGTAAAACACAGATTTTTGACAAAGCTTTAACATAAAACATTTGACTGTCAGAAAACATATATTAACTCTAGACATTTATGTTGTAGTGGGCACTATAATTAAAATTACTTATGGTTTGGGTATATGTCATGGGGTAGTGTATTTATGTATATATTTTTCACACAATACCATTTAAGATGCTTAAGTAAACCTTTTTGTAGATTAACAGTGCTATGGCATTATTCTGAATGTCCCTTCAGTTTTAGTAAGAACCATATTTAACAAAAGAAAAAATATAAAATAGCTTTGTTTGGTGAAATAGTAAAAACAGAAATTAACTTTATATAGACAGATGCTTGTATTCCTTTATCCATCGAGATAAAGGGTGGGTGTATGTAAAGCCTAAAGCAGATTTTCTGAATCCAGTCCAATATTTATTTGTGTCTTATATGTGTTTCTTATGCTGCAGTCACATGTTTAAAAAAAAAACAGAAAACTGGACTACAGCATGACGTGGCCATTGGCAGCATGAAGCTAAACAAACATTATCATGCGCTGCGGTGCAGTCTGCTGACTATTGTCACTGGTGACAGAATTTTCCTTCACAGCTACATTGGCATAGATTTACTGGTGTCCATCCACACAAGCATCTGAGGTCAGCGTCAGCGTACAGTAGAAGAACTAACAGTCACACAACAGTCAACAGCTGGTTGCCCATGACTGTACAGCCCCCAAAGCAGCTGGCTGAGGCACACTGGGGGCAAAACAGGAAAGCTAGGCTAATGAGATAACGGCTGACCACAAAGATACTGACTTTTTGCTTCCCCTCTCCTCTCGGTTTTGCCGGCCCTTAAAACTTTTTCAACACGAACGTTACAATCTGATGTTTGCTTCTTTGACAATGAAACCTGGACTAGCTTTACCTCAGAGACCAAATGAGAGGTGAGGGAATCATAGCATGTGTTGCACTATTTTAAATTCTGTTAGTTGCATTCTCTACATTTATTGCATACTGGGTAATATACGGTAATTTAGATTCAGATTAGATTAGATTCAACTTTTTGTCATTGTGCAGAGTACAGTACAAAGTCAATGAAAATGCAGTTAGCATCATTCAACAAGAAGTGCAAAATACATTATTATTTACATATTAAAGTAGTTACATAAAGTACAAGAACTGACTAACAAATTTGAGATTATTGTACATGTGGTGGTATATAAATAAATATATAGAATGTATGTGTACACAGAATGTGAGATAAGGGGGTGGTATATAAAATAGAATATAATTTACTATACATATATACAAAACTATTACCTTAAGAAGAATTTTGACCAATATTATTTTATATGCTAGATGAAACAATATAGATCACCCACTACTACTTCATATACATTATATTTTCCTGTAATAAATTCTGTACATTTCATACTGTGTAACATTGTGCTATTAGACTCATTTATGACCAAAGTGATTCAGTCAGTTACATAAGTTGTTTCAATGTCATAGAAATAATAAAGGAGAACCCTTTACACAAAAAGTATAACCATGAAAGGGTTTTTATTACTTTATTGCTTTTTGATCACCTTTTTTATGTCTTCCTTCCTTCCTTCCTTCCTTCCTTCCTTCCTTCCTTCCTTCCTTCCGTCCGTCCATCCATCTTTCCTTCCTTCCTTCCTTCCTTTCTTCCTTCCTTCCTTCCTTCCGTCCATCCATCCTTCTTTCCTTCCTTCCTTCCTTCCTTCCTTCCCTCCGTCCATCCATCCTTCTTTCCTTCCTTCCTTCCTTCCTTCCTTCCCTCTTAGCATTGTTTTATTCCCTGTGAAATCACTAACCCCCCCTATCAGATTCTGAAACGCACCAAAAAGTCGTTACGTATAGACTATACAGTAGTGTTCTATTGAGTGACGTCACTCATCCCCCATCACCCATCAGCAGCTATATTGCACCCAAAACGCTTCCATTTGTTAGTGCTACAATTTTGCTGGTTTGGGCCATTTAAAGAAACATTGTGCTGTTTTAATTCTCATGTTATGGTGCTGCAAAGGTTGGGCGAATGATGTCACTCAGCCCTCCATGAACTCCCAAATTGCACCAAAATTCTCTCATTCGTTAGTGGTACGTTTGTGCTGCTAAAAGAACCTTTTGAACTGTATTAATCCTCAAGATTTGAAAGATTTGAAAATCTTGGTTTCTCGTGATTTAGCACCACTTCACTTCTTGTGTCATGTGTTATGCTTGTTTAGCAATGACATAAAATAATATTCATGTTTTCATTTTCATTTTACAAAATGTATTTTTTTTGTAAACATTATATTAATGTCTATTTTCTTAGGTCTGCACATAACTGCACACTATACACCACATTATTAAAAAAATCTACCACTGGCGAGTTTCTGTGTTTCAATGGTTTTGTTGTAGCTATGTATGTTTTATATTACACACTGTAGTCCAATTTTTATCTGGCCTTTTTATCCATTCATCATTGGGTCAGTTTCTGACCACAGTTCCCTAGAAATTGTACAGAACAGCAGGCACACTGACATCTCATCAGAGGTGGGTAGTGTAAAACTGCTTGACAAATATAAGAGTATCCGGGCAAAAAACTACTTAAGTACTGAGTAATTTATAGAACTACATTGGAACTTCTTACTAAATTCAGTATCCCTCAGCACAGGAATTGAACTTTGTTCATTATTATTATTATTTTGTCTAAAATAAATGGATAAAGCTCCAAACTATTAAACTGTAAACTATAAAACTATAGAAATTAACCTAAACACCGGTACTGGCGTAAATGTAACTACTACTCATCTCTGGATATCATACACAGCAATGTTGCTAGACTTTTACACACATCACATCTGGTTAGAAGCTGATCACTTTGAGGAGGTGCTACACAAACTGTGCATCACTAAAACTGGCTACTGATATGAAATGGATATGTATATACTTGCATAGTGAAGTAAGTCCAAGGAATGGTATTACTAAACATTCTTTTA
This sequence comes from Prochilodus magdalenae, assembly GCA_024036415.1. Lineage (NCBI taxonomy): Eukaryota > Metazoa > Chordata > Actinopteri > Characiformes > Prochilodontidae > Prochilodus > Prochilodus magdalenae. The sequence continues at coordinate 3,429 of JAMWET010006439.1, read as the reverse complement.
AGAAACCTAGACGAGCTAAGGTTAATCATTTTCCTTACATACCAAGTAGTGAGACTCCAGAAAACCTGGAATATGGGAGGTTTTCAGTTTTGACAGAAATGCAGAAAACAAACAATCAGTTAAAGAAAAGATCGCAAAGACGTTTGAATACCAAAGAACAGAATCATGCAACAACAACAAACCTTGCATCAAGGAAGGTCTTGGAGAAATTTATCAGGCACTTTATCAAGTTAGAAGAGGGTATCACTCTTAGAATCATCCAGGTGTTTATTCACTGGCACACTTCAGATGGTGCCTTCCTTCTGAGGGGGCCCTTGCGGGGCACTGCAGATTTTTTAATCCATTATAGGGGCGTAATGTGTTACCAATGGTTTTCTTAGTGATTTTTTGGTCCCAGCTTAGCCTTAAGATCATTAACAAAGTTTCCTCCGTGGTAAGACCGTGTACCCCGTAGTTGTAGGCTGATTTCTCACACCTTCCTCATAGTCAATGATACACCCCACGAGGTGAGATTTTTGCAATGGAACCCCAGATCAAGGTCGATTGGCCTCCTTTTGTATTTTCTTTTTTTCTTCCATTTTTTCTTACATGGCACCAACAGTTGTCCTCCTTCTCACCCAGCGTTTTTTACTTAAGGCTTTGTAGCCCATTCCAGCCTTGTGCAGGTCCTATGATCCTTGTCCCTGACATCCCTCAGAAAGCTCTTTGGTCTTGCCCATGTTGGAGAGGTTAGAGTCTGACTGATTAATTGAGTCTGTGCGGGACAGGTGTCTTGGTTTTATTTACAGAGGTTGACAATTTAAGACAGCTGTGTCGTTTATATGCAGGTAACGAGTTGATTAGGAGCGTCCTAACCGGTCCCTGTAGGAGCCAGAACTTCTGAAAATGTTTGGTAGGGGATCAAAATACTTATTTCTCTCTGCAAATGCAATGAAATTTTTTATATTTTATAACGGTAATAATTTTCTGGATTTTCTTTTTTGATATTCTGTCTCTCATCACTGTTTAAAATAAACCTACTCTTAAAATGATAGGACTGTTCATATCTTTGTCAGTGGGCAAAACTTACAAATCAGCAAGGGATAAAATATTTTATTTCCCTCCACTGTATATACTTATATATTTATATGCAGGTTCATTGCATTTGAAACTGAAATCGAAACTAAGGCAAATTTTTCTATTCCACTTTCTTACATAACCTTGGTTTAGCTGCCATGATGTATTTGGACAATGGATGATTTTTCGTCACCTGGAGAATTGCAAGTGTTCGTCTGCTTTATACACTTGTTTTAATTTTGGCAATGATGTACCGGTTTTGTGCCAAACACTTTTAAACAGTTATTTGCAGTTTTTGAGCACAAGGATCAGAGACTGGTTTTATATGTGGTGTTCCTGCAGTGCCTTGACAGACTGTCAAAAAGACATCCAGTGATTGAAATGGTAATTTCCCTGTGGGCTGTGGTTTTTGGTTTTGGTCCACTTTTTATTCACATGATATATACCCTCTATAGGCCCTCACATCAATATCTGCCCAGTTTAACTCTAGAAAAAGAGGTATACACATAGCTGCCATATCCACTAGGTTGTTTGCCAACCTCCATTAGAATCTTTAGCTCCAGCAGTAAGAGAGTTTCTTTCTTTGATTAAGTATGTAATCCTGTAAAAGGGTTCCTTAATGTCCCTCATGCCTAAGGATGATATTTATCTGCATTTCATGGTTTTTTTCCCCCCCAAATGTAATCCTCTCTCTTTATTTCATCTATTTGGTTCCTCTCTTAGGCTACAAAATTTTGTTGGAATTTTAAAACGATTACTGCCATTTGAATACTCTTTGCCCAAACATTTATTCTCCTCTTCCAGTAATTCGATAAAATTTCTGAAGTTTTTTTCATGTTGAGAAATAAAAATACACTCTAGTATAATTAATTTTATTTCATTTTAAAATAAAAACACATAACAAGATACTAAACATGTATATTGTATCTTACGGAAGAATATCAGTTTTCAAAAACGGATGTCTTCTCATGTGTAAATTTTTATTTTCTATTATATCTGCTATCCTTCCGCCATGTCACATTTTTTAAAGGTCTAGATATCTGATAAAGTGTTCAGTTCACTTTCCAAACAGATTGGTAGATCCCGGAAGTGGCTTTGGGATTTTTTACACAGAGAAAGCAGCCTGTCTTCCAGAAAAAATAGACAAATGCTAATTTGGGTCTGTTTTTAACTCACCGCTCATCTACTGTACCAGCCACGAAAAACAGCGAACAATGGTGGAAGAGGTAGTAAAAAGGATATCAAGCCTGAAGAAAGGATCTGAATGCTTATATTTCAATTCAGGTTTATGCAAGTAAACTTGGAAATGGACCTGTAATATCTTACTCATCGGCTACATGAGGTCCGCAGGTGTCCAGAAAAAGAAAGTGGCTTTTTCTTTCTGCACTTACTGCACCCGCTTAATACACCGCTTGGGCACATGTGGCATTTAGGTCAAAGTTTCAATCATCAGTCCAATTAATAATCAAAATATCGTTTTCCTGTCTGGTCCCGCTAGAGGCCCAGCAAAAAAACCAGTTTTCCCCTACAGTTTCCTTCTTATTTCATATTCTGGGGTGTCATATTCTATAAATGGACAAGGTCCTCATTTCTAACAATAAGTAGTAATAATAACAATAATAGTGTATGTTGTGGACTGTGGTTTGTGATGTGGTAAAATCCAATGAGGAGAACAGTTTTACTTTATAAGGTTAAATTATTTTATTTGCATTCAAAGGAACAAAAAACATCAGTTTATCAACAACCATCCATACTAACAAGCATGACTTTGACACATTACCGAACTCGGGGGATGACAACAAACTCCTTAAAACTCTCCTCTGAGAACCAAAAACAGTTTAATATAAACTGTTTATCACACTCCTGTCCCTTTTTTTTTTGGGGGGAAAATCAAAATATTGATCGTCCTACCAATGACTCTGCAATATTTTATTTTATTTGTTTTTAATATGGTGTGCTGACAAATTATAAAGTGGTTATGCAAAGATGATTATTACAGTATTGTGAGTTAAAAAAACAACTACAAGCTACAACTGCAGTTTTGGAAGATTAACCTACAGCCCAAAGCACAAGAAAAGTTGGGACAGTGTGTAAAATGTAATTTAATAAATTACACACTGTTTTTTTGTCTGGCTAACCTCATTTCAAGTGTTAAGTTAAAAAATGGTAATAATGATATGTTTCAAACACTTGATACGATGTCAACAGGTTTTTTAATCATGGAATTGGTACAAAAAGAAATATCCATGAAAGGTTTGTAGCCAAGATGGGCAAGGATCTCCAGTGTGTCCCACAAAATGTGTGGGAATACCTATAGGACTATGAAACTCTTTGCTCTTTGTTTCATCAAAAACATTGGAGAATTGCATATTC